>JANZLQ010000030.1:5519096-5616017 GCA_026212715.1 Elanus axillaris
TGTTTTTCAACAAGCCAGGATTGTCCGTGAGAACCCACAATATCTTGTGGCCCTGTTGTTCAAGAAATTCCTCAACAAATATCTTCTGCTGTGTTTACAGGTCTGAAATGACACTGACATACCTCATTCTGAAAATCAATTTCCTAACCGGTGACGTAATACAAATCTGTATAAAATAAGGCACTTCTTTTCAGTGGAAGCTGAGGCTTTTTTTATTTATTTACTCAGACCAGAAGAAAAAGTACAGCTGCTAAGATCATGTTAAAGCTTATTGAATTTGCAGCACAAAACACATCTATTTCAGTGGTTTGTCAGAAACAGTGGGCTATCACTCCCAAAACAAATTCATGTATTCTCTTGATTGTAATTTTTGGTGGAATTCAGTTCTGTCATTCTAATGGCAAACAGATCTTTCCATAAAGAAAGCAAGACATATTTTATTCCATATTTTGCTGTAGTGCAATATCTATTTCATTCCAGTAGTACTGGAGTCCTCTCAAATTTAAATGTTGTCACCTTAAAGGCTATTAATTTCAGATCACACTTTAGTCCTCCATTCCAAATTCATTCCCACAATCAAAGGCCTTTTTTGCTTTTTCTTTCTTTCCTGAGATCACATTTAGAAATCTGCTTTCCTGCTTGAATCTTTAGAGTGTTTACAGCTTTTACATGTCAGGTTTTTATTTTGATTTCTAAGGGGTTTAATATTACTGCCAGATGAACACAATTCCTTGGGTTTTACTTGGTTTAAGTAGCCTTTTTTTCTCCTTGAGCAAATTTTGCTTTCCTTATCAGTCTCTAATAGGATTGTATAGAAGCTAGCACTGATCTTTCTGGCTTTGCCTGTTGAATAGTCAATGTAAGACAAAAATTCACCTTGTAATTTTCCTCTTCCTTTTGACCATGTCTTGCTACCACTCTGAGACCACATTTCACTGTTGAATTTTTATTAATGAAAACAAATTGCTTCATCTTCCCATGAGGTACTGAGCCTACGTGGTTTTGTTTTCTTTCTTCCATGTAATCCTTGGCAGAGATGTCTCCTTCTGGGGCAAGGAAAGAAATGGCAATATCTATTGGTAAAAACAGCACTAGAAATTAACTATATATGTAATTTTCAAATCCTTTTGATTAAGAATCCATTCAGAGCTGACCTTGAGTCTCAGCAGCACAAAAATTTGTGAAAAAAACCATGAACCTCCTGCTGCTTTGTGTCATGTGAGCCATTAGGTTTCTGTCATTCACAAAGTACCAACATAAATAACTATTAGTTGTCTAGTCTGAGATACAGCTACTCTTGCTTCACACTCTGGAAATTCCCAGTGTAGTGCGTTAGCCATGACAGTGGCTGTTGTGTTATCTTCTTTATATTAGATTTTGCTTTTCTTTTCCATGAAAATTCTTGTAATACCATGAAAACAGTTATTGGAGAAATACATGAACTTAGTTGTATTTTGAACATCGTATTTCAGTAATTCATTATACTACATGAAGTATTGAAAGACAAATATTGTTACTGTCCTATTTTTATGCCTAGTTTACAATCTAACATTAGCTGTTGCATTAAAAATCATAACTTCATTTCTTAGGTTTGTGATAGTCAAATAACTGCGTAGAAAAATAACATTCTACAGCAATGAACTTCTTGCATCTACACAAAAGCTTTGGCTGAAATGCAAAGGTCTACAATTGTCACATATAAAATACATTTCATGACCCATCCTGACACTGCAAAGGACAGCTTCTATTCAGAGGCCTAAAACTGATTGACCAAATCAGCTGTCTCACCAAATATTATTCACTGGAAAATCATCCCATTACTGTGCATGACAACTTTATTCACATAATCAGTGACTATGAGGCCAGACTTAATCCACAGGTAGAGGTAATGGACAGCAGTAAAGCACAATTATACAGAAGAAATGAAAAGACAACAATATGTTTTGAAAGAGAAGGACAATATTTAGCTGAACACAGTTGTTTGAAAAACCTTTTCTAGAAACTTGAAGGGCTTGCACAAAAGCAACAAGCAGTAGGAAAGCTGCAGTAGCCAGTGAATTAATGTCACAGATAGATGCTTTAAGCCTACTCTTAATCATGTGCATCTAAAAATTAGATATATAAAGGGCATCATAGCTGAGAGAATGTATATATTTTGATAGGGCATCTCTTGTGTGAGCTGTATGTATGTAAGCTTTCAGTGTTTGTTCAGTCCTACTGACGATTAAAAAATTTCTATTTCATAAATTTTATAAAGTATTTTCTTTAGATGGCCATAAATGGAAATTACATATGATTTTATGAAGACCTGAATGAGAACAGATATTTATAATAATTTCTTGACATTTTTTTCCTGCCTGACTTCTCTTGCTTGTTTCGAAGTCTGTGATTATATTTCTGAACAGCTTTTGTAAATTGATGCTTTGTATGCAAATCAAAATCTGGTGGATTTGCTTCCCATTGTGGTAAGAGTAATATTTTACCTCAGCTACAGAGTAACTTATTATTGATTTTAGTAGCATACTTGTCACATATTAGATGTGGAAAGCAACCTTTATGGTACAGAGTAAAAGCATGTGGAAGAACAAGTATCTTTTTTTTTTTTTTTTTGCTTTTGTATATTGCTAAATTCTCTTACATGATTTGCTGAATCCAATCCCAAAATCATCTAAAAAAAAACCAGCAGCTACAAGTTAGCAGTTTTCTCTGATAAGTGGAAACACTTAAAGACATTTTCAGATTGCATATTTCTTGCCCAACAGAGCATTTTTTCTACAAAACAAGTCCAGTCAGGTCAGTTCAGTAATGTATTCCTGAGATTCTTTTCATTCGCTGCTCACAAAAAAGAACAAGCATTGTCATTGCCATGCTCAGGAATGATCAACAATTTTCCATCAAAACTGTCTTTTTAGGATAAGACAAATTTTTTTTGAAAATCTTTTGTAACATACAAGCTGTTCACGTGAGAAACATTTAAACCAAAAAACTAAACTTAAAAATTCCAAAATAACTTCATTGTTTTGGGTTTGGAAGTCAGTTTCTCATTGAGCTCTTTCAGACTTAATTGCATCAAAAAAGTATTTGTCTTAGATGCTCAAGAATGCTTGTCCAAATCAATTGCAAGAGAAGAAGATTGCAAGGCAAGAAGATTACCTTATGTTGAATTTTCTAGGGAGAAAGGATCTGAGCACAGGCATCTGTTATGAAATGGGACTTCACTGTAGGGGTTTTTTTTGCAGTTCCTGTAGTCCCGTGTAAAGTTAAAATGCATTAATCCCAATGTAGACACATATTCAGAATTAAAGTGGCCCTAATTTAATTTAGCTTAATTCACTTGGAAGTCTCAAGTTGACTACACTGAATTAAAGCCATTGAAAAACTGAATAAAAGGATCAATACAGGACTTTAATTCATTTTAATTGATCCACTTTTAAATTTACTTTAGATTAACTTTCTTAAGTGTTTCTGCATTGAGGAATTCAATAGGCCTTGAGTCTTTAGATGGGAGCTTATCATGAATTATGAAACAATCAGCTCCTTCCTCCACAACCTAAAGAGCTAATGGCATAAGAAGTAGGTAGTGATTCTGAGACCGACACAAAGCACACAGGACCTAAGCAGAGAATCTGTTAGACCCTGGCACTTCTTTTTCCCTGGAAGCCTTGATAATCATTGAAAAGACAGTAAATTTATTTGACAATTAGGAAGTAATCTATTATTAATTGGAATGATGCAAGCTGTCTAAATTGTTTATTCTATCATCCTTTAAAATTGGCTCTGTTCCTCCTGAGCAAAAGGCAATATGTGTAATAACAGGATATTTTTGATAATGATTCTCTTCCAGAAGATTAGGTTATTTCTTAGCTTGTGGTGAGGATGCATAGTTGATTAATTAAAGGTAGTGTCAATATTTAGACCTGGGACATAAAGGGTTTTTTAATTTTTTTTCTTTTTCAAGTACACAAGGAGTTGTTCTAACATTCCACATGACTAAACTAGAATAAAATTTGTGTTACTGAAGTGCTGTCACAGAAGTAGCTGAAAAATTCAGCGTCATATCTATTTTTAGGCTTTTGTTCAACCATAATTTCAAGGAAATACATTTCCCCCTTATTTTAATATATTTGAAATGCCTTATAATTAGCTAACATAGTTGAACCTTTTGGCAAGTTACATCTGAAGCCATTAATGTATGTATCTGTTTCCCTTAAATGAAGGTATGGTTTCCAAAGGAATGATTTCATGAAATTCAGAGAGCTGTTCAGTTTTCCTTGTTGGATAGTTTTAATCTTTATTTTAGTCATTCAAGGATTTTTTTGAATTGCTGTCCAAATTTAGAAACTTTTTTTTCCTTGGCCTGCTAAATCTTTTCCGTAGCAACATTGCAGTTTAGGCCTTTCACTTTGGTTCTTCATTCATCTGACATTGTTGTGAATGAACTTATCTGTATGAATAACTCAATCCTGGCAGTTGTCTTCTATCATATATTAGGCATATATATATATACACACACACAAATTGTATATTATATATGGCACATTACATATTACATATATAATACTATATATACATCCCTTTTTGTCATTTCTGCCATCATAAATCTATGATGGTTTCTAAGGAACGTTAACAGGATCTCCTGATTAATGGAAGTTAATGATTTCTAGGGGAAGAAACCTTTTTTTTTTTTTTTTAAATGGTAATGAATTCTAGAACCAAAGGGACTGGAATCCCAACAGCAAGAGAAATATGACAATAAGTTACCTCTGGAAAAGAACAGTGTTTATGACAACATCAACAGGCATATCAGCAGAGCTATATTCTATAGATGAATGTGGCAAGGCTGGAAGAGAAAAATCAGCTCTAGAGCAGTTTAAAACAGAAATAGTCTAAGGACCAGGACAAACTGTTAATGAGAAACGTTGTGTCTTGTATTCCCTAACTGCTGCAGTTGGGAGGAATGTGTCAGTAGCTGTAGCAGGTATCGATAGATGAAGAAAGATCAGTTTGTAGATGTCACAGAAATGAAGGAAACTGGAAAAATTACCTAGTGCTTTTCCGAACAAAATAAACCTGCTAACTCTCCAGTTGCTCAGTGGTCAACAGGAGAAGCGTGAATGCAACAAAGAAGAACTTGTAATTGAAGAGAGAAAAAGACGGTTACCTGCTACGAGGGCATGTGGAGAGAGGTGTGTGTAATAGAGTACTCGGACATCACCTATACTTCACTGATTGTGATTCTCATGGAAAAAATCTTTCTTACTTTGTTTTCACCTTTGGTATTTGGGGTTCTTTTGGTAAGTTTGGTAAGTAAAAGGACAGATAAAGCGCTTTCACTGTCTGCTAGGCTGGGGCGTACACCTTTCTGCCAAGTGGAAGGCAGCGAACGCTTCTTTAGAGAAGGCAACAAAGCAAAGGGGAAAAGCAGGGTGCTGTGGAGGATTCCTACACTTTTTTGTGTTAAGTTCTGCTTTGCAACAGATCTCCAGATCCCTCTAATGGTTGAGCCTGAAGAAATACATTATTTTTCTGAACTGCAGTGTGCGTACTCTACTCCATCTAGTCCAAAGACTGATGATACTCTGGCTCTTACTGCACCTGCATAATTGAGAGTTGTCATTCCCAATTTTTTTAAAAGCTAAGTCTCTCTTGAGAAGATTGGCATGTTTCACTTGTAAATTGGTAATATAATTTTCACTGGAATTTGTAGCACAGAGAGAAATCAGTAGTCTGTAACTGGTAAAGATTTTTCAAATATTTAGTAAAAGACCCCAGGCTTTTGTTTTTTGTTTGTTTTGGGTTTTTGTGTGTGTGTACACAGACCTAGTGATATGTTGGAAGAATTTG
This sequence comes from Elanus axillaris, assembly GCA_026212715.1. Classification (NCBI taxonomy): domain Eukaryota; kingdom Metazoa; phylum Chordata; class Aves; order Accipitriformes; family Accipitridae; genus Elanus; species Elanus axillaris. The sequence continues at coordinate 5,524,941 of JANZLQ010000030.1, forward strand.
GGCATTTTTCTATTTATGTTCTAGCTGCAAGTTTCATGCTGCCACTCAGATAAATTATTCAAATAATGAATTTTAGTGAAGAATCTTTTTTATTTTACACTAGCAGAAGATTATAGTAACCGGATTAAAAAAAAAAGTACAATCTAAGTTTTTTCTTTTAAAGTGAAGAAATTGAGATAAAATCACAGCGACCCTTGCAGGGCCTTCACAGAGCCACTGCTATAAGCTTGACACTCTCCAGAGATCTCAAGACACAGCACAACCACCCGAGTTAACCTTTTACAGAGGTGTGCACAGCTATGGCAGGAGCCCAGTACTCTATTTCTTTTCTGTTGTGCTGCTGTCTCCCCACTTGGGAATCCTTGGTCTAGAAAATTTGTATAGATAATGTAACCCTGCCCTCATATTATCTGACTCAGTTTACAGCTTAGTGCATGACTGAACAAAAAGCACCTTTTCAGCATAGCAGGAGACAGCAAATTTTGCAAGACAAGTTGTGCCTGTGTCCATTGTTAGCATAGTGGCATCGCTCCTGAATACTGCAGGTCAAAGCACCCATTTTCATTTTTGATAGGAACCATGCCACTGATTTGAAGAGCAATTTAATTATACTGTGAGTGAACTGAATTTGTTCTTCAGCCTTTGATTTCAGGTTTGAATGTATCATTCCAGCATGTGTTTTATCCAGCCTTTGTTCTCACATCTCAGTTCTCTAGCAGGGATTCGACCACTGAACATCAGGACTACATAGCTAGTACAGGATTTACTCATGTAAATTACTTGGACAAGGTATTATGTAAATCATACAGGCTAGTAGTATCTATGTATCCAGCTATTCTCACCAAAACAATGCAGAACTTAATACAGATAATTTGTTCTCTGCATATATCAAAATACCTCTTACTAAGTAATCACAGGCAGGGGGAGGGGGAAGGACCTGGGAGCTGCAATCAGATCTTTCACTTCTCATTTGTGTGTTATAACCAGCCCAAAAGCAGTTTGAGCAAGCATGTCCTTTGCACTGAGGTGCTTAAAGACATATTAATGGTTTAAGATGCTTTAGGGCATTTACAGGCATGCAGAGTCCTCCATGCTGCAGTGACCTCTGTCTCCACTTGAAATTCATTCTCAAGCTTGAGAGCAGCCTTGCAATGCTTGTTCAGTGTTCATTTACCTTTTTCTGCAAGCAGAAGCCCATCCAAAGATTGTCAAGACTAATTTTGTGCAACAGTGAAGATCTTGGAAACAGCTATTTAGCACCTCATTTGTCCTTCTCACTGAAGAGCGTAGCCTTGCTACAAGCAAGACAATAGTCTAACTGAGAGTTTCAAGCTCAAGCAGGACCAGGTTAGTCCCAACAAACCTGTTCAGAATATCAAAACAGTTATTTGGGATTTTAATTAACTTCTGTGAGTCAATATTTATGATGTCAGACTCTTATTCTGTCTTGCAAGAGGAGTTTTTGATCTGCATGTTTTAATTCAAGAACAAGATTATGTTTTAATTCCCACAGCAGAGAAACTTGCATGACTTGAGTAGTATTGAAAAGGACTCTTATTAGCATCAAACCTGGCTCAGTTTGAAGTGGCAGGTCGGATCAGATGGCCTCTAGAGGTCCCTTGCAACCTAAATTATTCTATGATGCTATTCATATTCAGGAAAGTCAAGAAGAATAAGAGAGGAGATGTTACTGTATACAAAGGATGAGGTTTGAGATCTAGACTGTAGAGAAAAATAAACCTGCTGAAATTTTCTAAGTAATAATTGAAAGAGTTTTGAGCACTGCTGTTTTATTGGTAGAAAACAATTAACTTGGATTATATGTGGGCCAGTCTAAGGTCAAAAGGAATTAAGGAGAGCTGGTAGATCTTTAAGGAATTTAAAGCAAATTGTTCTAATATAAGTGAAGGGTAAGTGCAGAAGACCAGCACTGGTAAATTGCAGCTTGTAGTTTACCTGGACTAAAACAGATAAATAAAGCATAAAAAATTTCTAGTACAGAGAAAAAAAGCCCCAACCAAAGATAACAGTATATTTTTTTTAAAGACAAAATCAGAAAGGTTGGACTATAAAATGTGATACAACTTGCAAGGAGATATCAAGGAAAGCAAGACATTGTATTGCAATCTAGAGGTATAATTGTACATTGCCAGCAAAAAGATTGTCAAGGAAAGTGTAGATCCATAACTCAGTGGAAGGAAAAACTGGAAACAGATGACACCTGGAATGCCAAATCATTTTCTTTCCATCAAAAAAATGTCCAAAAAGATCAGCTGTGTTTAGCAGCTAGCATAACTAAACAGTAAAAAAGAGAGGGACTCTCAGTGTAGACTAGGAGGGAAAACAGAATATAAAACTTAACAAGTATTTAAACAGTCCCATGTGTTCTGATTGCCTAATAGCAGTAGTTATTATCAGAAAGTCAAGGAAATTAAATGCTAGCAGTTAAAAAGAAGAAAATGCATTCATTGCTTGCTTAAAAAAACAAGGAAAAAAGAAGAAAAAAAAAGAAAAAAGAAGGGGGTGAGACAGAAAGAAAACTCAAGGAATTACAGGCTACTCTGTTAAATTAAAATACCTTGAAATACGGTAAAACAGTGAAACTACTTGTAAGCACCTGCAAAGTAACTGCCATCACGGATTTGCCAAGAACATCTTGTTACTAGTTAAAAAGCTTTGTGGAGAGGAAAAAAACAGCAGGTATCACAGAACTTGACCTTAAATATGCTTCTGAAAGTGTCTCAGATGACATTCTTAAAGAAAGGACATTTTGTATTGATTGTCATTATAGCACAGATGCAAAACTTGTTGGAAAAATACATTTCCAGAGAGTTAATAGGATTCACTGTCAAAAGAGAAAGCTATGTCAAATTCATTTGCAAAGAAAACCATCATTCTGGACACGTCCTATTCTTTATTAGTGTTAATGGCCAGGGTGAAATATAAATGCAATATAAAGTATGCTCACTAAATTTGAAACAAACCTGCAGGAAGCTGCAAGTATGAGGGAGAGCAAGATTAGAATTCAAAGTGATCTGGGTAATTTGGGAAATGGCCTAAAAAGCCAGGATGAATTTTGAGAGAGACAAGTGCAAAGTACTGCACATAGGAATAATTAGGTGCACGGATGCAGAAATGGGAACAACAGCATGAGGAAATGTTATATACAAAAACGTCAGGAAGTTAAAATGTCACAGGGAGGAGAATGAATGTCAGCAATATTGGAAGAGGCATAAACACTGTATTAGGATAAAACTAAACAGAAAGATACTCTGCGAGAAATTTGAAATAATGCTTCTATGAGAACGAGCCTGTATGTGCGGGCTTTCCACAAGCACTTTCTCCCTTCAGAAACACCTACGAATTTTCCCCTTTGCAGCTCTCCTCTCTCGTCCTGCCTTGACTGTGCATGGGGGCTATACATACGGATATACGTAGCGACCGCTGCTGCCGCGTCCGTTGTCTTTTGGTCTGCTCAGGGTTAGTAAGGCTTTCCTGGAAACACTGTCGCAAGTTCTGGGCACTGCCCTTTGAGAAAGCAGAGATTTGGACATTCCCGGTAAATGTCCAATGAGCTCAGTGGAAAGGATCAGGGCTTGAGAGAACATGAGGAAGGATTGAATGTGTTACAGGACTAAAAAGACTACAGAGGGGATGGAACAGCCATCCAAGCACGTAAAAGGCTGTTGCAAAAGGGAAAGAAACAGTCTGTTCTCCCCATCGGCAGTAGCTAGAAACAGGAAATATTGGACTTCTGTTGCAGCAAAGTCAAGGCAAGTAAGGTACTGGAAGAAGGAATATTAGTGAAATGCTGGAAATGCCTGGGGAAGGTGCAGTGGCATCTCCATCACTTGTCGTCTTAAGAACAGGCTAGAAAAGCATCTACAGGTACTATCAAACATGGCTGATGCTGCCTCGTCAGCAATGGAAGAGGGAGTAATGCACTCCAGTCATGATTTTTCATGGCAGTTCCTGGAATTTGCTGGTGCTTGCTTTGAAGCATAACCCAAAAGTTTGGGTTATTATGTTTTTTAAAAAAAAATTAAAAAATTGTTGTCAGCAGGAGTAGCTCTCAGGGTTTTCTTAATTTTTTGACTTTTTTTTACATTTTCAGCACTTGGGAAACATTCTCAACTGTTTGGGTCTTTTATATCAGGTGAAACGATTGGTGTAATGTAAAAAGATTTTCCTCCAGCAGAGCCTCGCATGTAAGCCATGAGGTTACCTCCAGGGTCCCTTCTGAAATCTTTAGAGAAATCCAACAGAGAGACACATAACTGTAAATTAAAACTAAACATTGAGGGACCTTATGTTTCAGAAGCAGAGATCTTCTGCATCTTTCTCACTGTTTTTCCATCTCTGTTTACATACTTTAGATAATATATTGTCAACTTTATTTATGAAATCCTACAACCATTGAAACAATTGGGATTTATTTTTTATTTACAAAATGTCATTGTTTGGAATAATTTTGTTATGGCTGAAGTTTTTCAAAATATATTACTGTTATTTTCTTGCGTTTGGATGCCATTCTTTGACTATGTCTCTCTTTTAATGTCATTCTTCAAAATAACTGAAACATTTTTGACACTAATGCCTGTATTTATCCATATCTTTCACAATGGTTATATTCCCAAGACCATATTTTATTGAGAAATTGGCTTTTATGACTAGACAGATAAATGATGATTTTAAAAACCTTTGCCTGAATTAAGTTTATATAATTATGTAAGTCATAATTTTAAAGATCATTTACTTTTATTATAAGTATTATGACAAAGACAATACAAATGTGTAGCAAATTAACACATGCAGTTGGAGATCACCTGAAATGAGTATAGATTCATAAAGGGTATAAAACACTGAAGTTGTGCCTGGTAGCTCTAACCTAAGTTTTTTTTCTTCTGATGTTATCCACAAGGTGCTTCTTTCACATGAACCTCTAATGACACAATGGAGCTCCATTTCTTTATTGAAAATTGGATCAGAAGATCAGAAATACACAGTTACAAGGCAGACTCCTTCTCTCCAATAATCTTACTTTCATTTTAAGTTTAATGCAGATAAATTTGAGTAATAATTTGAGTCACAGAATCTTTAAAGCACAAAGTATGTGCTTTACTTTCATCTAACACTAGATGCCAACTGCGCATGAAAAAGACACTGAGTTTCCAAGAGTTGGAAACCACAATGATAGGTGATGAGATTATACACGTAATTTTTAGTGCTAGCTTTCCAGAAAAAAAGAACAAACCCCAAACCCCAGCCACAGCCCCCTACAAATAAATATACTGCACAGTGCTGTACTGTACTGCACAAAGCAACTGCAGAATTCATATCCTTGGTAATTGTATTTAAGAATCCATACATTAATAAGCAGTTTCAGTCTCAATGTTCGTGCATCCATTCCCAGCTCATGAAAGTGAGATATTGCCATCAATTCATTCTTTGTATAGCAACAGAACTCTAGAGTTATGTGTTCATTGACTTTGAATAGGAATTTTGCACCATCATTCACTTGTGGGGAAAAATGGCAGATGATCTTTTAAGTTGTAACTCATGTTTGCAGCTCCTGTGGGGCCATAACTCTGTCACCACCTAACTGACATTTCTTTTGAGTGTTTGCTTTATGTCCTCATTGCTCTGTAATGTTTTTGTGTTCTGAACTTTTTTAGTGGCGTATATAAGCTGAAGGCCTGTGTTATATTAATACCTTTTGAGACTTTCGCATGGAAGATACCACTGTGGGCCACAGTTATAAGTATCAGTGTTTGTTTACATCACCTTATTGCCATTTGCCATTTGCTTTATTTTATAGTCCTGCAGGCACTGGCCACAAAATATTTTAATTTAAATTTGCTTTACACTGGCTACATACATACAGCAGACTACTGCTGTAATCAGATGTTAGTATGGATTGTCTTTGTCTTTCTACAGTTCTTTATACATCTTGCAGTTGAATACTTTATAAAACCATGGGTTTGTATTTTCGATTCATGAAGAATTTTTGCCTCGTATATCTTCCCACCTACAGATCCCTGCATTTGACCAGTAGCCAAAATACAATGTGCAGGTCAGTCACTGGTGGTTCATCTACTACTAGAAGAAGATGTGCATTTGGTATTGTTCTTTAGGTCCTGCCACTCTGTATGGCATATATAGATTAATATTTTTAAAAGAGTACATTTATATTATATGTACAGAGTATATAATATACATATATACAGAGTGTATAGTACATATGATATATATATTCTCTGTACAAGAGAGAGAGATATTTCAATCACTTTGTTGTTGTGGTTTTCCTTTCCTCTTCACCTGACACTACCTTAATGCTGTCTTTCATTTTTCTGTAAACTTAGACAAAAAGCCTTGTGCTAATAATTTTGAATTAAAGTTGTAATTTATAACTGTTGCTGCTTAGTAACACATCTGTGCCCTTGCATCTCAGCAACATTTTGAACCCCAGAAAGCCAAAAAGGATCATATATATATATCATATATATCAGACATATAAGTTTGTTGCGTGAATGTACACTGTTACAGGTTTCATTAAAATACCAGAGAGCAAAAAGTCAAAGATAACTTGATTCACTTAGACAACTTGCACAGAACAAATAGTTCTATGGACATCAGAACCACTGAAGCATGGCTTCCTTCAGATTCCTGTTTTCCACCCCCTCAACAGTCCCCTTCAGTAGTCCTAGCTACCCGGTGTTTTCTATAACCTTCCTGTTAACCAAGAGCAATGTATGTTTTGCAGTCACTCTGGAGCAACTTGCATGTTGATGGGCTTCTGAGTCTGTTTGTGCTGATTACTGAAAGGACTGTATCCTGACTGAGTCCATCTTCTCTTTCTTTGGTGGGCATTTTTCCATCCAGGAGTCTCTTTTCATAAAAAAAACTGAAGGTGTTATTTTTGAGTTTTCTATGTATTTTTCCAGTATGATTATAGTCATCTGATATGAATACTATGGAAGTAGATGTATAGGCAGACACTTTTTTTATTAAATTACTTTGGGAGGAGGAAATTTTCATATTTATCTTGCAATCATCTGTTTGTGTTATTTTTAATCTCACCAAGCAGAATATTGGATCATAATGCAGGTTTTAAAGTGAGCTTGCTTCTCCATTTATTATGTACCTCTCAGAAAAAGTAAAGATCCCTATTAACCTTTGTTTGTCTTCTCTGGTTCAGTTACTTTTCTCTAATTTTCAGTATGAAATTCTAAAGTGAGAAGAAAAATAAATTAGTTTTTTTACTTTTGATTTATTTCTCTGATTCTATGGTTTGATAAATAGCACATACATATAATCACAAGCCTAATCCCCAGCCCCTTTTTAGACAGGAAATACCAGTTTAAGGAAAGTGGATTAAATTAATTAAGTCGATCGGAATTGTAAGACAAAATGAAATACACTATAGCACACTGCAGAATGCATGCTGCATTGCAGTAATGGATATCATTATGATTTCTGTCCAAGTCTGCACAAGTCATGTAACTCAGTATGTTTTACTTGTGAGCATTATAGACCATTCCAAGGAAATGGTAATAAAATCTTTCTATTCTGTATCATGCACCTCAATACCATAATACAGAATGAGCTATTAATACTTTACTATTTAAATTTAGGGGGAATATTTCTTCCCACTTTATTCCTTACCTGCTGTGAACTTCTGTGCAAAGAGCACGGGTCACTTTGGAGTGATTAAAATACGATTTTTTGTACACATGCTATCGTTTGATAAAGATAAGTTAAATATTTTGGGGTCTGGAAGGAGATCCTTTTGTGTATCGTTCAAAAGCTGAGCTTTCTCCCCTTTTCTGCAGTAACACTGTGCTGCACAAAGCAAAGAGAGACTATTTCACTGGCTCAGAAAAGAAACATGGGTGCCTTAGGAACACCTTTTACCTTTTATTTCTTTGGTTGTTTGGTCGTTTTTAAATGCACAAAGGAAGATACCAGATGCCTTTCTTGGGTTCATGTGCTTTGGTAGTTGATTTGCTTTCAGTTGAGCAGCTCAGAATCCCTCAGGATCTTGGCATATCTCAGTGCTAGGTGATGTGTTAGTGCAAAGACACAATTTCTGAGCAGCTTTCTACCATGTATTCATTACATAGGTTTAGTCTAATAAATGCTCCAGCTAGAAGAATTTTCCTTAAAATCATTCAGATTTCCTTCTTCCCTAGTTCCCTTATTGGTACTGATAACTGTGGTTTGTTTTCTGGTCAGGTTTCTATAGGAGTTTGGGTGATTTTTGTTTATTCAAAATCTAATGAGAATGCTAATGCCATTGCCAATTTTAATTGTTTAGCTTGAAAGGGCAAACATGATTTACATTAATTTTACCACCTTCATAACTAATTAGAATCTCAGCCTCGTGGCTATGCTTTTAGACATCTTTGCACTTTAATGTGACAGCAAAATACTGTTAGTCACTCTCTTGTGTGAAATTTTGTTCAGATTTATTGACATTATAAGGGTGTCTTACAATCTGAAGACTAATCAATCTTAACTACAAATTTCATACTTAACACAGCTCAAAGCTCTTATTCAATGGCTTGCTGAAAAATATTGTATGTCAGTGAGATTTTTCTCTTCCTCCTTCATAGTGGTTCTATGTTAGGCCAATTATTACTGGTGCATTGGTCAAGGATTTTAAAGATTAAAATCATATTTAATAAAGATCAGAAGACGACGTGTAAAGAAGATCTCTTCTGTGAATATAAATATATGTAGATGATGCAAGATAGCTTCAGTGGCAATTAACTTTTTGGTTATCAAATAGCTCCAGTTCTCACAGCAGAAATGTATATCCTAGCAGAAAGTAAAATTACCCTAGATGATCTCAGCTTCTGTACACTTAACCCATTGAGAATAGGCTACTATTTCTTGTGAACAAAACTGAAAGTATTTAGAAAAAAAAATGAACTCACACCATAGGTATAAGTTTAATGCTAAGTATTAGAACGATAACAGTAGAGGGGACTTGTGGGTGGAGATAAATGGTGATGTGTAATAGGGGAAGGGAGAAGAGTTAGAGGCTTAACTCAAGGTGGAACGAAATCCAGAGGAGCTGTAAGGAAGCTGGAAATAGCATGGGGTATGAGCGTAGCATAGCTGATGGTATGAAAAGGGAGAAGCAGTGCCTCTTAGCCCCCCATTCTCCTCTCTTATGTGTGTATTCTTGACCCTCTTCTTTTGGAGCAGTTTGTATATGGGCCAGATATAAAATGCTTCTGCCTAACTAATATTGTTTTGGTACCAACTCCTCCTGGTTTATCCTCTCCCTCCCAGAGAGGGTGGAAACTGGAAGACTCTGCTTCTGTGGATGTGTCTGAGCCCATTTTGCCTTTCTGTGGTACAGTCTGGGATTTCAACACCTATGATTCATCCTCTTCCATTGACTGATCATCTGCCTTTGCCTTCACTGACCAATTCCCCTGAGGATGATCGCAAGCATGCAGTAAATATAACTTTCCCCAGGTGTTACAATTCTTCTAGAACTTAGGGCTATTGCTATTATTTGTTAAGCAGTTGACGGTGAGTAAGAATCCTTTCCTTTTACACCATGTTTGAGTAACTCTACAGAAAAAAACCCCCATAAAATCCAAGGAAGCTCATATGAATGAAGAAATAGGGTCTATTAAATTTGGCATGTAAGCACCAGTAACTGAGGAAGGACATGGCTGAAATGGGAAAAAGAGGACTGTCTCATTCAGTTATCAGAAAAGAGGGACTGAAGTCAGTTGTTACTCTTTCAGGTTTGCATCTGTTCTAGGGAGGGATATACTGGGCTAATAACCCACTTAACATCCCTCATGGCAGCCTAGCAATCAGGAATCCACTCTAACCCTAAACTAACATCATCTGCAGCTCTGCAACATAACCTAGGCTGCTAAGAAGGCTGCCAGAGTTCATGATTCGTGGCTAAATGCTGACTGATCAGAACTAGCAAGGAATGCTTAAGTTTTCTCTCTCTCCTTTTGTGTATGGTTTTCCTTCATTATAATTTGCAGCCAATGGCAAATTTCCTGAGGATGGATATTCTCTGATGCACAGTTTGTATGCTTATGTTGTGTGTGTGTATGTCTTGCCAAGTCCACCTCACTGATTTCATGAAAGGGTAGAATGAAAAGGAAGAGAGTAAAAGGAGTCTTCATGTAAAAGTGCTTATATGGAGCAGTATAAAAATCTGAATGAAGGAAAATGGGCAAAAATACCACAGTTTCTGTGATATGCAAACACATCTCTTATATTTGTAAAGAATGTGGAAGAATATATTGTCCTACTGAAACTCACAGAAAAGCTCTTGGTGACTGCATTCACATATGCATAAAAATTAAGTAAAGCTACTCATTCTATGGAGTTCATGTGTCTAACTTACAATGAAACTACAATGTGACAATCATTCATAATACTTATCCTCAAAAGCATTGCAGTTCATGCTGTCATTAACGTTTGTGTTTTTTTAACTTAGGATGCTTGAGTTGATATCTATATATATGTCTGGTTATCAATATATATGACTCAGTAAAGGGAATTAGTTGGTTAAGCTGCTTCAAGTTGTTCTGATGAATGGTTGGTGTCTGGGTAAATTTTGTCTGTTCTTAAAGACACCACTTTGATTTATCACTAACTGAAGTGGGCATATGCACACACAGTGGAGAAAACTAATTTCTTTTTTGACAAGGGCATGTAGAACAAATTAAAGGATAAGAAAAGCAGGCATATTTCGAAATATATCTTTAAGTATCCTTTTGAAATAAAATTTTAATCATACTTCTAAACCAATTAAAAACAAATTATGCAGTTACACATTGACAGCAGAGATTATAGATTTATTTATCTGTATCAATGGATTATGAATTTGGCAGCAGCTCAATGGCTGTTCTCTTTTGATTGGTAAAACTGTAGCCAGTGCTACAGAAAAATTTTGGACACAAGGGAAAAAAAATTCAGTTTAATGGGGTTATGGCTATTTAATGAAAGATGCTTCAGCATTAATACAAATAGCTTCACATTCAGCTACTTTGTTTGGTGATTAGAATCTATAGCTCTAATTGGTTGTGCAGGACAGTTATCCTCCATTAACTTTAGCCTGCACATTCCTCTGATATCCAGCACGAATGAAAACTACAAGAGCTGCTGTTTCTTATCATCCTGCCTACAGACTCTGAATTCGAATGGGTTGCATTATTTAATGAGTTGTACAAAGAAGTCAAGAGTCCTGTTTCTCAGAGCTCAGTATATTTTCCATAAAGCTTTGGATAATTTGGTTTATCAATTCAGCTTGGTTTTTGGATATGCCAGAGATTTAATTTGAATCTAATTCTTAAGCAACTGATGTACTCTAGTTTAAAATGAGGAGAAAAATAGAAAAGTCTGGATTACTAAAGGGCTAAAGAAAGGATTCATTTCATTGGGTTTTTTTCTCCAGCTCATCAACATCCTATTTACAACTGTATACAAAATGTAGCATTCTGCTTCCCAGTCATTGAGACAAAGCATGAGTTTTGTTTCTCCCCTTTTGTCTTGCATTTGAATGGAAACTCTGTGCTATTACAGACACAATTGTGTGTATGGTTTTGTCAGTTAAAAAGGAGAACAGTATATCCTGTTGGAAAGGATAGTATTTTGGGAAAGAAAAACAAGTGTTACCAATTCAGTGCATCTAAGTTATAGAATAGATTGTTTCGATTCTCATCAGCTTCTTATACTCAAAATCTTGTAAACAAAAAATGTTTGTAGCAATGCAAACCCAATAATTTATTAGTAGTAGAATTAAAGACTTATCTGTCCAATCAAAGAATTATTATTAATTTGGTTACAGTGACATTAGCACTTCAAGTTCAAATTATGTAAGGTTGAAAAGATGGACATGGACTTTCTAGTGAATTTTCTTTTCTCTGGTGTCATGCTCATCCACTTAGGTGAAAACCTTCAGTCTGGGGTCGTTTACTCTGCACCCTAAGTCCTTTGCTGAGAGGAGTACGATGATTTTGTTGATGGTTTCTCCTTCTCCTTCATGTAGGACATGTTTGAGGGCATTTTCGTGTTTGCTAACAGTGTACCTTGGTCTTTCTTCATTTGTGTGTAGGTCCACATTATATCCAAGTTTACCATCTGTGATGTGTTTTATGTGTGAAACCGGTGTTACATACAAAGCTCCCAAGGGTGCCTTCTTTTGACCATTGATTAGCTACTGGTGAATTGTTTATAGGCCTGCAGGCATCAGTATCACTTTGCTTGTAAATCCAGAGCCCCTGCTCTCATCTCGTGCCGATTTTCTTCCATGCTGCATTTGATCAGCATCATAGGTAGCCAATTCTTCACAGAGTAGCTCCCGACATCAAACAGGCCTGACATCACACAACTGCACAAATCTAAACAAACGCTAAACCAAAATAATAGTGAACTGGTCATCAGATAACTATAGTTATAGCATAAAAAACATCTCCCGACAGGCACAGAGAAGTCTGGACAAAACCTGACAAGTCCTGAGGCCTTTCTGGTAGCCTAACGCAAAGCCTGTGTCCTGTTACAAGCGATGGCAAGCTCTCCTGCCAGACAAAACTAAACAAAATAATAAAACAAAACAGCCAACAAAATCCTCACAGAGACCCCCTGGGCTATGAAGCTACAGGTGAAACTCTGTTTTTTATTTTAAGTTATCATCTACTTCAGCGCACAGTGCGCTGGAAATTTTACTGTTACCCGCCCCAGATTTTGCAAATGCTGTTCTGAACATCACACTGACCATATTTGACACCAGAGCAGAAGATTGTGATGAGTGTTACTTCCATCTATAGAAAGTGTGATGTGTGCCTGGCTTCAGGGGCAGAGTATGCATGTATAGGGATGAGGGGAGAGCAGTGGGTATCATTTACTTTAGCTGGGCTTTCAACACCATCTCGCACAATTTATTTTTTTTTTAAATCTAAATTTGCACTATACAGTCAGTAAGAGGGGTAAAAGACTGGATAGGTGACTGGGCTCAGAGGGCAGTGGTAAATATGGTGGTACTCAACTTATGCTGGTGACAAGTGGAGTACAGCAATGATCTATCCTGTTTAACAGCTTTATCAATGACTTGGAGGAGGTTACAAAGGGCACACATTCATCTTGCAGGTGACAAATGCAAAGTGCTGCCCCTGTGGGGTGCCGGCGCAAGGACACAGGCTGGGGACCGCCTGGCCGGGAGCAGCTCTGCGGGAAGGGACCTGGGGGCCTTGGCAGGCAGAAGCTGGGCACGAGCCAGCGGTGGGACCTGCCTGCAGAGATGGCCGACAGCATCCTGGATGGTATTCACAGGGACACAGCCAGGTCATTGAGAGGAAGGATTCTTCCCCTCTGCTTGGCACCTGTGAGTTACCATCTAGATGCTGCATCCAGTCTTGCCACCCACCCCCCACTCCCCAGTAAAGACATCGATAAACTGAATCAGGTTTGGCAGAGGGACCCCAAACTGGTCAGGGCTGGAGAAGCTGTCCTGGGAGAAGAGACTGAGGGACTGGGAGTTCCTCAGCCTGAAGAAGAGGTGGCTCCAAGAGTAACCAACGGCAGCCTCCCAGTACCTGTAAGGAATTAATCAGAGACAGACTTAGGCTCTTTACAGCGGTACATGATGGGAGGATGACAGGCACTGGGCATAAGCTGGAAGAGGTGAAGTTCAGACTGGATATAAGGGAAAACTTTTTCTCCTTGAGGACAGTCAAGCAACAAAACAGGTTTTCCAGAGATGTTGTGCAGTCTCTGATCTTTGGGGTTTTTCAAGATGCAGTTGGATAAAGCCCCGAGCAAACTGGTCTGACCTCAGAGCAGGAGGTTGGACAAGGGACATCCTGGAGTCATTGCCAACCTGAAACTTCCTGGGACTCCTATGATCTACCCTCTGAAAGAGCAGAACTAAAACAGCATTAAACCATATTAAAACAAACAGTATTAAACCATACTTCTTCTAGCCAAAATCAGAATTATATCCATAAAATTTGCAAATAGAAAGATATCTGTTGACACAGATACATAGCTCCGTGGAATCCTAGTGATAGTCTCCAAAATACATGATTTAAAATGCAATTAAGACTTTTATATTATCAGTCACTTTAGGATGAAGTAATTAAAACCCATGCAAAATACCTGAGAGTAGAGGTCAGTGAATATTCATAGCTCATTTATAAATTTCTTATATCAGCTAGCTCTCAAACCTGTTTGGCATGTAGTAACACCATGTAGCTCTTGGTAATCTGGAACTTTATCTTATGTCTGTTGATGATACGATCTGTGTACCAGGTACATTTGAGTTTTTACAGCGCTCTTGGGTGCTGCTTTTCATTAAAAGCATTCTTGCCTGATGGACTGTTTGGAAGCAATAGCAGGTGATTTTATAGACAGACTTCAGTTTGATACAGTTTTCTGGATTTACAGAACTAGAAGGAAATATCCACAACTACTGTTAAGATCTGCACTGGGAGAACTATTGCAGGCTAGGTATTCAGTTTGCCTCTGTGACATTATTGCAGAATCAAGCTACAGTAATAACCAAATTACTACTGGTATAACCAAACAAGGTATATGGGAGAAAGGAACTGGCCACATAGGAGCCTACCTAAACTCATAAAATACATGAATGTTAAACATAGCTTCACAAATACACTTACATATTCTGCAGCACAGAAAACATATTTAGAAGTCTTTGGTTCTCAGTACTCCTGAATAAGAGAAGGCATTTATGCTCTTTTGATTTGAAAGTTATTGATGGTCAAGCAAATAATTGTGGCATTGAATCAGTGTGTTTAACAGTTCATACTTGGCAAATATAAAAGGCAAATATATTAGGCTGAGTTGGAAATCCTGAAATACTTTGCTTGTGGATAGGGTTTGCGTTGAAGGACAAATCAGTGCTGTAAAATATGAATGTAATATTCTTAGTATAATGTGCTTTATTTATGCATGTAGAATTCTTATTCAGCCCGTACCTAGTCAATGACAAACAGCACACAAGCAGTTCTTTCTTTCACAGTTGTAGGCTACAGGCCAATGTTGAATTCATGGGTCCCAGACTTTATTAGGAATAAGTCTGCTTAGAATAACTGTGAAATTTGGTTTCAGCTGTTTGTTGCAGTGGACCATACAGTGAACCCATCAGTGGAAACAGAACAAGTAAGCACCCTGAGCTTTTTGTTCAATGCCAGGATTTGTTCATAGGTACTGAATGTTGCTTTGAAATTTGCAGAAATTCTTCTGTTGAGTAGCCTGTGACCTAACAGTTAACACTAGCCACCCACATGTTGAAGTTCCTTCTATGTTTTACATACCTTATTTATTTGTATAGAACATTTGTATGAGAATTTCCTTCCCAGGAGCTACGAAGAACACTATTAAAATAGGTGAGGTTGATAACATTGTTATGTACATAATACTACTGCAAATAGATACAATATTTGTCTTCTGTATTAGGGGTGACATTTATAATTAACCCTGAGAATAAACAAACAAAACACCTTACAATACAGGAAGTCTAGAAGTCACTGTTGCAAAGTAGAGGGTATTATTGAGTAGACAGGTGCTATGAGATACTGCTAAACTGTTGACTGCAGCTGCTGAGGGTATGGCTGGTTTTGTGTAAGAAGTCACACCTTTCTATTTAGTTTTCCTTGTTTTAAACATATTAAGCATTCAGAGGAGTAGGTGGAAGAAAAAAATTAGAGCAACTCTGACTGGTTTAAATTTAGCCTTCAAAATAGAGGTAATTGAAGATTTCGGTCATTACTCAAGAAGCTTGTTGTCCAGTCCCCAAGAGAATAACTTCAGTTATGAAACGTTTTAGCCCTATGAGACTTGTTTTAGCCTTTGGTTTCATAAGTAGATTCATTTTCCCAAAATTAAATGTCTACAACCTATATTTAGGTGCCACTATTACCTCTCCCGCAGTGGAGCGAAAGCAATATTTCCAGAGAGAGCAACTCGTCCTGTCTTGTGATGAGGCCTCTATGACAGCATGGAGTTATTTCCCTGAATTGTATTCTGTGCCCCTGCTGTTTTCTTAGCAAACATCCTGAACTAAATTTTTTAGTGCTTCCATTAGCACAGCTAATCCCAGCTTGGTCTTCTAACTTCATCGTCTGATAGTGCCTGGCAGCTGTTTAGCCTCAGCTCGTTATACTAAAAAAGTACAAACTGGTAGCTTGGTACAGTGTATGTAATCTTGAAGAGCTCGTCTTTGGGTTTCATGGTGGGAAAACTAATCTCTCAGTTCAAATACCGCCTCTAGGTTTTTCTCGCAAAGATAAGCCCTAAAGAGTAAACAGGTATAAACACATTGCTAGGCTTGAAGTGATGATGATTAATGCACAAGACCTGGAGACTCAGCACAGAGGTAAAACACATGCACATTTACTTACAGAATATCAGGCACCTTTGAGAGCTGTGCTTGAAAAATCACCTTGCTAAACTCGCTGCAGGTGCTCGAGGCAGCCATGTACATCGAGGTGCGGTGCTGGTAGACTGATGTTGTCTGTTGAAGGAATGACAAAGAAATGATTCATTCTGAGGCTAAACCGAGGAATGTGGTTCTCATTGAACAGGACTCGGGATACTGTACTCACTACTTCAGAGCAGCTGGTGCCGAGGAAAAGCCCATTGCTGAGGGACAGAGACTGGGCTGGATGGGAATACTGCAGGGCTGACCAAGTGTATTTCAGCGAAGGCTTTTCCTAGCATTTCGTTTCTGTTGTCTGTGTGATAAAGCATGCAAAATGATGCAGCTTGAAGGAAACTAATGAGCGGACACATGAACTGAATTGCAAAGCAAATTTCAGGAAATAACTTCTTTCAAGCACAGGCAGAACTGGGTAATCAGTCACAAATGACAAAGGCAATATTGCCTTTCAGAATATGTACGTACTGCATTGCAGCACATAATTAACACCTAGCGTTAGAGAGCTCTGAGGCTATTTTGTTACAGTCAGAGGAAAAGGAAAAATTGGTGATTTCAGACCTGGTTTGTGAATCTGAATTCTGATAGCATTTCTTGAGCAGAATAAGAACAAAAAGAGAATCAAGAGAATCCTCAGTCTCTTTGTGTTAGTCATCCCTCTTTGCAAGCTTACATGAAGTCATGCAGTAATAATCCCTTCCAGAGGTGTTACTGGAAACTTCCAGCAGGTCTTTTGAGATCCTCTCTTAGAAGTTGCTTTATAAATGATAAGTGGAATCTGCCTTTCTTTAAACTTATTCTAGGCCATTTAAACATCAGTCTAAAAGCAAAGAAGAAAAATACTTCATTTTTTCTTCATTTTTCATACTCTGACATTTGCCCAAGTATTTACCAGCTTGATTCCTGTCTCAGCGATGAGATGTCCCCTGGAAGGCTTCTCCTTTACAACAGCCAAATTGTTATGAGGTGTTTTCCATCTTCCTTATAAAAGAAGTCTGCAACTTCAGAGAAGCCAGAATATCTGACTCGAACTCAGACTGCAGCCTAGTGGGTAACGGGTGAACTTCTCTAGTCTGTTATTTATTTAAATTTTAATAGAAACTTACATAAGTATGTGTCACGTGAATTTGACCCTGAAATCATGATGGTCTAAGAGATCAAATGATTCAAAACATTCATGCTGTTCTTGTTGATGTATGGCAGTGTCCAAGCTTACAAAGATATCTATAACCTAATATATGGAAAGGTATGATTTCTTCCTTGAAGCAAAAGTGTAGGATGGATGTCTGCAATGAGGTTTACTACGAAATTTAATGTTGCTACTGAATTGCATTAATGCAATAAAATCTCCTTCTAAATTACAAGGGATTTTTGCCAGTACATTCAAATCAGCTTTATTGGTCAGAAAAGCTGTTGAACATTGTTAGATAAAAATAATCATATTTAATATGCATTTCTAGTCGCTATCAATCTATATATTGCCTTGTGGCCATTTGGAGAAACAGATAATGTTGTGATTCATTTTACATATTTGAATGCTATATTCCAATTTGCTAATCTGTCATTCTTTGATAAAACTGCATTGCAGCTATTATTTTTCTTTGTTCTGCTCAGCTGCCTATTTAAGAAACCTTTTTTTTTTTTTGTCAGTTGTGCTGGGAAAGAAGTCTGTTTTCTTCTGCATTTAGTAGGCACCTGTCAGTGTGCATTTTTTATATATTAGGTTTGTACTTAGGCATGTGTCTTTTCCTCTCATCACAGATGCACCAAGGAAAGAGAATGTATTTTACAATTCTGTTTTACCATTTCCATAACGTAATTTGGATTTTTACATAAGAAAGTTCTAGGATTTTTTTTTCATCTGTCTGAAACCTATATCAAGTTGTAAATAATAATATTTACACCTTATGTTTTCACTGATAACTCCATTTCAGGCTCCATAACTGGATTTGTGGTTTCACTCACATTTATCAGTCTCTTGCTTCCACTTGCAATATCCTCTACCCAGGACTCTTCTTGTTGTCATTTGATTTTTCATGAGCAAGATACAAAGCAAAAAATACTATTTCCTTATGAAATATCGCTGTGTTACTTTTCAGCTGTGGGGACAGAAGCTTCCTATTAATTGTCCTTTGTGGTTCTTTATGAAAAGTGTGCTTCAAGTTTACCTTCTTGAAACTCCTTTTAAAAAAATACTTTGTAACAGAATAGAAAATTGCCCATAAATCCTGTCTTCTTTGCCACCAAGAGATCTCACCAAAGATATTAAGGAATGTGTGGCAAATAATGAGATTCCCAAAGTGAACAGATTATAAAACAAAGACTGTTTTAGAATATTTCAATTCATTTTTTTTAAAAAACAGTAATGCTATTCTGTTATTACCCTGGTAAAATTAAATCTAAATTTGATCTGTAGTTTGCCGTGGTTGGCAATTTGTCTTTAGGAATTTCTCTTGGTCTCATACTGGTCTTTGTAAAAATTATAGATAAGATAGAAAAAGATCTTAAATACTTCGGAGTAGCTATTTTTTGCTGAAATGCCAAAAAGTACTGCTGCAAATGAATCTGTTACAGTAACTGTTCTGGTTTAGTAAACTGAAAAATTGTTAAAATCAAATTCCAAAGTTATTTTTTTTTAGAATGGTAAACTGTCTTTATTACCAGAGGCCAGTTATTTTCTATATGTTAGCAGAACCTGCCTTCTCAAAATCTAAAGATACTTGGCTAAAATCTGTAGTTACTCCAACTTTATTTCAGAACAGGTCTTTTTTCTTGCAGTTTGTAATTATGCTTTTCAGAGCTACCTTCATGATGTTCACTCAGAATAAAACTGTCATCTGAACAGAGTGTTATCTGGAAGGTTTCCAGTAGAGAATGAAATAGAATTTAATCTAATCTGATACAGGCTTTCTATTTGACACGAATGAGAGAAACTACTATAGCACATAAAGCAGAACTGGTATGTGGCATTATTGCTAATGGGACACAAACTGGGCTCAACCACTTCTCCAGTTGGTGCCACCAGCTCTGCTGCTTCCACTCCTGCCAGAGTGGCCAGTGGAGCACACTGGGGATCACTAGGAGACTTGAGAAGTTTTCCAGCAGTGAAAAAGGGGATTAGAAGCGGGAATATCATCATTGTTCTTTAAGAAGAAGTAGTGCAATATCATCTATTTTACCTGGAGAAGAATAGGAGACACTGAATAAAATTTAGATAACATATAACACTGGGAACAGAAATAGCTCTTTTTTTTTTTTTTTCTCTCTTCTCAAAGTAAATTAATCTTATGGAAGGGGATTGGTTTATCTGAGCAAACTTTCTATATTTTCATTATGTTTTTATTTTCTCAGGAGATCTGACTGGAGAAGAATATGCTTGTGTCTTATCTTGTTGCTTGTTTGAGACCATAGGAGAAAGAGTAATTATTCCATCTCTTTTATAATTCTTCAATGTTATTCAAACTGAATGCCTTAGAAATGGCAAAAAGTAGTACTTAGTGAAAACACTAAGAATTGAAACATTTAAAATAAAATTTTGATCTTGAATACAAGCATTCATACCCAGAATAAATTCACTGGCTCAGTTGTGTACTTCAAATTTTTTCTGTTATTAATAAGAGAAGACTTTAATTTTTTGGATATGACACTTTTTCTTTAAACTGCAAATTCCTAACACAGATTTTATTCAGGATCGATATTTAAAGATAAAAATAACTAAAGATAATTGTTTGAAACAGGATGAGTTTTCAGTAAATAAAGAAAAATAGAACATTACAAGCAAATTGGAAAAAGTGAAGCTGTAGATTCACCTGTATAGGCCTGTATTCAAGTAAAATTTCTTATTAAATTCTCAGGTCAAATCTCTGGCTCAGCAGTAATCAAATTTCTGGAGAACTATTAGCAAAGGATAAACTTACTGCCTTGGGTCCACCATGTTCTTAATTATCATTCTTACCAAATAATGTAAATATTCATAAAAGACAGATATACTTCTTCAGCTTTTGATACAATTGGATACAATTGTGTTCATATGGAGTGAAGTTAGACAGGACTCTATATAATTCTATTATGTCGGGACATCTAAAAATGAGACATGCTGCTTTTTTTTTCACCTTTTCATAAGAACATCATATTTTTTTTTAATTTTTCAAAATCTGAAATACAAGATTACAGTAAAGTTGTTCTACATAATCATGTCAGACTTGAAGTCTTAAGAATATGATATCTGCTCTTTACGAATTAGATGAAAATAAATGTTTAGAATTTTCCATGCCAGTGATGGAAATGACTGTACAAATTTTTATTCTTTCCTTCTTTTATTCTTTCTTAGAAGAGACTTAAATCAATTGATATGAAAAAAATAAATCTATAGTCTTTGCAGTCAATTCATAATTGTATAGCTTGATTTTCTTTGGAAAAAAAAGTATTTATACACAGTTGTTAATAATTCTTACCAGGTTTGTCAGGTGTTAAGGAGATACTTTCAGAGGAACATACAATCCAATAAACAGAAACATGACATATCCCTCAAGTCTCATATCACTTTGATCAAGTTCACAGGAAAGAAATATTTAATTACTTGCTGAATCCCAGGTATCAGAAGGTCTCCAACTCCTTTTGCTCTCTTATTATAGACGAAGACATATATGAATATCCAAAATATGCAATTGGAAAAAGCATATAGTGGCAGGGACTGTTTTTCCTGTTTTGAAGAATACATTTTTACTTGTATTTAAGAGTCACCGTTAATTTCCCATTGCAGGACTTAGTAAGTACTGTAAAAGTGTCAGTTTCTTCTTTCTATGTTCTGTTAATCCTTTTTGTGCAGAAAAAAGTGAATTATGCCTACAGCACTGAATTGCTTAACCATGAGTAGAATCTATACCAATCATATGAAGACGAAAGCTCCCTTTGAGAGTCAGAAATGATCAGAAGTTAAAGTTTCCTTTACTTCCCCTGTTCTTTGTTGGCAAATGGCCCATGATATCACGAGAAATACTAAAAGCAGTGAAGCAACTGACATGAAAAGGAAGCATAAATGAAAAACACTGATAAGTCTTGAAGTACTTGTAATACATGTGATTCTTATGTCAGTTATATCAGCAGGAAAAGGAGATGATTTTTTTTACAATAAGCCCATACACACTGTTTTCAGCACTATTAGAAAATCACTTAACTGTGGTAAAAAAAAAAAATTGTTGTCAAGAAGCTTTATTCCTCTTTTATTTACGGTCAATAATTGTCAGCTGTGAGACAACTGGGCTACATTAGTCAAAATATTTTGATTCTGTTCATTATTTCTAAAGCCACAAAGGCAATAATAAAGACAAAGCAATTGACCCCATAGAGCAGACTTGTAAGTTAGCTCATGCTTGCGTTATCAAGAGCATCTAGATCATCCTGAAATAAAAGGTGAAAATGGGATGAGCTGTCTAGTCTGCAGAATATGGGAATTTCACACACGCTTGAAAGACTCACCAGAATCTTTCACTCTCCAGAACTGACTTCCAGACAATTGACAGGATTCCTGGTTACAGATCTCCAGAAATGTAGGAATTCCAGTTTGTACATTTGGAGTGAATTCCAATGTTTCCCTGTTTTAGTGTCTCACGTTTTAATGTGGGGACAACCTTTAAATAGTTTCATGGAAACAAGCTCTCTAAGTCATTAAATTAATTAGTGGACTACTGTGAGATGAAATATATTTTGTTCAAAAGTTGCTATTGTGAATGTTTTAATTGTAACCATCATGCTAAGACTCCGTTGAAAGGCATTTGGTATGTAAAGGAATTGAGAGGGAAGAAATGAGACAACAGTGAGACTGAAGGAAGAGAAGTTTTAATTAGCACTTTTATTCTATTATTTTATTTTATTAGCAGCTCTTAAACTGCTCACCACACATTTTGACAAGCAGGCAAGCAGCATATAATAGAGGTGTCCTGGGCTAACCCCAGTAAGCAGCTGAGCACCACGCAGCTGCTCACTCAGTCCCCCTCAGAGTGGGATGAGGGGGAGAGCCAGAAGGGTAAAAGTGAGAAAATGTATTGGTTGAAATAAAGACAGTTTAACAAATAAAGCACAGCTGTACACGCAAGCAAAGCAAAATAAGAAATTCATTCGCTGCTATCGGCCACCAATCGTCCAGCCCCTTTCCTGGAAAAGAGGGTTTCGTTGCAGTAACAGTTACTTGGGAAGACAAATGTCATAACCATGAGCGTTCCCCCTTCCTCCTTCTTTCCCCAGCTTTTATTGCTCTGCGCGGTCCGATGGTCTGGGATACCCCTTGGGTGGGTGGGGGTCGCTGTCCTGGCTGTGTCCCCCCGACTCCCCGTGCCCCCCCACAGCCCTGGCAAGGCCGTGTGAGAAACAGCCTTGGCATCGTGCAACCACCGGTCAGCAACAGCTAAAACGTCGACGTCTAATTGACGCTGGTTTGGTCCATGGCACCATACCAGCTGCTATGAAGAAAATTACCTCCATCCCAGTCAAAACCGGTATAAAAAATCTGCCCTGTGTGATTGTTGGTTTAGTAGCGGCCTGCATAGCACCCTGTTCCACCTAAAAATTGGGTTTGCTCTGAAGCAAGGTTTGAGAGACAGTATTCTGTTAAGTGTTCTATTAAAGTGAACAGTAAGCAGCAGTTACAATGTGTAAAACTAAGGTAACAAAAAATTACTAAAATAAAGTAAAACTTTGCTTGAAACTTTTGCACAGTTGCTGTCACCAAGTGTTATCT
This sequence comes from Elanus axillaris, assembly GCA_026212715.1. NCBI lineage: Eukaryota > Metazoa > Chordata > Aves > Accipitriformes > Accipitridae > Elanus > Elanus axillaris. The sequence goes on from JANZLQ010000030.1 coordinate 5,548,118, forward strand.
GCATCATTTTGTTCTGCTGTACAAACATGGGTGTATTCGGGCAGGAATTCTCCCTCAAAAATTAAATCTCTCATGTTTTGATTATAGCTTAACACATATTACCTCTTTTATGCTCACAACCTCAGATCACTACTGACAAATCAAACTTTGGAACTTTACAGTGGTCTTAAAAGTTTTCAGGTAATGTTGCAAATACCAGCTTTAGGGGGGAAGTAGTAGATTATACCTTAAATTCTCCCAAGACAAGAATAAAGCACATTAATTCTTTCTAATATCAGTTTTGTAGGGCTTTATTTTGAATACTTGTTTATTGATTTCATTGTTGTCATTCATTTAATATTAATTTTGGCAGCAATTTGATCACTGTAATGTTTTGGTTTTAATAAGCTCGGGAAAAAAATGAGCATATTAGTCTAATTATTCTTGCTTATTGGTATGTATTTATTTGTTTATAATCCTTTTAAATTATTGTATGTATCAGATGATATCAAATTGTAAAATGTGTCATAATCACACTAGTTAAAAGATAACTCAAATGAGAAATTTGCAAGATATTTAGGGTTGGATGCTATTTTTTATTTCTATTAATAAGAAAATCCTTCACGTATAGTCATTGTAGAATAGAATATTTTCATTCCCTCTCTTCTGAATGTATGAATTAAAATAACTTATTTCCTCAGTGTCACAATCTTATACTCTTTTTCTCCCACTGGGAAAAAAGAATCAACCTTTAGTAACTCCTAAGAACATTCATAATTGTAAGCTTAATTTTATGTGACGTACCTCCTGCTTACTTTCTAGTTATTGCAAATAAATTCTAGTTGTATTACACTTCTAAATGTAGTCCTCTCATAGGTGTTAGATTAGTAACATTTCAAGTCTGTTTATTCACAGAATAAGTTCATTCCACTGTAATGAAATATGAAACGGCTGATCGTATATTTTCATACCTGCTTCTGAACGCAGTCTAATTAGCAATACGTGTTCTTGTGAACATTTTATACCCATGCCTCAAAGCTTGTTCCCCACTGAAATCCCATTCATGTTCGTGCACTTAGTCCCTGCCTCTTCCAAAGCTGTCTAGGCACTTCGCTTTGAAGTGCTATTCCATGACTTCACAGAATATGGGGGGTTCTGCTGCTACACGAAAAATGAATGCAAGCCATATATATTAGAGCTCAGGGTAATTGCAAATACCAACACACGTGCAAATAAATTTAAATCTCATACATTAATAAATAAATAAGTAAAATCCTGTTCGTCCTGGAGCAAAGATAAGAAGTTTTATAAACTTGCTACATTTGGAAGGTGGTGGGCAACATATTGGCAGTCTTTTTTTTTGTTTGTTTAACATGTGAACTAATGCTAGAAGATACTAAATATTGGAGTGAATATGTCACCTGAATGATAATTAGCATTCTGGAACATTAACTAGAGCCTCTAGAGTGTAGAACAGAAGTGTTATGTCTTGAGCTACAAAGGCACTGGTCTCTCATTTGAAGGCTGATCATGGTTGACTCCAGAATACTTGGATTATGGGTGAATCATGATATGAACCATAAGAACCTATGTTAAGTTGAAATCTAACAGGCATGTAAATTCTTTAGAGAAACCTATACCCATGAATAGCTTCTAGCATTTATATTTGCTATCTCATTCCTTTCTGCTCCATTAATTTTGAGATACAGCCCTGTAATAGATACTGTGGAAAACAGTGCTTTACGAATCCAGCATGACCTGCTTGCATCAGGTTTCTACATTTTTTCAGTAGCTTATTCCTTATCAGGCTTAATTTACAAATCCAGCATGAGCTGCTTGCATCAGGTTTCTACATTTTTTCAGTAGCTTATTCCTTATCAAGCTTAATCGCCCCAGATTCAGGCATTTCAGCTATGCCTACCCCATAGAGAAAACAGGACTAACACTCTGGCTGGGGTACTATTCTGTGTGCATCTCTATGGCTGCTCTGCTAGCACTCACGATGCTGTGGTTTCAATCTGTGCCAAAGAGCGTGGTCTGAAATGGTGCCCAGGCATGATTTCGGAAAAGGGAATAGGGCAGGGGCTGCTCCCAGCTGGCAACATAGGTAAGGTAAATCTGTCTTTGGTAGGAGGGGAGGCTGTAACCATATGGACACAAGCTCAATGTCACCGTTTGGCTTTATGGGCAGAGAACAGTTGCCGGCCTGCTGTATTTAGCTGTATAATTTGCAGGCTTAGTGGGAAGATGCTGATAAATTCCTCTGAGCAATACCTTTGCAATTTATCTTTTGTGCCCTGTGATAGATTTTAATCTGCTTAAAAAGGCAATCCCTACTCTCCACTCCTTCCTTCGCATGTTAAAAAAGGTCTACCATTTAGAAAAGATGGTTGGCTTGCTTCTATCTTTTCATTGTTTTCCCTCCCGTACGAGCACTGCTGTCATGCCTGCTGTCAGTAGGTCTGCTCACTGCTTGTTCACAACATGCTAGTACCTCCATCAGTACCCTTCTGGTGCAGAGAATCACAGAATGGTTTGGGTTGGAAGGGACTTTAAAGGTCACCTAGTCCAACCCCTGCCATAAGCAGGGACATCTTCAACTCGATCAGGTTGCTCAGAGCCCCGTCCGACCTGACCTGGAATGTTTCCAGGGATGGGGCATCCACCACCTCGCTGGGCAACCTGGGCCAGGGTTTCACCGCCCTCATTATTCTTTCTTCCTTCTATCTAGTCTGAATCTACCCTCTTTCAGTTTCAACCCATTACCCCTTGTCCTGTTGCTACAGGCCCTATTAAAAAGTCTGTCCCCACCTTTCCTATAAGTACTGAAAGCCTGCAACAGGGTCTCCCCGGAGCCTTCTCTTCTCCCTCCTCTCCCCATCTCTCCCTTCTGCCCCCGCAGACAGGCCTAGGTTGGATACAAAGATAGAAAGAGAGGCTTCTTTCCTTGCCATGTGAACAGCTGCTCAAAGACTTTGCAGTTGAGGTGTAGGAAATATGGCATGAAACTATGTTTTATGCTTTGTGCTAATAAGCCACATTGGGAGCCCTTTGAAAGAATCTTCTACCTGAAGCCTTGCACTCTAAGATCGTGGGCTGCAGAACTATGGAAATGCTTATTGGCTTTGGTATTCAAGGGAGAAAAGGCACTAACTAAGAAGTTAAAACCTGTCTCTGTAATGTCTAATATGGATTTATTTTTATATATTTATTCTTGCCATGGGTGCATCCCTGACACCAAGAACTGGTGTAGACCTGCTATATTTAGGGATCTGATCAAAGGAAATGTTGTTGGGTAAAGCTCAGTTTTTTATTTCTTGTTGTATCTGCTTCACATGGCTTATTGGTAGTGTCAAGACCCAAGGGAAAAAAAAAAAGGCAAAAAACTTATGTGGTGAGAGGGCCTTGAGGAAAAAGAAGGAAAATGTTGCTATTTATGGGACAGCAGCAACTAGGGAATTGAGGAATGCACATAATAAGATAAAACTTTAGAGAGGAGAAGCAAGTTATGACAGAAAGAGGGATGTTGGAGAAATCTGATTAGATATTACCTGCAGAATATATAGGCTTGAGAGATGTCAGGATAAAAAACAACTTTTAGAAATAAATAGAACAATGACTGAGCAGTAGAAGTAGTAGTAAAAGTAAATTTGATCTAGGAAAGTTCTTGAATTTAGTTTGCCTACATGGGTGGATAAATGATGAAATCCGAGAGGAAAAGAAAAACCTGAAATAAAATGTGCTATTGAAGGAAAAAAAACTGTGACAACTTTCATAAGTGAAAGATAACCCTCAACTTGCTAGTAGTGTCCAACTGCATCAGTTGGGAACTGACACTGTTTGCATTTGTGAAACAAAGATGTTCAGTAGTAGGTGTGAAGGAAAAAAGCCAAGCACCAATCCAGATTTAAACAGCTGTATATTACCAAATCAAGTCATAACAAGAGCTGTCAGTTTAAACATAAATAGGTTATGCTTGCTCGGAGTTAAAATATGCTGCCTTGGCTTCCACTGGAAATCAATCAGTGGGTATTTACTGAACTGTAACATTCTTAACATTTTCAGGGTTTTTGATATTGGAAAACTGAGTGTCTCATGCCTTCGTATGTCTAATGTTTCTCTCCTGAACAATAGGCATGAAGGAAAATTAAAAAGTAACAGGCTTTGTGAGTATGGCTGAAAATAGGTGACTGCGGTAGGGTGATTCTGTCAGGATGTATCTAACTGCAGGAACCACAAGGATACACCGATCCAGGTACACACTCCTCATACTGACCCTTGCCAGGATGGGACCCGAACATACCTCTTCTTCTCTATGTCTTGGAGAGAGAAAGTGATAGCCTGCTAGGGTCAGGTTCCCAAACAGGGACTCCTGGGAGTGTTATAGAGGGAGTGTTTCTTAAAATAGCTGTTCGAGCATAATATATAGGTTTCCTGTGCATTCATCTACTCTGTAAATCTATGGTAGCAGTAACATCTAGTATCTTAAAGGCCAATTTACTAAAAGGACCTAGGAACTCGTTTTAATAACCTCCGATTTGTGAATTTGCAAAACTTAGAGAAAACAGATTACCTGAGAGAATTGATCAACAATTGGATAATCATGTGCCGATCTGTATATTCTGTCTGTAGCTTTTGAAAGTGACTCAGTGCAGGTCTTGTGTAATAAAGAGATTTTTGTGATAAACTTCAAAAATGACAACTAAATTTTACTTTCCATAATATTTCCACTTTTACTTTGAAGTGTCCGAAGTTTTCTTGATACTTTTCTTCCCTATCCAATCACTTTTAGAGTTCCTGGACTTTCAAGACTGTTATCATGTAGACATAATGATCCTATGAATTTAGGAAGAATTTTCCAGTATTCTTATCTCTGCTCAATGCAGCTGTTTGCAAAACCTGCTATGTTGTGTGGTTCACCTATGCAAGGTGCCATATTATTTGTGAGAAAACTTTTCTCTTTCAGTGTGAAGTGTGATCATTAACTTTTACCAGTCACCTTACAGAAGATAATTTTAATTGTTCAGAGATTTGAATACCAAAATGCAACAGAAGAAATCATTATCTTTTCACAGACACACAGCAAGCTGAAGAAGATGCTAAGTTCATTGAGTAAATTATTCATTGTGATTTTTGTGTTAAGCTCTAATTAATGTTTTCTGCTAGCAGGATATGTTTAATACATTATAAAGTCACAGCTTCTGAAGAATTGTAGTCCTAGTTCTAGTTTCATTTGATAAAAGGGTTTTTTTTGTTTGTTTGTTTTACATTTTCCTAGATTATTTTTTTCTTTAGTTTTCATAGTAAAGAGGTTTAGTTTAATTGTAGTATAAGTATGCCAGAAGTTTAGGAAGTTATTTTTTCTTCCTATTGTTTTTGATGGCTCATATTAAGAAAGTAATGACCATGCAGTGTGTTACGTATCTACCAGCTGTTTCATTTTGTTCTTCATATAGAGCTACATAGCTGTTTTTATTGAAGGATAGAAGATGATGCAATATTGGTTTGTGGTTTTGGTGATAAGGTATCTTTAGTACAGCAATAGGAAGCTCAAGATTTATTTATCCCTGTGCCCAAAGGCATACCTTCAATGAGAACTAGCACAAGCAAAGAGCTAGAAAATAATAAATACTACAGCTTGACACTTTTTCATTATTATTCCTTTTTTTCCTTGTAGTGGCTGTTGATGTTAGGTTTTCTGTTCACATGGATCAGTGAGAAAGTGGCTCCATGGGCTTCAGATTCCAGGTGCAAAATTTACTGACTTCAATAAATAACTATGTTTTAATTAGCACCTTCCTTAAATGAAAGCAGTTTCTCCATGTTCCCAGCAGAAGGAAATAAAAATATAGGTAAAAATTACCCCAAGAAAATTACAGAGAAAGCTAAATTCTGAGTGCTGTTAGATTAGTAAAATTCTCTGCAGTGACTAGATGAGACATGAAGCCTACTTGGGCTTTTCGCAGAGCAACCAATTCCAGAGAATGAAAGTAGATACTACTGTATCATAATGAGGTAATAATACTTAGTAATTTTTTTTCATTGTACTTGATTAGTATTTAACTCTTCCCAGAAAATTTCTGTCTTGCGTAGGCACACATACACACTCTTTCCTCCTTTGGAAGAAGGCAATATTTGGCTTAGTTCTGACCTACCAATCTGCTTTGTGCAATTTCATCTGAGAAGAAAAAGCTTCAAAAATGAACAGATACATCTCCTGCCAACAGGGTTGCTGAAGCATTCATCTGCAAATAGGACCATCCCATCACACGTTTTTTTGCAATGGCCAAGAAAGCAATATCCTGTCAATTCTCCTGTTCAGCTGTTTGTTTTGTGGTAGGCTGCAGCAATCTAACCCACCTTTTTGGTTAATGAGGAACAGACGATTTTCAAGCACAGAAAAGTACTTGCATAAATATTCACACGAGTTGGAGATACTGATCAAAGAGGAGTTTGGTAACTTACTTCATTAACTCCTAATGGGAGCTGTGATCCTAACTTCCCCTTTGCCTTTTCTTGAAGACCTTTCATTTAGTGTTTGGCTTCTGCAATACTCAGTCTCTTCTGTCTTTACTGTTAAAGTAAGCATTGCATGAAGCCAGACTAATATATAAAGACACGAATTCTGATCTCCAATGTGCAAGTTTAGTGATGGTGACTGATGGGGAGTAAAAATTTGAGTTTGAAGCAATACTGAAATTAGAACATATACTGGTGCACTATATCTAGTATTTTACCAAATCTAAAACCCCTTCATATGTCTATATTGCTGTGCAAACTATTAACTAGTTTGTATACTAGCTTGTGGAAATTAATACTGTTCCTCCTAAAGCTGTTTTCATTTTTTTCTCATTGTCCAACACAATCGGACAATCACAAAATACCCCCACCTGTATGTATATGGCTAGTTTGTCTATAAGTAACTAGTAACTATCCTAAGCTAAAAGCATCCTTAATTAAAATGAAAGTTATAAATCTTATTTGAGTAGAAGATTGTGATAGTTTAGTTACAGCTACAGTTATGCTAGAAGAATTATTTGAAATCACATAAATCAAGTTTCCTTTTAACAACTGTTTCAAAGAAATCATATCAATGTTCAAAGTCCAAGTAACATTAACTCATTCAATTACTTAAAGCTTGCTCGAAAAATTAGTTTAAACTCTCAGATGGTAGTTCAATTTGGATTTATGTTTGGGATTTTTTGTGTTTTTTTCCCAATAAAGCAAGCCAAACATAATTCCAGTTGTAACAGTTGCAGTTTCCTTGTTTTAATTTTGTAGGGGAGTACATTTTAAGGCAGGTCAAAATTTCAACTGTCGAATGTAGCATTGTGTGTTCAGCATTATCTTGTTTATGAATCTTTTTAAAACATTGGTTATTTTAAAAGGGTATGTACTTTGTAATATAACTCATATTTAATCCTTTCTTGAAGTGTTGAGCCATCGATAATATTGTTCTAATTAAATACATGGAATTACATGTGCAGAAAAGAACATTGATTTATATTTTTTATATGTGGTGACAATAAATATATAGCTATGTGGGAAAATAATTAGAATTATTAAGTATATTCAACTTTGTGATATTTGTGCAGTTGTGTCAGAAGTATGTAAAAACATTTAAAATTGCAGTGTAAATGGATGTTATTTTGCACAGCCTTTGGGAAAGCTATGCAATGAGTAAATAAAGGTCACAGCGTTTTAAAGTTACATTTGTTCTGAAATAAACTTAGATAGTTTGTGTGATGGCCGTTGATACTAGTTAGACACTAAATTTGTACTATAGATTTGTTTCAATATTAGTATTCTAATATTTAAGTAGTCGCATGCATGTTTAAAAGGACATATATTATTATGAATGCATCACGCATATTAACTGTAACTTAAATATGTGCCTACCTTTTTTTTAGGTCATAGCTTTCAAAAGAACAATGTGTGTCCGTCCAGGGATTGACAGCGTCCTGGTGACATCTTGAACATCATTAATATTTTTTTGCAGCATAAGCAGTTTTGCCTCCTCTGCAAATACCTACTTTCCCAACTCCAGAGCTGAACCGTGTTAGCCACGCCAGGCAGAAGCCAGATGGTCACCAGCTTTATTTCTGCACTGATATCTTTTTGTTCAGCTGCAACTGCTGGTCAGATTGCTCTCCTCTGCAAGGAGCCATTTCCTCATCCCGCAGGTTTGATTTTCAGCAGTTCCATTTCCCTGAATGTCCAGTTCCAAAGGGATAGGAACATATAAACATGTAGTAATGGCCATGGTAAAAAGTTTGTTTTTCGGGTGGACTTACTAGCATTGTGTCTGCCTTTACTAATACAGCTGCATGATTCAGATCAGAAATGCCTTATGCCCCACTGGCTCAGAGCACAGGTGAAATTAGTATGACAGCTTCCACATAAGCGTACATTAAGATCTCTTTTTTCTCCTTTATCTGGCCTGCAAGTCTTCCTCCTCACTTCAGTGCTCTTTTTGAGTCCACAGTGTCTGTTGTCTCCTGCCAAATTTGGTTATATAGATATCACATCAAATTTTGGAAGTACCACTGATTTGAAGTTAACGTACAATGGACAAGGGAAGTGTGAGAGCTTTTAGATATCAACTTAAATTCCAATATCTAACTTAAAATACAGAAATTAAGCATGTTTTCCTGGAAGTGCTGGACACTTCTCCTCTAAAAAATAAACTCACAGAAGAGCTTTCTTGTAAGGGAACAAATTTGAAAAGCTGATCTTTGGCTCGCTGTTGGTTAGAGAGAGTCTCTAGTGAAAAAGTTGCACAAAGTTAGTATTGACTTTCTGCGAGCCCTGTGCTGCAACCCAGTTGCAGGCACTGCAGGGTTTACACTGACTAGTTGGTTGCAGTTATCTTCCACTGACACTCCTTGTGCTGTACGGAATTCTGAAATATTTCTGTCGGATTTATACACAATTCCTTTGATATAAGCAACATAAGGAAGATGGGGTGTTCCTGCTTTTTCTTCACAAATTTTTCCTCGTATTCAGAAATCAAAGGTAATTAGAAAATTGTTCTTATGATGGAGGTCTGGATAAATCTTAGCACTGAAGGGATCAGTCTTTATATATTTTTTTCCGAATACCCAAGAAGCAGCATCGTGACTGTTTTCTCGAGTTATGATGTTTAGTGTGGGAGCATCTAAATTGCATCACAGGTAGTAATTACCCAGAGATTTCATTAATTTTCTACCCACTTATCTTGTATATTAAAAATGATAAGTAGACAGTCACTACAAACTGTATGCTGGCACCTCTTTTTGTCTTGCCTTCTTTTTTTTTCTTTGCATCTAATTTTGGAGTTTCTTTCCGTGCAGCATCTTAATTCTATTCATTCTTTTGACACAAACCTACATTATTGGAAGGTCACATTTTAAATTTTGGAGAGCTTTTTCTGGCCACAAAATGTAATCTGCCATATTAAGCAAAGATCACAGCAGATGGTACTGTGTGATTTTTCTTTTTCACTTCATTATCAGTTAGTTTTCTGAATTTCAGAGGATTATGTCAGGTTCTGCTGGCCCCAGTTTAATATTTATCAGGGCAGTAAAGGTGCATAGAAGATCCTGATACATGAGAAGAATTTATTTAGAACTGATTCCTGCTTTAATAAAAATGCTATCTGGTATTAGTAACCTTATCTTTTGGGTTTAATGAGCCTAAAAATATTTCTTCCACATTCTCCAAAACATGAATGAGATGATAAACTAAATTAGTGGTTTTCTTAGAGAACTATGTTTCTGCAGAATTTCCTGAGTTGCTCATCATAGGGGAATGATTGCCCTTTTATTCTTTAATTACACTACAGTGTTTGAATTTTTAGTGCTGAGGCATTTATTGGACCAAAACCATTTTCTCAGTTAAACCAGAAGAAATGCCGTGTCTCTGCTAATTTTAACCAATACCAGCTTTTTCTCAATGAAAAACCATTTTAGAGAGAGATAAGAAGAGCTTTTTTTGTGCCTTGCCTCTTTCACCTCCCAATATGAAAATGCAGTGTCTGTAGAGGCTATGGGCGATTATGACAGAAGTCTTCACAAATAGCACAATCTCCATTTTACTCATCTCTCAGAACAGGGCCTGCTCGTTCTCCCGCATAAGGCACTCTCTTTGGGGTTTGCTTTTTAAGTCCTACCCATCCAAAGCTAAGCTAACTTCAGCTTTTGATTAGTGATTTGGGGGAAACTGGAAGGTTAACAATGATTATAATATTAAAACCTGATTTTGAGCTGTGTGGGAAGGTCATAATTAGTAAAAAAAGTCAAGGGGAATGAAGGAAAAGTGAGAAGGGGAACTGACGTAAAAAGACTGTTACCACTTTTGAAATTACTAATATCTCAGAACTGTAAAATTTGATGCCTCTGAAACAACAAAGCTATAGAAGGAGGAAATTCTGTCATATGTCTGTTATAGGCCATTTAATCAAATCAGGAAAGAAAGTAAAACTGCTTAAATATTGCACAAATGAAATTTAAATATGCACAGTGAAAAACTACACTTTTATAGGGACTGTAGCTCAAAAGACAGGTTCTGGACATCTCAACATATAGTAGAAATAACATCTGGGTTTCTAAACATTAAATTATGATTTTCTAACAAAATAGGTATGCCGTTGTTCTATAAGCAGGACATTGCAGGCTGTCAAGGAACTAGAGGGCTCTTCACCTGACTGCATGCAGAGACAGCAGAGAAAGGAAGGCATGACCAGTAATATTTAAATGTATATACTGAAATCCACAAAGGATTTAAGATGGGTGCAGGCGCCTAGTTTAAATATCACACACAGTCCTCAAAACCACAGTGTGACTCTAGGCATCTAATACCTGTAGGCACTTGAAATTTTGCCAGTGATCTTCTACTAGTACGGGCAATTCTTGTCCAAATCTTCCCCAACTTGGTAGCACTGAGCAGGTTAATGCATCCTACTCATCTGCCTTCAGCTGGAAACCTCTGCATAGGCATTCCCGCCGGCCGATCCAGAAAGTGTGTTCAGAGTGAGAGGAGCAATATACACGTCTCCTTTTACTAAAAATAGCAAGTGGCGTTGCTTCCCTCTTATGCAGTAGCACAAATGTGCTGATGCTTAGCATATGGCAAACTTGAATTTAGTACCCTCAGCTAAGGGACACTTAACCTCCTGTATCCAGAAAAAAAAAAAAAATTTGCAGAGGACTCCTGTCCCAGAAAAGTCAATCTGATGTAATAAATCCAGCTATTAGAAAGTAGGGAGGAGGTAGTCTGAGGAAGGGCTCAGCTGTGATAGTGCTACTCTGTGTGATATTGGTAGAATATGTTCTGCTGTAGCATATTTTTTTAAAGGTCAAGGTAAAAGACAGTGTATGTTACTGATGTAACACTGGAATAAGGGAATTTTCAGGAGACATTTGAATGAAGGAGAATAATTGGATAGACCAGACCAGTGAAAAATAAACATCATAGAAAAGGAAACAATATTTGGGAGCTGAAACGGGATGAAATTAAAAGTTTCCAAGTCAAATTTGACCACGCTATGGCCATAAAATACATCTGTTAAAAGAAAAGAAACGGCAATCAAGGACTAGCTGTGCTATGGTCTCTGATTTGCAAAAGCTGTAGTAGTTCTTTATTTGGACTGTGTTTCCTCTTCTTCTGCTTAGTGTTTTACTGCATCCCTTGTGAGTCATTCTCTAAGAATGATCCCTACCCCCAATGGGCAAAAGGCAAGCCTATCAGCTGAACAACGAGCATTTTTATTGGATAAGCAATATGAGGTTCTCTTTTTTTTAATTTTTTTTTTCTAATATTTTAGTGTCATTCAGGCAGTTTTAAAGATCTTTAATGAATTATTTTATACTTGGAATTTTCTAACACACTGTCCTGGGTATTTCTAATTTTACTTAGCATAAAAGAAAGCTGCCACTGATACAAAAGATGCTAAAGGACATTTAAAAATAGAAATTATTCTTGTCTGCTGGTTCATAAAGTGCAGACGTATTCTTGTTTGGCCATTTTCAAGCAATTTTTTTATCCTTATAATGACTCTCTGGTGGTTTGCTATGAAATTCACCTCTGACTACTGCTAATTTTTCTAGGAATTTACAAAAATTTTTACTGCCAACATTTGCTATCGTACGCTTTATAGTGACAAGAAAAGAAATAGTTTTAATTGTATGCATCTTAATTACCCTAAACTTCCTTTGAAAAGTTATATCATGGAAGAAAGAAAAAGAAACAGCTGAAAAAATTACATTGGTCTTTGCACCCTTTTTTAATCTGCTATGTATGACAAACATTTGGTTTATGGTTTTGCAAAGAAATAACAGCATAACTAGTATATATACTCTCTACTTTTAAAGTTGTTGCATGCATTTCAACAGATGTGTCTGTCAAGACATATTTCTAGTTTTCCTCTCCCCCAGTGTTCTCTCAAAGTCTTCCATTGCCCAAATCTGAAAAGTTCGGATCATTTCCTTTTTCCCTGCTCTTGCATGCAGAGATATCATCGCAGTTGTGGTACGAAAAATATCTCTTTGTGGTCACTCTCAGTGGTCCTTTGCTGCTCATGAGCTAATGCTACAACTAGGCAAGGAACTGGTAAGTAACACAGGAGCTGGGAGAACAGCTAGAACCTGCCTGGGATGACATCGATCCCCAGATCCATCCAAATAATAACAGTCCTCCATAGTAATATACCAATAGGGTAGAAATATTTTGATAATAATCATGTGAAGAACTTCCTATTAACCTAATGGGCAAGTTAGGAAAACTATGTATTTCCACTTACTATTTACAATGATTTAAAAATGTAATTGCTTGTAGAATAGCGTATGTCAGTCTTGTTACATGGGCGTGCAGCTGCTGATTTGCCTACAGGACTTTCCCTTGTTAAGTGTGGAAACCAAATGCGAAAAGTGTGTTCTTTTACCTAGAAAAGCAAAGGCTTGGTTTGGTATCAATTCTGGGTCAGGACTGATGTTTGCTGCTATGTGTGTGCTACATTGAACATAAAATTACAATAGCTCTTCCCTTAAGTAAATACTAATAGAATATACAGGTTAACTACTTCATTTTCTTAAGAAATCTGTATTCTGGATTGCAAGGTTAAAATTTCATAAATTAGTAGCAGCCTGGGGAGTCTCAATGTTTGTATCTTCACAGTGCTTTGTCTGATTTCCAGAAAAAAATAAGCATCTTGCCCTTTCAATAGTAAGATTTTTTACTGTCGTAAGCTCAGTGCCTACAAACACAAGCACCCAAACAGTTACTAATAACTGAAGATCTAATTTTATAATTTTATTACTTAAAATTACTTTATACTAACTAGACAAGAGAACTCTGCACAGCTCATATCCTGTTTTTATTGCTTCTGTGCATAAATTACTGTTCTCTTTTTGAGAAGTAATTTATACCACAGTGTACCAGGAGCATTTTCATAAACATGGAAACTGTAAGAAACATAGTAGTGTTTGCTTTTAATAAAGAAATCTGTCATCTTAATATGCTGAGAACTCAATATGAAAGAAAAAGCTAGCTTTTTTAAATAGCAATAATGTTTTCTTTGTTCTGATATTTATAGTTATTAGTGTGAGACACAGTGACTAACTGTAAAAGGAAATTAAAATTAACTACTGCACAGAAGAGTCCAGAAAGCTTAATTCAACAATATTCTTAGGATACTTCCAAATAAAATAATATAAAATAAAAACTTTGCAAATGCAAGCTGTCTATTCTCTTTTGTGCATCCAGGAAACTGAGTCCACAGTTCTGCAGACCAAGAATAAGACAATAAGTTCCCTAAAAACTTAATCCTACCTTCCTGGAGCTGGCTGTTGCTGCTAGGAAATATTCTGAAAGGACTCCAGTTTTGTCTGTGCATCTACTCCCGTTGGTAGCCCCTTAGCGCGTTCTCACGTTGCTGGCTTCCTCCCGCGGTGTTTCTCAGTCACCGCTCCAGGCAAGCACACACTCGCGTCTCCAGACTCCAGCCCCATGTCCAGGCTGCAGGATAAGGCAATTGGGCAGCTTTTCTGCAGCTCAACCAGACCTGGAAGGAGAACAGGAATTCCCACTCTTGCAACAAATACTGCTTAGAAAAAAATGAGTCAGACCACGTGCCTTGGAGCTTCTGAGTGACATCGTTCATGCTGAGTACAACCTGCCAAAGAAGAGCATGGAGCTATAGGTAAAGCATATACTTAGACAGGTTTTGCATTTGTGGTTGGAAGCAGGACACCTTGTGTCAAACCGTACAACAGAGACGCATCATCTCCTATTAGCTCACAGCGTAACAGTCTTCAGAATGTTGTTGCTACCCTTCCTTCTCCCACCATCTATTGGTTGTCTGATTTTACTGTTGTTGTAAGAAACTACTGTATCTTTTGACATTTACTCCTTACCTTCCAGAAGACAAACCACATGCTTGACCTATAGGATGGCAATTAATCATATTGACATCTGAAAGAAGCAGGGATTAACAGAGTGCATTTTTTTCATTTAGCTTTAAGGTTCTCATAGTCAGGGAAGAGAGCTGAATATTACATTTATAAGCAAGAGTACTATCATCAGTGCATGTTTCCCTTTCTGACATTTTTGGTCTTAATCTGCACGTAGGTTTACCATCACCAAATGCTCGAACCTGTCTACAGCTTGGTTTCTTAGCTCTTTCTAGATAGGTACTTATACATTTACTAGATATTTTAGTCTATAGAAAAATTTTGTAAACAAATAGGAAAATTTTTATCAAGCATCACATTTTAGTGAAGTTCTCTGTGGTACAGTTTATTATACTCAAGTATATAAGTAGTCAGGCTCACATACATGTGCAGTGACTGCTCAGGTTTGCAAGGAGGTTGCTTTCTCTGTTGAACATAAGGCTTGTTAATGTGATAATTTTTCAAGCATTCATGAGGGTATAGTATCTAGTGAGACATGAACTCTCATGTCCATATAAAATAAAACCAGCAAGTGTGTTTTGGAGGAAGCCATTTCTAAAGAGGAACCAAATGTTGACAATAAATCACAAACTGTATTCTAAAAGTTGCTAGAATAGGATTACTGCCTAAATTCTCAGAACTGACTGACTTAATTTTATTGGTCATGGAGATACATGAATTAAGGAGAGGTAACTAAAATAAATTTTTAAATTACCTTAAAGTTTGAATACATCCAAATACTGGAATATAAACTGTATTCCAATAACAATAGGTGGATAGCTGCTATCATATAAAATATATCGGAGTTTGGAGAGGAAAAACAAGTCTCTTAGCCCAGCTCTCCAGGAGCTGCCTTTCTTCCTTATTTTACTAGGTTAGGTATAAAAAAGTAATTTTTTTTTTTTATTTAGCAAAAGGTTCTTGTCATTTCCCTCAGGAAAGTAATATTGCTACTTTAATAGAACTTGGGATATATTTGAAATAGCCAGTTCAACTTTTTTATTGTTATTCAATATCGCAACAGCACCATTTCTTATTACACTCTCTTGCATTCTTTTAAATAACACTTTCGTTCTTTAGGTTTGCGTCATTCTAATACTTGTTGATTTCTGGCTTCACTCCAGGCACCAGACAAGCTAGAGATGTGGAATTTCCTAGAACTTTCTATTCCTTCCTCATAAATAAGTTCCTTTTTTTTTTCTTTTTTTTTTCCTCCATGGTTGTCTCTGGATTCCCTACAGTTTATAAATGTTACTGTGCAAGGTAGCTTCTTGAACTGAATCCTGTATTCAAAGTGCAATTCCACCAGAGATGCTCAGAGGCAAGTGCTGCCTGCCTGCTTTGTCCTGCGATATCTCTGCATACTTAGCCCTAAATTGGAAAGCCTTGGCTTTCCTTTGCTGTCATCTCACATTGAACGCTCCCAGTTCATTATCACACACACAAGTCCTTTGCATGTCTGAGGATGTCCGTCAGGCAGGTCTCTATCACACTGATGATACATTTTTCACGTTATTACCTTCTTTCACACTTTCAGACTTCTGCCTTTCCAAAGTCGCATCTTATTTTACATTTGTCTTTCAAGAGCCGTGGTTTGGCAATGGGGCTGCACAGATCTCGGAGTGCATGAGGTGTCTCCAGTTCCTACAGACTGCTATGCCAATGGGGATACTTCATGCTTCCAAAAAGATGACTGGGACTAAGGTCTAAATGATTTTGTATTTTCACTCTTACTGATGCCAAGATTCTATCAGGTTTTTGTCACGTGTTTATTCTCTCCTAATAAGGTAATTAAGATAACTATAAAGGACTGTAATTGCATATTTTTTGTCCATTAGGGTCTTTGATTTAGATTTTAGATGAACAGTCAAAATTTAAAACTGTGCTCCTTACAATCCTCCAGACCGCCTCCAAATCTGACCACAACTGCAGTCAGACCAGTTGGAATAAAACTGAGCTTTCATGGAGCATGGGATCAGAAGCTCACTTAAAATCAACATATTATGTACATGCTTTCTGTTTTCCTTTCATCCATTCATGTAATTTTCTGAGGGAAAATATTAGTTCCTAAGCCCGTCTTTGCCGAGTTGTGCCAATGAAAGGGAAGTAACAGGTTTAGGTCATACCCAGTAAGTGTATAGGGCTTATTTTAAAAAAAATTAAGTTACAATGACATTTCTTTTTGTGAAATTATGTTTCCCATTGAATTGCTTTAGCCTTTGGAAGCACACTAGGCACAAAGCAGGGAAAGTGGTGCTTAAAAAGAGCACAGTGTGTGTTTTGAATAAAGGTACTAGTGCTGACTTTTCTAGCTAGCTGAGACCGTCCATGCAGGCCTGACATGGGAGTGACTCGTCTGTAACTTCTTCAAAAGGGGCACGGCAACTACCCTCGTACTGAGAAATTTCCTTGCCTTCTAACTTTCTCATGCTATTTCCCAGCATGTTTGTTTCAACATTTTGTCTCTTCTATACAATCTGACACAATGTCTATTTGGCAGTCTTAGTGAAGGCTAGAAAGTTGTACCAAAGCAGCTAGTCTGCTGTAGGAGCTAAGGAAGCTGCTGCCAATAGAGGTTTCCTCTCTCCTTTTATACAAGTCACGATCATGTTTTAGAGGGACTGTAGAAAAAACCCCAACCTTGTAAACATACTGTTCTGAAACCAACTTTTTCGTACTGAAGGCAAATTCTAAATGGGAATGGTTGAAAATAACTGATTTTACATCCTAGGAATAATCAACTGCTTCGGTGGCAGCTTTGTGTTTCACCTTATTTTGCTAAAATAAAATTCTCAGATCATGCAGTCTTATCCTTGGTTTAAAAGTATTACACTCTGTTCTCCTGTATTGTTGTGTTGTGTTTATCGCCAGTTGTTTGGTTATGATTTTGGAGTAAACTCCTCAGCACCATCCCCTAGAGTTTCTCTGTAATGCATGAGGAAGAGAGAGCGGAGTACCAGAGTTGGTTCACAGCTTCTTGGCAGTTCAGAAAAATTGTCCAAGCCTTATTAGAATATTCCTGCCAGAGGGAAGGAGGAGGCAGAGGAAGAGGTATCTCAGGAAAATCTAAAGGAAGACTGCTCAGAAGGAGGAGCCTTGCTGGGAGGGACCACTACTTTCTGTGGGGTTTCGGCACCTGCTTTTTCAGGCTTTGTCAGTGGAAGTGGTGGCAGTGGAGCAGTAACTATTTTGCGCTCTCTGGAAGTCTGATGCCTTACAGCAAATGATTACTCTGTCTATCCATAACAATCTCTCGGGATAATTCTCAGCCTGTAGGAGATGAGCTAGCTGGCAGACTAAAATTTGCTTTATTTGCTTTCATTGCAAACAATGAAATAATATTATCTTATAAACCAAATTAGCCTCTATATCTGCAGAGCCTGTAAGATTCAGAACTATAAAGGAAGTATAGTTATCATTTTTACTAATACTAGTGCTGAAATAGCAACAATATTTACTTCTTTTAATACTGAAATTCCGGAAACACTTTTCAGGCTGAAGATTACTGTCTTGAAAGCCATGATATAAAAGTCACAGGACAGAAAAGAGACTCAAAATATCTATATGTTGATAAGGGTTAGATTAAGGAAGAGCTTTCTAAGACCTACCGATATTTTTTAAAAAGAATTCATAAAGAAAGTATTAGGACAAAATTTCAAACATAAAATAATTCAAGGAATAACAATTGTCAGGAATCCCAGTACTATGCATCATATAGTGGTATACTGTACCCATCATATATCGTCATTCACATAGTACACTGTGAATAGCCTGGAACAAAAACGTGCCTTGGAAAAAAACTCTGACCTAAGTGGTAGAGAGAGAGATCTTAAGAGAGAGCCATTGAGCTGGCTCACTACACCTGGAAAATTCCCTTGCTAATCTACAAGTTCAAGGTAGGTAAAATTGCTTTCTGATCTCTTCACATTGTGGAACTGGCAAAAGGCATCCAATACAGAAACACAATGTGATCTGCTACATGAATTTGTACCTCATGGAGTTTTTGGCAAGATAAAGTGGAGAAGTAAATATAAGTAAAGATAATAACTTTTATTATACCAACTACTGGCCTTATCACTATGTAGAAAGATCCATAGGTTCCAAGAGTATGCAAGCATCAAGCAGGAGTCGGGGTGGGATTGTGCGTGTATTAAGGAAAAGCACAGGTTTTTTGTAGCTCTGAGTTTCTGTAAAGCAGCAGGCAAATAAACTCTGCAGCAAGAAGCCACGAAGCATTTAGGAGGCTCTCACAGAAAAAAAGAGGTTTTAATGGATTGCAGGACTGAGAGAGACTCTGCCCTGGTTCAGTTTCTTGTCGTATATGGTTTAACTGTGCTGATTGCTGAGCATGCCCTAATCCCAGAGGAGTAGTTTGTTGCTGTAGTTGTGATATATAATAAAATTTTACAGACTTTGCTGCTTTTTATAATGCTAGCTGAAAAGAAAAACAAAGCTTATCTAATGGCAAGCGCAGTTTCAGGCCCATCTGAACACACCAAGAAGAAGATAATGTGTTATTTTCTAGCCATATGCTTAAGAGACATTAATAGCATTTATCTTAGTGCACACTGAATGTACCTACTAATGCTTGACTTGCCTACTGAAGTTTTCTAAATTAACGTTTCACTCTGTCATTCTAACCTGGAGTCATTTGTTTTGCATAGGTCATTTTGTAAGCTAAAAAGCAGATATTTTTGTCAATGGCCTAGGTAAAAGGGTTATTTTCAACATGGGAATATTTTATTAGATTTTACCTGACATGAAATAATATCCTACAGTGGCAAGATATAGCTTTAGTTTGCCACGTTTACAAGGTTTTAGCATGCTGTGTAGCGCAATCTAAATATAACTTGCTACCAAGTGAAGCTGAGAACTTCAGCATAGATTTTCCTTCATTTTGGAAAGAAGAGGCCATTTATTCGCCGGAACACTGGGTGTGGGGTAGTGTTACTTAGGGTTTTGTATAAGACTCTCAAGTTGACATCAGGTGACATTTTCTCTGTGCTTTGGGTTTCATCACTTTTTAGATGAATGTAATGTAATAATCACATGTAAAACGAAGGGTGAGACTTAATGGATATTTAATGAAATGTTTCCCCAGATAAGAAAGAATTTCACATTTGTCTGGATTTGGGTTAGTTTTGGCTTAGAATGCAGAGCTTAACAAATAAGTGCAAAGGCTCTGACTAAATTGCCTCTTGGAATAAGGACAGAAGAAGGATGACTCTTAAATTAGCTATTGTAAGAACCTGTGTCCTCAAAAATATGGTTGTAACTTTTATACACATGAATTATTATTCCTCTTGACAAATATGTGCAAACAAATCTGAATTTCTATTTCCTCACATGTTAATAAGAAAGATTAATTTAATCAACACGAGGATTTGCGCAGCTCTGTGCTTAGCTCAGGACTAATGGAAGCTTTTTCACATTACACAGGCAGTGATCTGACAGCTTTTGTAGTTGGTAGATCCCTCATAAAGGCAACTGTAAGGCAGATGGAAAGGTTTTAACATCTTTCTGACAAATAAACAGCTGACAGCACCCCTTGATGGTGTTGTTTATGACATGGATTCACCAAACACTGTCTCATTTACTTGAAAATGTCAGCAGCTGGAATGGGGAACAAGTTGATGACTAATAAGTCTGAATTAATTGCAGCCATTAATTTTAATTGAGATTCAAAATGTTCCAATTTGGTGTACATTTAAATTACTAATTAAGTTTCACTCTGTATATAGCTCATATGAAGCAATTACTGATATTTCATCTCTGTGATAAATAACTCAAAAGCAAACAGAAGAAAGCTCATGATTTCCATCTTAAACTGTATGCATCTGAGTTTGGCACTCCCTGTATTTGTTCTTAGTAAGATTCTGTAAAGATTGGACTGATTATAAAAAAATAAATCATTGTTTGAATAAAATCCATACCTTTATTCAGAAAACATATATTACTTGTATTTTTCAGTACACTGTATAACAATGCTTAGAGGGTTTGGGCTTGGGTTTGTTTGGTTTTTTTTGTTTTTAAAAAGATTTTGCACAAAGGTAGTCCTAAGCTGTCTGAAATCACTTAACTCTTTTTCACTTTCTTGGAAAAATCAGCCATCCAACCATGCAGTAGAAGCCTCTGTAACCTAGATGACTGCTACACACACTTTGAATGAAAACAGAATGTTGTAAAAGGAACTGTTTGTGAACAGTGTACCAGCCAAATTATGCCCAGAAAAGGTCTGACAAAAATAAAGCAGTAATTAAAAAAAAAAAAGTAAAAAATAGCAAGAACTGAGATTTTCTAAACACTCCAGAGGCCTTAGTAACATGATTTGCCCAAACACTGTTCATCTATAAGTAATAATACAGTTTACTACTGTAAAGAGCTCATCATATCATACTCTTCTCTCAGTAATACAGAGAAAAGGATCACCTACTTGAAAGAACAAACTAAGAGTAAAAAGATTCAGGTCAAAATGCATGAGGGTATCTGGAGACACTGAGCAGAGCTAGTAAACTAAAAAGTCTTCCTTTCAGTTCCTAGTCATTTCAAGTAGTAAAATAAAATAAATAAAAAAATCAGATATTCTGTATGAAACAGCCCACCATATTACTTGCACATGCAAGTTTTATTTTATAGTAATATATGTCAGTCAATCAGTTAATCCTTCTATTCTGTTGCCGACCTGCTCATTTAACTATATGGAATATTTTTTTCTTTTTCTTTTTTTTTTGTCTTTTGAAGTTTCTTCTCATTTTTTCTAGCAGCTCAGCCAAAAAAGTTGGAGGACAAGCCATGCTACAGATCCAGGAAAGATCAGATGTTAAGAATAGAAAATCAGTTGTTTGCAAGAGAGCAGTTAAGTCGCAGTATCATTTTTCTGCTTAAAAAGTAAGCAGAATGAACTCTGTATCTACTCCCAAGTTGTTTATCCAGTTGTTTTTTTCACTTTATGTCTAAATTTACTAGAAACAAGGTTGCAAAATACTTACAGCTTATCTTCTGATGCTAAGCTGCTTACATCTAGCAATATATTTCTGTTCTCTAGACAATTTTGCTACCTCTCTGTGTCTGTGATGAAACCTCTGGCTGGAAAGTAGCTCATATTCAGCATTTTTATCAACATAATAGTGAAACTTTAAATATCGTCACTTTACAGACGAGTGTGAAACAGAGAGGTTTCACTATTTTAGCTAGTAGTAGTCTTGACTGTTCCACAGCTACTGGCCTTACATCTATGCACAGACATGAGAAATACGCAGAACACCAAGCATCAGTTTCTTCAGAGAGGTCTGATGTCTGTGATAATCCCTACTTTTATGTGAATAGTTCTTACGAGAGCTGAATGAAATTAAGAATGTAGTACCCAGCATCATTACATGAATTTTTACATCTTTACATTTCTTTTCATCCTAGCTTAGAATGAAAATTTTCAAAAATATTAGTAGTTTTTTGGAAATGCCAGAAAGATATTTTAAAGCATCAAAATATTTTGGCCAAAATAGCATAGTAAGAGTTTTAGATGTTTTTTTAATTTTATTTTGCTAAAGATTTTTTTTTTTTCCATAGTGGCATAATATTTTATAGGAATTACAGTCTTGCAGCTGATACCATCTTTCTTAAGCCTGGTTCCTGGACATAGCTTATGATAGTTTCAATTATTTGACTTCCATGATTAGTCATACAAATAGGCAAATGTATAAGCCTTATTTGCATAATGGCAAATAAAGTCTTCTCATAAACCCAGCCCAGAGGAAAAGGAGGCTCTAGCTGATGATGACAATATTAACTTCAGTAAAAAAAAAGTAGGGAAATACAGTTTGTCTTGTTGGAGGTTTTAAAACTAGAGGTTCAGACCTGCTTATGAATTAGAGTATTTTTAGTCATGGTGAAATCAAGCTATGCTGAAAGAAACTGATAGAAACATTTTTTAAAAGCATGACCTTAGAATGGAAAATTTCAATTCAGAAAATAATTTCTGATCATAAAATTGTAGTAGTTGAAATTTCCAGCCACTTCTTTTGTCTTCCAACTCTGTAAGATCCAATGTAAATGATACCCATTCACAGATTTTGCACAGAATTTAACATTAGTGTAAATTGCACCATATTTCCTGTTTCAAATTATTTTATTTAGTGAAAGAAATTGTTATTGTTTAGTTCTGTATTGTGAATTCTTATTTTTTTATTTTTCATACTGTCAGTTTGGCTACCCAGTTAGGAATATCACTGACAACTGCTGAATTCATCAAAGAGCTTCTTATGCAAATTATGAATAAGGGCACACTGTCATGCTTTAACTTCAATTAAAAAAACCTAAATATATATTTTCTTTGTCTTAAGGAAGAAGTAAGTGGAGAAATAGAAAAATATGGATACATAGTGGGAAATGACAGCCCAGCCCTACCACTGATATACAGAACAAGTATTTTAAGAGTAACAATGAGACTGATAGCTTAGGCATTAAGGGGTATATCTGCATATTGGCACTACCAACAGCCTAGAAAATTTCCTGATTGCAGAAGAAAATCTGATTTCTGTCTGCCTGTAACATAGCTTGATCATTTTCGTTTGTTTGTTTTCTTTTCTAGAGGCTTTCATGAAGGAGAATAAACGTGAAAGTGTGATGGTGACATAGTGAAATTAACAGCAATTTACACATTACTGGGCATCTTATTAACAGGAAACAAAGAAATGAAGAAGTTAGGGTGAATTTTGCTGTGAGAACGTGAAGCGCCCAGAGAAATGCAGAGAGCAATTGCTAATGCAAAAAGACGACAGATGTAAGCAGTTTACTTCTGTACAGAGTTGAGTGGTTAATGAAAGAATAATGAAAGAAAGTATAACACAGTACTGCTGCCGTGGGAGTTGAACTGTGGGCCAAAGGCAAAAAAGAGACAATAAGCAAGGAAGACTGTGGGTGTAAGAACAACGATCCTTCACCTGTTCAAGTAATGGCCACATCTTTATTTCTGGCTGACACCTTTAACTGTTCTTACGCTGAATGAGGCAGAAGAGAACCCAGATCTCTTCCCCAAAATACTCTATCATAACACCCGCCCCATGCAACTGAACCTGAATTTGACAGAAGAATAATCAAGGAAATACAAGTGCCGTATTAAAACATACATCAATAGCAAAATCTAGATATCAAACACAGCACTAATAATACTTTAGAACATGAGCAGATAAATTTGTATCATTTTATGATTATGATGTGTGTCTTTTTTTTTTTTTTTGGTCATCTACACATATTGTAAAGCTGAGCTTTTTTTGTTATTATTATTCAGTCCTTTTCTGATGGACACCAAATAATTAAGCACTTTTTCTAAGTACCACATTAAATTATGAATGAATCAATATGTTATAAGTGACATTTTTGATTCCGAGACGTTAGGACCCAACTAAGTGTCCTCAACAGTTTTGTATTTTATAGCCTTTCTTTGTACAATCATATTATAGCAATTTCTATTTTCAATGGAAAATTTTAGTTTCTAGATTATCTTGGCTGAGCTGTCTCTGTCTTTTTTTGAATAACTTGTTTCACTTATTGAGAAATATGAGGATCGAGAGCTGCCCTGAGGAGAAGGACCTGAGGACGTTGGTTGACGGGAAGCTGGACATGAGCCGGCAACATGTGCTCACAGCCCAGAAAGCCAACCCTGTCCCGGGCTGCATCCCAAGCGGCGTGGGCAGCAGGTCGCAGGCGGGGATTCTCCCTCTCTGCTCATGCATTAAAAATAACCTCTAGGGAATGATGTCTTTAAGAACATTATGTCAGAATTCATCCAGTCATTGGTATAAGAAATTGAGAACAATTAATGGTCTGGAGGATCCGGAAGATTATTGATACAGCTTTGCCACTGACTGCAGTGATCTTGAGAAAGATACTTGACTACTAAGCCACTAACACTTGCTGCTGGTGTTTCTGTTTTACTTCCCAGGGTGCTGAGAGTATTCTTAGTTGAACTGTATGGGTTTTGAATATGTTCAGCTAATTAGAAATAACACTTATTTTATTTCAACCTATGTATCCTAAAGATTTCAGAATTCATATGTAAAATCTTTTACTTGCTATGGACAAACCCAAAATATTCTCTCCTGTGTAGAAGAGACCCAAGGAGCAGTGCTGCTGAGGATGCTTAAAAAATTAATGTAGTTCTTGGGTTGGTGCTTTCTTGTGTCTTGACAAGATTGTGCCTCCAGCTAAGCAAGGGCATGACTGCTGGTGGGGAAAAAAAAAAAAGACACAAAATATAGAGATATTAATTTTTTAGTAGCAGGGTATTGCTGTGTTAGTTATATTTACTCATGAAAAATGTCATATCAAGGTTCCAAAGCAAAGGGTGAAGTCCTTTTATTTACTCAGATAAATATTAGATAACTGGCTATTAGACAATTGCTGTTGCAGGATAAAACAAATCTTCTGGCAGACCCAGCCCAGCCCAGATGGGTCTGCAAGCATGCCATAAACCAGTCTGTTGCAAGCAACAGCAACACGATTACTGGGCTACAAGGCTACACCCTCATTTAGCTCTGCTATGCAGATCCCTACTCTGAAGTTTTGCTTTCATATTTATTTATTCTCCCACTGATTCATCAACTGCCAGATTGTCTCTATTGCCTCTCCTTCCTTCAGAGCTTTCCCTGAGCCTCCGTCCCTCTGACGGAGGGAGACTCCTCTGATAGACTAACTGCATAGCTCTCAGGACTGAGAAATATATATGGACATATCTTTGCAACTAAGAGAAGGAGCAAGAAGATCTATGGTGAGGTTTGTGGAGAAACACAAAAAAATAGATAAACACCAAGCAGGACAAGTTAAGATGTACATCAAGGAATATAATAACAAGAATTGAGATTTTGTATTTTAAGATTTATTTTTCAATTTAGAAAAATAAATTTCATTTTAGAAAATGAAAAAAAAATCATTCTACAGTTTGTTTTACATCTGCCATCTATTCAAACTCTTGACATTGGAATGAAATAAAATAAAATTTCAAAAATTAATTAAAACAATATTTTTCTGGGGCATATATGCCTTGTAAACACAAGAATAGTATAATGGTTAACCACCAATTGCAAAAATCTTTGACGTTAAGAATACATTCTATGGTCTCAAATGGGTTTAAAGCAGAAGGGTTTTATAATAGCAATGTCATCTTCTTGACCGAAATGATACATGATTTTTATATTGGGTTAATGCTAAATGTATGAGCATATTTGATTCATCAGTCAAGTTCCAGGCAGCTAATTAAATGTTAGTTTTGTAATAGATTGTCACATGCTGTTACCCTGCAGAATGCTTTGCATATCCCATAATGTAAATCATTTATACGTCCTGGCAACTAACCAAGGCCCAGCTTCTCATTTCCAGGCAGCGGCCTAATGGCTTTGCAGGCTCACCCATCCGCTTTTGGGCACAGCATATGGCACAGCATAACCAACTGCTGGTTTGAGTTTTTAACCACTTAATTTATACATGTTGGTGCTCTGTGCTTGATTATATCCATTCGCTTTTAGAAGCCCCGCCAAGAATAGGAGTCCTGTATGCTAGCCAGCATTCAAATGTATTACTGCACACTTGGTGGATAAATCACCTGAACTGAAATCAGGAGACTTGGTTAGCATCAAGTGCAACTTTTTTCCAAATCCATTTCATCCCGCTTTGTATGAAAATGCTGACTTTCATCTCCTTTTATAAAGCACACTGAGATCTATGAAGATAACCATTATTCAAGACTTATAATGGCAACTGCCATTCCTTGTTCTTAAGAGCTAATAGTCTGCCTGGGGACGGTGGGAAGGAGAATGGGTATGATGTAGCGGTGAATGCAATGTGCCCGTTCTCACACAGTTGCTTATTGGCAGAACAGAGACAATTTTGCCTTGCTCATGGACTCACCTACAAGAAAGCACACTCTATTTCTCTTATTTACTACCTTCTCAGAGCATCTGCGCTTTTACTGTGCATCTTTCAATAAGACTTCTGAAAATAGGTACGCATGCCAGTAAGAGATTACTTCCCAATAGAAAGGAAGATCAGACATTTCTAACTGCATGCTCGATACTCAGACATGCAATTCCTGTCCTGGAAAGGAGTTTGTCACCTGGAAGTTGCACGGAGGTCTCTGAGCGTTGGAGGCACTCTGTATCTCATTAAAAGTACATCATGTTCTACAGAATTTGACCTTTGTGTCTTCTTTGCTCAGAGTCAGCCAACAACATGTGTGTCTTCTTTCAGTGTGATTTTTTGAGCAGGTGTGAAATTCAGCCACATTTGGCAGGGTCTGGTGGCTGTCTGGAAGAGGCGGTGTGTTGGGGCACTGCTTCCCGTGCAAGCACTGAATCAGCTCGTCGGTTCTCTCCCAGCTCTAGGTCTGCTTCTTGTACTATCGAGTCAGGCTCTTTGCAGCAAGAGAATAAATTAGCTTTTCCCAAACTCTTTGATAATTCTGAACAGAGTAGTATCAGCTCTAGAAGATTTGTAGGGGTGACTGGGGTGTCTTCAAGTATCTGTTGTTTTTTTTTTTTTTAATGCATTTGGCTTCCATAGGAAGGGTATTTTTATCTTTCCTTGGCTAACTTGAAGGTTCAGGAGCCCAGTCAATACAAAATCTTGCAGATCATCACATTCCTCTGTAGAATCCTCATGTCCCAGAACTTTTCCAGTGCCTTTTCAACTATGGATTTTAATTAACTTACTTATTTTAAAGCTACTTTTGTGGTAGACTTGCTTACTAAGTTCCTAGTCCCTAATTTTAGGTCTTAAGATGACCTTGTTTAATAAATAGCTGATCATTTGAACTGCCTTGTTTAAACACAATGGAAGTCTGAATATTCTCCCTTGCTCCCTGAGTGAACAACTTCATTTGAAAGGGATGTTTATGTGTGGGATTGATACTGAACTGTAAATTTCAGATTAAGTGACCATTTGTCAACCGTCTTTTGGTTTTCCTTCCAGGTCTATTCTTCCTTCCCTCAAATCTAATGCAGCTGCACTTGTCGTGTAGTATAATTTATAATTGTCTGCAGTTTTATGTGTTTTGTAGTGGCCTTGTTATGAGGTACTTTCTTAGGAGTTTTCACTATATTGGCAAAGTAATTAAAAATAATGATATGGATTATGAAGATATAGGAAATTTTTCCTACTTAAAATTTCAATTTAAAAATGCAGGAAATTTTTTTCATACTTTGTTAAGAAAATAGTGGAAAAGCTACTTTCAGCTCTTGTCCATCTTTACTGTCAACCAAAATATACCAACTAAAATAGTATTTTTGTCCTTAACATATATAATACAGATTTAAGCAGTTACTGATACAGCCATAGAAACAGTCTGTTTAAGGAAGGAAATGTGAACCAAATATTTCCTCAGGTCTTTTGTTTCTCTGCAAAAGTGTCTTTACAAAAATTAGAATTTTGGTTTGGCTAAAAATTCGAGTTTTGTTTCTAAATTTCCAATAAACTAAAAAGTAGTACAGCTTCTGCTTCTTCAACGTAGCCTGCTATAAGTGTTTAAATGTTGGCATTATCCAGGATCATTTTGAATCTAAATAATCCATACATTTTATTTAAAATGTAATCCTGCTTAGATCACCTGCCTAGACCACCAGGCTTACATCCTGCCTAGATCATATATGCAAGAGACTTCTGGCAGAAACTTTAAGTAGAGTTTTTCATTTTCTGAATAATCTTTTTCTGGTTAGACTTTTACTGGAAAAAAATGCTTGGTCAGGAAGTGAGCTGAATAAGTAGTTTGAGGTCTAACAAAGTGGTTATAAAGGTCTTGATATAACGAAATAATTTGATATTTAAATTTCTTCCTAATTCCTTAACTGTTAGTTAAACAACTGTATCATGTGAACAAGCTTTAATAATTCTGTATGCAGATACTTTTTAGAGGGAAAAGTCTTTGAAGGATGGATGACAAACTCTTCATGGATAAGCCTCTAAGATTACAGAGAAGAACTCCAAAATTTTGAAGTGTATCCAAACTAGTTAGGATATTTTGTTCTGACAAGTAACGTGGACATCTTTCAACAGCTGGGCTTTCTGATCCATGAACTTTTAGAGGATAGGATTGTCTTTTAAGGCAGTATTGCTACCTGCTTACATGTTTCTTAATCTCCTCCAGGCATCAGCTCTCAGTCATCACTGGAAACGGATTCTATTTTCACTAGACCTTTCCTTTGACTTGTACGGCCCTTCATGGCCATAATTTCAGGCAGCATAAACTTCAAATTCAAATTCATTCTAGCCATTGGAACAACATCAAGGCAAACTGTGTGACACCAATGTGACTGAAAAGTTAGATCCCTTGTTAAATGGTATTATGTTAGGGGCAACTGTTTATTTAATGTCCTTTGCTTGGAGTTAAGGTAAAGGTTTGTAGCGGAGATATGGACCTTACTGTATTCAAGCTAGTCCACTCCTCCTATACTGAAATAATTCAGTGTTTATCAAAAAAACCAGGATTTAGTTCAATAAATTACAATTGGCCATTTTTGATAAATAACTGTACCTTAATGCATCAGCAGCTAGTTGACTGCATTGTGGTTGTTTGTGGAATACGACATTCTAAAACAAAGCTACCAGCTGGACATATTTTTAAATAGTTCATAGGTATTCTAGGGTATTCACTTTTTCTTTTCTCTTTGGGAAAGATGAGCCAAATTTTCTCATCATAGCAAAAGCTTTAGCAGCCATTATAGAGTATGAAACTACACTGAGCGTTGGGGAAGAAATTCAATCAATGACTAGGTGATAGATTATCAAGGAAAAAATTGAGTTTAGATCTGAAAGCTTATCATCAAGCACCTCTTTTTAACTTCATTTTTTATTACAATGAAGAGCCAGCTTCTTTTTTCTGTTTCTCTCATGGTGTTGCATGCTTTCTCTGATTCTGTTGTATTTCAAGCAAGGAGATCAGAAAGGAGTTTTGGGACAGATGGTGGTCTTGACTCTGAGCTGTAATTCATATGCAAGCTCTGTCCAGAATTATATTTGTGCCATATGCGCTGGCTTTTACATTCCCTTTGGAAATGGTTTTAAGTGCAGGAACAAACAAGATCTCAAAATATGTCATTTTTCCTCCCCCTATGATTATACTAAATGCACCTCTGCAAGGTGTTAATGGACCAAGTGTCTCAAACCTCATATCACATCTCCGTCGGTGTGAGGCCAGCCTCAGCTGCTAAGGACAAGTCTCCTAGGAAAACTAGTTATGCAAAAGATGGAAAGGAACTTATATGAAGAGATTAAATTGAAATAAGATATGTAAATTTTAGTTGATATTTGGAGCCAGACACACTACATGAATTGTCCTCCAAAAATCTGCCCCTCTAAAGAGCAGAAAAGCAGAAAGCAGGAATATTTTCCTTTTTGTGAGCTGTAATATTAGGCTACTTCCTTCTCCTTTTAGTAACATGGAATGTGATGGCTGTGCTTATAATAATTCCTTATACACAAAAATACAGAAGGCAAATGGCCAAAATACTGTATTCAGACAGTGCACTTATAGTGCTCTTTATATTCAAAGGGTAGGGCTTTAGTTTAAGAGCAAAATCAACCAAAGGTAGGGTAGACAGGTTAAATTAACTATTGGAAATATATAAACAGGATACAAGGCACTCACTAACTGATGTGATCTGAAAGAAAATTCCTTTGTGCAGATTACACCATATTTTACCTCTGCAGGTGATTTTTCAATTTCCATGAAGTTTAACTGCAGAGGTAAAGCAGGCAGATAACACCATCAGGTGAGACCTAACCTTAGTCGTATTTTTAAAATAGCACCAATTATTTTAGAAGCAAGACGTCATTTGCCAGACTTCTTACAGTTTATGGGTCAAAGCCTTGACTCTGTCAAAAGAGGATTAGGAAGTCCACCCCTGACAATTTTACAGGTCATTTGAGGATTTTCCAATTACAGGTAAGTTTCACATGTTATAAATTAACTGCTCTGGTATTTCATCACCTTTTTCACAAAAGCCTCTGGTAGTAGAGTTATAGCTACAGCGTCTCGGGGATAATTAGTTAGGACTAATATCTTGGGATTATATTGTTATAAGAAATACCTTTTTCATTTTCCAGACAGAAAACTGTAATGATATATTTTCCGTTAGGAGAATTGAAACGATGGCCCCTTGGGGGTCTGCTTCAGAAGTCCTCAGTTTTACAGAAAAAAGATAATACATTGCAGGACAGACAAGTTGATCAGTATCCCGGTTGTTCCAGATTATGCACCCTATTATCTGGTAGACTTAGACGTAGAGAAGCATAAGTTGTTTCTTTAGGTTTCCTGTAATATGCCAACACATCTTAAGCTGCAGAAGGTACCATAAAGGTTACGTCTGAATGTCAATATTTCCTTGATAACTAGCATTCTGTGCATTTAACAAGGTGGGGGGGGCAGCGAGGGGGGAAGAAAAGAAAGTAAAGAAAAGAAAAAAACCCAAATCAACACTTTAAAATATATATTGTAATCTGGAATGTAGTGGGATATTAGGTACTTTAGATAACAAGCAAAAGCTTATAGAAGAGCAATAAATGTCATAAGGATCATCAGATGAAAATAAAGTAATATTTTTCTTAATAGCAGAAACAACACTTAAATTATTTTTGTCTTTTTTTTTCCACAAGCGTTTTTTCTTCACACAGGGATTTTACGTGCCTCTGAAAACAGCAAAGCAGTATAAAGGAAAATGTTAATTCTTTTCTTTTAATGTTGTAGGCTTAAAAAAAGGCATTTGCAATGACATTTATGATACTTTCTACCACTGCAAAATATAAACCAATTTCATTATAATGTGACAAAATAACAGGCCCATAGACATCACTGTGGATTTATATAATAGGACTTGTTTTTGTTTTTCAGATGACACATTCCTTTCAGGTCTTCTCCAAGGGAAATTTTCTTCTATGCATAGCAGGTAAGAAAAAATAAAATTCATACGAATAAATACATGCTGTCTATGTCACAGCAACAATATCCTCTGGTAACTGCCAGATGTAGCATATGTCGCATTTTCTGTTCCTTGAGTGCAGTGAGAAAACTAAAACTTCTATGTGCTACCCACTTTTGGGGTAGGGCAGGGAGCTTTGAGGAAACCAACGGGCAGCCTTTGAAAAGCACCGTTGGACAAGTTGCATCAGATTCTTAATCCTATTACAGCAATGTTATTTAATGACTTTTATTAATTATTAGGATCATTGATTTGGTTGTTTTGTTTTTTTTTTTACTTTGTTGTGGCGTGTTTGTTGGGGGGGGGGGCTGTGTTTTCATGCATGATTTGTTTTTCTTATTTGTTTGTGGGTTTTTTGCACCAAGCTCGGCTCTAAGGACCTTATCTCACCCTGGCCAGCCTTATTGAATCTGATTTTCTCTCTCATTTTGTTGATATGCTTGAACTAGTGCCAAGTCACCTTGATCTTTAATTGTTCTATTAGCAATGCTAGCATTATCCTGAATATGTGTCTTGGGAGGAGGGGTGTGTGTTAATGTTATCTTTAAATTACTTAAATTAGCTGAAGAGAAAATGTATTCTTCTTAATAATATAAGCTGCCAAAATCTGTAAAGAAGGTATCAGTGAAGGGATAAAACAAAAAGACATTACTTCCAGCCAGTCATATTTTATTATGTAGTTTATCATAACTACCATGGATTTTGTTAACATTTGTTTACATGTATTTCGAGTGCACGTTTTTCCAGCCCCCTTCTTCCTTCCTGGAGAGGAGGAAGAATTTCATAAACTCTGATCTCTGAAATGGAAAAGATTACGATAAATCAATATTTCATTCTTTTACAAAAAACTGTCCCAAATTGTTCAGTAGTACTGATATTGTCTGGTCTGATGATCCAACTGCAATACTTTGGAGTGCTAGAGATCTAAAGGGCCAAGGAAAATTAAGCCCTTTTATTATCAAAAAAGTATCCCAGCAGATGATTCCTATTCTCCCAAGTTAAAACAGCAGCAAATTTGTTCTGCAATCCTAGCGATTCTCTGAGTGTGCATGTAAATGTCTGTATCATGTTACGAACATTTGCAAAAGATAATATAGAAAACTACAACTCTTTGATTTTTGTTTATTACAAAATTGTTGTCTGTATTAACACTGAGTTATCATCTTCTGGTCTACTGTCTCGAAAACTGGTGAACAGGTTTTACCTGGAAATATTTCTGCCAAAAATTTTTTTCAAGTAGAAATTAAAGGTGGTTATTTATGAGATTATTTTTCTATAAATTTAAACAAAACTCCCAAGGGGAATTTTTATGTGATCTAATATTTTACAAAGAATTTTATTCTGGGCTGGATTAGGAGTACTGTTGCCAGCAGGTTGAGAAGGAGATCCTTCCCCTCTCTGCATCACTGGTGAAGCCATACCTCAAGTAGCATGTCCAGGTCTGAGCTCCCCAGCACAAGACATGGGCATATGTCATTATAATAACTATGAATTTTGTATTACGTCTTCACTTTGAGAACACAGAATACATGTTGTGTATTCTGAAGATTTTCAGCCACAGTAAACATATCTCCACCTGTTCTACTGAAATATAATTGTCAAAATCTTGATTTTCATATACAAGGATTGGAAGTCAGTCCTCTGTCTGAGCAGGCCAGAGTACTTTGAACACATGTATTTTATTTACTCTGCTTTATAAAATACACTTTCAATGAGGCACAAGTTTTCCAACTAATTTTAAATAAACCATTTTATTGTCAGAGAGCAAGGAGTTGACATAATTTCTAACAGTGAAATTTAGATTCCTTCTAGTGAAGCCGGTGGTACTGGCTTCAGTGGTGAATCAGATTTGTGTGCTTCAGATCAGAAATAAGGTTTAATTTATTATTCTGAAAATTAAGGAAGAAAGTGGAATTTGTTGTATTTTGGTGAGGAAAAGGGATTTGGGGAGAGCAATATTTCTTTTTTTCTCTGTTAGTACAAGGATCTTGCAAAACAGTGAAATTTCTGCAGTTACCCTGTTGTGAGACCAGGTTTTACTGCTTCATCACTCTGCCTGAAATGCCTTGTCATCAGTTTTATCACAGATGGATGCTTTTCTGAGGAAAGCTAAAAAAAATCGCTAAATTACTGTCAAAAATCCAGGTAAGGACACACAGGTCAACCTGCACTCTCATCTCATTGTTTCCTCAAGAATAAAACTATTGGCATCCCTTTTTAAAACCTTTACAATGCCATGTAATTGAGGGAAGACAGGTCTGACCCTCATCTCTGTAAGGCACAATGAATGTGGCTAACACATAGCTGGAGAGTTAATGAGGACAGAGAATGGTAGTTGGGCTCTCCCCTTGACTGCCTGGATCTCTAGTAACCTTGGTTTAAAACAAACAGAATGGACATTTTTCCACAGGAGACATTTTAAGAAGCATAAATATTGTCAACTATTAGTAAAAGTACTGTCTAAAATGGTGGTGTCTCTAATTTCCTAGTATTTTTAAAAAATAATTTCTACCTTCACTTTGTTCAGGTAGCGAGGAACAGCTCTTGCAACGGCCAGCTCTGAGACTTGTTCCTGAATTTTAAAACCTTCCTGCCATCCCGTGCTCTGTTGCTGCTCCTTTCTCAACTGAGCTCTTTGCTCTGCATATGCTGTTGGTAGTGATAGAAGACAAGCAAATGCTGCGGTGCATGGCATTGGGCCAGAAAAGAACAGACCTGTAGCTGAGACTGCAGGACTTGCACTGTCTTTTTCAGTTTTTACAGTGTGAACTAGCTGAAACTACCACTCACTGGAAGATTATAAATGAAATTTCAGGAGGCTGTTTTCATAAGGTACTTTGTGGACGGGTGTGTTAAGAGGTGTCTTCCTGCACTTATTCCTTGTATTAATATTCCGGTTTTGATTTTATAAATATTAACTGCTGATTATCATGACACATTGGTCTTCTCAAAGGCAAAGGGAAATCTGGCTTGGAAAAGAAAAGAAGTAAGGTTTGAATCTCAACTCTCCTGTACTTGATACTTTTAAGCACAAATTCTTAAGCACTATTCCTGCACTAACTCTTGCAAACAGACTCTATTATTAAGTTTACGTGGTCTATGAGAAATTAATTTACCTAAATTCAAAAATATCTGTAAATTGTTTTCAAGATCATATGTAAAATATTAGCTCCATTATTCATCTAAATCCAGATTTAATTACCAAAGAAATAAAGGGAATCATAAACATGTAAAGTAAACTCCTGCTGGTATTCATGTCAGCCCAAGAGAAAAAAAAAAAAGAGTTTATGCATCTATAAATCATTGCAGTTGTCCTGCAGAACATACATATTTTGTTGCAAAATGTGCTTAATGGCCAAAGATCTATGTATAAGCAAGCATATAACATACTGTTCTGGACAGTTACAGGGTTACAGGGATTCAAGAAATCCTGCTAATGAATTGCAACATATATACAAATACAAAATTCATATTAACAGCATATTTCAAAGTAATATCTAATGCTGTTTCTGCTGATGAATAAAGAAAATGCACATGTTCTCATGACCAACCTTTTTCAAAGGCACCTTAGAGTTATTTATTAAAACAGTAATGGCAGTGTCTGGGAAATATTTTGATCTGTTAGATGGTTACTAGTTGCCTAGAGAAAAGAAAACTGATACTGCTATGGCACTTATAAATCAACAGCAGATAATATCACCAGAGACAGTACTATAAATTATTACCAGAGTAATAATTATTACCACAGTACCATGATAGAAATAGAATTTCTTATCTAGAGTGTTGAAGTAAATTAAAGACCTTAATGGAAGTATGCTGTTGGACAAACTCAGAGCA
Source organism: Elanus axillaris (assembly GCA_026212715.1). Lineage (NCBI taxonomy): Eukaryota > Metazoa > Chordata > Aves > Accipitriformes > Accipitridae > Elanus > Elanus axillaris. The sequence goes on from JANZLQ010000030.1 coordinate 5,583,321, forward strand.
AGTACAAAGTTGTAACAATGACATATGGAATAATAAATTTGGGAACTAATATTAAACAGTAATGAGAAGCTAATGAAGAAAATAAAGCTTAATGTACATTCATAAATTGTGCTTCTGTGAACAGCAATGACCCGCACACCAGCACTGTAAATGATGCACAGAACTGTGTTTTACAGCATCAGCCAAATTACCTTCATTTAAATCAGAAGCTTTCTAAATTCAAGGAAAAGTAAATAAAGTTGTCATTAGCAATGTGATGCACTAGTGAAGATAAATTGGACACCTGGTCAATGAGCACCAGTTTAGATTTAAGATTATGAAGAGCTTGCTATTTGCTTTCTCTGTAGTTTTTCTTTAAGATAGTCTACTCACTGGCAGAATTGATACTAAGAAATTAAATGGTAGCTCTAACAAAGAGATGAGATTTTATACAAAACTATGTAAGGTATTTTAGCGAAGTTGAAAAAAATAAATATTTTGGTTAGGGATATAATTGAATAGTGAATGTCTGTAATGTTAATTCAGAAGATTAACAAGCATATTGTAGCTGTATAAATACATAGGTGTTGATAGGAATATGTGGCTCTTAGAGACAGTATGGTAAAATGTGGCTCCTTACTGAATGCAATATTGGGTTTACAATGTCATTATACTGGAAATAATGATAAGCCATAAGCCTTCACAATCTCTATAAAGAAAGGAAGAGTATTTGTAATAAAGAGCTTACTGTTTCTTTGAAAGAAAAAAAAGAATCTTAGATACATAATTTTACCTATTTAATGTGTGTTTATTATTTTTTTTTCAATCTTGGTAAAAGTACATAGAAATATATCTGTACAAAATATGTACTTTGAGAAATGAACATTTTATTTTACATTCTTATTTTTTTTTGCCCAGCCAGTTTGTATTGCACTGTACACCTGAATAGTTCTGCCAGCTCCAGAGAAATATACAGAATAAAAGTTCTTAGTACAAATAAAGTTGCCAAAACATACCCTTTTCCTGTATTCAAGCTCATATGATAGCTTTGCAGATAAACATAAATAATCCGCTTTTGCCCCTAACGACTGGAAATCTATGCTAGGTGTGCCAAGAAACATCAAACTCTACAAAGAGAGGACGTAAAGGACAGGAAAGGGGCAGATATACCATAGAATGAATAGGACAGTAATTTGTCAACAGGTTTTTGTCATACTCAGAATATACTGACTTTAAGCGAAGGTATCAGGTGGCAGATTTTTTGCCAAACAAATGAGCTTTAACTGCGGCACATTATAATCTGAATTTCTTCAGCACTGCAGTAAGGCATTGCAATTATGCTTGGGTTGAGAAGAAATTACTATGTCTATTATTTCTCCTGCTACTGCATAATAAATTATTGGTTTAAATCTGTATAATTTTTACCAACAAAATAAAACAAACTTTTCTCATAAAGACACTCAAATCAGCTAGGATGTATAGAAGGATGGAATATATGGACTATGATAAAAATACTCAGAAAAAAAGCAATAGGTGATGTATTAGGGGTGAAATATTCCCCAAATGAATCAGTAGTTCTGAATGAATTTTGTGTAACTTTGCATAGAAATGATGTATCTAATGCTAGAAAGAGAATGTCAACTATTTCATAGAAAATGAAAAATTTATAGGTCATGGTTGAAATGAAGGGCTAATTTATTTTGATTATGTATTCCAAATGTTTTGTTATGTTTGCCGTCTGTTCTATTACAAACCCATACATGTAAACAAAATATGGTGTGATAATTCAGTGATTCAGAGGTATAAGTCAGTCTTTTTTCAGTGGGGTGGGGGGTCTGTACATTTGTTGTTTCATAAATGAATCAGAGAACTCTCACGTAAACTTGATATCTGAAAGAATGATAAAAGTAAATTAACTGAGCTCTTCTTATGTACAACGTTTAGAGATATAAAATTCAGATGTTTTAACATTGAAGACACCAGTATTGTATCATTTTAGAAGAGATCTTACATTGTCCCACTATTCTCTTTTGGAAAAACCACCAAACACAAGGCTTGTATTAAGCCAGTAGGGTTTCCTAAGCTGAGGAATCTGAAGCTCAGTGATAAATCTGAAGACAATTCTACTGTTTTCCAAGACTGCAGAATGAATCATAAGATTATTCATCTTTAATTTTTAATAAGCAGAGCTTTGGATAAACACAAACGCTGATATGGGTAAGCTTTGGGAAACTGTGGAAACTGAATACTTTGCACTCCTTTAAGTCAAGTTCACTCCTGAATAGAGCAGAATAACCAGAGAGCATTGTGTATATATGACAGTAGTACAGGCAATGGTCAGGGACTGGATCTTTTGCAGATAGCAAAACCTTACTATTTTATAGCAGGGAAAAAGTCAATCAAGCAAAACAAAAATTGGACAAATGTGTATCAAATGATAGGCAATCACTGTTCTGAATCCACTGGTGGTCAATCTGTTGTCTAGGGATCAAAAGCATTTCCAAAATATCAACTTCATCCATGAATATGTACCCTCCAAAAATAGTAACGGGATGCAAGATAAGTTCTGTGGCAAGCAGTTAGTTCCCCTGTCGTAACTGCAGATATCCTGGGAGACTGTAATATTAAAGAAAAAATGAATGTGTCTTCATAACACAATGAAGAGTTGAACGTTACTACATGATATCACTCTTCTTCCACATAGCAATGATATGCAGTACTTTCTTTGCTGTTAATCAGACCGATCACACACCTGTTGGTTGTTGCAATGTCCAAGAAATACAAAAAAATTATGGGGAATTTATTGCATGTTGGATGACATGCTTAAGGACAGTACTAAGGAGAAAAGAGAGATTTGCCACAATAAGGAACCAACTGAAACAAATTAAGTCTAAGGGGCATCAGAGAATGTCTGCGAAATGTAGGATTATGTCCAGTAATCTCAGGTACTACTGAAGATGCTAACAGAACATGGAAAAAGTAAAGTTAACATAAAAATCTAAAGGAACAACTCCACATATAAAGAAAAAAGGAATAATTTAAAAATTCTTATAGGGCAGCATTTGAAAAGCAAAGTTCATCAAGACTCTTTTGCAGTCAAAACTAAAGTCTCAATTTGAGACTACAATATAACCATGAGAGAGGCCAAGGAACTGTCATGACAATGTGAAAAACAATGCCTTCCCGGCTTGGTAGTGAACAAATTAAAAGTAGATACAATGATGTGAATACAGCAAAGGAATTTAACTACAGTTTAGGCTAATAATTAACAAAAATGAGAAAAAAAGCTACAAAATATACAAAAGCAAATATATAGGAGAGCTGGAACACTGTTGTAAAACCACTGTTAAAAGAGATTTGAGAAGCAGTAAGAATCTTTAAAAGGAGAACACTTGTTACTTGGGGATTCAAAAGTTTCTGGAATGAATTGCCAAAATAATTCAAAGGGGGTTTGAATGGGTTTAGTGGTATAAAAAGTTCTTAAGAAATGGAAGAAAACAGATCTACTAAAGGTAACCTAAAGCATCAGTGTTGTAATGTTCGATTTTACAGACACCCACTGAGGGGATGAAAAGTTAGTAAGTGGCAAGAAATACAAAAAATTTACTGTCAACAGCAGGAAAAGAATATACCCTTAACATGACAGGGGAGAAAATATGGGGCCATCTAAGAAACTATGAGTGTTAGAGAACAGGTGAGTAGGTTAGCATGGATTTTCCTATAAAGTGCAACTGTATGAACTGCAAATACAGTAAGATAACAAAATAGCATTACTCAGTATAAGGCAAAATCAGAATTGTCAACTTTGTGCTCACAGTGTGCCAGGCTCCTCTTTCTTTATTACACTGAACACAAAGCAGAGGTGAAAAAGACTGGTTGAGCAAGCCCATGGCACCTTCCAGAGTTTAAGTGAGATGTAACATTTGTAATGTTACAAATAAATGGTACCTGAAGAGCTTACCTCCTCATATGACCATTGCTTTGAAGTTCTGTTCAAGTTTTCTTTGAAATTGTCATACTGGGGGGCTGACTGTATCACAAAGACATCTTTTTCAGACCTGAATGAAAGTGGAAGACAGGGATGAGTTTACATATAGTGAATACCCAGTATTAACTCTTTAGTTTGCATTATAGCATCCAAGTTGTTGTACTGAGATAACTTGCTTAGGATGGTGCAAGAACTGCTGCCTCCAGGGAAATATAGGCTCCCATTTCAGAGGGAATAAATGTATTTTTACATTGAGAAGGTTCTCCTAATGGCGCTGAAAAAGATATCAGTTGTTGAGAGTAACATAGTCCAAGTGTCATTTCGGTCATAGCCCTGAAGAAAATTGTCCATGTTTCCTGTTAGACAAAGAAGTTTCATGTCAGCATTACTGCCTTGTTCTAGTGAGCAGCAAGGAATCTACGTCCACAGACAATCTAAGCCTTTTCGCAAACATTCGTGTCAACAAGGTATGAAGAAAACAGACTGATTGCCTGGTAAAGGTACACAGCACAACCTTAAACCATTATGCAAAAAACATTACCACACATAATTTAGGGTAGCCTGAAGTGGTGTGTTGCATTGGATTGACTTTGGTAACAAGTATGGGCAGGTACGAAGTTTGTGCTGCTTCAGCTACTAAATGCACAAGAGAAATGTCCATATATTACATAAACACACTGCAGCCATCCACATTGTAGATGCTGTAATATATGACAAAACCAAAATGCTTATAGGTTAATCTTCTAAGAGAAAAGATTAAACTGTCCCAGTACAAGGCATGGTCTTTCAGTAATGCTGAACAGGTGTCTGGAGAGAGAGGAGGCTGAGTTCTGGATGTGAGGTTTTTTATTGGAAATCATACACTTCACTGAACAGTTGGTAATGATTAAGTCAGTGTTTAGATGAGCATGAAAAATATATTTTGCTTCTTTCCAGCCTTCCATAGAAAAGTGGCATTTCCTTATAAGAATGATTCAGACTCACACTGGATTTCCAATGTATTTTTGTTTATTTATTGAAAATTCTTCACACAAACCTGGAAATAGGCTAAGACCATTGTGTGAGTTATAATTAATGTGCAAGAATCTCAAGTATGTTCAATTTTAGTATTCAGTGTTGTGCTGGTTTTGTCTGGGATAAGAGTTAATTTTCTTCAGAGTAGCTGGTATGGGACTGTGTTTTGGATTTGTGCTGGAAACAGCGTTGATAACCCAGGGATAGTTTGGTTACTGCTGAGCAGGGCTTGCCCAGAGCCAAGGGCTGTTCTGCCTCTCCCCGCACCCCACCAGCGAGGAGGCTGGGGGGGCACAAGGAGTTGGGAGGGGACACAGCTGGGACAGCCGACCCCACTGACCCAAGGGGTATTCCAGACCATCAGACATCGTGCTCAGCAGATGGAGCTGGGGGGAGAAGGAGGAAGGACGGGGATGTTGGGAGGGATGGCGTTTGTCTTCCCAAGTCACCGTTACTCAGCGTGCTGGAGCCCGGCTGTCCTGGAGATGGCTGAACACCTGCCTGCCCGGGGGGAGTGGGGAATGGATTCCTGGTTTTGCTTTGCTTGCACACAAAGTTTTTACTTTCCCTGTTAAACTGTCTTTATCTCAGCCCATGAGTTTTCTCGGTTTTATCCTTCTGATTCTCTCCCCCATCCCACCGGGGGGGAAGTGAGTGGCTGCGTGGGGCTTAGTTGCCATCTGGGGTTAAACCACAAAAAGTGTAAACTGCAGTGAATTCTTCAGTAGACAAAATGTTAATGCTTTTGGCAGTATCTGTTCCACAAAAACTTGGGAAAGCCCACAATGGTTTTTATTAAAAAACCACATTACTATGTTAAATTAATGAAGGAGATGCAAGAGATTATTTGCGATGCTGTTAATGTTTTCCCTGGTTCCACAGAGATTCTTTTTCCTTTGACTTTTCACAGGCAAACCAAGGAGTATCTCAGTGAAAGACTGACGAGCCTCTACATGCCTCCAGCCAGATGAGGTGGAGAATGCTGCAACTGCAAACCAGTTTGCAGCTCAGTGTGGACACAGATAGGAGAAAAGATATGTAGTAAATTGTCAGACACCTGGACAATAACTTCTGCTTTGCCACGAAAAGCATTGAGACACAAACATAAATAGGATATTCTAGGATGTAATTCTATCTTCTTGAGTTTTGGTTGAGGGGTGTGGCAGGGTGCAACGTGTTTTTCTTGGTTTTGTTTTGATTAATTTTACAAACCAATGTGTAATCTGAATGTTTCTGAAAAACAAACACGCATCCATATAACCAGGAAATCCCTGAATTTCAATTTTATTCTAACAAGTTAGGAAAGAAGGAAAGAACCAGATCAGTGACTACTCTTGGGTGCTATTTATCAAAACAATAAGAAAGAACAGAATTAGTTGTCAGAGACATCTCCAGCAAGACAGGGTAGTTTCAAGTGCTCTGAGAAGGTGATTTTTGTAACCATTACCCAGATGTTGCTTCCCCAATGAAATATTAGTAAATTATTCTCATACCTGTGCTCAATAAGCACAGAAAACAGCCAATGGGAGAAGTTACATCTTTTCTATGGTCATTCAGTTGTTTTTGGGTTTTACTAATACATAGTCCTCAACAGTCCTGGCAATTAGAATTAATTAATCCACAGTTAAAGCTACTAATGTGTACTAGTCTTTCATTTGAGGATGACAGATTGATAAATTTACTCAGTTGTGAGATATGTGCAGCAAATAAGTAAGCATGTTCAAAAGTTGCACTGGTCTTTGACCAAATTAAAAATACATCCTATTATGTAATTAATATGATTTTGAGTCAAATATGCTGTATACTAAAAAAAAAAAAAAGTCCAATTAGCTCCTACTTCTGTTTTATTTATAATGAAACTACTTGCTATTTGGCTATAATTTTCTGGGAGAGTTAATTAAGTCCAGATCATCATTTATTCCTCAAGAGAACTAACTGTTGTTCTTGTAAGGTTTTTATTGCTATTATGTAATTAGTAATTTTTGTATACATACATACTAGAAAAAAGCCATAACAGTTCTTCAGTTTTTACAGCCCCCTGCTCCCCCCTTAAACTTGTATTACAGTACTGTAGAACAACATCCTTCAATGAGAGTAGAAAGGTTCTGAAATATGAAGGTGAAAGTTAGATACATGCGACCTTTTTTGTGCACTTGAACATCACCTACAGAGTCTCTCCAGAAGCCACCACTTACTGCAGTAACAGAAGAATAATTGTGTTGGTTACTGGTCTTCTGCAATAGAGGTAAACAAAATAAGCCCTGTTAATGAAGGAGGTATGTGCATATGACATATCAAAATCAAATTAGAAGACAATTAAATCTATGAAGAAAGTGCCTGAAATTTCTGATTCTTTGTCTAGCTATTATTTTCGTTTTGGAGAAAACGTGTATGATCCCTTATGAAAAGTACAGCAAAGAAAAGAGTGTTTTTCTGTACAAGATTTCAGTCTTATATCTGGGAGCCTCTGCCACTCATGGACAAAAGCTATGAAGGACCACAGATCACCCCTGTAATGAAACCTGAGGTCAGCAGCGTGAATGCGTCATCATTCAGAAAGGCAAAGTCTTACCTTGCCCTCAAGAACAGTAGCTGCTGCATCACAGCAGCATTTAGGGACTGCAAAATTCAGATGTTCTGTAAATCATTAGGGGCTATAAGCAGGGCAGCAGGATCATGCTGCTGTCACCCATTTACCAGATGAAGACAACTTTGAACACATTGGTGGTACCTTGGTACGCTGCTACTGTAACTCAAACAATGACTTGACTCCCGACACTTCCAAGGACTCGGAAACAGGCACCTGCTGAGTTCCCGAGAGCATTCCCTTTGGAGCCAGGAGCATGAATCACAAAGTCCCCTACATTCTAAATCATGTCAGCTGATAAGGAAACCCGAGTCCTGGCTCCTTTTTGCCCCTTTTGTGGCTTTCTCTTGTGCCTAAGGTCATCATAGACATTTCTTCTCTTTTTCTGCACAGCCAGTGAGGTCATATGACACTATTTAAAACCGGACTACTTTAAAATGTCCCGTCTTTTTGGAGCAAAAGTGTTTAGAACAAAAACTCATGAATAAGCGGCAAATTTTATGCAAATGTGATGACCATGAATTTTTACTGCCTAAAGGGGTAAAAAAGAGCAATAAGTCTTTTACAGTTTCTCTGGAATTGTTAATGATACCACTCCGTGTGAGACTGGTGCCTTTGCCAAACCTTTGGGGTTTTAAACCATGGAAGAGCCTTTGAGAGACAAGGTATGTTGGGGCCTGACGGGATCCACCTGTACCGATGGGGAAAACAGATCTTTGGGCATAAACTGGCAGGGCTGATCAAGAGAGCTTTGAACTAGAATCGACGAGGGAAGGGGATACCAACAGGATTGCAGCAGGTAAGCCAAGGGTTGGCGTGGTATCTCCAGAGGGTGGCAATGCTAGTGGGAACATTTACACTGCTCCTGGGAACACAGAGGGCTCAGGAGCATATCTGAAATGCTCGTACACCAATTCATGCAGTATGAGAAACAAACAGGATGAACTGGAAGCCTTGGTCACCTCCCAGAGCTATGATATCATTGGTATTAGTGAGACTTGGTGGAATGATGAGTCCCACGACTGGAGTGTTGGGATGGAGGGCTACAGGCTGTTCAGGAGGGACAGGCAGGGCAGGCGAGGTGGAGGTGTCAGGCTATATGTCAAGGGAGAGGTTTGATTGCACAGCCCTTACAGTTAGTGACGATGCGTGCAGTTCTGGGCCCCACAGTGTAAGAGGACATTAAAGGCCTTGAATGTCTCCAGAGGAGGGCAACCAAGCTGGTGACAGGGCTGGAAGGAATGTCCTATGAGGAGCGGGTAAGGACTCTGGGTTTGTCTAGTTTGGAGAGAAAGAGGTTGCGGGGCGACCTCACTGCTCTCTACAGCCTCCCGAGGAGGGGATGTGGAGAGGGAGGTGCTGAGCTCTTCTCCCTGGGATCCAGTGACAGGATGCGTGGGAATGGTTCAAAACTGCACCAGGGAAGGTTTAGACTGGACATGAGGAAGCATTTCTTTACCAAGAGGGTGGCCAAGCAATGGCACAGGCTTCCTAGAGAGGTGGTCGATGCCCCAAGCCTGTCAGTGTTTAAGAGGCATTTGGGCAATGCCCTTAACAACATGCTTCAGCTTTTGGTCAGCCCTGAAGTGGTCAGGCAGTTGGACGAGATGGTCATTGTAGGTCCCTGCCAACTGAAATTTCTATTCTATTCTATTCTATTCTATTCTATTCTATTCTATTCTATCCTATTCCATTCTATTCTATTCTTCAAAGAAGTTATATGTTGATTGTTTTGTTAGAAGTTAAGCAAGTGGCAGCTTGCCTTTCTACAGACTGTTGGAATCTTCCCAGTCTTTTGAATGCATTACCACTATTTGGCACACAAACTGTGGTCTTAATTACAGCAGCATAAGAGATACCACTGGGACTGATGGCATTATCTGAGATTTACTGATGTATTCATGATTTCTACTGTTTTGTTCTATGACCGTGAAAAGTAGCTGTATGTCTCAGTGAAATGAAAGACTGTATGGTGTTAGAAATTGCTCACTTAGCTAAAAGGCACATTAATTACAAGACTAAGTCTTTGTTGCCCTTCCAGTTGAGATGGAAACGCTGGGTGCAGTACCTTAGAGAAAGAAATTGATAGAATTGCTAAGTTAATGACTGGAAGCCAATAACTTTTAAACGGAAAGTTAACAGCTCTTACTCTCTGTACTCCGTATATATGCGTGCATGTGTGTGTTTGTATTACAGAAAAGTGCAGTGAGTTGATAGTCTTCTGGGAGAGCTCAGTCTTCCTTTTAAGTGCATGTGAGGACATTAGCATTAAACAGAAAAATACTTTGACATTAATTTTCTAGATAAGCCATTTTTATATGTTTATGCTTTAATATGCTTATGATAGTTTTATGGACAAGTAAGATTGAATAGGGCATACATTATCTGACTTTAGGAAATTATATTTGGTGAAGAAGGAAGTCATGGCGTGCAGATAATTTTAAAGTATATACTGAGTGGAAGAAAAAACAAGGGAAATGTATTATAAATAGAGGTCTTTTCAAAAGACTGGGCTTTTTTTTGGCTAGACAAGGTTAGTTTTTGAAACTTGAGATCCTGAAGTCTATTTAAAATTTAAATACCTCTAGTAATGTAGGTTCATTAAAAGCCTTGCAAATTGTTTATTACTAGCTTACATCAATTACGTCAAGAACAATGAGTCTGTTTTTCTAAGGTTTCTTCAAACAACATCAACACTGTCTAATAGCTAATAACAAAGAACTGTAGAAATTTATAAATGAAAGTGAATTATTTTGGAGTTTATGGGAGTTTCTGTTAAATTTCTGAATAATTAATAAGTACTTAAATAAGTACCAAGATTTCTAAATATAGGCTTAAGCTCTGTGTTGAGATATATACATTTGGCATACAGTTTTGAAGCAATTTTATTATTTAGAATTTGTTTTAAAACCAAGCCAGGTCACTAATGACTGAAACTGTCTGCTGTCTGTGATCAGTTTAAGTGAAAGGATTTGAATGTGCATAATTCCAAATCCTGACTCTCCAATGGATTAAAGACAACTAAGCTAGCATGATCACCTCGTCTTCAAAGATGATTCTACTAATACCTCACATGAATTGGCAAGGCTGAAAATATTCTACCAATCCCTTTTGTTTTATCTCTTTTGTGAATGGTTGTGTGACTTGTTGTCTACAAGAAGAGCTTGCAATTTCTAAGGGCCACTGGATTCGGCTGAAATACAGAGGCAGGGCAGTTCAGGCCACATGCAGCAGTAAAACAAGAACTTTGACTTCAAATCTCTTTTAAGTGTAGTGTGCTTTCTTGTTTTCCTAGCATTTGAGGGAGAACAATGAGAAAGGTGTTGTGACATGGAAATGATTAATAGAAGAAACACTGATTCATAAGCACGTGCTAGGTAACATATTATTAAACTGATCAGTAATGATTTATGTGTGGTTTGTGTGTAAAGCTGGTGACACTCCAGAGAAAATAGATAATAGGTGTGTAATATTAATTTATGTAATAACCATTATAAATGCACTGCAGTGGCAGTTCAGTGTGGGGGATGGTCGAAACTGCAACAGCTGGTCTTGGACTAAATGGTGGCAGAAGAAATCATCTTATAGTATGTAAGTCACTGAACTCCTAGAAGAACCATTAAATGCAGTTGTATCTGTATCCAAAGCCTAAATTCATTGACACAACAGAAGCATGAAATGCATGAAACTCCATGACTGTATTTGTAATGGGTGGGAAGAAAATGGCTGGCTTTAGGATTAAAGAGGGACACTAAGAATTTGCTGGAGGGAAAACCTGAATAGGACCATGAACAGCCCTATGAATAGGACCACCCAGTCTGGAGAGCAACACACTTATTATGTAGGTTCACAAGCAAAGGCAGGATTCACATGTCACCATGAACCCCTGCTGTGGATTACATCTTTGAATTGCTGACCAGAAAAAGATAACTATCTCAATAACTATCTATTTCTTACATGTAATTAGACTACCTTTTATATTTATAAGCCTTTGGCTCTAGTCTTGCAGTTAAGACCTGGACATTAAATCTTGCTGAATAAATCCTTTGCATGTTTTACCAAGAAACAGGTCATGCTGAAGGCATGGTGATGTATGGCATGATGCTGCATGATCACAAACATAGCCCATGTGGGTTTTTTTTTAATAAGGAAATGAAAGAATCCAAATAAAGTATATGTAAGGCAACTCCCAAGAGAGCTATATCTGCAAATATGTTTAGCATGGGCAGAAGCTGGGACATAATTTGTGCCACACTGCAGAGGGTCACTGATGGATGGGAGAGGGATGGTATAGCCAAGTGTCTGCATTGAGTGAGAATTCTTTTTAAAAATGCATTAACTCACACTATTTATGCCAAAGCAGACTGATGTATAACATATTGCAGTTCAAAGACAACCCAGAGTGGCACAAGAGGCTGTTCCCTTGAGTAATGAAGCTAGTTATGTACATTAAGATTAAAATGGGTATCTTTTCAGTTACTTGAAATAAAGCTGAGTTAGTGTGCAGCAGACCTTATTAAAATAGGCTGACCAGTTTCATGCCTTTGAAACATCTTTATAAAGGACATCCAGGACAATAATGGATTGTACACCTGCAACCGTTGTGTTGTATTTTCATCTGTAAGTTAACATTGTCCTATCCGATGCTTAATGGAAGCTGCATCTTCCCTGAAATGCTCTTTCAACTTAGATGTGATTTCTTATTGAATAGGTTAATAGAAAATAACATTTATTTTTAATAGGCAAAAATATATTCATAAAAATTCCATTAAATTGAATTTCAAAGAGTAGGTGAAATGATGTGGAGCTGAATTAGTAATTGAACATATGAAAGCAACATTAATGAGCAGATTTAGATTGGCAGCCCTGAAAAAAAGACAGAGCTGCCTCTTCACAAAGTAAAGGGTCATTGGCCATATTTCTTGCCAACATAATTGTTTTGTTCTGTGAAGCGAAAAAGTATCTTTGTTTATGGGCATGTTTGACTGCTTTTTGGTGACATTGCCCATGAATGTGCCAACAAAGATGTGAATTCCTTTTGTATATAAAAACTTTTTTCACAAATTTTATTATCTTTGATAAAATACTAATAACTGAACATACCATATCACAGACAAAGAAAAAGAAAAATGCTTCCCACATTTTCTGCTTCTCAGGACAATTTTCATGAGCATCTTTGAATACATGTGCTGAGATGTGCAAAACTCCAGGATGCATAAAAGCATGCTGAGTGACTCTCCATCATATTTGTAAAGTTAGGGCAGTCAGACGAAGTCCCCAGTGACTGGAGAAAATGGAATATTGCACCTACTTTTAAAAAGGATGATAAGGAAGAGTCTTGGAACTACTAACCAGTCAGGCTTACCTCTGTACTCAGTAACATCATGGAAAAGATCCTCGTGGAAGATGTGTCAAAACATATGGAAGACAGGGAGGTTATTAGAGCCAGCCAAGATGGTTTCACCAAGGACAAATAGTGCCTGACTAATCTAGTGGCCTTCTTCAATGGAGTGACTACATCCCTGGGTAAGGGAAGAGCTACAGCTGTCATCTACTGGGACTTCTGTAAGGTCACTGATACAGTCCCACACAATTTTCTTGCCTTTAAGTGGGAGATATGGGTTTGATGGAAGGACTGGTAGATGGGCAAGGAATTGTCTGAATGGCAGCATCCAAAGAGTTATAGTCAGCATCTCAATGTCCAGTGGAAACCAGTAATAAGTGGTGTCCCTCCAGGGTCTGTCCTGGCACCAATACTATTTAATATCTTCATCAATGGCATAGATAGTGGGATTGAGTGCACCCTCAGCAAGTTTGCAGGTGACAGAAGTTGACTGGTGCAGCTGATTCACTTGAGGGAAGGGGTGCCACCCAGAGGGATCTTGACAGGCTTGAGAATTTGGCCCATGCAAAACTCATGAAGTTCAACAAGGCCAAGTATAAGGTCCTGAATCTGGGTTCAGCAATCCCTGATATCTATACAGACTGAGTGAAGACTTGATTGAGAGTAGCCCTTCAGAGAAGGACTTGAGGACATGGGCAGATGAAAAATTCTGTATGAGACGGCAATGTGTGCTTGCAGCTCAGAAAGCCAATTGTATCCTGGGCTGCATAAAAGAAGTGTAGCCAATAGGTCAAGGGAGATGATTCTCCCCCTCTGCTCCACTTTTGTGAAACCCCAGAATAGACAGGAAAGTTTCTTTTATCCTCTGTAGAGTCTAGAGAGCTCTTGTCATAAAAGGTGATTGTTCACTAAGTGTTTAGTCCACTTGAGATGTTTTCATGCTTTTATATTAAGTAATTAAGCAGTTTTGCTCCTTAGCAAATGCCATTTCTTAATTAGTAAATTAACTTAATGCAAATTGCTCCCATGATGTATCGCTATTTGCAACAGGAAAAGTTGAGCATATGATCATTAATTCTTTATAAACTGGCCATGTTCATTACAAAGTTATGCTCCATTTCTCTAAGGTTTGGGGTTTTTTTTGGTTGTGTGGTTGTTTTTTTTTAACTTTATTAACAAAATAGTGATCTTGATTACTATTTTTCACAGAATCAATGTTGCTATTGGTTACTATTCATCGCAATTCATAGTTCAATAACCAATACCCTTTTCTAACTCACCAGATACTCACTTTGTCACTGTGTACATGGATGAAAAGCACTTCCGTATAATCTCGATGTCTTTGACATGAATAGCTGAGACAATAAGCAACAGTGCACTCAGGAGGGAACGCCATTTGTTGTTTTAAATACAAGAAATTTTACCAAGTATGACAGAAATTCAGTTGCATAATACAAAAGTCCCTAACTCAGACTGAGATCTGGCTTATCTCCAGTGATTTGAGTGGAATTAAGCCGGTGCTAAATTTGGCCCATTAACTTCTGTATGGTTTCTGCTATGCGTAACTTTGTACATTCTGTATTCAAACATTTTATTACCAAGATTAATAGTCTCTCTCCTATTGCATTAAGAAACCAACAGCATGACAAGGAATGGCTGGCATAATGTGAAACACATAAACATATTAAAAATAGCTAGTTTGACACAGTGGGTTGTGCTACTTAGGGACTGATTTCAAATCCTGACTCAAGTCTATTACTTGCTGTACTGGCAAAATGTCAGAGATTCATGAGATCTCAGACAGACCCTGTCAGCTCTCTGCACACAGTCATACCTACTATCTGTAAATATTATCTGCAGTATATCTTTCTTATTCTAAGAAATTACTGTAAAATTCTCATTTATGATGTAATGATTAATGAAGCAATATGACTGGATGGCTCCAAAGATTTTTGCAAGGTTATGAGTTACTTAGCTTTTGATGCTACTTGACCCAAAAGCTAACAAGAGTTTAATCTTCATTGGATTAAATGAAGAAATAGCTGACTTAAATGTAGGGCTTCCATTCTTTATTATATTACGTTCCTATTTATACTATTTCACAAGAAGGTATGGGCAGCCTTGAGACAGAGTAACTGTTTACATCGACCTTCAGGAATAAGTGGAGCATTTTGCCTGCCATCAGTTCTGATGGTGCTGATGTTGGTTTTCAGTGCTGTTAACTCTGTGCTTTACCTTGAAAAAGTGAGTTGTCTTCATTTAGTTTTCAAAATGGCTTATCTGCATTGATGCAGATCCTGTATTTCTGAGCAGAGCAATGGATGGCTGTAATGGTTACTAGGGAAAGAAACACAGGGTTCTGCATAAGGAACGAGCTCAAGAGGCTTACTAAAATGAGCCTACTACCTCTCAGAGTATGTATATAGGTTTTTAATAAGTGGCAGATCAGTTCTTTTTCCTTAGAGTAAATCCTGTTTCTCTACTGCAGCAAACTGCAAGTCATCGTTCATGTTTCAGAGGTAAACTACTGATGCTCCTGTTTTACATTAATTTTGCTTATCTGTACATAACTACAGAGGACCAAGAACAAGGGTGAATCAGGCCTGTTGAATAATTCCTGCATAATTCCTGCACATATTCCCGTTGAATAATTCCTGGTCATTTCTTTAAACACACATTTTCTGATAACTCATTAATTAGTTATGAAGTAATATAGCTGGTGTGCCTATTTGTGATATTGTAATGAAGGATAGAAATGTATTGATTCTTTACCTGTTTACTGTAATGCAATTTGTGAATGTCTGTTCAACTGTAGGAGTAAAAAGCATTTAACAATGCAGTTTATCACTAAATTCTACAAAAATTGTTTGCTTCTCATCTCGTGTATGGAAATAGAAATATTAAGCCCCCAATTGACAAGACGACCATTTGGCATAGATTGTGCAGAGCAGTTGACTTGCTCTGAACTTACCTAGTAATTCATCAAAACCTCTAAAAACCAAGGGCTTTATTTCCCAATACCTCCCCCTGAACTGTGTTGGAATAAAATACTTAAAATTGGAAGACTTAAACTGGCAAACCATGCTATAATGCACTTCTTCGCATGCACTTATCACTACTTTTGCTCTACCTGACCAGTGATTAGAAAGTCAAAACACAATGTGGATTTGTTAGGGAGGAAAGGATTCAGGAAAGGAAAGAATCTCAGCAGACAGAGAAAATAGGACATGGCAATATAATATCCATGCTTGCTAGTGCTTCACTACCACTTAACAAACTGTGAAAACACTCAAACATTCATTGGTTTCTAAAAAATCAAAGAGCTCACAGACTACCCCCTAGAAGATGACCTGCCAGTCTTCATTTCCAACTTACTTTTGTTAAAAAAGCTGAATTAAACACGATTAATTTCTAAAGCATTCTAGATAAATCTTAGTTACTTGCAGTATGCATTTTATCCATCTGACATTTTTTTCTTTTCTATATGGCTGATAAACAATGAAGACAAGTAGCATGTTTTACCTTGTTTTGCCAACTATGCTTTTCAGAATCTTGTCATTTATTAATGCATATGTTTACATACCAGAGCCACACATATCATCTTGCTAACCATTTTGTAGGATATAGCTGTTGCTTAGAGGGTAGACTTCACACCTCCCAGTGTCTTTCCTCTTAGCTTCCATATTCTAGGTAACATGAAGACTTCAACCTGAACTCTTCTGAAATTGATGGGTCTTCAATTGTGCACATTTATTTTGGCTACATCCTCTCTTTCAGCTTTCCTGAAGGCAAATGCTGTTTAAATGACTTTCATTTCTAAAATGTCACCAGATACTTAGATTAGTCTAAGGTCCTGTACTGTAGCCATGCCCCATCTGTGAGCATAAAGCCTTTTCCACTAACCAGAGAAGTTTTCTTTTTCTAAATTGTGCTAGAATTCTTGTTAAAAGTAAGAAGATGAGGAATGCAGCAGTTTCTGCCTAGAATGGATAGATACTGCCCTTTGTGTTTGTGATTTAGATATAAATTCTGTAATGGAATTCATTCCGGTTTTGTCCCATTTGTGTAAGTCTGTAAACAGCCATGTAAATTGGCACAGTACAGTTCATTCAGGATGCTTTACTCTGTGACGTTAACAGAACTTAAATAACTACACTGCCAAGACCATGATTCTGCTCTGCTGTTTTACATGGTAAACTTATACAACAACTGTCCTCGCAATCCATGCAAAAGTCAGTATCATTAGTCTTGCTTTTATAAGCCTTACATTCACTGGCTGTTTAAATACTATGTTTATAAAATATTCCATTCTCATTGCTTGGACTAGAAAGGCAGGATATCACATAAATTGCCTCCATTAAAAATAAATAGACATTTGTCCATCGAACTATTTTATTTCTACAGTGAAGACACATGGAGAAGTCACTGTTTTTCAGTTTAGATTGTAATTGTATGTTTTTCTTAATGGCAATCACAGATGCACAAGGGACAGAGGTTGTTTTTGCAGGACAGCCATGTGATTTCAAGAATTCCAGAGGGTTTCCTCATTCAAATAAGCATGCGTATATAGATGTGTATATGTACCATTCCCTCTTTCTCTTTTTAACAGGCTGCATTAAAATAAGACCTGACCCAAGCCCTTTGACACTGGTGAAAACAGACCTGTGAGACAAAGCCCTTTAGTTAGAGGTTTTTTGCTGTTTTCTACAGAACAATTCCACATAAAAAATAGAATATATGAATTTTAAAAGCCATGATGATTTACATTGTCCAATGCACAGAAATATCTGCTGGGAGAGTGCAAACATTGCCATCAAGAAACTCATCTTCTGAAAAATACAGGTTGGCAGATGGAGATCATTCAGGACAGATGGAGGCATAGGTATTCAGTACCTTCAAAACCTCTAACATGCCTCTTTTAACAATCCATCTCTCTTGCACATATTATCACCTCTGGGTGTTTTTTTAAAGATTTCCCCTTTGTGGGCTTCCTTTTTAATTTCAAATACTTTTTTGCTGCACTCTGCTTGCTTCTGAGATTATAATGAGAAAAAACCACAGGATCTCAACATTATAAGGAGTGCCTCAGGTGCCTAAGCATAGGAGCTTAATTCTGCTTTAGGAGTATGAAATAGCCCTAGATATCCAAGGCATTGCACAGGACTGGCAGATATAACACAGAATCCATGGAAGGCCCAGAGCCCCTTGGGGCAGCAGCTAGAGGCCAGGCAGAATACAATATGTCCTAGGGAATTAATTCTGGTTTCCATTTCAGTGGAGATGAAGATAAGAGTGTAACAAATACCTTTACATGCAAGTCTTTATTTGTCTGATGCAGAGCCCAGATATGAAGGTAACATGTTTTCAGAGATAACCTTACTGTAGTGAATTATATAAGTAATATTGGACATCATATATGACAACAATTTTCTACTAATACATTTCCCAACCATAGTACTTCATGTATCTCAGACTTGGTTTGTGTTCCAATAGGTTTCTTACCTAATTACTACTGTTTTAAAACCATGTGAATATTTTAGGATGTTTTAGATTAATAAGCATGCAAATGGTAGTAGTACCATAGTAGTATATTAGTATATACAGCAGTATAATAGTAATGACGAATGATTATCAGATAGTAAATCAAAATCTTTATGTTTGGATCACTCCGTTTTGCCCCCCAGTACTCATTTACGAATTGTTCGTATGAACAGTTGTGCCTAGGATCCCTTCTGGAGGAGAATTATACCTTCCTATCTCTAAGCAAAAGCTAAAAGCAGTTTGATGGACTGGATTGCTTCAGCAAGCACTCTGATAGACAGCACTGGCAGAACCAAGCCACATCTCACTCAGCTGCATAGCCCCAGTCTTCTCCACCATTTCGTTAACAGAGCTTACATTCTTCCACAATGACAACTTCTTTGCTGTGAATTGCATAAAAAAAAAAATCTTACCATCATGCCTTAAAATGCAAATATACTGTGCTGTCCAACAGCCCTAAATTTAACTTGGGGTTATAAGAAAACACTAAATTATTATAGAGTGTACCCTGAGAAGATTTGGACCTTTCTAGAAATAATTTTTTAGCTATACTGTATCTTCAGACAGGAGGTAAGAGTCCCTAAATCCAAGAATCTGCCCAGCCATCTTTTCCAGACATGGCAGGACAGCTCTGCAGAGGTCTTCAGGCCCTGCAAAAGTGCCTCTCACAGGAAGAGAAGTACAGCCTGTTATACCAAAGACCATGCTAAGAATTGATGTTTTCACACAGCATGCATGTGGCAGGAATACAAGTGTCATATCTTGATTTTATGGCATGACTGAAAGGCCAGTGTGTGTGTGAATAGACCCAGAGTCCTGCAAAATAGATTCTGACCCAACCATTACCCTGTCTACTGTGCTGTATGGGCACAATCAGTCTACACTAGAGGAGGCTGGCCATGAGCATGAATCATGTAAGCCAACTGGCCAGAAGAAAAAGGATTGCTCTCAAAGAGCAGCTTATAAATGTAGTACAGGTTAGCAGAAACCACAAGTAATGAGCTTGCTGAAATGCTTAGTCATACTTTTGAACAATGACAAGTCTTTTGGTTGAAAAAGCATAGAAGATAGTGAAAAAGGTGAATGTCTCAGTATTTTGAGGCATACCTCATTGGTTTTATTCATTATGAAGAACAGTGATTTTATTTAAATAATTTGTGTTGAAATATTTGGATGCCAATCAATTTGTTTGCTAAAACCAGCCCACTCCTGATTTTCAGTTCCAAATGTCATAGCGTAATTATGGGCACAGTGGACTGATTTTCTTGTAGTCCACTGGTCACATTGCATTACTTTTTATGACAAGCATTTGCATCTAAAAGATTTCACCAACTGTAGTAGGTATTCTATATTCAAAGTTCAAGCAGACCATGTGATCCGTGATGCAAAAGCTATTCTGTTGATGGAACTTTTAATAATGAACATCAAAGTTGCATTTAGAAACATTATGATGACAATTAGAAGAAGTGTCAAAGAGATGAAGAGCATATCTAATAACCCATATCTATCATTCTTACAGGACAGTGAAGAAGCATTCAAAACATAAAACTAAAGGTGGGCAAACATTAAATAAATGAATGAAAATCAAGTGAATGGATTTAAATTTTCATAATTGAAGAAGTTGGTAATTTAAGGTTTTCTGTACCCAGAGGTTTCATGTGATTTCAGGATATTGTTTAGTGGGCATGGTGGTGTTGGGTTGATGGTTGGACTCGATGTTCTTAAAGGTCTTTTCCAACCTAAAGAATTCTATGATTCTATGGTTCTATGTTTGGTTTTTGTTTTTTTTTTTTACTAAATGTGTTACCCTCATTTGACAGCCAAAAATACATTTCAAAATTGAGAAAAAGAGAAAGAGATTTAAGGTTGATGATGAGTTTATTATGATCAGTTAAACTTTTAGTTCATGACTCCTGATGGGGCTTTTGAAAATATTCACCAATATATCATTGTTTCATTGTAAAAAGCAGGACCCTGGGAACTACCAACCAGTCAGCTTCACCTCCAAGCCCAGTAGCATCATGGAACAGATCTTCCTGAAAGACATGTTGAAACATAGGAGGTGATTAGAGACAGGCTTTAAACTGAAGGAGAGTAGATTTAGATAGGATATAAGGAAGAAATATTTTACAATAGAGGTGGTGAGACACCAGAACAGGTTGCCTAAAGAAGTTGTGGATAACCCATCATTGCAAGTGTTCAAGGTCAGGTTGGACAGGGCTTTGAGGGATGTCAGGGCTACTGAAAGATGTCCCTGCCCATGATAGAGGGTTGGACTAGATGATCTTTAAAGGTCGCTTCTGATACAAACCATTCTATGATTCTATATTGTTCCTAAAAATTATATTTTTGCTTGGAAATAGATTGAGGACTTTAATGGATCTCCACCATTTTTACTTCTTTGATTCAGTTTAACTATTAAGCACTATAAAACACATTGCTATCATTGGGGATAAAAGGGAATTAACACATTATCTTCTACAGCTAGAGAGAAGAATAAAGAGTAATTGGAAATTGTTAAAAAGAAACTCTTTCAGCTGGTCAAAATTAGTAGTTTATAATATCATCTTTTCTAATAATGATTAAAGAAGTTACTGAGCAGCAGAAAAATGGAATCTCTGAGTACAATAGACAGAAAATGTAGAAGAATAATGGTCCCCTTAAAATCACTTTGACACCATTATTGTTGCAAATTAGGATTGAACTCACTGTTGCTGGCACACCACTGGAGCTGTACTATAAATCTTTAGTTTCTTACTGAGATAATTATTTTTTATAGTTTTAAAAACTTTATTCAATTTCACAAGGGAATGCCCTCAAAAGTATTCAACAGTTTGGTGTAAGAAAGCTTAACGTTAAAGGTCCTCTTTGGTGCATAGCAAAAAAAAGGACAGCATTTAGCCTGGACTAAAAATACAGCAAGAACACATTTACATTCCCAGGCATAAAACAAAAACCAGCAGAATTTCATAGTCTGATGTCATGGCTTAATGACCAATGGTTGTCACAGACCAGCTTCAGTCTTCAGTTAAATAATACTTTTTCCATACACACGCATTCCATCTCTTTAGGAAAAAAAACATTTCATCAGATTCCTTTGAGTGCCATGACCTTTTCCTCTGCCAAAATCATTCCTTAAGTACTAGAGACATTAGTTCTGCTTAAAGTACTTTTGGTCAGTGTTTGCACCAAATACTGAAAGTTGAGAACAGGTGTATATTTATGCATATGAGCTACATTGGTAAATATTTAAATAAATGCCTTCCCTATATAAATATTATTTACCCAAACACATATGTTATTTTTGGTTTGGTTTGGAAAACAACAGAGTTGTTTTCTTGTAACTTGGATTTTGGAATTTAAGTCGAAATTTTGGCAGGAAATTGAATATCTATTATGAATTTGTTTGCATGTGCTGTCTCACGTCATATGTGTGTCTTGAAAGTATACCCCTGAAGCATGTACAAAAGTTGTTCTTCACACTATGTCACTTAATACTAGCCTCAGAACTATAAGATACATTAAGTGAAACCGAAGTCAACATTGGAAGGAGATAGATTCTGCCTTCTGATGTACATAGTATGGTTTCATTACTACTATGTGGGTCATCTACATGCCTCTGAGGAGATCTTCAAACAAGTAATTTCACCTAATATTAGGGGAGTAGAACATTTCCAGTATTACAGGTACTGCAAATCTCTGATTAAACTCAGAAGAAAAGGACCTGGAGGAAGGAGTGGACAGGGACCATACCTTAGAAGACAGTGAAAGAAATAATGTCTGTTGTAAAGTCTGTCTGACATTTTTCATGATTAAATCTTATTTTCAGTTGCTTAGAGACATTAAAAAAGTATCTACTGAGTACACAGATTATCACATTTCTCAGATTTTGGTAAATTAATTCACCAAAGCTCATAATCCCTTTAAACAGATGTTGCAGCTTCACAGAGAAACGGAGCATTTCAGGGAGGCAGGAATTGAACGAAACTTCCCCTCTATTGATATAGACAGCTCCCTGCTGAACTCTGAATGAGTTCAGGTCTATCTTTTAGTTATTGCAACAGAGTGTGCTGGAGAAGCAAACAAAAAAAAGCTCAAACATGGGAGTGGGAAGAGATTAAAATAGTAAATGCAAGAGGTAGAAATAGTGATAAAAAGAGAAGGAAGGCAGAACCATAGGAAACCCATTGGATGCCATGGGCAGTGACAGTTTGAGGAGCAAGAAGGAACTTAAGATGGTGTGAAAGGAAAAGATAGTTGTGTGGCTTGATGTACAGAAGTCAAGGATATAGCTGCGTGGGTTGGTATGACAGCAAGAAATAGCCTAGGAAGATTCACCAGGAATTAAGTACCTTACAGTATATCCTTCTATCCTCATTCCTAAGTGGCCTTTAGCATAGACTGTTGTAGTATTCATATTTGCAGTCTTGGATGTGAAATGTGCATGCAGATTTGAATCTATCCTTCTGTGCTCTTCTAGTACTTGCGATGGATTTCCATATTATTTTGTGGTCCAGGAAATAGCTGTGAAATCCTCTTCTAAAGCATTCCTTTCGTGCCCACTTCAAGAGTCCAATTACTCAGAAAGTAATAGTTTTTCAGTGCTTGGAGGCATTAAGGTTTTGCATTGTAAAAGTCTGCACTGTTTCACTTAAAATCTTAACCTTGACAATAACCCAAAGTGGAGTCTGGTGGTTTTGGAAATGTGTTGTCAAACTTAAGAAATTGCATTAAAAAAATCTGTCCTAAAAAGAATGTTGAGACAATGAAGCACTCTAAAGCTCAGATATAAAGCTATCTGTACATTCTTTCATTATAACTTTTTTTTTTTCTGAAAAGGTTGTCCTACATTGGGAAGTGTCAGGTAGCCATAGAGCACACATGAAAGACTATCCTCCATGTGAAAGCCTCACAGTTTTGATGCCTCATAATTACTCTGCAGGAAATAACTATTATTTCCATTTTACAGGTTGCAGACTGAAGCACAGAGGCTAGTGCCTTGCCCAAAGCTGCACAGGAAATCCATGTTACAGCAGATAATTAAATGTCCCAGAATAGACACTGGACAGATGAATGTCCTTCTGTTAATATTGCCCAAAGTAGTATCGAGATAGGTTCAGGTACATGCATTTACAATACACACATGCATTTGTGCATATACAGACATGATCCCAGCTCTGGAAAAAATTGTGTGCTGTCTGAATTTCACTGAACAATAGTAAAGACAAAAAATAAATATAATGGAGACATATTGTGTTCTGCTTCTGAAGAATGTAATCTCTTGTCCTACTGCGTGGTTTTGAAACTAGTGCTTTTTAAACTATAACACTGCTTAACTGAAAATCTCCTGTTGAAAACTCATAAAGGAATGGTGGTATATATGAAAATGAAAATATATATACACACATTTTAATCTATTCAGAGGATAAAGTCAAAATGTCTCCCATGAGAAATGTGTTAGGCAGCTACACAGATCCTTCATTGTCTCAAGGAGAACCACTGAGATCACTTTCTGAATTGCAAAGTTGCAGTAATTGTTGCAGAGTTAAGGTATAATTTTGTCTTCTCATATTTAATTAATACCCTTAGCGTCATTCACCCAAGTTTTTCAAGTAATGCTTCTTGTTTAGAGAATACCTTAAATATCTTAGAATTCAAAAATACAGGACAAGTTTTGGTTTAAGCTTTGCTACAGAACAGAAAATATGACATTGTCAGTTCTTGTGCTTAACAGTCAATAAAACTATTCCACCTGAAGAAGTGTTCAGGAAATAATTTTGGTTCACACAAAAAAGATGAAGATTTGCTATATTTCAAACCTCAAGTGGTTCAACATCTGCTCTGCTCCTTAGCCTACTCTGCCTGGGAGATATCTCAATTAATTTTGTCTTTCTGTAGATGGTGGTCAACTTTGACACAAATGTGGTGGGCTGGGATTCTGCTCCAAATCCAGTCACCTATGTTTACTTGTCTACAGTGCAGACAATTGCATGTGAGCTATGTGTCTAAGCTCCTGCCAAAGTTCAACAGCAATAGATATTTAATATGATCAATGAAGTAAGGAGAATGATTCAAATGTAGGCATCTGATTTATAGTGAGATGAACAGTTCCCCATAGTCCACTGTTGACTTGATCTTCATCCATTAAAAGCAACTAGCCTGCTAAAACTTATATTGTGGTTACCTTAACTTGGGGATCTGGATATAGAGCTCAATTCTTCTCAAGGAGCTAGTCTCATAGTTGCAAGGGTGCATGTTCTTCTATAGTGGTGTATGATTCAGTCAGTTGTGCATTTGTAGTGATCTTAGCCCTGTGGCTGGTGTGTCAATTCATACTCAGTCAGAGGAAGAACAATTCTAGATTTTAGTCACTTTTTGAAGGTCTGCATCACATGCCACTGTTGAAGTATTAGAAATGAAAAGCAAGGCTCTAATAAGTCCAGGCCTAAGGACACCACATTTTCTGATCTCAGAAGTTCATGGGTCTCAGGACTCAGGCCTTGGGTATGACTTCTTTTTCAGACAGTGGCCTCCACTGGAATGTTGTAGACTCTGTGTTCAGGAGAAGGCCCAGGAGAGATGAAGACTTAATATACCTGCTTCCCCTCTCATATGTAGTGTTTCTTCCTTGTCTAGGGAACTAAAAAATGCAGCAGACACTTGTACTTTTCAGCCATTTTCAAAGTACACATAGTCAATACTGGAGGATCATCTATTGCCAAAGACCAAACCTTTGTTACTAATGTTCTGCTCCGTCTCCAAAGGAAAGGAGTGGCAACCTATGCACTAGGTTGGTGCACAGGTTTTTATGTTATCTGATTTCAGCGTAGTTCAGTTAAACACATGAACGTGAATACAATGCAACCCCTTTGGCACATAAATACTAGGAAGTGGGACAGAAAAGGGAAAGGCCACAACACTCACAGAAAACTTAAATGTATATAAAATGACAACAGATTAGCTCAAGAACTCCAAAAGTATGTGAATTCTCCTTAAAAGCATAAGATTACTGTGAAAATCATGAAAGGCAAGAGATATAGAATGGGTAATACTAGAAGAGTATATAACTGTCATTTAATGCTGCAAGTGATGGTTAAAGACAGAGGGATTATGAAATAGTAAAAATAATGCAAGAATTTAGAAAAGACAACAAAAGTTAATAGAGGAAAGAATTACATACTGTTCAAAATGAAGAACAGGTCTGTCTTGTGGAAGAAGTTTAAATAGTCTAAAGGTGATCATAGCTTTAAGTATGTGTGTGCAGTAAAGGGAAAGTCCTTGTGAAATTTCTGAAATAAATCATTACTGGATATACAGAATTAATATAAGGCAGGTCATTCCAGTTTACAATAGTTCCAGTGGAGATGAAGCATTAAACAGTTGTTAACCTTTCACAGAGAAACTTGAAAGAAACAAGTGAATTAAATAATCAGAAAACAGTGCTATATCTACGGGAAGTTTAATTCATCTCAGATTTTTTTGTTGTTATGAAGGCCAAAGAGGAAAATTTTTTTTTATTGTACTAGTGTTATATGATCTTTCAAATATCAGTAGGTAGTTTTCACATAACTCCTATTAAAACATACATTTGTTAATTTTTTTCTACTAATGTCATGTTCAGATATGAATGTTGTCTTCTAGGCACAAAAATATGGAATATATTTAGGTTTTAATGATCAAAAAAAAGTCACATCTACTCTATACAGTAGAGTTGCAATTCAATGAGAAAAAATCCTTTACCTTATAGAGAAAACTTTGAGAAAACTCACCATGTATTGCTTATTAATAGTAACTCAGAGAGTACACTGTCATCATAACCAGTTTCCAAAGGTGTAGACACCACTAGTTTTGGAGCACCTTTATGTTTAACTTTTTGATTAAAATATCTTTTTAATAAGCTCATCCAATCATCACAAAACCTTTTCTGTATCTTTGTGGAGCCCCAAAGTCTTTAGTTTCCCAAGACAAATTATTCTTTTGTCATTGTTATAATTCAATATATGATTATATTATATATATTATCAATATGGACACAGGAAACAGTGAAATGAATTGAAACTATTGAATTGAAGCTATTTACACAAGTCAATGAGTTTTAATTGTCCTTTTTGTCTAACAATGTTAGATCTCATTTTACTTTTTGCTTCATTGGAGTACACTTGACAAGGGCCCAACAATAAAATTAGTATGTATGCAGCAGTTATTTCAGGCAGTTCAGAATATTTGACCTGTTTCCTGGTCTCTGTCTCTCCTCAGAAATTGCTCAGGGTGTAGAAATTCTACTGAGCACTGTGCTACTCCATCAGGGTATCTCTGAAGTTAATCCAGAGTCATGTCATCATAATTTAGAACAGAAAATGCTTCACTCCACTCTCATAGATGTTTTAAAAGGTCAGAATTATCCATTCACTTGTAAGAAATGTGGCCATTCTAATTTATGCCAATAAAGGCCTTTTTATTTCCATGTTCTCAGTTCTATGCCATACAATAAGATTCTCCTAAATGTGAATTTATTAAGTAATAATTTATACCTATATATTGCTGTAGCTGTTGACCTTCAGTCTTACACTCAGCACATTAAATCTGAATTACTGCATACTATGTTGAGCATTATAGTGATTTATTCCTCAGCCATAGTGGTATAGGTGAGGGAAGGACCTAGATAATATCATCACAGTAAATATCTTCTCTGAACGTAAAATAACTGCATTGTTATAGTGAATCCTTACCACTTCCTTATAAGATTTTATGCATATAGAGAATAAAAGACTTAGTGGTGGATGAAAATGTAAAATAAAATACAATGTTTTTGAGTAAAGCTCACATTCCTGTTTAGATCCCATCTGGGAACTGAATGCATAACAGTGTTGATCCCACAGAGTAAATATCTTCCATCTTTATAGCTTTATATGCATTAAACCCAAACCATTTCCTTTTCTTTGAAAAAGCATATTATTAGCTAGCATTTTCATTTGAGATGCAGCTTCATTCTCACAAAAACCCTAGCATTTCCAAGGGACCTATGAATATTTGTATATTACTGGACTTTTAAAAGCATCACCAGCATGTCCACAGGAATTCCTTCAGTACTGATTCTGGAAAACTGTATTTCCTGAAATCTTATGTTGAATTATTTTACTTTTATATATTAAGATTCCTGAAACGATTGATCTTCTTTGATTTATTAACTGTATCTCCAAATACAGCTTCCTTCATATCTAGATTTTTTTGTCTCATATGTTGAAGTATAAATCAGATTCACTCTGGACCACCATAGTTTAGGCATTACAGGACACAGGATACCTATGTCTGCTGCTGGGCTCCTGGACAAGCTTTGGGAAACTCTCTCTCACAGCGTACATTTCTTCTTTCTACCTCCCCAGAGAAGTCTCAGACAGAGCCCTGAGAGTACCAACAGGCTCTGCAGCCGTTCCACACTGTGGATTCAGCCACCTGTGCCTCAGAGTAGCTCAGACTTGGTGCAGCTGTGGCACCTTGGGTCTGACTGCTGGGCAAGAGCTGTGCGAAGAGAAGGCTTACCCCCATCTCCTGGGAGCTGTATGGAGGCTCGAATTCTCAGCCTTGCTCTTGAACTGATCTACACTGCAACTGTGCACCTCGCTTTCCCAGTCTGCTGACCCGACCGCCTGCCCTGCCCCAGAACTTGCCTTCTTGCATGAATTAGGCCCAAGTTAACACAGCTGTTAGCATAAGCTTGGGAGCTCTAACCAACTTTTTGTTTTAGCAGAAGAGACAAAATATGACCAAAAGCTTTTCCCAAACACTAGAATGAACCTTGAATAGTTTTTCTGTGTTCAGGGTAATAGAAAGGTGAACTATGCAAACAACATGCTGATCCTCAAGTGTAAACATGCCCAGAAGTGTCCTGACCACCTGGATTATGGTACCAACAATGGCAACAGCACATGAGAAATCAATGACACAAGTTAAAAACTCTAGTCACCAAGGAAATATTCTCTACCTAATCCCCTAACTTGGGAAACTGAAAAAATGTAAGGGAGACTCCAAGGAGAGAGGCTGTGGAGGCAATACAGAATAAAGAACCTGAGAGACTTTAGGAGAACCCAGGGACTCCTATTTCTTTGCCCCAGGATCTGGGACCATCACTGCAACACCCATGGGGAGCCAGGGAACAGGAGAGGACACCAAGGGCCTCGTGACTGCACACACCATGGCTGGGATGGGACCCTGCAGCCCAGCCCCTGACTGTGCACCCAATGTCTGCAAGCAGTACGCCAACCCACCCAACTTTTCTCCTGGACCACGTCATGCCTGTTACAGAACAGGGAAATCATGCAACTCGTAAAGCTGTACGTATTCAAATCCATTCAGTCTCCACAGTGCCATTTGGTCTTAAACTGCAGTATAGCCTTTGCTCCTGACTCCTCTCCCCACATGGAGGATCCTCTTCTTCCTCTGCCAGTTGAGCTTTTTGAATTTTGGGGCAATGTTAAAGTTATTACCATAAGTTTCAATGATACTTGTGCAGCAGGTTTCTCGCATATGTGGAGACTTTCTTTGATATTATAAAGCGAATATCCTATCATACTAACTATTCATTGTATTTCAGTCTATTTCTGTGCTCTTTTATTTTACCCTACATAGTCCTCAGTATTTTCCTTTTTGTTGAAGTCGTATATGGTTGTCATAATGCATGACAAAAAATCCTTTTTGCTGTCTAGATGTTACTGCAATTATATAAGAAGTTTTGCTGCTATGAATCACTGCTTCATATCAATAATTTTGTTTTGTGTGTAGGTTTTGTTTTGAATTTTAGAGAGATGTGTATTTTACATGATTAGAGGACAGCAGCTGAAATGGATAACTCTTTTTATATGAATAGAAGGACATAAAAAATTGTAATGATGGTCCTGAGTGTTATTAAGCTAGTTTCACAGTGCTATCTATGAAAGATCTGTGGAAGCAACCTCCTTATTGTTGTCTCCCACTCCCATGTAAATAATTATTCTTCTTCCTGCCCACTTACATAGAAATGATTAAATGAACATCATCTTGTTCCTTTATTCACTTGGGTTACTGGTGGGTTCAGCCATTGTGTTTTATGTAATTATGAAAGTCTGTTATGATAGTGGTCTACCTGAAAATGAAGCAATGGTTCAGGATATGTCTGTGAGCATCTTGTTACCAAATGCTGACAAGGCTTATAATTCTGTTTTTCTGTATTCTGTTATTTTCCTACACATGAATATGCAGTGGTTGATCCAGTTTAAAAGTTAGTTTTATGCTGGAAAGCTGTATGTTGGGCTGCAGTGGAGACATGAGAGGATTGAAGGTATTGCAGAATTTGGGAAACACCTTTCCTTATCTCAGGGGTTGAATCTCCCAGAAACAGATCATCTTTTTTATTTTTATTTTATAGAAAAAAGAAAAATAAAGAAAAAGATTAAGGAATAATGATGATGATGATAATAACAATAATAACAACAACAGTAACAGTAACAATAATTAAAAAAAATTGTAATATATCTTAGCAAACTCAACTTTGATCAGAAATAACAGTGAGGGAAGGAGTCCTGAAATCCTGGGTACTTAATCTGAGTATTCTTTATAGCTGTAGAATCAGTTTTCTATGAATTTTGACTCCAGTTCTTTAATAAAAAAATGGAGGAATTTGTAAGCTATGTAGAGGCAAATGTTTCAGTTAAAGTGTAAGAGGGAAAGTTCATCATTTTAACACTTAAAATGGTTATGACAGTTTTGCTCAAACATCTCAAAAATATTTCTCTTTCTCTGAAACCAAGCATAGGAAAATAGTAGCTCCCTGTCCAAATTCCCCCTCAAATCCTCAACAACCTCAAATAAAATTAAGATGCTGGGGAGGGAACTCAGTGCTAACAATCTTAGCTATTACCATCAGATGTTCACTTGTTACCCAACAAAATACCTGTACTGTAGTGATTTCCAGTTTTCTAATCTGATAGAAGTTGACAAAGAAATCATGTTATGGACTAGAAAGAACTACATTATCACACCATGCTTTTTTAGGTTTTATTCCCTCTGATTATTTTTGGAAGACAGTTGTGCAATGTGTTTGTTTAGAGACTCATAGCAGCTAATCATACCAAAATATAACAAATTCCTTAGTATTCTTACCTCAACATTGCTTTTTCTCATTGATACTGAAATCACTCTCCCTCTAGAAATATGCAGCTTAAGTGGTGTTGCAATATATGTTTTCAGTAAAGTAAATCTTTTATAAATCTCATGGCAGTGACATTTGAACTAATAGTGAGTGTGGAGCTGTGGTTCATTTTCAAATAAGTGAAATGAAAGTGCAGTTCTCCAAGAAAAGTATATCACTGGCTCTAAAAATGGATTAAGCTGCTATGCTTCAAGGGCTTTGAATACTCATTACAAATCCTTGTACAAGTTATTTTTCATAACAAAGGGTTTTGAATTAGGCTATACTTAAGGCAAAAATGGAATTCTATGTTTTAAAACAAGTAAGATACATTAGTAGTAAAAGGAACATTAAATATATTTTTTTTAATTTGCTGTAAACTTAAGCACACATACATTTGAGATGCAATTTTGCAAGTTATTTCATGCAGTGAAATAAATATTTTTTTACATTAATTTACTTGTATTTTCTAGTGTCACCAATGCATTTCATTGTCACAAGAAGTAATAACCCCTGGATACATTTTTGCTTTAAGTTTAGATGAACTTGTAGAGTTTCTCCAAGGGTCATATCATCTACATGAATATCAGCACCTTTTAAAAACTGTGCTTCAGTTGTTATAGACTTTAACATACCTGATGGTATATTACAGAAATTTCAGAAATCTTAAAGTATGCCTAGAACTTCTTTGTTATTCATTTGAGAAGGTTCACAGACTAGAATAGGCCTACAAACACTTAGATGATGAACACCTTTGCAAAAACAAGAGTTTCTACTTAGTCTTTCTAAGGAGCCACAGGGGCATCTCTGCTGAGGGGCCTGGAGCCCCTCCTGCCCTCCTCCCGCTCTCCCCTCAGGGCTGGCAGGGCTGTTCCTCACACGGTTTCCCTCAGCCCTTTGGCCCTTTCTTTCTTCTCCAGGCTTTCCCCGAGGCACCCGCCCGCCCATGGCTGAGGGGTTTGGCTGTGCCTGGCGGTGGGGCCGCTGGAGCCGGCTGGAACCAGCTGGGGCTGGCCCCGGGGCAGGCCCGCTGCTCTCCTCACAGCAGTGGCTGCTGCTGCTGCCCTCATTGCTAGGATTGGGGCATCTGCACCTGGTACAAAAGCAAATATGGAACTCCAAAAGTTCTGAAAAGCCAAGTACACTGATTCAGTTACGTCCTGTCACAGCCCCAAGAGCACCACCAGCTCTGCCTGTCCCTGTTGAACCTCTTCCAGGTATCCCCCTTGCCCTGTCCCATGGCCCAGGACGCCCTGTCACCCCTCAGGGCCGCCGACCCCGCAGCAGGGCCGCTCTCCTGCTCCCCACAGCCCTGCCCGGCCCGGCCGTGGGCCGCCAAGGGAGGCCTACTCACGGGCCACATCCCAGCCCGGCCTCTGCCCGTCCCCATCCCCAGGGAGGTGGCCGATGCCGGGGCTGGGGCTGCCCCAGAGCCCCCGGCTGCCCTGCACCCTGTTAGGGGAGTGGGGCGGGTGCTGACTGCCAGGCCCTGCCCTGATGGAAGCAGGGGAGCCCCTGCGGCTCCTGGCCTAAGGGAGCTGACAGTGCCCATGGTGCCCTGGTCCTAGTTTCACTATGCAAGTTCAAAAGCATCCGTGGGTACATTATCAAAGCCAGAAATGCAAATACAGGGGACGAGAATGTTAACTGGTACAATTCCTGTCATTGATTCCCAAATATAGATGGGATCAGCTAAGTTTCTTCATGAAAATCTGTATTTTTTATGTGGGACTTGGCTTTGTCTGGCATTATTCGACTTACTAGATAAATGTTTTCCTGCTTTTTGAACACTATGAGTTCAAATCAAAGCATTTAATCCATGTCTTTTTATTTTCACTTTGAAAGACAGATATAACTATAATCTCAGTCTTTAATTTTCTTTATCATCCAATACCAGGCTGTGCCTGACACATTTCTGCAAAATTTTTTCCCTGCAGGAAGCAGTGAGCTATTCAGCAAAATTCCTTGATTTCACAGCAAGGTATCGTAATCTCTGTAGGATTCTTTTTAACTTTCCTTTTCTTTCTTTTTCTTTTTGTTTTTTTTTTATTTGTTTGTTTTTTTTTTGGGGGGGTGGGGGT
>JANZLQ010000030.1:5616117-5637113 GCA_026212715.1 Elanus axillaris
CACCCCCCCGGTCCCTTCGACCCCCTCCTGCCTCTCCCGGAGGAGCAAGAAAATAAGAAGAGAAAAGTGCGATCATAACGATCAGGAGAGGCAGGCACGAGGAAATATGTATGTACACACCCGCGCGGATATGCGTGTGTGTGTAGATATATAGAATTTTTTTTATTTTTTTTTTTAAAGGAGGAAAAATCCGGCTGGGAATCCACAGTGGAGTGCTGTAGAGCCTCGGCAGGGTGAGTCCCATTGTAATAGTAATTTGAACCGCCTGTGTAAAATTGCAATCTAAGGCAGGGTGCTGGAGGAGATACATACATACAGATATATATATATATATATACGCGTGTGTGTGTGCATCTCGTGAGGCTGCGTGTGCGCGCACACGGGCAGAGGGACACAGACGGACACACGCAGCCAGAGCTGCTCGGGGGCCGGGGGCTAACGCTGGGCATGCAGGAGGAAGCATGAAGGAAAAGTAACCACACGTCAGAATAATCATCTCGCTCCTAAGCAGCGTGAAACTAAAAATCCACTTCCAATAAACCTCCATCAGCAAAATCAAAACAAACACAAATCAATTACGAGTGCAGGAGAAAGCATGCAAGAGCCCCTGCCTCCCCTGCCCACCCCCTCCAACACCTCTTTCTTTCATTCCGAGAAAGTTTCTGTGTGTTTATTCGGGGGGGTGGGGGTGGGGAAAAATCTCTTTCAGTGCTCCCTATGGTATCTTTTGCAACAGACATGCATCTACTTAACAGTTCTGTAATTATCAATATTTATAAGGCCATGAGAACTACTAACACTCCATGGGGTGTCTAATTTCCAAGTTCTTTGGCTTTCTTTGCTAGAGCATTTTAACAGACTAGTGAGCGAGTTGGTGTGACTGGATCCATCTGAAAGATTTTTACATGAAACACAGTTGATATCAAAGTGTAATGTGGGGTAAACAACTCCCTCTTTTTATTTTTTCTGTGTGAAACAAGAAGTAAAACCAGAAGTGCTGTTAATATGTACAGGAATAATGAAATTTCAAAGAGTGAAAGACCCTTATCATCCAAACAGAACTAAAAGTGGTTTTCTTACCAAGTAATTATTATTCGAACAATATAAATGAGAGACAGGAATTCATTTGAGTCAGTCTGCCTCCCTGCTTATAAACACAGCAGAGGAAAAGAGAAGTAAATAGCAATGTCACAGTGCAGTAGGGAAAACATTGAGGAGTATTAAGCTCTCTCTATGCTTAGCAAATCAATGTGAATCAAAATCATAAAGTGAAAACCCATGCCACTGCAGTATTGTTTAAGGGGTTTGTAGCTCTGTTTCTGTATTACTACAAACAGTTCTAGATTACTTGTGGAAAACTTAAATTCTTAAATAACCTTTTTTTCCTTTTCCTTCTTCTACTTTTCCTTCTTTTCCTTCTTCTTCGTCATCTTCTTCTTCATCTTCTTCATCATCATCTTCATCATCATCATCTTCTTCTTTTTTAAAGCCTTTGGAACTTTGAAAGAAGCTAAAGGAAGCCACTCAATAGCCTGAGACCATACATAGTTCTTTCAAGCTGACATCTCATATAAGTTATAAGCAGAAGTCAGCAGATAGTTCTAATGAAAATAATTAAGTAAATTTCAGTTTTGCATTTCCCATCAGAACTAGAACTGTTAAATTTTATTACTCTTTTAGTTTGATCTTCACTGAGTCCTCTTATAGTTAATTATAATTAATTAATTATAAGCCAGGCTTTGTTTTTAATTCTTCCTTCTGAGACTGTTCCACTGATTTTATTTTCTAAAAAATAATGATTGGCTAGAGGTAAATTGACATTACAGTGCAGAACAGAACAACTGGGCAATTTAATATGAATTGTCATTGTGTTTGGAAAACACATCCTAAAATAAAGATTAACCATATTAATAGAAATTGATATTTTTGACAACTGATGGCTCTAAGTGTAAAGATGTGATATCTTTTGATACCACTTTCATGCAGGATTCACAGTCTTAGAACATTAAGTTTTTCTCTTTTCTTTTAAAGCACAGATGGATACAGTGGTGAAAGCATTTATTAGAAAGTGGTGAACTGACAAGATCTACCTCCCAGGAAGATGGCGATGCTGAGAGAGCAGTGTGTCTTTTTTCTATCACCTGATCCATTTTAAAGAAAATCATGTGGGTGTGTGTAGTGTGTGGTAAAATAATGGAAGATTGGTGAGGAGGACTGTAAACACTCTCCAGTGACTTGCAGCTGGGTTGTTGAAAACCACATGTATCATATTAATTGTTGTTTAGCCTTGTATGTTGAACAAGTAGAACATGTGTGTTCCGATAACATAGGCTTGTGACAGACTTAGAGTCACCCTATCAAATGTGCTTGAAATTCCTGCCCTGCTGTGGGAAAGATCAAACCACAGTGGTAAACTACTCCTGCGCCAATCCCTGAAATACAGCCAAAAACAGCAGGTTCGGTGGTCCTCTAGCAAGGACCAGGCTGCGCGGAGCCTCCGTCCCTGCTTGCGTGCCTCTACCTGGGTGCTGCTTTGAGGATCCCCTTGTTGGTGAGGTAATGAAAATAAATTTGCTCTTTGCATTTCATCTGTGGTTTTGTGGATGTTCCTGCGTCCTACCTGTGCCAGCTCATGCAGGGGGTCTAACATTTTTGGTAGTGTAGTAGATAATGCCTCTTGGTTAGCAGAGAAAACCTCTTGGAAAGGGGTATCTTAAGCCTCAGGCCTTTGGTCCTGGGGCCTGAAGAATGCTTTGCCAGACTGAGAGAGGTTGCTTGTGGAAGAATGCTCATACAGTACGTCTGACATGGAGGTGGTATGGAGGTGTTCAGTACTGTGAAGGATGGAGATAATCTGGACATCCAGAGAAGCAATGTCTAGGTACGGGTAGAGGCTGATGGGGTGTAGGTAACTGCGAGTTAGATGACAGAAAAGTTTTCAGTATTGCAGTTCTGAACATTGGCACCTAAAGTCTTCTTAATTTTTTTTTTTTAATGTACTTGCTAATCTGGTTTTCAGTTCTCTAACAATACAATTTTTACCTGGATGTTTCATCTTTTTCTGTTCAGAAGGTAAATTATTTTTGTCAGGGACTCACACAATTCATTTGTACAGCATGGCCAATTTCTCTCTTTGTCAAATGATTTTCGAAATTTCACCTATCATTTGAACTCTGGAGATAAGCATGTTAATTTACTCTGACAATCTTTCTTTTAAAGATTTGTTTTCTAGTGGTAAAGGATCTATGTCCATTGAAAAAAAAGGAAATTGAACATCTGATATAAAAAGAAAAGAGGCACAAACAGAACATTTTACGCCTTCCTTATTAAAATATTCTAAAAATATCTCTAAAGATTTTTTAAAAATGTGATTCATTCTTGTCTCTTACTTAGCAGTAACTCCTAAGAATTAGTGCTACAAGAATTTAATGGATAGGTTCTTAATTAATAGTCTATGATAAAGAACAATGTTGCTAAAGTTATAACAAATCCATCATCAACTAAACTAGGAACGATTTTTAGGGAGATTATCTCTACTTGAAGTATCTAAGTTAATGGTTTATGACAGAAATGATTACAATATTGAAAAAAGCTAAAGCATAAATTGAGAAAATATGCATGTGCATGTTGTAAACTATTGACCTGTGATGAAAAGTATTTTTTTACTCTTTAAGATGAGAGATGTATGATCATAAAACTTGCAACACTGAGTGGGACATCAGTGTTATACAAGAAAGTCTACTGAGTTTTGTGTCAAATTATCATGACACAAATAAACTGGTTACAACAGCAGTATAATCATAAATGCATTGGATGTCAAAGAACATGGCAGCTCATTATATAGAAAAAAATTACTGAGACACTAATCAATGGTAAGCATAGGAATGTTCTCTTCAGAAAGTTGTTTTGCCTAAAAATAGTTTTGAATCTTTCCGATCATGATGGCAAATAAAGGCAGCCACAAACAAGCCTCAGAGAATTCTTTACACCATATTAGGGGATAGTTTGTACATGCTTAGATTGCTTCTATAAAGGTAGAATATTTTTGTGCCATGAAACTATTTCATCCTCAATAGTTAATTAAACTTGTTCTCAGTTAAGCATTAAAAATTATTAAAAATATTTATACAAATACGTGACCAGCAATTCTGAAACTTATATAAAAATACCATGTTTTCAACCTCTTCAAAAATGCCACCTCCTACACTATTTTTAGGAGTGTTCTTAATAAAGCATTTAATTTCAATTTGTTTTGTAAATATCAGCCAGCTCCTAGCTGAATAATGGTTCCCCTTTTAGTTATCTGTATTTATATCCTAAGGTTACTTCAGGTATTTGAAAACAAATACTCTTTTTTATATGCATATACCACGTGTTCTGCCAGGAACATCTGCCATAAAATATTTTCTGTAATCTTTATCTGGTTTTGATCGTCTAGACTGCATTTCTGGAAGGTAGTCTTATTCACTACATGTCAGTTTAAGCATACCTGAAGCAAAGAACAGGGACTCTAATGAAACTGAGTCACTACAAATACAGAAGCATAAATTTCCTATCTAATCAGTGGGGAAAGATGAAAAGGATGATTTGGCTTTTACGTGAATCACCTTGTGGAAATAACTCACTAATGAACAACTCAGTAGGAGCCTTGGTATGCTGCTTGGGCAAGAACTCCAACAAAATTACAAAACAATTGCCCTGCTTATAATATATGAATGCCTGTTCCTCCTTATATCAACCTTACAAATCATAGTCTGTCAGCTGGTGAAAATCTATTACCTCCTTGTTTCTATGGAAATGAAGGTCCTTAGATTTCAGCTGACATTTTTGTGTTCTCAGAATTTTAAGGAATCAGAAATAGATTGCGATTAGTTCACATTTTCCTAGGATTCCCCTTTTTGTTGCTGTTGTGGTTGTTACCAGTCATTGGTTAAAGCACACCTGAAATATTAATAGTCCTCTTTAATCTTACTGTGTTCTGTGCATAAATAGGGTTGTCAAGAATTTGCTGGCAATCATGGAAGAAACTTATCCTCCACAGAAGACTAAAAGCCTATTGGTTAAGATTTTCCTCTGGATTTGAGAAACCAGAGTTCTGTTCTCTGCCTTAAGGATAATTTGATTCTGGAGCTTTTGCAGTTCTTCTACAGTACACAGAAATGCCTTAATTACCAAGATACTTTGTTGTGAAACTCTACTGTGAAATTTTTTCCTCTTTGTGTAGACTTTCATCAGATCTTGAATAATTTCAATCTCATCCTTTTGTCTAAAAAGTTATTGCTGTGCACAATGAGGTAGTCTTCCTCCCTTGTTCAAGTGATAATTGTTGATGAAACAGTAGCTGCAGCAGGAGAGATTATTGACGATTGATTCAGTACTCCAGCAGTTAAAATAGTCAGTTGGGAAGTGAAAGTCCAGAATTGAACTCTTGGTGAAACCATGAAATCTGAGGTGAAGACTATCTGTCAAAATGGCGGGACAAGAGAACCAGGACAGGATATTGCATATTTCAGTCTACTGCAACGGTGATAATGAATAATTTTCCATTGCACAGTGTGTCTCATGATGACATGGTAATTGCTGAAGATAAGAAACAAATTGTACAGTCCACTGTAGTAACTGAATATACTTGGGCGAAGCAGGGCTAGGTATATCAGTTAGGGAATTAGAGATTATTGTGATGGGAGTGTTCAGAAGACTGATAAGTCAGGGCATTTTTAAACTTTATAGAGTAAACTTGACAAAATTTATTCATCAGTGACACTTCTGCTAATGAATCAGTAACTCTCACACATTATTTATTGAGTACATTACTGTGTACATCACACATATGTGTACACAAATTTCTAACACTTGCATCTTAAATTACTTTGATTATACAATACCTTGGATCATGTTGGAAGCCTGAATTTTATTTTTTCACTAGAGTCCTGTAAAAGTAAAGCAAATCAGGTAATATATATATAAAATAATATAATAATAATATTATATATATTATAAGGATATATATAATCAGGCATATACCACAGAGTAACAATGTCATCTGTTGTCTAGAAGGAATCAGCCATTTAAGGAAAATTGCTCAAAAACACTATGAAAAAGACAACCATTTCAGAGTAATAAGTACTGAAATTTATAAGAAATTATTTTGTTTCATTTGTTTCTTAAACTATGTTTCCTGGCAGATCATGAGAATTGATGTGTTTAATAAGACATATATTTTGTATGGCAAAGAGAAATACTAGAAACAGTATTTGATTCTTCTTTTAATTACAAAACCATAAATTGAAAGTAACTCTTTTGGAATATGTAGTTATGTTCCATTAAAACTATCTTCAGGTCAAAATTATGTAATGTTATTTTGAAGAAGGTATCTTTTATATTTCCTGTTTAGTACTGAATAAGAGTATGCTTACCATGTCTGACTTTAAAGCATGAGAACAGAAAAAAGAGGTCAGTGAGAGATACAGTGGTGGATAGAAGAATGTTAGAAGTTAGAAATAGGAATGGGAATGAGAAAGAAACTGTTAGTATCCTTGTGAGCAGAGGCTGGGAAGGTGATGCAGACAATGAAAGAACTGTGTCCAGTTTTGCTAGGAAAGCAGGTAGGAACACAAACAACTGATATTTTTTCTGCAGTGATGAAAAAGGCATGTGAAAAGGTGGAACAAAACTACTGGTGCGAGAAGTTAAACTGTCTGTTAGAGGGATGCAGAAGAAACACTAATATGAAAGATGTACCAAGGAGATTTTGTGGTTTCCTGGGAAGGCATACAAGAAAGTGTAATTTTATATTACTGAGGTAGTAAATCACAAAGAAAGAATAAAGAACAGCCTGGCTAAACCAGTCTGTAGGGCAAAATTGTTTTGGAAGGTGGTTAAAAAGGTGACTCAAAAAAGATAGTCCTGATAGTCCTCTGTGTTGGATATGAATTGGAATGCCATCACAGAGGTAAACATTTTAAGGAGCTGTCTTAACGTTATGTTTTGGTTTTCCAGCTGAAGTCTGAAAATTAATGGAATTTTTATGTTCTTGCGTATGGTAGCTTATGTATTTGTTGATAAAGCCTTAATGTACTACTGATTACAAATAAAAGAGCTGAAAGGAATCTCAAAAGACATCTACAGTATTGTCCTGTCTCAAATTAGGTGCAGTTGTATGTAATCCATACTTGAAAAGTATCTGCCTAGCTAGCCCTTAAAACATTCCAAGCTACCTCTACAGCTTCTGTAAGGGAACCATGAGAGAATTTAGACAACCTTAAAATAACGAAGTTTTCCCCTTATTATAGTGTGAGGCTGTTGTTTCCTGTCATATCCACAATAAGCATGGAAAATTGCCTTCCTTTTTTACTGCAGTCTTTTATATGTACAACATTTTAATCATATCTCCCATCATATATGCTTTCTGCCACACTAAACAAACCCCAGTTATAGCTAATTAATCTCAAACATATAGTTTCTCAGACACGTGATTCTTCTCCTTTTTTTTAATTTCCTACAGTTTCACAGTATTTTGTGCTAGCTTATGACAATAACACTTCAGCTGAGGCCTTACCAATACTAGAAATATTTCTTGCTGTGTTCTACATTGCAACTTTCCTGTTAATTCCTCTCAATATGAACTTTGATTTTCTCTGCTAAATAACATGTTATCTTGTGTTCAATTTGTAAAACACTGTAAGCTCCACATCTTCTGTGTAACAGCTGACACAAGCCATTTCCCGCCTTATTCTTCCATCATTTCTTCATCACTGTGATACCTTCGTCCTTGAACTTGCTGAATTGCATTCTGGATGCTTCCAACAATTTCTCCAACTCTAATCCTATCCTTCAAAGTTATTTCATTCCATTTCTCCCTAGTAACATCTGCAGATTTAATAAATAACCTGTGTATTGCACGCCCATATAATTAATGGGCATATGGAACATGAGCAGAGCAAGGAAAAACAGCTGCAGACTATTCCAGATCTCCACACAATTTGGTAAAGAAATGAATAATAATTCTATAGAAATAAGAAATGGGACAGAATAATTTTTTGTTGGCAAACCTGTTAGGGAAAAAAATCTTACTTAAGTTTATCTAAAGACTAAGTTTCAAAAACTTTTCTTAGGGAATTTGAAGATTGGAGCCTTTGTATGAACACAGATTCAGTGCCAGAAGAACTTTCTCGTTCAGCAGAAGGCCTTTTTCCACTTGTCATTAATAGGAAATTATTGTAATCTATTTAGTGTTATTAATTAATATAAAATATGTCTTTATTGCTAATAGAGGTTTCTTTTAGCTATTAAATAGCTAACCGACTAGTTTGGAATTCTCTGAGGCTTTCCATTCACCTTACTTTCTACTATCATAATTAAAGCTAGATTGAGCGCATGCTGCCTGCGGTGGTTGCACAGTTTGCTAAATTACTGTTATGTATGTTATTCTCTGTCTTAAAATTGATGATTCAAAAAAATATTTATTATGTTTTGTAATACACTAAGGATGAGTAGAAAAGTTAAGATTAAGTAACTGCATCACACCTCCATCAGTAAATCCTTCCAATTGGCCAGTGAGCCACCTGTAATCTTTTTTTTCTAACAGCAACAGTCACTTGTTTTGAGTATTTGATCTACTGATCTAGCGGTTGTTCAGCCAAATAAATTATTATTTTTAGATGCAGCTATTTCATTTAAGATTATAGCAACAGCAGTCACAGCTATAACAGTTTCTTCAGTACAAAGTCTGTGAGCTCAGATCAGACACGTGAAGCAGCAATATAAGGACATCAAAGCCCTTACATATGACTGCACTTGTCCTGGCAGTGTACGTCCTCACCACAAGCATCTCTGTTGGCTAAATACACTGTACCCCATAGAGAGGTGCTGCAGTTTTTATAAGGAGCTCAGACAGAGCTCTGGGAATCTGACAAGCTCCTGGTGGGATATTGAGGTCATCTCCAGATCAGTGTCATCTCTCCTAGTCTTTCTCCAGCACTGCTATTCTCTTCCTCTTGTTTTTCCTGCCAGCTTTTAAATGCCTGTAGCTTGTCATTATTTCTGTGCCACCCAGCTGAGCTTCTGAAATAACTTCTCTTATAAATGAATCCTTCACATTATAAGCCATTTCTACCACCTACCTGAGCACGAGGGTAAGGAAACAGAGATGCCAGAAGGCTGCAGATGAAGAGAGGTATGCCCAAAATCACAAATAGCTGCCTCAGCAAATGGATACCTGGAACCATGGTAAGAATCACAAGTTGACAGAGGCAACCACAGATCCTTTTAACATCATTTTTGGACTTCCATTGTTTTAGAATTCTTTGAAACTCAACAACAGCCTTATGATTTTTGCATATAAGCAAGCACCTTTTCTTGTGAGCTTGCCTTTCTGTTTCAGCACACAAACACAGGAGTGAGATCACTTCCAATAGCCAGGGAGAGGTCAAAACTGTTCTGGACTGACACTGCCTTGGTTTGTATTAGAAAAAAAGGAATCTTTCTGACTCATTGCTTATAAAACAAAGACAATTCAAGATCATATTTAAAAGCTGTAGATCAATCAAATGTCAATAATACACAAAAGAATCCCTTTTTGAAGATAACATCAAATAAACAGGATTTTTAATTTTTTAGTCAAAATCTAAATTAGAAGAAAAAGAAGGGCTTATGCTAGTCCCTGTTCTGTCCACAGGACTGTCTTTTGTGATTTGCTTTTTCTTTTAGCTGAAGAAGCTTTAAATTAATAGAAGCCCCCTCCCCAAACTGTGCAGAGCATTGAATATATAATAATGGTAACTGATTTTGTCTTTTCACATATACTTTTCTGAAAAAATCTAATTGATACAGCAAAACAGTAAAAACAATTCCATCCAAAATGATTAGAAGCTGAAATACATCATTTTGTAAACCATGACTGTATCACAGACACAAGTTTAATATAAACAAAGTAAGTGCCTTTACACTTTCAGAGTCAGCTTATTAGACTCCACTGGATTTCAATTCAAAATCACTCCAAATATGATTATTTCAAATAAGTAGGATTTGAGTGCTACTGTGGTTATATTCAGCATAGAAGAGATTTGGATAAAGAAGCCAAGAGAAAATTGCATTTTTTAAATAGAGAATTTTTTAAATATTTTTTAAAACAATAAAATAGCATGGGAATCCCAAGAGCTTACTCCGACTTTAATAAAAGGTACTGTCGGCCAGAAGAGCAGGGAGCTGGTTTTCCCTTCCTTTTTCAGAGGCTGTAAAACTGAGGCAGAAGTACTATTGTTTCCCTAAATTATGCACTTACAGCAGAGAAATATCATTGCATGAATCTGTTCCTTTCATAGTGTCCTCTGAATTCTTAAAATTGCCCCAACAGTGCTTGCATCTGTCTTAAGGGCACTTAAGCCCATTGATAGGCAGAGGCAGAGCATCGCAACAGAGAGCAAAGAAGAAAAGCAGAGATTAGTATTTTTTAATGAAACTATATTAAGGACTTTATCTAGGATTTATTTGTGCCAGTGCATTTTCTTAACTGTACATTCATTAGTACAGAGCAGAAAGTTCTTCATTAATCCATGAAGCCTTTATAAGAGAAAAATAAATCTCTCATACACAGGCATATGCAAATTTAGCCTTGCTACAAGGAATATAATACTTAAATGGAAAAGACTACTGTCTCATTATCTGGGGTTTTCTTAAAGCAGCTGTAAATCGTGGGCAGACTGCAAAACCACTGTGTTCAAAGGCTTCCCAAAATACATAATCTTTGCATAGTGTCAGTAACATTCAAATGCAATTTGGTGGTGGCTGGTCAGATTTCTGTTCTACTTGGAGAACAGATTGTTCTGGGTCCTGCACTATATGTAGAGTGAGGATGCAAGACAGTAAGTTCTAGCTGGCCTGGGGACCAGGGCTTTGCTCTCTGGCAAGGTAACAAATACAGTTTCAGTACATCTTAGGAACAATAAGTCACCAAGACAGATGGGTACTTAGTTATATATCATGTCTAAGATGTGTTCCATTAAGTATGAGAATGAGGGAGGTTTAGCACATAACTTATGTGCTGAAAAATCAGAAAAGACATGTAACATGAAAAGCAAAATAGTCAGGCAATGCAGAATTCATTGAGAGTAAGCCATGTGCTGTGTTATAGACCGATTTTAATCTATTGCTAATGTATATTTGATATGTTGTGAAAACATTGTTTGAATGATACTGAAAAGATAAAACCAGAAAAAAATACCATATTTTCTTTAAAGAAATTGTTTCACAACAACTTTTACCACAACATAAAAAACCTGAAATAGTACTTCAGTTGTGGATAATATAGAATTTTAATTAGCATCACAAAGTATGTCTTTTCAATACTTAAACAGTGCAGTGTTTACACACTAGACACAAATTAGG
This sequence comes from Elanus axillaris, assembly GCA_026212715.1. Lineage (NCBI taxonomy): Eukaryota > Metazoa > Chordata > Aves > Accipitriformes > Accipitridae > Elanus > Elanus axillaris. The sequence continues at coordinate 5,627,503 of JANZLQ010000030.1, forward strand.
CAATTTTGATCTGTGAAGATGATAAAGTTGTAGTGAAGCACATGTTTTTCCTGTTCATTCACTTCCTAAAGAGCCTTTGAAGAAATGCATGTGGAAAAGGTACAAAAAGAATGGTTTTTTCCTTCCCCAGAAAAATTACTGTACCCTTTTGTAGAGGACAATTTGCCTGGTGCTAAGGCACTATTTAGGAATCCTCGGTGCAATTTCTTTCTCTGATACAAGCTTCTTGTGTAATTTCAGATGTGCCATGTAAAACTAGATCAAAAGGTCTTCTAGCAATATCCCGTTTGGTGGAACAGGACTGACTCCACATTCAATAAAAACACAAATTGCAAAAGCCATTTTCTTAAGTGGGTGGCCACTTTAAGTTAACCATTAAGTAAGGTTGTTGGTCCTTTAAGGTGTAACACACTTAAAGATCAGCAGTTGTGGTCGAAGACTGTCAGGTTTCAGAGGAATGCTGTTGGGGACCTCTGGGACCTGGTGTCACAACAACAGTCTCGGGACTTCTGGGCTCCAAACTCCAGTTCTGCTCCTGGGAATCTCAATGACCAGGCAGCTGTGACCTCAGATGGGATTACCAAAAGTTCCCTGAACCTAGCTGCAGTGCAGAACTAAATCCCCATTACAGCTGCTTCTCTGCATCTCAGGCTAGCCAATCTGAAGCCTCAGCAAATCTGACTGCTCCATCCATAACTGTGGAATCAGAAAACACTGATTTTGTGGTAGTGTTGTATTTGACCAAGAATCCATGCAGGATTTCCATGGATGCCCTTTCTTGCTCTGGGGAAAATCTATCAAAACTGAACTGGTTTGGATCAACCATTTTGATACTGAAGAACCAGCAATTTCAAGTAAAACTGTTTTCATCAAAAACATTCTGACCACCTTTGTGCTTGATTTCTCAGCAAATATTGAATCAGTTCTGAGCAGGCTCAGAGACAGGAAACTTCCAATAGATACTTGGGACACAGCTAGAAAATGTGTACCTTTATCGCTTCTTGCTAAACCATTACACCCTTTTACCGTAGGTAATTCCTGATGTCCCACTACTGCATGGTGGCAAATGAAATTATATTATACAGTTTTAAGTCATTGGACTTCTAAATTAATAACTGTTTCAGTCTATACATTTGAAGTGAGGTTACACAGCATCTGACTAAATATTTTTAGAACCTTAAATTAGAGAATTTGTACATCTATGTTATCAGTTAGGTACCTAAATTTTCCAGGACAAAGTGCCTGAAGTCACCGAGTGCCTAACTTCGTGGGAAGATCTTGTATTTGGGTTCTCCGAGCTGGATTCCCAAAGATTAAATCCAAATGGACAGAAACTCCTAACAATGTATATGAATTCAAGGCAGAATCTATGCATGTTCCCTGAATGCAAAATATGTAGTAGGTAACAATATATAATGGCAATATAAAATATTAAGCAGGTTTGGAGGGGAAAAAAAAAGAACAGTAGATCCTGGGAATAGGAAAGCTACTGTCATGACTCAGTATAGCAAGAGGCTGACAAAAGTGCAGTTGCAAGTAGCATATCAAACATATCTGATAAATAATGGAGAAGATACAAAGTTCAGGTTTCAGGTGCCTTGTGATTCCTCTGCCCTTTTCTTCTCATCTCTTCCTGTGATACAAAGCTGTCTTTCAAAATTCAAGACAAAGGTATGAGGAAAGATAGTAAAGCGTACTTACTTACTCCATATGCACGATATTTCTTACTTGATGTGATACAGAAAAAACATCTAATCAGATAAACTTTTGTGCAATCACTTTATCTAGAACTGAAATGACCTCACAAGTCAGTTGTGCGAGAAAGGTATGGAAGATCATACCCTGAAGTGAAAGGCATTAATCCATGTGTTATTGTTTAAAATACTGAATCTCTCACTGTCACTATGTTATACTCAGTTTTGCAGAAGTGTAAAAGAATGTGCAAAGTTTAAGGGCATCAGTGATAGAGGCTAAGTGTTGAAGAATTTCAACAAAGATGAAGAAATGTCACCCTACCAGTAGGGTCAAGGGGAAAACCAGTTTACCTCAAGGGTACACACAGACTTAAAAGATGAATCTTGCTTTTTCCAGTATTTAAGCTGCATCAGTTTGAACTGCATATACAGTGATTGTCTTCTGTCCTGGATTTGCTTAAAAGCGTAAAACCTAAGCAGCCTATTTCAGCTGCTCTGCAGGAGGCTACTAACCCTCATCTCTGAAAGGAGAGCACTTTGGGGAACTGCTCCCTGTCCTAATTCAGGCAAAATTAGATGTATTAGCACAACTGGCCCTTGAAATTGTTGAAATTAACACTGCCTGATTTGGGCTGGAGAAGATCCAGTACCATTCACATGAAGATATTCAGCTTTTGGGGGTGGCAATAACCCCTGGCAAATGTAGAATAATAGTCCAGTATCTGGTAACTTGTTAAATGAACATCACTGTTTGTTGGGGGCACCTGTCAGCACTTGGCTTCTGCAGTCAGCAAATAACTATGTGGTAGTAGCATTTTAAGACTGATCTGAGATATCTATTGATATTTTGAAATTCTTCTTTTTTTATATATATATTTACCATCTGAATAGTTAATACTTTGTAATCCATGTCACATTCCTAGACCCTTTTTCAAGGTGCTGAACAAACACCGAGCAAAAAGACTTTTTGTAGACCAACATCAATATGTCTCTGGAGTTAACTGTCCATAACAAAGGACAACAGATGGATAACCACAGACAAAAGAGCAAAATCAAATCTGAATAAAGTTTTGGAGCTTTCTGGAAGTCATAATACATTTGTAGTAGAACTGTTGTACTTCTGAAATCATCTTAATGTTTTGGAATTAATTTTTCAATAGTATAATATTTTGATTTGTGACACATGTAAATTGCATGACTTTCATAATTTCTTCTTTTCTCATTGTTGCTTTCCCAGAAGAATATGCTCTAGCAAAATTAACCTCCAACTGAGCTCATTAATACTGGTTCTCTATCAACACTCTTCCTGTGATTGTCATCAAGGTGCATATGCTTGTCAAATACTTCTATAGCCTGTTAGCCTAGATAAAATAAATTGGTTTCTTATGAATCTCTGATGAACTTGGATTAGAAGCTAGATTTGCAAACAAGATTTGTATTTACACCTATTTACAGTCCTCTGTAATCCCTTGAATAGAAATGAGTTTTACATCATTCTGTAAGCAGAAATTTAATTAAGGCATTCCTGTTTAGCAGAATGCTTAAACACTAAAAAAAGTTCTCATGGGTTGTAGTATCTCCCACCACTTCGACAAATACATGCATGTACAGACCAGGCCACTAAGAAAACAGAAAATTATTTTATTTTGAAGAGGTTCAAAATACTGCCATAATCTGATGCAAAGTCTGCATATGTAACCCAGGAGTCCCCAACTGTAGCTCCCCAATAAGCATACATAGGACAAATTTGGCTTCTTTTTCTTATTTATTAACAACTCACTTCACAAATTAGGTATAGGTTTTTTTTCACTTTTCCATGCGATAAAATGTAGTTGAATAACTCGGTGATATTGAAAGACTGAACTTCAATGTGTTAATGATACCACAAAGATGACTTTCTGACCTCAATCACTAGCTTTTTTCACTAGTTTAATGCTCAGACTGCTCGGTAATTTTTCTTACCTTCTTGTCTTAACAAGCCTTGGGGTTTTTTGTTGTTCAGAGGTCAGAAATTTCTTACTGTTTTTTTTTAGTATCATAATGGAATATTTTGCCTGGAGTGGTATTACATCATTCATTTAAAACTAAAAAATTTTAAGCTTTCTTCTTAATTACTCAAAAAAATTATTCTTGAACAACATTCAAAACTGATGATAACAGATATTTATACATAAAATATGCAAGCAGTAATATTTGTTCCTGAGAGGTAATCACCCGTAGTTGATTACATAGCAAATAAAATCTTAGCATTTTCAATAACCAGAAGTTGTTTATTATGAGTACACATTACATTTCATCAGTGTAACTATTATTTCAGTTATATAACAAAGGAACATTCATTTGCTGGGTAGAATAGAAATGGAACAATTTGTTCTTTTCTTGCTTTGTAACAGAGTGTTCTTCTGAGGTCCTGTTTGCTCTGACTTTTCCCAGTGATAACCTTTGCAGCAGGATTTGAGGTGAGTAGTTGAAGGACAGATGTAAAAGGAGGAATAATGATTACTGCAGAAGGGCTAGTCTTCTGAGGAAATACTGAAGTTTCTGAAATGATTGAACTTATTATTCATTTGTGTCATATTCAAATTAAATTCACAAGGCCACTTTTGGAGTAGCCAACTGCAACTACATTTGTACTGTGGCACACCTAAAACCTTGTTTGTTGTTGCGTATCCTCTTCTGCTAAAGCTATATGCCTGTTGTGGTTTATATCTAGGTGAAGATGCAAACATAGAATCCCATTCATGTACTCTAAAAAAATGAAGGAGATGCTGTGTCCTATAAAATTAAAGAAGGGTAGAAAGTTCAACTGAATTGTGAATATGCACTTTTAATATTCCCCCAGTTGCAGCTATAACAGTGCTGTTAATTAAAACTGTAAGCTGCAGGTACTCAGTGCCGCAACTAACAGATGAAAGTGTGATTAGCATCAAATGAAGGCAAATTGAATTAATTCCTCCTGGGGTAGTATGGTGTATCCTGCATACACTCCATGGTCCCAAAGACTAGCACATTGCCTGTTGCACTGTATGACACATCCCTGCAAGGAGAGGTTTGGCAGAAGACCAGAAAGCCACAGGGGAGCTTCTAGATTTAACACTCAAAGAATGCTTATGGTGCATAATTTTTCAGCATGCTTACAAATTCCCTTATGCCTATGACAAGAAGTGTGATTTTTTCCTCTGAAAGATCTGTTCCCAAAAAATTGTTAGATGAGGGAAGGTGCGTAGGGTACTAAACCTTTGCAACAGCTGGGCTTAGCCCAGCACAAAGAAATTTCAACAGGCTGGACATAGACAGTAAGTCACTACTCGCATCTACTGATCACAGTAGTTTGTATCATTTTGGAAATGTAGGTTGGACCTAACTACTGTTACATGCCATGATTGAGGGTTAGGCTCCAGCACCACAAAGTCTGCGGGATAAAGCCTTGCCTGGGTGAAGGAATGTGGCAACATGGTTTGTAAAACTTACATCCTGGTGTCACACTCTGATCTAATTCTATGCCCAGCTAAGCATCGTATGTCCAAGGTGTGCAGTGTCTTGGAGTGTCTCCTTCCTTTGGATCTCTGAGGCACGGGGTACCCACCTTCTGCCTCTCAGCTACACAAGTTTTTGAGTCAGAAAAGCTGGCCACTTAGATGGCCAGTCAGGCTGGTTGACACATTGACCTAACTAGATCTGAGTCAATAGCAAAGGTCTGGAACCAAATTCCCAGTTAACCCAATGTAACTCTGGTGTAAATTTGCTGAAGAGCTGCTGGTACTCTGTATTTAGAAAAGGTAGCAGAACAGGGTGAACATCATTGTGTCAGGACTGAAACTTTGATTGTGTTCTGACAGCTTTCAGTAGCTTAGTCTTAGCAAGAAAGAAAATACAATCAGGTAGTAGCAAAAGAGTTGCAAAGGAGGTAGCTTGCTTTAGTAGTGTGCACTTTTACCTCTCCTCCTTGAAAGGTAAGTCATGCAGTGGTCAACCAGCCTGTGAGGATTATTCATCGCGATCAGTGTTCATTGACTGTCCTGTTGTTTCTTTATGTAGGAAAAGGAAAAGGAGAAAAGGAAAAGGAGAAAAGGAAAAGGAGAAAAGGAAAAGGAGAAAAGGAAAAGGAAAAAGAGGGAAAGAAAGGTTTTGTGTTACATAATTGTGATATCTGAACATCTCCTTTACACATGCTGGTAATAGTTGGACAAGCCATAGGTGACTACTCTTTAAGAACATTTACTTTTTCAAGCACAAAGGACTTCTATACCAGTGGCTGATTTAATCGGGTAATACCCAGGTGACTGAAGGAAAGTTTAATTTTTAGTTTAATATTTTTCTGCCTCTGGCAGCTTGTTCTGCAATTAGAAGGCAGCAAGTGTCAAACATACCTCCTTGCCTGACTTGTTATCATGAAAGAGAAGTGTGACTCACATTGCTATCATTTTCCCATTGAGTTTTTCTAGGGTTCTCCTGTCAAATGTGAAAATTAATCAATTATGAGACACATACTTCTAACGGGCGTGGTAGTATAATCCTGTGTGGTATTAATGTTCTGTTGCTGTTGTATCTGTTCTATCTGCTGCTGTTCAATTGCTGTTTTATTTCTAGTATATGCTCAGTTTCTATAGACAACTCATGGTGGGTAAACTGCACGCAAGGCTTCTGAGAGAACTAGCTAATGTGCTACCAAGGCTGCTCTCTGTAATCTTTGAGAGGCTGCGGAGATCAGGGGACTCCTCAATGTATGGAGGAAGGCAAATGTTGCCCCATCTTCAAAAAACAGTCCAAAAGAATGATCTGGGGATCTGTAGGCCAGTTGGCCTAAATTGGAAGTTTCAGCTGTGTTTCATTTGGCCCAGTATCTTTTAGAAGTCTAGTGGTCACATCCGTGATTTAGTGGGTTTCAGTGAAGTCAGTGCTGTCATATAGGACATTCGAAAGACTGTAGGTGTGCTTCTTTGCTCATGTTTATTTGGTAACTAAAAATAAAATTACAAAGCTCTCAGCAAGACGAAATTGGTGTCATTGTCTGAGATGCCCAGCTGTGCAATGTTTCCAAACTTGCACCCTACAGAAATTTTTAAATGGGAATATATTTTCCTTCTCTTCTTTTCTTTCCTATTGATTAACTTGAAGATAAATTACTTTGCAGGTACACTCTGTCAGTGTAGTGTGGTGAAAATGGAGCTGATGCAGCCAGCTCCAGACACTACTGAAAACAAAAAGATAAATTACTTAACAAACAAAAGTTTGTCTTTCTTTTCAGATTTTTCTAAGACAGAACTATGTGAGAGAGTTTGAACAGATTGGGGTAAATTTACAGAATTTCTTTTTCACATCCTAGGTTAACAAAGAAATAATCAGGAGAGCTATCCATGAAAAAAAAAAAAAAGGTAAATATTTTGCAGAGGAACAAGCTTAGGCTGTTTTTCTAACTTTATGTGAAAACCTTTGAGACATTGATTTTGTGCAGTGTTCAACTACAAATACAGCAGCCACACATTTCACATTTAATTATTGGGGTTTTTTCCACCAGAAATTTCCAGACAGTAAAAAAAGAGACCTCTGCTTTAAGGAAGGCTCAATTTAAAGATCCTGTGCGTGTAAGAAAAGATGGAAGATATAGACAGACTTTTGTTAATATAACTCTGAGTATGTGCGTGTAAGTATGAAATGCGCATAGATAGTATATCATATTCCTTCCACCAAAGTAATCTCCAGCTCTTTCATATGCTTAGTTCCTGTTCTTTCCAAGCTGAGCCGGGTGCTACCACTCTCTTCTTGTGATATGATCATCCATTTTCAATCATTAGAAGACTTCCTCACTACTCTATAGAGTCTTTTTTTCAAACCATGAGATCTAAGCTGAAAAAAAGCTATCTTAAACACTGTTTTGGTAGTATAGTAATAACCTTGTCGCTCCCTCAGGTCCCTTCCACTGACAAGAAGCTTCTGCTTTCAGTCTGTGAAAGGAGGTTGGTTTTTTTTTTCATCGGTTTCTCTCCAACTTCTTCACTGTCCTAGAGCTGTTTTACTGCAACACGGTTTCAGACTGTTTCCTAAATCTGGAAGATGTCCAAAGTACCTTTTACCACTTTCCTTCAGAGTATATTTTAGGAGCGTTAAGGCACAATCAACAGTTTGCAATAATGAATGCTGTATCTCCTCTGGAGGCTGTTAATCTTCCTTATTTTTGTTAAGGGCCACATCATCTCTAGTTCCTACACAGAAAAGGAAGGACAGAAAAAATAAGGAATCTTTCTTTTTGCTGCCCTGTGCAAATGGTAGCAACTGTTAGTGTGATATGCCTATGTATGCATCCCATGGTGTCATTATCTGCAGCCACTGGAGAAAAGACCTGTGCTGCTTGAGCAGGTTCATCCTTAATTTCAAAGGCATTGCTGGACAGAAAAGACTATGCTACTTACCATATAGAATAATACAGAGACGTTCCTTCCTGGATCAGATGAATTCTGTTTTGTTTCACATTTAATTCATTGAAGCACTCACACCTTCTGTGTCTATTTAATAGCTCCTTTGCTTATTGTTTTTGAAGAAGCAACCAATGGCAATCTGTTAAATACTCACTAGTTAATTGTCATGGAGAGGTGGAAGGTTTTCTAGTAAGAAGATTGCTATGTCCTGATTTTGATACATTGACGTAAGGATCATCTTTTTCTTCCTTCATCCTGGGCATTGTTACCTTTAGGTGACTGGAGTTCGAAAGAGATTATAAGTCTTTCCTTTTTCCCACATACATCCTGAATTTCCTTCTTCTCCAACAATGCTGATGCACTGGATAAGCATTAGAAGCATGTAATCTGGCAAGAAATCATTCATGTGACAAGTCTGAGCTTGATAGAAAAAAGAAACAGTTTTTTTGGCAGTATGTAGACTGCTAATTCCCTGACCCCTGGCAGCTGACTTTTTTTGAGATCATTATCTTCTCAGTATGAGCAAATATTTACTAATTCACTGTTACATAAATAACAGATCCTTTTTACTCCTCATTTAGCTGTCTCAGACATTGACTTATTCCTCATAAATGAAGAATACAACTGAATAATCATAAGGTGCTATAATTTTAGATGCCTAAGGATGACCAAGACATCTGTATCAGCCTGGCAGAAGGGGCACAAGATCCCAGAGCCCTACACCCATGTGGAGAAGTATCTGCAGGCCAGTTGGATACTTTAAGGCTTCACAAGTAGCAATACCTGCCTCTGTTTAAGTGCTTGAATCCCGCTTCAAAGTTTGACTCAAAGAACTAAACAATCCGTCAAATATGACTTTAGAAATTCTGTTTTGAACAATTTATTTTTTGTGGCGGCTAAAATGTAATTCTAACTGTTGAAAAAGCTAACATACTGTTCTCCCAGTTTTGTGTGTCTGATCCAGCTCTAAGAGTAATTTTCTTTTTTGTAGCATCATACACTGAGAAGGTGTTTTCTGTTCTCCATATGCAATTTATATCTCCCATGAGAAGGGAAAAGATGTTTGACATGAACCATTTCTGTGTTTGGCTTCAAAGGACTTACTATTTGGTTTTCTTGGCATACTGTATATTTTCATAAATGTCATTAACATTGTCATGAAATACTAGTACAATGCAAATTACTGTAAAAATAACAATAGGTTTTATTGGTTCCTGCAGAAGGTTGTAAATTCTACAGGCCAGAATTCACAGTTTTCACTCCTTTTGAATACTGTGCTGGACTCAGTAGAGCTATGCATTACTTACTTCAAAAGTGGAAAATTCTGATCCAAAACTTGCAGATTGTTTGGATAGGATAAGCTGACAAACCATCAAATTTCTAATATTTGAAATAGAAATAACACTAAGCAGCTTTTCTTAGGGCTATGTATTGGGTTTCTGTGGCAAGGTTTTGGTAGTGGGGGGGTTACAGGGGTGGCTTCTGTGAGAAGCTGCTGGAA
>JANZLQ010000030.1:5645046-5666829 GCA_026212715.1 Elanus axillaris
ATCAGCATTGTAATCCAATGAGAGCACTGCATGTTAGAGTCGCGCTTTAGCCTTACACTATATAATTTTTTACTTTGAAATAAACGGGGCTTATGTGTCCTTAGTTCGTATCGAACTCCACAAGTGTCTGTCTCCTTAATGCGGCAGCAGACAGAACACAATTTACCAAATCTTTTTCACCTGAGATTGGTTTAGACTAAAGTTTGGCAGCCAATAATCAGAAAAAAATTATTGACTGCTTTAATTTAAGAGCCCTAAAATGAGTTCTGCCTGTTGAATCCGGAGATTTAAAATTAATCTTAAATTAATGGTGAAATAAAGCCCACAGTATTCATGATAGGACAGATGGAACTATTTCGGTTTTAGCTAGTCTTTTTACCGTCTTTTGGGTTGGTTGTTTTTTTTACTGGATTTAAAGATTGAAACAGATCGATCTATTTTTTTCTCTTTCTCTGTATAGACTTTGTAAGATGACCCTTTGCACTATGTAATGCATAGTTGCAAATAGCTTTCGTGTAAGCGTCTTAGAAACTGTGCTGCAGTCATAATGGCCTGAATTCATAGGAGAATAATCCTTACTGAACTGGAAAGAAATCACATAAGTCCTGGATTTAAAACAATATGAAATAGAAGGACTTACCAAGATTTCCAGACGCCTTTTCCAGGTTACTTCTGTGTCATGTTAAATGTTTAATTTTGTTTTCCATTTCAACAAAATGTTGGACTTCAAGGTTTTAATAGCTACCAAATGAGTGTTTTTTTTCATTATGCACAGATGACTAGGTATGTTTTGGTTCCCCCCAGCAAAATGTTTTGTGGCTTCTAGTCTTTTTTTTTTTTTGGAAGCACTGGTGTTTGGGCACACTTAGAGTAGCAGAAGAAATAAAACAAGGTTCAGATATAAGCCACAGTAAATCTTACATGGACTTTTCCCATTTCTCCTGCCCTGAAATGTCATTTAGGCAAAGGCTACGTACTTTTTACATTAGTTCTGGCCTTCTGAACCAGCCCAGCTGGACATATTGCTTGTTTAGTCTGAGCAGGTGTCTGACCTGTACAATCCACTTGGAAGTAATTCCAGTATTTGAGGATTTGGTTAGACATATTGGGCAGACAGTACTCAGTTACACAGTACTTCCATGTGAAATCTATACGCACAGTACATTTATAGAAAAAAAAAAGATCTGTGTGTAACAGTCATATGTAGAGAGAATAATGGCACAGTAGCAAGGTAGTCCTGGTAAAAGGAACTTCAATCTGGATTTTCCCAAGTGATCTTAGAAAGCCAGAGGGTTTTGACCTCTCTAACATGAGATTGAGAAGACAGTCTTACAATATATACACTCTTTCACTCTTGTTTATTATATGTACGAAGTTATGGACCTTTAATTTAAGAAACAAAAAATTGAAAAATGGAACAAATCCATATTTAGCAACCTTTTTTACACTATACTTTCATTCATGTTAATAGATGAAGCATGTTAAAGACTGAGTTCTTTTCATCTTGGACTTGAAGTATTAATAAGCAAAAGACAGCTTTTTAATTTTTTGTTGCTAATATAGCTTTATCTATATTGAAAAATAATGAGAAAAAAGCTAGGATTATACAGAAATCCTGAACTATAGAAAAAGTGCAATTCCTGATATGTTTAACATCAGAATTTTGTTGAAGCAAAGGAATGGGGACATATGCAAGAGCTACTGTGAAGTCTTTGTAAGAGATGACAATTCTAAATCTACAGAAAAGAGCAAATAGTTGTAGTCTGAATTATGTATTTTTCTCTGTTTTCATCTGCATTGCAGGCAGCTGTGGCTGTTTTCAATAAATAATTATGTTGTTTGATTCATAAAACCTACAGAAAACAACTTTCATCAGAACATTAAAAAGTATCTTTGGAGAAATATTTATGAACTATAAAGTAACACATTTACTTAGGTTGCAAAACGCCCTTCTATTGCATAGCAAAGAAAGAAGTGGATCATTTTAATAATGTAGACATAAGATAAACACTGTGTACCAAATAAAATTACCTACTGAGAAATTTATGGCTTCACTCTAATAGTTGCACACAGCTTTACCTCCTCTGTGAAGAGAGTGCCGTTGAGAGGAGATCTCCATAGGGTACAAATAGATTTGTAAGGCTGTTTTTCTTTGTGTGTGTGCAAAGCTTTTATTTCATGAGATATTGCTGGAACATCATTCTATTTAAAGAAGGTATGATAAGTAAGTGGTCCTGCATTCTGCATATGTCTGCTTTAGCTTATTTAGAAAATACTAAGGTGAGTCAGCAAAGCATAAGGAACTAACTGTGATCAAAATGCTTTGATGCCTCAATGCATACTTAGTCCATTTATTTTAATGCTTGTCCACATTCTAAACATGACGTACTTTTCAGTAAATTCTTGGAGGAAAAATAATTCTTGAAAAATTGACATAGTCACTGACATTCTTGGAGGATCTCTGAAGGAGAATTGATGTATGTTGACTAGCTATATTTGCCAAAGGATTCAGAGTAAAATAAGTTGCACTAAGGATAAATGCAATTATATGTTTACACACAGACACAAAAAAGTAAGAAACCCTATTCAAATAACACTTTAAAATGGTAAATAATATTCCAAGGATGTACTGACTATGACAAGAAAACTGAAGCTCGGGAACTTGTATTAGAGAGAAACCTTCAAAAGTAGAAAGTGGTGACAGTTTTGGTGATCACTTGTTAATGTATAGATAAAGGCCAAAAGTCCTTGGGGATGCACATATTTGGAACTGAAAAATGTGAAAGGTAGGTAGGACTCGCCAAAGAGTCTTTTGTTCTATACTTAAGAAACCTTAATCCCAAAATTTAGGAACAAGGTCCATAGGATAAATAAACAACATTCTAGGTTGCAGAAAAATTAAAGCAGCTATTTCAGCTAATTAATAGAATTTAATATGTAATAAAGAGAAGGAAGTTAAAAAAATTGAATATAAATCCGAGTGAGAAATTGCTCAACATTCATGAATCAAGCAAAGGCACACCAGAACCTGAAAAGATAAGGATGAGGGAATGTTTTCATTAAATTACAAAGGAAACCTTAGTTCTCCTGCTACTGTTTTACTAAGAAAACTTTGAAAAGGTACTGAAGCCTGGAACTCGTGTAGAGGTGAAGGGCATGTAGCTAAATGCTAAGTGCAATCATTTTTACAGGTGGTTTTAAGTCAAGGTTAACCCATAATGTACCGCTGACTTTTTAGACAGGCTGAAGAATACAGACAGATTTCAGTAAGTAATAATGCTAAAAAGGTAGAAGATAGCTTGAGATAGTAACCAGTCACTTTTCACTTTAAAAGTTTGTTTATAATAATAATGATTTTTGTATCTTAATACTGTAAATGAGCTACATAAGCAGCGGAATTTTGAAAACTAGGATGTAAAGCATCCCCTTAAGGGTTTAATTATCTAATCACTGTTGTGAAATATCTGACAATAGAGATGAAATGACTTTAAATGTGGCATTTGCTAGATTGTCAGGTGTTGGTGAAAGAACCAGTTCAACTTGGTTAACTGTTTTTTCACTAGGAGATTCTTTTTAATGTTCTTATATAACCTCAGGTAACCCCTTACCACTTTCCCTTACCAATCTAATCTCTTACAATCACATTTCAGTTGCATGTGCACTTAGTATTGATTCAAAACAATTCAAATTCAATGTACATTGAAAAATAATTGTTAAAACGTTCTTTTAAAACTATCCACTTCAAATGCTTATTTCATTCAAAGATATATACAAAGTCACTTCTGAAAAAAGCAACAATGTTAAATCAAATTATTATGTTTTATTTAAAAGCTGAATGATATTTTAATTTCATTGCTGGAGTATATTGTATAGCAAGTCATCACTAAGTATTGCAGGAACAGGCAACAATAATCTGTTGTGCATATGGACTTGAGATCATCAAATAATAATAATCCTGTAATTTTCAGGAACAATTTTCAGGGCTGTTACTTTGTCAAGATCATTTCAATAGTTACAATAGAAATACAGAAAGCATAATAAAACATAATTTCACTTGATTTAAAATTCATATTCACTTCTGATTTTTCATGTTTTTTAAATTTTTATTCCTTAGGCACAAAATTATCATTTGCATACATTCCATCTTGCCATAGTATGTTTGCCATGTCATATCTAAATTAAGCTATTATTCATCTATTCTTTGTATTGTATAATTAAATTGTTACATACATTGTTTTATTATATTAACATATATATTATATATATATAACATATATATTCAGGGTTTGCTAATTTGGCAGGGGGAGGAAGGCAAAAATGGTTCAGAGATGTAATTTTGCTAATGCCTAAAGCTAATTCATGGTAATTTTCTGAACTGTTCTAGCAAGTGTCAGTAGTATTGGAAGACAGGTCTAGGAAAATGGTGAGACATTCGTGGATAGAGTGTCGTAAGTTTGATATATATGTGTATTGTTGTGTGAGTGCAAAGCAGTTTTATCTGAAAGCCTCAGACACAGCAGAAGGACAACAAAGTGTCCATGCTTAATATTTGGTAATTAAGTTGATATAACGGAGCTTTATACCTTCTAGGCTCTGGTGGATTAAACTTGGCTGGCTACCAGGTGCCCACCCAGCTGCTCTCTCACTTCCCCTCCTCAGCAAGATGGGGAGAAAATAAGATGAAAAAGATGATTGTGAGTGGAGATAAGGACAAGGAGATGTTCACAATTACCACCACGGGCAAAACAGACTCAACTTGAGGAAGACTATTTTAATTTATTTCCAATTAAAAGTGGAGTAGGATAGTGAGAAACAAAACCAAAATAAAAACCACCTCTCACCCCCACCGCCCTTTTCTTCTCAGCATCAGATTCACTCCTTCATTCGCCCCTCTTCCACCTCCACTACCCCGGCTGGCGCAGGGGGACGGGGAATGGGGGTTGTGGTCAGTCCATACGGCTTCATCCCTGCCACTCCTTCCTTCTCACGCTCTTCCCCTGCTCCAGCGTGGGCTCCCTCCCATGGGCTGCAGTCCTTCAGGAACTGCTCCTCTATGGGTCTTTTCCAGAGGGTACAGTCCTTCAGGAAGAGACTGCTCCAGCGTGGGTCCCCAACGGTCTGCAGGGTGGATAGCTGCTCCAGTGGGGTCCTCCTGCTTCATGATCTTCTCCACGGGCTGCAGGGGAATCTCAGGTCTGGCAACTGGAGCCCCTTTTCCCCTCCTTCTTACTGACCTTGGTGTCTGCAGAGTTGTTTCTCTCACATCTTTTTCACTCTTCTCTGACAGCTGCTGTGCACTGTTTTTTACCCTTTCTTAAATATGTTGTCACAGAGGCACCACCAGCACCACTGATGGGTGGGCTCAGCTTTGGCCAGTGGTGGGTCCATATTGGAGCCAGCTGAAAATGGCTCTGTCCAACATGGAGGCAGCTCTAGTTCTCTCCTCACAGAGACCACCCCTGCTTGCAGAAACCTTACCGTGTACACCCAATACACATGCTGCTGTTATAGGTAATACCGATATGGATATGGGTGTACATATAGTTATAGGTTATCTAGATGAGATAGACGTAGATGTAGATGTAAGGTCATAGCGATAGACATAGATGATACAGACATAGATGATCTAGACATAGATGATATAGGTAGATATAGATATAGATATAGATATAGATGATATAGATAGAGGTAGACCTTGGGCTCTGATGAGAAAGTCCATAGGTTTCATGTTAGCCCCCTGAGGGCAAAATCCTCAGTTCACTCAATGCAAATACCCAAGGGGCAGTAGAGAACAGCAACTAAAGTGCTCGTTTGCATCACCTCTGCTCTCTACAATGTCACAGATTGTAAAGGGAGTCTGGGAAAGCTGTCCTCACTGTTGTCTTTGTAAGAATCTTGACTTGGAACTTTTAATTATCTCACATACCACTTCAAGCAAACTGTTGAGCTTGACAATGTTAACATGCATTTCAGGTTCCACAGGTGCAGGATAAATTTTCACTACTCAGCATTATGCTGTCTTCATTAGAAAGCATTGAGATAATTGTCTTCTTTGCTTATTACCAAACCCAAACTGCATGCTCTTATTTATTTTATATTAATAGATTAAGTCACTAAACTTTTTTTTCAGGATTTTATGTGTCAGTTATGACCAACTTTTACTTCACTTCAGATGCTGTTTTACATAAACTAGCGAATTTGACTCTCTATGTATTATACACAAACACATTGTTACTTTCTAATTTTTATTCAACAAATACAATGTGTAAAAAATATTTTAGATAATTGCTTAGATAATTTGCAGATTAATTGGGAGTAAGCATGTTTACAACTTTGCAGCAGGCAGCCAGTCATTTTATTTAAATTACTTTAGAACAGACCAGAAATACTATTGCTTAGCAGTACTTATCACAAGGTTATTGTGATGTTGAAGTCTTGGTTTTGAAAGAATAACAGAGGGAAAATGTCCGAATATTGAAGTCTGGATTCCCAAATGAGGAATTTAAGTCTTACAATTACATCTTCTCATGATGCATTCAAAGAACTAAAAACTTTCTAGGTACCTGAAAATGGACATAGTATATTGACAGCTGCTTCCAAAAAAGTCACTGTTTAAATGCTTATTAATAACAGACTTTAAAGTCCACCTATCTCTATTTGTACTATAACAATATTTAGTTAATTTTCTTATTAAAATAAAGGTAAATAAAATACTAGGATGGTCTTTCAAAGATGGTAAATAAGTCATCATGTATTCAAGACAAATAATCTAGAGAATTATAGTATGGAAACATGTACTTCACTGATTTTAGAATATTTTCTGTGTGAAGCACAAAATACTAAACCTCTCATGCTTATGGAAATGTTTTCTTAACCGCCTTCTTAACTGCTGGCTTTGTTAAGGTCATGTCCCTGTGTCTCCTCTCTTAGGCTCTATCTTTGCTTCATGTTCACTATGTAATCATGCATAATCCTATTATCCTTGCCTTCGAGTTCTTAATGTTTTGGCCCATGCCCTGCCTGCCAGACCAGCTTGCATCATTAACCATTTGCTTTTTTTTTCAGCAGTTGTTCCCAGCCTTCACTATCCTCTCTCTAATCTGTTTCCCCCCAAAACATTCTTGCTTTTCATATGCAGGAAAAGCCCACTCTCTCAATCGCTACAGTTTTGTTCTTGCTGTGCTAATAACAATATACAGTCCTTAAGTTCGTACCTTATTTGCCTTAACGTTCCTTCCTTCAAGTTATCCATGTTTTTCTTAAGTCATTTTGTTTGCCATTTGTTCTCTGTCTTCCTATTTGATCTTCCTAGCTAACCAATATTAAATGATGTGATCTATGCTGTATGCTACTCTAGCCACAGTTTCGACTTGGGATCTGGTTATGGTTATTTACTTTGTCATTAGCCTGTAGCAACTTGTTTGATTTTGTGTTTGCTTAATTTCTTCCTCTGCTTCATTTTTTAAAAAAAAATTTTTTCAGATATAAAAAAGTAGCAATTGTCTTTCCCAGACCTTTTTCTGTCTTTCGTCTTTAGCCTGTAAGCCAAAATGAAAGAGACAGCCTTTCTCCAACTGCTTTTGTATGCCTTTTGGCAAAACAGATCTTGAGTCTTAATTAGTTCTCATTAAGTCATATCATTCAGCAAATACTCAACTGTTAGCTCATGTTACAAAGAAATCCTGTAGACTTCTTAAGAAAAGGGGCCTTTACTTTTCTACAAAATTTTGCAATGTCTAAAGGAACCAGACTGCAATAGGGACCTGTAGCTCTCTACCCTTTCTAAACTTGAAGGGTACAACACCAGTCTTTTTCCTAAGTACTTCTTAGAATAATATCTCTTTTATATTGTAATCTTCAGGAGACATAATCTGTTTCTGAGTTGTTTATTCCATGAGCAAAGAAGGAGAAGCATCATTTCCAAGACAGTGCTTAGGCAGTCTCATTCAAAATCCACTGAAATTAATAGTAATATTCCATTAACTTGAATGATAAAGCTAATGGAGAGAGAGAGGAAGGATCCTATATCCTCTGGGAAGAAAACAGTAATCCAAAGCTTATTTAGCTTTGTTCATCACTGCAAAAATGGATTAATCGTAGCAAAAAGTTAGAAAGCCAAACATAATTTCTGAGATATATGAGTATCATTAATCATGGTTCTTACGTTAATGTCTAGGGACTAGCCAGGTGTACAACCTCATTGTGCTAGGCGTTGTAAAAACACAGCCCAATAATTTGTGTTTGTGTAGTAATTTAGAGTTAAGAGTAACTTAGCTATCGCCTGCAACCCCTTAAGGCTAATTTGAGGCTCTCCAACCCTCTGTTCCCTACAATGGGGAACCAAGATACAAAATAGTAATTTTTTTTTTCTGTTTTCTAATTTTTAACTCCTTTTTTTTACTTTAAAGCTTTTTGTTTCAGGTTTTCTATTTTTCATGACTACTTCCTGAGGTAAATTTTTCCACTAAAATCACTGCTTTTACCTGCCCCTTATCTTTTGGGCAAGTCAGCTTCATTAAGAAAGCTAGAGTTCTGTGCATGGATGGAGCTTGCGAGTCCAGCTTCTAATAATGGAAGTATGTTTCTAGACAACTGATCACTCTTATGGCTCTTCCACAGCCCCTGACTGACAGCTCCTGCTGATTTCTGAGCCTAGCGGATGGCTGGCAGCTCTGTCATTCAGAGACACAAGGTCTCACCTTCCCAGCACAGGGTACCAGCCAACTCTTTGTGGATCTATCGTATTTTAAACAAAGGGAGATTACTAGATAGGGAAGTGAAGGTCATCTCTTGCCTCTACACTCTGCAGCCAGTGCTTTGCAATGGAACAGACCTGAAATCTGGCTCCCGGAGGCACTCCCTGTGACAGCACCTGGGAGACCTGGGCACCCTGGTGGGCACTAGCTCCTTACTCTGCGTGGCTGTAACTGCTGGATCACAAGAGCCTCCAGCAGTTTCCGAGGTGGACAACAGATGCTGTGATCCAGTAGTCATTGCCACTCACTGGGGGCTGCTGAGCTCCAGTGGCCTGTAACAGCTGTTCGATTATCAGTCATCAGGTTGTTGTCTTTCTCAAGGAAAATAGCTTTTTCTGTCTGACTCTTAGTTCTTTTCTTCCCAAGCTACATGGCTGCCGAGGTGCCACAGAATCACAGGAGCCCAGTTACCTAGTTCATACCTAATGCAGAATTTAAGTGCTGCATAGCAAAACCTAAGTGATATATCCCTCATTTTTGCTACATCCACTTTTTCCAAGAAGTGATTTGTGCAATGTGTGTAACACTCTTGATTTCTGGTTCCTACACGTGTCACAAGAATGAAAGAGAAACATTTGTATGTTACAAGAAAAAAACAACAAACAACCAACCAAAGCCTCAAACTCTACACCCCCACCCCCCCGCTATTTTACCTAGTGAGAGTGAAAACTCTTTTTGACTGTCACAGAGGAGTGAAAAGAGTGAAGATTCTTTACTGCAGAGGGAATGCTAGAAATCACATAAGGCTTTGTGTCTATCTTGGACATGGTGAAGAATAACATAGTGTTGTATCAAGGTTCTTTTTTTAATGTACTGATATTTAAAGTTTTTGATCTTAGCATTAACTTTTAAGAAATATTTTTTTTCCTAGGGTTTGCTCAGTGAAAGTCCCAAGAGCAAAAATTTCCTTTCCTCTTGTCTCCTTCAAAACACTACACTTGGCTCATGCTATTTTAAAATACATAACAAAACTTCATAGCATAACCAAAACTATTTTAGAAAAGATTCTACCGTTGAGGATCAACTTCAGCAGTGCTTTTCTCTTAATAATTCATACATTTTACAACAGGCAATTATTTGTGGAATCAGTTTGTATATCAGAAAGACTAACATTCCTTAAAGCTATTCCATTTCCATTGTCTTTTATTTTTTATTGCTACTATTGCACCTTAGGTGCAACTGCTATTCTGTCATGATTATAATCACTAGGTAAAATATGACTATACCAAGTAATTTTGATGAAGTCAAGGGAATAGAATGAAGACATGCATCCAAAGGAATGCAAAGTAATAACTTAAAATTAACCAACTTGGAAAGTTTATTTTTTTACAGTCTGAAAAGAGTAAGCCCAAGGCACGCATTTTTAATTTATAAAATTCATTGTGGCAGAAAGACATTCAACATGATTTCTCTCCTGACACCAAGTAATCTCCAGGTGCTCAACTCCCTTCAAACTACAACTGCAAGGTTGCCTGTGTGCTGTGTGCCCCGGGCTTGGAAATACCTGAGTAAATTTAGCATCCTCTAGAGGTGAGCTAGCACATCAACTTAACTGTAAGGTTTCATTATTTAAATGTGCCTGACTCGTCTTTGCTCAATTGCTTCCCATGCCTGCAGCCTTCTCTTCAGTTCTCCAAAGCTGACATATTTATCTATGCCTTTTTTTAATATAAATTTTAACCGGGGGGTAAGTCATTTAAGAATCAGTCTCCAGTTTCAAATATCCTTAAAAGGCAATGGTGGGAAATGTTATAGAGATGTTATAGTGTCTTTTTTGCCTACATATAGGGAGGAGAATGGCAAGAATAGCTTCCCATCCCACAGAGTTCTCTCTTATGTATTCGCTGTACATTGATGTACAATAAAGATTTGATGTGTTGCCCTTTGTCGGTGGATTTGGCCCTGGGAAGGGCCTCTGTAGAACTGCACAGAAGGTTTAGCAGTTCAGTGGTCAAGGTATCGAATAGAAAGGTCTGGTTGGACACAGCAGAATTACAGGTTCGGACTGAAGCTCTGTTAAGTGCCAAATCATGTGAAAATAAAATCACATGCATACTCATTCCCAGTAAAGTGAACTGGGTGTTCATCTGTAGTCTAACGATCTGCTTAGTGAGGTGTGAGAACCCTCAAACACAGCTGCCTTCGACTCCGCAGCTCGTCAGATTCCCATGGCTAAAGCATGCCCGCATCTCTAACCAACAGCATACCCTGGATATTTTCAGCTTCATGGTACTGCTGCATTTGATTTTGAACTGATGAGGTATCACTCACATCAGCAGCTGACTGCTAACCAGGACTGCAGGATTAGGCCTAGAAGGAACCAGATGATTTTGCCATCAAGTGGCCCCAGACAGCATCAATGAGAAAGACTGTACAAGACTAATCTGTGGTTGGATAGTGACTCTGAGATTAGGGGAAAAACTTACGAAAGTTGTTTCAATCTTTTGTGAATTCTTCATTTCACTTTCTGTCCTCTTTTCTAGTAACTTTTGGGTTTTAATCTATAAAATAATTAAAGGTACAATAAATACAAAGCAAGCTTTTCACATTTACCATGCTTAAATGCAGAAAAGGCTATCTGGTAGATTAGTATTATCATGAGATATGCCAGATTTGGCATAATTGTCTACAGCAGACTTAAACCAGTGTCTAAGTGAAGGTAACCTGGACAGCTTCACTGTGCTGCAAGTACAGACCTGGAAGACAGTGGACAGGTTGGTTGAATTCCCAAGCGTATGTAACATCGGTGCCTAGATTGAGGCCTACATGTGCTCCAGTGTTTGTATTTGGCAACTTTGCTGACCAAACATACTCTAACTCTTTAAGCCCAAATGCCAGCTGCGCTTCAGCCCTAGTCAGGGAAATTAAAGTGAAAAAAGTGAAATCTAACTTACAAGAATTTCCTCAGTGGCAATTTCTTTCCTCTCCCTCCTATGCTTTCTTTCTCTGTCACCCAGAAGATGACTATGTTACTGAATCCCTCACTTCGTCTTTATCCCTTTATTCTCATCAAATCCCCATATAGAGCATTGATAACAGAAGTTACTGCCATCCTAGCAAACATGGCTTTCTCATCCTCTGCTACCTGACCTGGTATATCAGTCTGTTAGAAACGTTTTTTGTTTAATAAAACGAATATTATCTTTGTGTTTCCATTGCAAACACACACACACACACACACACACACACTTCCCCCAGTCTGAAGCACCAAAGCCTCAGGCTTGTAAACTTTTCATTCCATCTTGACCATGAGAGAATGGTAGCACTCCTTATCAACAACAAGCAGGTGAGCCGATAACAAATAGGACACCCGGCTGACAGATGAAGAAATACACAAAAGTACGTAAGGATGAAAGTAAGCAGCAGTAGAGTAAGCAAAAGTAGGATTTCCTACATTATTATCTTACTCCACGTTTACTCGAGAAAACAAGCAATGCATTCCTATCTTGACTTTTTATGTCATGTCACAAACATACAGAGGAAGGAGATAGGGAAGGAAAGAAAGGGATGGGAAAGGACTCAATAGGCATTATTGTCCTATGTCTTAAGAGATCACCTTAAAACGCTGTTCATGGTACTCCTCATTCATATCCCCAGGTCTACTCATTTCAATCATTTTGGAATTAGTAGCAAGTGGGAAGATTGCTCTTTGCACATAGCTACTTTTATTTTGATTCTCTTATATGTAGTTAATTGGTTAGCAAATGTCTTAATTTTCTTTGGCTTTGGAGGAACAAGTCTATAGTATTTGTTCTAATTCAATCTTCCTTTTTGCAGTTTCATCAGTTCTATATTTTCTTTTAGCTTGTTAGGAATTTTTTCTGTATGTCATCCATGCTTTATTTATCAATGTCTCCAACTTAATAACTGAGCTGTTAGAAGTATATGGTTACTGTCCATTTCTAATATGAAACTGTGGCCTTGCTAAGAGGTCCTAGTAGAGTACTACAAAGATAAAATAGCACACAGTCTGTGGATTAACCATACATTAACACAAACTAATACAGAATTTCATATAAAAAAAAAAAAAGGAACAACTAAGGCATTCGAAAATATACAGTTGGAGAGTTTAACCCTTTCTTCTCTGATTGCCGTTAACCTTCTCCTGTGGTTGCCCAGGTGCTGCTGAATCAGGGAACGCTGTGCCCTGAGGGTTGCGTATTTCTCTTTGTTTAGGAGTGCAGACTGCGTGTACACTGTCTGAGGTTCTACTGCAGAGAACAGAAGCAGGAGCGGTCTGCTTCTTCAAACACATCTCAGAATTTAAAAGCTCATAGTTTAGCAGACACATCTCGGTCCGTATGGCAACACAGATCTCCAGTAGCAGTATCCCAATAGTCCGCTTGCCTGTGGGAAATTGGTAAGCTACGGTCTAGTAGCAGTCTGAGCTTGTGACTCACCATCCTGTGATAGCTAACCATTCCTTTATCCTTGATGTCCCCTGACACTGCTACTGGAAGATCTGTGCAAGCTTTTTCATTAGGTGGGTCTGCTTCTTCACACAGAAATTCTGTGTGATCATCATGTACTTGCAGAAATAGCATATTCTGCTACCTCATGCCAGCTTTTCTAGCCAAGAACTGCTACTTTGCAGTTGCTGCTAGAAATGGAGAGCAATGGGAATCCACATGACTGGAAATTCACTGTACATGGTTTTGCTTCCCCAGCATGCGGTCTGGTGGTTTGTGGCTGTGACCGTGCTGGATGTATTAATGTTGCCCTTGACTTCCATCCCAGAGGCCCTGCAGCAACTGAAACCTCTCGTGCTCCGTTCCAGGTTCCTTCACGCTACAACCACTCCAGAAGGAGCAGTGCAGCTTTGAAGGGACTCATGACTTGTGACTGCCACTTCGGAGGACAGAGAAGTATCAAGTCCAAACTCATTCCTAGAAAGCTGCTGCCTTGATAGTGTGCATAGCTGCATCTGGGAAACAGGACTCCAAACGAGACATATTTGACAAGGCTACAGGATGCAGTAGAAATAGGGAGAGAGAAACTTCTGGATTTGGGATTCTTTCAAGTGAGTTTGTGTCCACACTAAACTGCGGGGATAGGCAAAGGGGGTTTTTAAGACCACTATTAATCTCCATTTCGTAACGAGTTGTGCTTGGAGTTGTTTGAATTCTGATATATTCATTCCTGTCCCCTCCCCAACATCTCTCGCCCTTGAAGAAGCTGAGTCCTGGAGAGAATTTTGTGAAAGAATCTTTCCTTTCTAGAATATCCTAAATTTAAATTGGAGGGGAGGCAGTATTATGTAATGGCAACTTTATGAAAGCAAAGTTATTTTTGCATTATAACAACTGTGTATGCTTCTATCCTTTCTGCAATGCCAGCATTAGTTGCAAGAATGAAAGGCTTGAGATGTGCAAAATTTTCCCCAAGAAAAACATGCACAACTATAACAAAAGCAAAAACCGAGAAGATTTATATTACTAATTAATTTTTAAAAAATCATTGCTGAGCATAACTAAATTTCTTCCCTTATTAACACTCTGGTTTTAAATCTCAGCCTTTTTACAAATAATTTTGAAGTAGGTGTATGTAGAAGTAAATTAAGGTTGCGTTTGACTGTATATGCCTACCAGCAGCAGGAAATTATTTAGTTTAAATGACCCGCTAATTATCTGCAAAAATTTAACTCCTGCATTTGAAATACAAATTCCCTAAAGTAATCTCCTGGGGTTTAGACCAATTAGAGACTCATTAGCATTTGTCCTCAGTCTCATAAAATTCAGGCGATAGGTAAGAAGAAAATAGTAAGAGACAAAGAAAACAGTAAAAATAGACAAGTTTCTCAGCCATGTGTTGGACTTTCTCTGTCAAATTATTAATAATTCTCTGTCTTCTCCTTCCCTTCCTGCCTGTCTTTCTCTTCAGTAAAGCTGCTAACTGGCGATTATTTCTGCGGGAAGTCTAGCAATGACAGAAATTAGTTACAAAATCACCTAGACCTCATGCACTAGCAGCAAAATGAATGCTATGTAATTACCATTATTTCCAACAGAATTGCTGAAAAATTTTGTAAAGTTTCTGATAAAAAATTGAGAACTTTCCAGTTTATATACAACTGTGAGGAAGAGGTGATAAAGGAAGCATTTGATATAACCAGAGACTGTAAAGAACTACAGCAAAATCAAAAGTTAACTTCATAGTATTTTAGATCAATTTTTATTTTACTTTAGTTGTTTTGTCAATTTGCAGCAATCATGTGCCTCTTCAGAAGTACCTGTCTTATTTGCTTAAGCCAACTGACTAGCTGTCTGTAGATGGTGTCTGGCAGGAATGATGTTTCAATTCTTCTGATGCAGTAGCAAGTGAGATTCCTATTTGTATCAAAGTAGTAGGACACCTTGGGCTTTTTTAAATTTTAAACCTCAAATTATTATAAATTGATGCTTTGCAAATACCTAAATTTGAGTTACTTGAAAACTGCAGACATTTGTGCTGGCTTCAACCTTTTCATTAAGCAAGAATATTACATAGTGTGCTACACAAGGAGATAGCTTATGAAATGCTATGACACCTAGAATCATATAGAAAAGAAATTAAATTTCTATATAATTTATTTTCTAAAGTAGCTTGGTCTACCAAGCCAATTTTTATGTGTTTTTTTTTTTTTTTTTAAACTCCTCACTTCTCTTTTTTCCTGGCTTTATCCATTAATAAACATACACTGATGTAAAACTGTATTCAATCACTACGTTATCATTTAAACCTGTATTTGTGAAAGTGATTTGTGAAAGACTGTGAATAAGCGGCTGCAAACATGGGAGAGAGGGAGTGTTAGTAAAGTGTAGCAACTTCTAAATTTTGTTAACCTATTCCATATTTCCTAAATTCTTTCAGCTTTAGCCAGCATTAAGTGGCTTTTACAACTTTCTGTCTGGGCTACTCATACAAGCAACTACACTCATGCAGGCAGATGTGCACTAGCTTTTAACTGGCACTAGAAGAAAATTATCCGCAAAGCCTGGCACAGATTAATGATGGGCTATCTACCCAGTTTCTCCAGTAAGTTTTAACTTCTGTATTGATCTCTTTGCTGCTACAGCTTGATATACTACAATCATCATTAGGAACACAGCACAGACATATACAATTCAATCACACAGATTTCTGCAGAGCATCGCCTGACAATCTTGCAGATGAGTATGTGTGTGGACATTCTGGCCAGTGCAATGTCACAAGAATTGTTTCCTGTGATTCTCAGTCCCTCTTAAAACCAGGCCAAACAATCTCAACTTTGTATCATTGCATTAAGTCAACACTTCTTAAGGGATACTTATATCTTACTAAAATAAATAAATAAATAAATAAATAAATAAATAAGGTCCGGTGAATAAAACACTGGTTTCCAAAGGTGGCACGTAGCTCAGTTGGACACAAGACAATCCAAACTGAACTATTACCACATGGTTTGATTTCAGTCTCAATCCAATGTAACACATTATTCTCCTTTGCAAGTAAAATACATTTAAAATGTAGGCCTGCTCAAAGAAAAGTTAACTTTAAGGGATTTTTGATGCTCCAAAAATTTTTATTTGCATGGCAGTTGTCTCTATACCTCCATGGTACAAAATGTCATGTTTCTAAGGAGATAATCCGCAACAGATTTCCAAAACCAAAACCTTAAGCAGAACCTTATCTTTGCCTCAACCCAGTACATGAAAAAAAAAAAAAAAGTAGAGCAGAACCACAGTTAAAAAAAATAGAAAATAAAATTCAGCATGTGTCACAGAATACTTCAGGTGGCAGCTCAGTAGCTGCCAACACAGTATGCAAATAAGTGATCTGCTTTACAAAGGTCTGCAAAAAAGAGATATACTTCAGCTGAAATTTGGAAGCTCCCTCTCTTTTTATCTTTAAAAACACAATAAGGTTCATATTTTGCTTACGTGCTGGAAGTAAATACCATAAAAAATGTGATTTTATACCTTTCTGCATTTGGAATCAAAGGTAGAAGGTTTTGTAACACAACCTTTTCACTAACCCTTAAAAAGAAGAAAAAGTTAGCTGTTAATGAGCTTCCAGATGCAGAGGGACTTTAATACTTCCCGAGTCAGGATCTTTTGAGAGTGATATCAGTATATGATTTTCAGTTGTGTTTCCTCGGATATTATGTTGTCTGAATGATTCACCCTTAAACCACTCTGCCTAAAAAGTGAGAATGATTCTGCTCTTGCTGGTCTCTTTAAGTCTACTGAATTCAAATCGTGCCTGACGGAGCCCCGAGGGGTGGGTACCTACTTATGAACAGATAGACAAGAATAAAATAATGCATGGGCAAATTGCTGTGGGCGGAATAAGATCTCCCCTAATTTGAGACCATTCTTAACTAAAATCAGTCATTTAAAGGAAATAAATGTTCACATGTCTTTCGTATCTTTTGCGTTCCAGGCCCAGAAGAATTGAAACACTGTGAAGGAACAGCTCCTGCTTGCGTTTCTGTAACGAGCACGTCTCTTTCCTGAACATTCAGGAAAGTTAATCAGAATGGCAAACCTGGTTAGTTTAATGGCATTAACCCCTTATTTGGAAGCTTAGGGAGCTAATAAAGATAAGTTAAAACCACTTTAATCTTAAATCAGTGTTCACACGAAGATTTAGTGCAGATAACTGATCAATTCTAAATTCACACCCCAATTTAATTTGGATCGATTTTACTGAGTGTCCTTAAATATAGTAGAAGTGCTATAAATCCTAGGAGATAATCTAATCTCCTGTTATTTTCAGTTTATGGTGACACAAGTGGTGCAGGCAAAAATCTTGAATGTTATTTGGACTGAGATCTGAAGGTAAAGCTTGTGAGGGTTAAACCTTCCTATCCCATTTGAAAACAAAACAGAGCAAAGCAAAACTTTCTACAAGAGATAAACTGAAACATACAGCCTTTTTCTTTTTCTGTCTTTTTCTTTTTTTATCAGGATCTGCTTTCTTTTAACCCCACAGAAAATTAATCATGGTCTTTTTAAGAGTGATCCTGAATGCTTACCACTCTCTTGAGGCTACACATCAGAAATGAGACTTCAAGTCTTAGGAAGATCTGCACTTTAGAGATCAACATTTGCAGACATACTCCTTTGCATATGGCAATTATTTCAATTAGAAATAATTGTCCTCATGATTTCTTATATGCGTTTTTCTCTCCTTTTGAAAGATGGGTATTTCAATCAGATATTTTCATATAGCAACAATAAATATCAAATACTGTTTTCACATGAGACACAATCTTTTACTTACTAGCTTGAGCACTTGGAGATGTGTAAAGGTAAGTTGCCAAATAACTTGCAGATGTAATTTAAATGGAGGTTTCTTTCCTAGGTTTGTAAGTATGCTGCAATTCAATTGTTTAAATATATGAATGGGAGACTGAGGTATATGTATATCTATATATTATGTGTTCCATACAAAACACATAATACTAAATTCAGCTGGTTTACATGCTCTAATTGTCACCTTGCATCTTCTGTAATGTATGAGTAGATTTCCATTGATTTTAAGTGACTGAATCCAAACATCAGAGGAGATGCTGGAAGACACAAAGATCAGCAAGAAGGTGGAAGGAGAGTAAGGAAGCTGTTCTTTCACAAAGTAGTTTCTTATCAGGGAAAAAGTATGGGATATGCCCTTACAGACTATACCTGAGAAATATGAGCTTTAACTATAGAAGTGCATAAATAAGCCTATGATATTTTCATTGAATTCAAGGAGCTTCAGGAATGTGGCAGGGTTAGAATAGTGCAAGAGACATGAGGGAAATAAGACTATTCAAGCATAATCTTGCAGCACAACTGTTTTTATATACCTCTAAACTTGCATCAAATTAACAACAGAAAATATAAAGAAAGATACTGTCTCTATGTTATTATTGAAAATGAATACGCTTGGTTATTTGATTTTCTTTGGTCAAAAAGAGAAAGCATGGAAATCTTTAGAGAAAACTCGATCCAGTCTTTACAAACTGTGTTAAGCTAAAGAAAAAGGAAGAGTGACTAATTTAGCAAAATATTCTCTTTTAAGGAACATATTTTGATTGTAATACAAACCAACATAATAATTTACAATTATTAAACCAAAATTTTAATTTATCCAACTTCAAATTTATATCATTACTGCTGAAGATGTTTCTGAAGACTCAGAGAAAACTTAATGATGAAACGCTTTGAATCCAGTGAAAAATTCCTACCAAAATTATTATTGAAAATAGAATGCTTCATCTGAGTCTAAGATGGTTTTAAGTCATCATTGTTTCAATACTAGGAGGATGTAAGAATCAGGAATTATTAAGGCCTGAATAAATGGCATTTGCTGATAGTGATCTTTTTTGGTTCTGCTACTTACAAACATTTCAACAGAAAAAGCTTCAGTTTAAAGAGAAGGGTTTGTTTTACTTTAGTTTTACTTTACTAGAAGGGTGAAGGTCTCCAAACATTGAAGTAGTAGATAATAAAAAAGTGATTTCTGCAACCACAGTAGTGTTCAGAGGTAGCAGTAATCATTATGAATTCATAGTCCCTGTGTTCCAAGTGTATGAAATACGAATTTTATGTAGCAGAACTGTATTCGTCTGAGTGGTATATAATCAGCTTTACTATCTGCCATAAACTTTGGATGAAATCACAATGCTTTTAAGAAAAGTAAAAGAATATATGAGCACTCTGCAAGTTTTCCAAAGCTACTCTTGCATAAAGCTCAGAAAGCTTAGAGGACTCTCCTAGCCTTGACCGCAGAAAGTAGATAAAATATAAGGTATATTTGGAGACTATAATGAGGAGGATAAGAAAGCTTTTGCTTGCTTCTTCCTCTTCCTTTTCCTCTAGATTCACTAAGGTCATGCATTGGTACACAACGAGACAGAAGAAATCTGAACCAATCAATGGTATATAAACATATTTGCACAATATTTGTTGAATTTATTCCAGCACCTCAGGCACTGATTATGTTAAGTGCTGCCATAAATGGCCCCACATGTAGTCTAGGTTGCATTGCTGCCTGTTCTCCACTGGTTCTCTCCTATTGCCTTGTAGAAAGCCAGTCCTATTGCACCGTGAGATGTCCATGAACAGCTCCTTCAGGTGATCGGCTTTCAGCTTCGGAGGCTAAGCCTTGGCCCTGGAAAGCAGTCCCACTATTTCACTATTTGATACCCTTGAACCATACTACCACCGCTACTACAACAAATTAAAGTATATGTTGCAAAGGCACATGGATTCAGCCCAGACCACGGATTGTTCACATTGTCATTTCCCAGAAGAGAACGTGGTAATAAAACTGAAATTCGCCTGTGCTGGAAACAGAATTTCCTATCCTTGAGGTCTGCACATGACAAGATATACTGAGAATATTAGAGCTGGGGTTAGGGACTGGTAAAATCTCAGAACTTTTAGTGGATGATGATGGATGAGTGGAAGATGTAGCATATGATCTGGATGTGTGAGCAGAGTAATGACTGATGGGAAAGGGCTCATACTTTGTGCAAAAAGCAGCAATAGAGAAAGAATTAATCTCAGCCATGGATTATAATGGGCAGTCCACTGCTGTCAAATCTATGCCATCTGGCTTGTCCATGATGTCCTTGGTTTCTAAAACAGCTTGCTCCTCTTCCTGTCATGATAAGGATTTAGGATCCAGAGTTTACTCTTTGGGAGGTGAAGAGAATGATTATACCAGCACCCAGGGGTGCACCAGCACTAAGCCTTGATACTTGGATTCCTGAAGTTGTTCATGAGCCATCTCACATTGCAAGGCCATTCTGTTTTATGAAAATGAAAAACTGCCAAAAATAATGCAGCTGTAATTTGCACAATTGTTCTTGTGAAAGGAATATAATTTTGTTATACTTCTGAGATCTGGCCCCTGCTTTCTGCAGAAGTGTCTCAACATGACCACTGCCCTGCCTAGGGCCTGCTAACACTTCTCCTTTTGTAGCCTAAGAAATTACACCTCAGTTGCCTCCTCTCTGTCAATAGAGCCTCTGCCATCAACTTACGGTCCACCATATCCCATCACTCCAGAAACACTAACAAAAGAACATTTTTTTAATTGAAAGGAACATCTAACACGCATGCTAGGTGATCCTGAAAAGTGCAGGGTAAACCAGTTATAGGCAAAACTATGCACAAGGTGCTGCAACTTACTCCCAACTCCCCACTGAAGGGGAGGGAAGCTGCCTTTGTAAGGGGAAGAAATCAGCATGGGCTTGACTCCTAGGAGAAGTATGGAAGCCCGTTCCTTCTCGTTTCCTCTGAAAATTATGATTCCAAATCCTTTACCAAAAAGTTGTGTACCAATTTATTCTTGCCTCCAAAAGTCCATGCTCCCTAGGAGCAGTAAGGTGGACTATAAGTTTCCCAATGACACTGAAAAATAATTTGGAGTGGCCATGGCAGAATATAGGTAATGTGAAGTAACAATAAATGGGGGTCAGATGGTTACAGAATGTGTAGAAGTTGCCAGTTTTCCGTTTTGCCTTTTTTTTCCCTTTTTTTTTTAATTTTTGAAAGCAGTGGAACGTGGACACAAGTTTGCTTATCAAAGACATCCAAGGACCTGATATTTGGAGCATTAAAGATTAAAATAACGAAATAGGGAAGAAGGGCCTGGAAATTTAGCTTATGGAAGGAGTATTCAGACAAGCTTCCAGGAAGCAGGAATAAAAACCCCAAAATGTAATTAGGTAATTAGGCCATTCTGGATCAAACCTAGCTACACAACTATTCACAAATGTCACCCGGAAAAGATGCCTTACGATGCCTTTTGCACAGAGATTTGCAAACTTGTCACATCATTCAGCTAGTCTCAGCCTGCAGCAAGTTGCTTATTTCATCTGTCTAATGTCTAATCTTCTAGAGAATTGTTATTAATAATAATATTTTTTTTAGGATGCGTCTGTACTTGTTCAGGAGTATGCCTAAAAGTGATATATAATTTTGAAAGCAAGCTTTGTGTTTCAATACCTCCTTTGTTATCCTCCATGTATCCTTTGGCCTATCACAGTTGTAAATTGCTAACACTAATCTTTTCC
>JANZLQ010000030.1:5670641-5690121 GCA_026212715.1 Elanus axillaris
AAGTATGTTTTTGTGTACCTCATATTAAGGTGACCTATTTCACATAGGCCTTTATCAAGTGCTCAATTTGCATATTAAAAATTTGCATATCTAATATATGTTTCTAGACAAGCCTGAATATTAAAAAATAAAAAGCCATTTCCTACATGTATTTTTTAAAGCTCTAAATTACCCTAGAATATAAAATATAGTAATGACAAAACTAATGTTAACTGATGTTAAGTTTTCTCACTAGGAAAGACACTTTAAATTTCCAATCCCTTTCCTCTGCCTGCAGATGATATACTTGGCTCTGTAGAGAATCATCCCCTGGATCACCAGGTCCCATTTAAATATGCCAACCTTTGCTGCTCACTTAAGGCCACTATCAGTGAACACCAGCTGGAGCTACGTGCTTCTACTACAAGCAGTTGGAAATCCCAAGTACGCTGTTTCATGAAATCCATCAGAAGCACCAGTTGTGTCTGGTTAATTCACTCCTGTATTGGCAGTTTAGGACAATGCCACGTAGAACATTTCCAGAGGTTGCAAAAACTCCAATGGGTATTTGGAAAACAGGTGGGCTGTTTTGGCAACTTATGCTTTTATATAAAAAGCCACAAAGAAACATTGCTCTTCAACTACCCATGTTTCTTGAAACAAAATCTAGCTACATATTTCTTCTGGGTCATCTGGGTTCTGGCAGCTTTGACAAGATAATGCCTGTTAAAACAAAGTTAGAGGGTCCCACTATGTTTCAAGTTTTCTAATCTATTTTTTTATTGTGGTAACCCAGGACATAGACTGAATTTGTGGTCAGCTTTGACAGAGAACATGTTGATGTTCTAACGTATATATAAGCATTGCCCAGCTTTTCATCAGGAGGTGAGCAGCACTTTCCTAAAGTCTCTCCTAAGGCATTTCACTATAAGTGTGCCACAAAATCAAACTGCAGAAGTTCCCATCATGTCATTGTAGCTTCACTGTAGGTTGAGGCATTTTAAAGGAGGGGGGGTAAAAAAAAACAAAACAAAACAAAAAAAAAGGGAGAAAACATAAGCTTTAATAGCAAGCCACCTTGTTTGGTCAAGGTCAAAATACTGACCACTGCATTGCATACAGCTTGGTCACTGTAGCTGTACAGAGTACACTGGACAGTATTGTCGAAGGTAAATCTACCTTGCAGTCAAAGCATGATTACACCTTTTGTTGTCAAAACGCAAACAACCTTTCAATAATCTAGTATAATTGATGATAGTAAAGTAGCTAAAAGACCAAAGAACTCAACACAAGCTGAAAAACCATCCTTGGCATCCTGAGCAGTGCTTGAGTAACTTGTCCACACTGAGTTGTGTGCTGTCATGTCCCTACTGCTCTTGGTACCTAGGCCAGCTGGTTTAGAACTAGCTTGAGTATGTCTCTACATTTGCCACATTGAAATCATCAGTCTCCTCATTCAGGAAAAAAATATACATTATGGATCCTGGGAAAATAAAGTTGACTTTATTCCATGTTGCTGTTCTCTTAGCACCAATAAATAACTAGTACTGCTAATAAGCAAAAATAATGTAATCTCTGTAGCACCTATGAAGAAAATTTTTCAAATCACTGCGCTTTCTCAGGCTGCTGAAGTGTAAAAATAATGAATGATTTGACAAAATATCCATTTTAAGTTTGAGAAGAAAAAAAATCTGCTGGTTTGAGTTTATTAGGTTTTCTTTAAAAAAAAAGTCATTCAATATATTTCACTTTCAGATAAACAGAACCCATGTTTTATATGTGGAGATAGATCCAAAGACCCAATGAAAATATGCTTTAAGTGATCATCTGTTCTCTTCATATATGCTGTTTGGTTTATTATCTGCTAGCTCCCTCTAATATTTTTACAATGTGCTGGCCAATTACAACCCAACCACAGAAAGCTAAGAGGAAGAAAGGCGTTAATTTTGTATTAGGTTTGTGCGAACAGACAAGGGAAATAGGAAAGTCCCACACTGTAGAAAAGTCTGCCTTTAGGAATTTTGCCCTGATTATATGTCAAGCAATCCACACAGGGTTCATCCGTGAAACACAAATCCAGAGGGAAAAAATGTTCGCATGGATGCAACTGCTTACTTAACCACTTATTTAAATGTTTACTTTGCAGCCTTTTGCAGATCAGAGATACTTGCTGGGCAATATGCAGTCCCTTAGAATGATATCCTTTTAAAAGACTACTTTTTAGAATAGCGTGACTCTGATTTAACTTTCATAATTGCAGTTCTCTGTAGCATTTCATGTTTAACCGACTTTTTTTTAATAGCACCATGTTCAGTAACAGATTGCAAGGCGGATTGCACTGCTGCTCTACAGCCAGTTAAACACGGATTAGCTCACAACCGAAAGTTTTTAATAACACTTGCTCATTTCTTTATAGTGTCAGGTTTTAATTTCAAGAATAAATAAACTGTGTGTTCTCCACCTAATTATTTGCCTTATTGCAAAATAGCTTAATTGGATTAGAGATATTAATGCATTGGTAAATTTAAATATTACTTCATAGTAATAATTCTATCAAATGACTAAGAAGGCATTATTACTTCAGAAAGAAAAGATTGGTAGGATGTATATTTTAAACCCTAAAGGATCTTTACTGGTGTTCCTAGGGTAACCAAACTTTATAAGCACCACTACGCCAAGCTACGCAACCCATGGGATGTCATCCATGTTAACAATAAGAAATCTGAAAATTATTTTATTCCTAGGATTTCAGAGGTCTGTTATTAATCATTGCTAACTGATATAGAAGTTTTTTTGTTGCTCATCTATGCATTTATGCTTGTTCCTGTGATTACTGGTTTCCAGAAAAATATTTTTTGTGCAGATTTATTTCTGAATGCTAGAATGCAAGGTTCTGATCCTACAAATAAACATGCAACGTTATATGTGGAGACTTCTGTAGAAAGCTGGCTAGAGGAGAGAGGACATGACAAGATACGCCTGGCCAGGCCGTCCAAGGACACACTGACCTTGAGCTAGAGATTATACAATAACAAGATGCAGAATTAGGAAACAAGGCCGTAGGAGGCAACTGCAAACATCCTAAATATGCAGTGCTTTAGGCGGGGTTGGCATTTAGCTGATGGGCCAATAAGGAGCTTTAGCTTTGCAATATGTATGAGCTAATTAAAGTGCCTATAAAAGAAACGTCGCTTGTCAAATAAACTTGAGACCTGTCGATGACCACCTGGTGTCCTTGTCTCCCTTCGCCGACAGTTATACATGCATACTAACATGTAGTTTAGGAGGGTTCATCAAGTACATTCCATACTGCTAGTAAAATGAAAACTCAGTGTGGCCTTAACTGTGGTCCAGGTTTTTTGACCACTTAAAGCTCTTGTCCCTTCTGCAAGCACAGCCTGTTCAATACACGTACCAGTTTCTCTTCTTGGGTTAAAAAATGCCGGTGGTTTATCTAAACACACAAGAGTTGTGAGCTTTGCATACAATTCCGGTAACAGAAATTTATTAATGATGTCTTTTAAAGAAACATATATATATGTTTACATTATTATGTATCTATTTCAACATATATAGAAGAGTCTAACTTCCTTCACAAAAGTCAGACTTTATGAAACTGTTCTACACTTTATCAATTACTCTTACTGGGGTGTCACAGTTGTGAAATTTTTTAAAAGAGGGACACATTGGATGCGGAATGTCAGTGAATTGCATCAATGTGGGTATGAACCAAAGTTTTGCTGAATCCATGGAAACTGGAACTCTATGGTCATGGTAAAAATCCTGAGCTGAGTTGTAGTCCGTATCAACACAGGTAACATTCCTCCCTAATACTTTCCCTAAATCCCTCCCTCTCCCGACACTCCCACTTGTTACAACTGACAGTCGGCTGCCCTGCTCCTGGCAGTGCCGGTGCCAGTGTCCCCGGAGCCCTCACAGCACTGCGGCATCACCACAGTGTCTCTCAGCTACTTGGTGGGTACCATATGAGCTCCCTTTTGTCCTAGAAATTGAATACATACAAAATTGATACAAAAATATGGGTTCCAAAGGCTTTACAAACAAAAAAAATTGTTCCAGAAATGAGATGCTTGTCACAGTATCTTTTTAACCATTCTACATAACAAGATGACAAGACTCTCTTTCTTCTTTTTTCTCTAAGTTGCTTAGAAGTCTACAAAAGTTTGTAAAATTCCATTATATTTCATAGAATTTCATTGTAAGAATCATCTTCATAAAGTCTCTTCCTTCTTCCGTGTTTTTTAAAGGATGTCAGACGCATTCATTTGCATGTTAGCTTTCAGTTAAAGTAGTGCACATAGGATTATCATTTTCTTTTTTTTTAGGAGTCAGTGAACTCAGTGCTGGCTAAAACATGTTTTGTCAGCTGTCAACTGTAGCAAGAAAGAAAGTAAGCAAGAAAGTTGCTGGTACCCCAAAGGTCACATCTATAACCTTCCTGATATTTATTCTCCTTAACAAAAATAGAATTACTGGCAAATTCTTCTATGCAGATTTTTCTTATTAGAAAGCTGAAAGTTAATTTCCAAGAACAAAGACGGCTGAGAAAAGATGAATGATATAGCCAAACACATTACTTCTTGTGCAAATATCAATCTAAACTCTCCTTTAATTGTTATAGTTATTGACTTCAGACCATCACAGAATTATATCCCAATTTATTATTATTATTTTTTAGTTATCTGAAATAATTGTTTCTAAACTTATGTTACTGACAATCATCAGAAGCATTAACTGGGTTTCTTAGTATTAGCATCACAGAAAATAAACCTGTTGTGTTTGAAAGTTCATAAATAGCACAAAGTTCTTTACATTTCCATGTCCTGCAACAAGCATGGATAAAATAAGATTGAATTTCCAAGAAATATCAAAAGAAAGCAGGGCAGCCAAGAGTGCATAATTATCCAATTTGTAGAAACCATGACTACTTTTCTAATTACTTATTCCTGTCCAATGCCATGTGCAATATGAAGAAAACTGCCATTGTTTTTTTTATCTTCTCCCATTAGCAAAGTACCAATACATATCTATTTAGTCGAACCTTGTAGACGTGGAGGGTCAGAGGGAAACCTGTGTGTCCTGGTTTCAGCTGGGATAGAGTTAATTTTCTTCC
Source organism: Elanus axillaris (assembly GCA_026212715.1). Taxonomy (NCBI): domain Eukaryota; kingdom Metazoa; phylum Chordata; class Aves; order Accipitriformes; family Accipitridae; genus Elanus; species Elanus axillaris. Next base: position 5,675,755 of record JANZLQ010000030.1, read on the forward strand.
TACTAGCTGGTACAGTGTTATGGTTTGGATTCAGCATGAGAAGAATGTTGCCAACACACTGATGTTTTCAGTTATTGCTAAGCAGTGTTTATCCTAAGTCAAGGGGTTTTCATCTTCTCCTGCCCAGCCAGCGAGAAGGCTGGAGGGGCACAAGGATTTGGAGGGGACACAGCCAGGGCAGCTGACCCCAACTGGCCAAAGGGACATTCCATACCATGGGACGTCATGTCCAGTATATAAACTGGGGGAGTTGGCCTGGGGGGTGGATGTCTGCTCAGGAACTAACTGGGCATCGGTCAGCAAGTAGTGAGCAATTGCATTGTGCATCACTTGTTTTGTATATTCCAATCCTTGCATTATTATTGTCATTTTATTATTGTTATTATTATTATTATTACTATTGTCTTCCTTTCTGTTCTATTAAACTGTTCTTATCTCAAACCAGGCGTTTTACTTTTCTTTTTTTGCTGCTGTCCTTTGGCTTCTAAAAAAACTCATTAATTCCTAATATGGACTCATCTCAGTGTCTGATGGTTTCAAAATAGTAGTGAAACACTACCAAGAAAGAACACTTAGAAAGTTTTTATAATAGACAATGTCTGTCATTTTCCTAAAGTCTTCTTCCAAAGTTTCAAGTTACTGATGTCTTGTTTCTTCAGTCCAGGGTGAGGGAAAAAAGACATTGCATCTAGAAAGAGGTGAGGTGCCAAAACATAGTCAACCCATCAAAGACCTGAACAGTGTTTCAGCAGTGTTTATTCTTCCTTTGGCTGTTAGGTATCAAGCTCCTAACTTATGTAGCTGTTGCAAATACAGTATTAAGTAGTACGAGTCCAAGACTATTTCTGTACAAATGTTGGCAAGTTTAGATGAGGTGCCATATGGTAAAAGTGGAAATATCATTGCTGTTGCTCTTACACACAGGAATGTTGTTACATGCAGGAATTCCTAGATGAAGAAACATCATCTTAAGCACTGATGTTGAACAGAGTTGCTCCTGCCCCAGCTGTTTCACAGTCTGGGTAGGTTCCCATGGAGTTCCTTATTCCTCTGTTATTTGAGCATGTTCATTTAATGAAGAATATTATGATTTGTGTTGAATAAGAAAACAAAAAACCAAACAAGTCATTACAGTTGGACTTTTCTAGTCTCATCTTAACCTCTGAAAGTTACAGAGCAATTTAAATACTGGACTATAAGGTTTCATTAACAGTGTGCTGTTGTCATTAGCTGTGGTAAGACTAGATATTTTGGTAATTTTCCTCAACATAAAATTTTCCTTGCTCCATTTTTAGGTCCTTAGAATTTAATGTTCTTGTAACTATTCCTTTTTATTAAGAATAACAACCTTCTGTCATACCAACAGATGAAGACTGGAGAGAATTCAAGAAAAAAATAGATATATTGAAATCCAGATCCTTTCTCAGCACCCAAACCAACAGATTCTGTGCCAGGTCCAACCACAGAAATAAAAAAAAAAAATAGAAAGAAGGAAAGAACATCAGAGGCAACTGGACCTTATCATTTTTCAAGAATAACAAGTATTTAAAAGTATTTAATCCTAGCTTTCTGAAGTGTTAGATTCATGATGCAGTGCCACTGAAGATTTTTTGTCAGCACAAAAAAAGCTTCATTGAATCATTTATGTTTCATAACCAGTTATTCTCAATCATTATGACAGCTAATTAAAAAAAAAGAAAAAAAGAAAAAAAAGAAAGCAAAATCCCTATTGATATCCTACATTTAGGGAATAAAATTAAGACCAAAAGATTTTTCTGTTTTTTTTTCATAGAGTATGGAGAATTTACACTTTGATGCATACAATATTTGCTGTTGTCTGATACTAGACTAGAAAGATCTGCAACTCACTTATTCCATAGCATATTATGTTCCTATGAGAACACTAAATAAAAAGATGTGAGGAAAAAAATTTGGCTGCTTTCTCTGAAATACTGTCACCACAGGCTTGGGAAGTGACATTCTCTATCAGGTTAATACAGTGAGTAATGACTCTGCACAGAACAGAAAACTGGAAGAAACGAGAATTTGAGGAAGCTGGATGAAGATGTAATGTGTTAATGAAAATTCTTTAAACACTCACATAAAATAAGCTTATTGCAGCTTATAGGTCAACAATCTTTCCTACAACATCGAATATTTATGTAAATAGTATCATGTTGATGTCTCATTCATAAATTAAGGCAATATGTCTCTCTTCCATTTCCCTCCCTCCCCCTCTACCCCAACCCAACTCCATGTACCTTTATTTTCTTGGGGAAAAAACAGAAGAGGAAAATGTACTACAACCTAGGAGAACTTCTACATTCCAGAGTTTTATATCACTTAATATACTTTTCATCACTCCTTAACCATTTACTACCAAAGCCCGTCACTGAAAACCCATGTAATGTTTAGGTGTACATTTCAAGACTGCTATAAACTTGAGAACTTTGATTAAATTTTATGACATACCTGTCATAAACAAAACAAGCACTCAGTAATATGTATTGCTAGTAGATGGTAATCTTGCAAATGAACTTGAACCCCAAAATTGATTTAGAACTTCTTTGATCTCTTGAAATGGTTACTCCCAGGAAGAAGAAACTTTCTGGCCTAGGCCAGTGGTTACCAAACTTTTTCTGAACACGGACAATTTCTAACATTCAAAATTTCTTATAAATGACCATTCACTCTTAAAATGAGTGATTATTGAAAACATGTCAAATGTAATGAATATAAGGAGCCTGTGGTGTTCCATGAATTAGAATTTGGGAACTATCAGTTTAAAATGAACACTTATTCACTTTCTTCTTTCAGGGTATATTAAGATGAAAAAGGAAGCCCATGAAAGGACCTTGACCTGAGTGACTATGATCTTGTATTCTCATTGTGATCATCCCCTCTCTTTTCTCAACTCCTGGTAGAATGTGTCAGCTGTGCCATAGTCTGTATTGCAAGCTCTTGGGTTAGAGACCTTTCGTTTTGTGTACGCAGCACAGGAGAATCTCACTCCTGCCTCCAGAATAGGCGCTCCATCAATACAAATAATTTGCAAGTAAAACTATTTGAGAAGACACCTCTGGGAGAACATCGTTAGAAGCCAAAACCTTGTCCATAGCAGATGGAAGTTACTCCACTGTCGTGAAAATTGCTATAGTCTCCTGGGCAAACTAACTACTGTTTGGCCAATAAGCAGGCAAAATTTGTGTCAGCTATTTGGTTAATAACATCTGATATGATCAAAAATTAAGGGTGAACTCCATCATGCTGCATAATTAACACTACAATTTCCATTACACTTCAAATATTCAGCAATACAAAAGGAGGTCATCAGATATTATTTCTCTAATGTGGTTGTACCATTTGGAGTTCCACAAGTACTGCCAGCCTTGAAATATTTATATGTATCAATATGGGGGGGCGGGAGCAGAAATACAGCCACTAAATCTATATAAAGAAGCAAACAACATAAAAATGGAAGAAACTGATGTTAGTGGTATGTGAGTACTGAGTATTTATGACTATGCAAAAATAATTAATAAAAATCTTACAATAAACGAATCATCCTCTGAGGATGAAAGAACCAATAGGGAGTCATACCTGGAAAAAATAGAAAGGAAAAGCTGAGATACAGAAAGAGATAAAAACATTTAATCAGTTGCCAGACAATGAGCTGTTTCAAGAGTAATTTGCAAGCACTGGTTTAACGTAGCTGTTACATAACCCAGTAATTATTTAAATTACAAAAATAGAATGAGAAAGGATCAGGAACCAATTAGTAAAAACAAACTAATATAAATTATACACACCAGACAATTATGCATCAATCCAATTATCATAACAAAAGAAATCTTGTGAACTGACAAGCATAAGAGAAAAGATCGAAATATCTCCCATTGTATTCCACATTTAATCAAGAAGATAAAGCACATAACTAATTTCTGCTATTAAACTAAAATTGTATTCTTGCTAATTCAGCAACTATATATTTATATAGGTTCGGTATATATTTATCAAATAGACATACTGAAAGATATTTCAGTATATATTTAAAAATCTCAAGTGGCTATATATATAATTTTAAAATAATATTTTAAAGCAAAAAAGGATTAAAGTTCAGGGCAATTTCATTTAATATTTCTGTATGTATCCCTATTAAAGGACACACCTCCCCATCTTTCTTAGCAACACTTACACTAATATCATGGAGAGGTGAAACAGCACTAAGGCCCAGAATCTCAAAACCAGTCAGATTTCTACAACAGGATTAAATGTGTCCTTATTTATATATAGCCAATTTCTCAGTGCAAAGGTTTCTATCCAAGTTTGTCATCTCAGGCTTTGTTATTTCCAGTGGAAAGAGACAGACACTTCTAGGGCAAGTTCATCTCATCCTAAAGGAAAAGTCTAAAATAGGACAGATGACTCATACCTTAACAACTTTCTTTTTCTCTGTTGACTGTAATTTTTGATATAAGTACATTGTAATCACTTGTTTCATTCCCTTGTTTATAGAACTGCCAAGGTCACAGTGCTCTATTCCATGATCCCTTAGATACATATGCTTGGTCTCAGGCTAGTAGCTACAACCATTAGCCCAGTTGATAGGAATACATAGAAGCACTGAACATATTCTCCTCTCCAAAAAACTTTTATCCACAAATGCAAAAAAAAAAAAAAAAATAAGAAAAAGATAGAAGGGAAAGCTTTTTTACAGCTAAGTGAGGTTCACATTTATCAAAATGGAAAAAGAGAAGAAAACGAACTCCAGACTAACTGACAACCTGAAATTCCTAGAAGCAAAAGTATTCTGCAGAATAATAATAAAAAATCCTCAGGGATTCTAATATAATATTTGTAGTATATTTACTATCATCTTGCTGTTACAGTTTTATTTACAATGTTGTTGGTTTTAATTTTATGTTTTTATAATAACATCAATTTTGTTGTTAAAACATCTTTTATAGACACTATTACTTGGTATTGAGTAGATTTATTGACACTTTAAACATACGTGAAATATCTGTAATGTGTGGATACTTGACAAGCCTATAGCCAAGCACGGTATGCAGTATGCCCAAGCTTATGAAATGTTTCTTAGTTCCTAGCACAAGGCTGTGTTAAACACAGCTGGCTTTTTGGTTGGTGTAGAGCATAGCCAGGACAAGATTTTAGCTGCCTTTAATTTTCCTTTAGTCATGATACTGATGGAATTTGATCCTTATGAGTCCCTTCCAGTTTGAGATATTCTGTGATTCTATGATTTAATTGCATGCATTTACTAGCTATGAAAGAAGCCTGACCACATCAAATTATCTAAGAATCTTTTAAAAATAACTGTTGGGTTCTTTATAATTTATCCTCAAAAGTCCATTCTTTTTGAATTCAGCTTTTCAAGCTTTTCATAGGACCATGAAGGCTAGAAATGCTTCTTTTTTGTTAGAATGAAAGCTATTACCACAGAAGGGGAAGTGGCAAATCTTTCTGGTATTGAAAACCCTGTGCTACCTGCTGCCACTCTAACAGAAAACAGCTGGAGAAGAGTGACTTGCTAATCAGGTTGGACTCCTCTCTAATCAAGGCAAAAGTGTTATCTTGCAAGGGGCTCGCTCTAGACGTCTCTAGGCACTGCTTGCACCTTGTCAGCGGCTGAGAACATGGTGTATCCCTGGCCTTATTCTCCATTAGGAGACCTCACGATGTCTTGCACACTGTTGATCCCAAGCATGAATTGGGAACCAAGTGATCAAAATATCAGTTCCAGAAATGCAAAGTATTTCATTCAAAAAGAATCTCTTGTCATTACAGAACATAGCAAACAAAAATAATAGAACAGAGGCATTTCATGAAAGAAATGCAAACACAGTGTCTGCTTATTTGGTTGTTTTAATTTGTGTAATGACTTAGATAGACATAAAAGTAACAACAATTAAATTCTTAATGAATTTTAAACTTGGACATGGCCAGCCTGGAAGAGCTCAATCTTGCTCAGGTTTTAAATGTTAAGTTGCAAGGAAGTGAAAGCCTTCTCTACATGTCCAGGTGGGAACTACAAAATTAGCTTAAGTTTATTATTAGAGGAACTGATCTGAGGACAGAGCCCTTAATTTAATTTCTAATCACATAGCATGATGGACTCTCCATGCAAGGCTTAAACTCCTGGGCATTGCTAAAAGATCTACAACTACATCGTCAAAAATGCTTCCAGGATGCTCATGAGTAATCTGGCTCAATGTATGTGGCAACATCTTAACTGCCCGGCAGTGACTGAGCTGGTGGGTACGCTCAGACACCTGGTGTTCCCTTTGCACCTCAGTTGCGCTTGGACTGCATACTCCAGTGTGCTGTTTGCATGGAGGACAAATCTACTGCCCTCTGCTCATGACACTCAAGAGACAGTATAGACAAGTCTTACAAGTTCTGCTTGCCAGAGCATTGGCTTTTACACATGTAAATGTAAAGGTTGTGCTTCTAACACCTAGTGGTAGAAGAGTAGCACTGGAAGCCAACTAAGCAATCTAGAACTGAGATACTCAAGTTGTCTAGAAAAAAAAGGTTTTAAAAAAACCCACAGCAACAAGGCAAGAAGCAGAGCACAAAGGATAATATCAGCGATTAACAGATGTCTTCCAACGCCACAGGTAGCAGAATAAAAAATCAGTTTGTTTCATCTGTTAGTGCCAATTTATTCTTTTCAATGGATCCATGGGTTTTGCATTGTTTATGGCCCTGAATCAAAACCTGCAATGTGTACTAAAATGTAACAACTGCAAGCCCCTTTAAGATCATGTTAAAACATGTCCTTGCTCTAGGCATTAGGTATCCCAATGTGACAAATGTGGATCTGTTTTTAGCACTTATGAAAAGATATTTCTAAGCATATTACTCTCATCCAGATTATGTCTGGGAGCTTTTTGTGGAAAAGACATGCAAACTGGGTCTTCTCAGCTTCCTTTGTGAGATAAGAACATTGCTGAACACTGGTGAACAATTGAGCAAAAGCGTGAATACTGTAAAATATTTGCTTATGTCTACCTGAACCAACAGCAGAGCCTTCCGTAGTGAAAGAATATGTCTACTGTCACTGATGCCAACAGGAATGCTCTGTGATTTGGTTGCATTTGTGAAATAAAATTTAAAGGCTCAGGGTAAGAAGTGGATTCTATTATTCTTTTAAGACAAGATCCCAGTTATGAATTATTTATAGGTGCCCTGGCATCTGAAATCCACAAGGCATAATTCTGCTCAGCTTCTCTTTAGTGCTGATATGCAGCCCATAAGAATTACAGAAGTGTAGATTATAACACCCACAGCACACAAACCTAAACTTTTATCTACACTTCTTAGAGTACACATGCTCTTTCTCACTTGAAAGATACAGTGCCAGCAGTTCCGAAACAGATAGCAAAGTGCATCCTGTGCTATATTAAACACAGTATAACCAACTGGTCAAAAGAGGGGATTATCCCGCTATATTCAGCGTTGGTGCAGACTCACCTTGAGTACTGTGTGCAGTTCTGGGCCCCACAATTTAAGAAGGACATGAAGATCCTTGAATGTGTCCAGAAGAGGGCAACCAAGCTGGTGACAGGGCTGGAAGGAATGTCCTGTGAGGAGCAGGTAAGGACTCTGGGTTTGTCTAGTTTGGAGAGAAAGAGGCTGCGGGGCGACATCACTGCTCTCTACAGCCTCCCTAGGAGGGGACGGGGAGAGGGAGGTGCTGAGCTCTTCTCCCTGGGATACAGTGACAGGACGCGTGGGAATGGTTCAAAGCCGCATCAAGGGGGTTTAGACTAGACATGAGGAAGCATTTCTTTACCAAGAAGGTGGTCAAACACTGGAACAGGCTTCCTAGAGAGGTGGTCGATGTCCCAAGCCTGTCAGTGTTTAAGAGGCATTTGGACAATGCCCTTAACATGCTTCAGCTTTTGATCAGCCCTGAAGTGCTCAGGCAGTTGGACAAGATGATCATTGTAGGTCCCTGCCAACTGAAATATTCTGTTGTATTCTAAATAGTATCAAGGAATATGATCATGTCATCCATAGTCACATAGCTTTGACATCTTTGACAAGAGTATTCATCTTCATCAATTTATTTGCTTTAAATGGTGCGATGTACATGTAAATGTTATACAAGATTATAGTCAATACTTATGTAGGAAAACACTAAATTTTCATCTTAGGTACACATAATCTCACATTTTAAGTAGATTTATACATGAAAAGTAAATTTATTAAGGTAATCTAAGAATGTAAATTCATACACAGTGTCAGGTCTTCATGCTTTGAAATGGTCTCAATATCTGATGTTTCAGGTAGCTAAAGGAATTTTAGAGTAATTAGGAGACAGTGTAAGAGACTCATTGGTTACAGGGAAGAAGACATAAGTGGGAAGACGTATGGCATAATTAGAAAGAAGTCTGATATCAGTGTTCTGAAGTCACTGGAAGTAACATGTCCTTGCTTTCACGAGGGCACTTATTTAGAGCTTTTCTCTTAAAGACCAGTCAAGAATTTTTGTATAAGTTAGATGAATCATCATGCTTAAGACCCAGTGCTCTCTCAGATTTGTCCAGTTAGATAACAGATTCAAAAGGTATTTGAAGCAGATGGGCAACCAGACAGACACACAGAATAGCGCATTACATTTGGTTCTATAGAAAAACAGGATAAATAAATTTGATTTATTACAACCAAACTGAAAAGTTAACATATATAATATGAAATAATAAGCTTTTATTATTTTTACAGTACTACTCAGCATAGAAGTATGAAGACGTATAAAATGAACAGTTGATGTTTTGATTACTGCAATGGGATGCATCACTTCCAGACAATCTGCTCTGAAAGACAGAAAGGAAGTATTCTTAACCCTTCTTAGTGTCCATTTGTCACCATATTGAAAAGTTTCAGCAGCTCTGTATTTTGACAATTTCTGTTCTTCTTTACTTATTGCAACCCTATTGCCTTCACCAGGATTATATAACCAATACAGATTTGAATTTACTTCATTATTTATTTCTTAGGATCTCCTGCAAGCAGATATGTACAAAATCCTTAAAGACCTCTAGGGCCATTTTTATTATTATTATTTTTTCTTAAGGATATTTTAAGAATTTCGAAAATTCTATGACATACTTAAAATTAAGCATTTTGATGATTATTAAGAAAATATATGTATCTTACAGTGTATTTCTATTTCCTGAAGTAAATACATGTCATTTTTCTTACAAGGCTAAATTATATATTTTATACTGTCTCTGCAAGTAATTTGTTTGTGTGTTGCAACCAGAGAGGAAAGAAAAGAGCAAAATAGATACCCTCTAGTAGAACCATTATTTATCAGTATATTCCTGTAGGCCTATCCTGTCTAGACTATGAAATCTAATCTTATTATACAAAATGACAAACGAAAAACCTGAAATGCTAACTCTAGAAGAGATTTTCTGTATTATGGGAGTGGGGATAGTGAGGGGAGGAGAAAGGAGAGAAAAAAGCAGGGGAAAAATGCTGTAGGAGGGAAAGATAATTATAGTGTGCAGATGGCCAAGAAAATGTCGTAAAGCATACTGTCAGCACAAGATACAAATTGTAGTTTTCCACAAAAAAAGCAGTATCCAGCTCTTTTCCCCCTTGGCTTATCACTGCTAGCTATAATGAGTCCTGCTTATGTTCTTAATCTGTAAAGAAAAATATAATATCAGATTTATATTCCTAATCTGCAAAGAAAAAAACCCAAAACTTATATTGTCCTTCTAAATGAGAGGCTAGGCAATGCTGGAAAGCAGAAATACAGCAATTATGTTAGTACAGGAGATGCATGTTTAAGCTGTTCAAAAATTTACTTACAGCAACATTTGGGAAAAGTGTAGCAAGCTTGTTTCAAATGGGTTTTAGTGAATACTTTTAATTTAAATACATACAGGAATCCAGTTCTCAAGTTTCACTGAAGATATTACAATTATTTTAAAAAATCAGCGGAATCTATTGTTTTGACTTAAATCTGCAAGGTTCAACTTGCCTTGAAAACAAACTATAATATATTTTGCTTCAACATAAAAAAACCCAGATGACTCGCACCTACATAAATGGATAAGTCACTTAACCACATCCATGAGCCCAATTTGCCTAACCAACAGACAACAGTTCCACCAATATATGAATGTAGCCTTCTTTTTGCAAGTATATGACAATTTTGTTTATTTGACTTACTTGATATGGGCATATTTGTGAAGTTGATAACGCATACTTTGCTTGTAGACACTGGAGGCACTTAGTCTAAATATGTAGGAAAGATAGCATGTGAACAGTGTTGGCTAATGATGTCTGTTCATTCATATACAGATTTTATTCCTTTCCTGGATGCAATGTGAAGTTCTAGGAGGAAGTCAGAAGGTGTCTGAAGAGCTTGAATTTATTAATTCCAAAGGAGAAGGTAATTCAAGAAACGCTTGTTTTCTTTCATGAGTGACAAATCAGAAAGCTCTGCTTCCTCTTTAGACATGCTGAGCTGTTGTGAACTCACCTGATTAGTTGCATTTCATATCTTCTGTACATCTGCAATGACCAAAGTGTCTGAAACACAAGTGACACCTGCTCATTAAATGTTTTTATGAGCTCTTAGAAACCCTTCTGCTAGACACTACCCTAGTTTCAGTCAACATGGCTTCATCCTACTTCAAATTATGTAAATATTTACATTTTATTACAACATTGACATCTTTACTTTCATAATTAATTTTCCAAGTGTGTTTGTACTTGCATAATAGGCTTGGGAGTCTTTGGTCATAGAAAATATAGTAAATATATACATATGCAATTCATTCAGCAAATGTGAGAGTATGAATTGTGTACTTCCTACATTTAGTGGACAGGTATTCAAAAAAGAGCTCATTGCTTCTTAAGGAAGATACAGGGCTTATCTGGAAGAGGTGATTATTAAATGGTCCTGTGTTTGCAGCAAAACCCTTGTGCTTCCTGAGCTATCTTTATATATAATGACACAGATACTATGTACTGCGTACAATGTAAAATTTATTGTAGTGCTATGTACTGTGCGCTGACCAGGATTATGTACTGAATTATGGCCCCATATTTCCAGCATTCGCAGTGTCTCTGAGTCACCTGAGCTGCAATGTGATCCGTGAGAGGTGATTTGTTCAGTGCAGTAAGCCTGACTGACTGCAGTGAAGCATCTAACCACTGTGTTTAGAAAGTGGTCCAACCTCAACAGCAGGGAGGGGGGGGTCTCAGTTTTGGACTCCCATCCCCTGCGTGAGAGGAGAGGCAGTACTTGACTCCGAGCTGGCTTGTGCAGGCACAGGAGGAGGTGTGTCTGCAGACCTGTGATGCCCCCTCCTGTTACACCTGCAACTTTCAGCTCATTGCCAACACAAGGAAAGCAATTTGGCTTTTAGGGTAAAGCCTGCTTTCCAAACACCTGCTCCGATTTTATCCAGAAAACCAACAGTCAGGTGGATGCCTATATCTTACAGATGGGCTAAGGCCTTTGAGTCATCTACTGGGTCCCACTGAAAAATAACCGTCTCTGATGCTTACCAAAATATTCTGGAGTTTTCAGAAATTAAGAAACAGTGGCATTCCTCCCAATACAGTCTTCCTTTATTATCATGGGTTGAGTGTACAAAAATGAAATAATAGCCTACAGAATTATGGAGGCATAAGAAGACAATTGCTACTGGTATCAGAAGAAATTCTGATTCCAGCCTGTGAGTACAGTAGTGTCCTGGTTTCAGTTGGAATAGAGTTCATTTTCTTCCTACTAGCTGGTACAGTGCTATGGTTTGGATTCAGCATGAGAAGAATGTTGCCAACACACTGATGGTTTCAGTTGTTGCTAAGCAGTGTTTAGACTCAGTCAAGGGTTATTCAGCTTCTCCTGCCCAGCCAGCGAGAAGGCTGGAGGGGCACAAGGAGTTGGGAGGGGACACAGCCAGGGCAGCTGACCCCAACTGGCCAAAGGGACATTCCATACCATGGGACGTCATGTCCAGTACATAAACTGTGGGAGTTGGCCTGGGGGGTGGATCTCTGCTCAGGAACTAACTGGGCATCGGTCGATGAGTTGTGAGCAATTGCATTGTGCATCACTTGTTTTGTATATTCCAATCCTTTTATTATTATCGTAATATTGTTATCATCATCATCATTATTATTATTGTCTTCTTCTCTGTCCTATTAAACTATCTTTATCACAACTCACAAGTTTTACTTTTTTTCAGTTCTCTCCCCCATCCCACTGGGTGAGGGGAGGAGTAAGCAAGAGGCTGCGGGGTGCTTATTTGCCAGCTGGGGTTAAACCATGACATGTGGTCAGAAGGATGATGATCTGTAGGGGAAAGGGGAATGGAAAAGTACATAAAAATAAAAATCTTACAGCATTCATGATCTCTGTAGATTTGATTACAAAAAGCTGCTCATGAACAGTCTTGCATACGTAGTCTAAGAGACAAAAAAAATAAAATTACCTTTTCAATAAGATTTCAGTTTGTCTATAATTATTGTGAAACCCACCCAACTACACTGAACTGTCTACTGGGTCATCTTCTCTGGAAACTGCCCTCTCTGCCCTCCCTGTGTGGTATTTTCACACCAATAATTAATTTAAAAGCTGATTTGCAAGGCTGGAATCACAGTTTTGATTCCCAGTGTAATTCCTACTTGCCTAAGCTGATCTCACACAGTTCATCAGCTCTTGTGCTGTCCTTCACATCTGTGTCAAGGCAGCAAAAATCACAACTGCAGGAAAGCTTTGCACAGCCATATGTGGCAGCTCACCAGTGGTTTTCTTCAACTGCCTATTAGGAGCAACTCCCAGCGTGACTAAAATGAACTGATCTGATACTACTGTCATTTCCCTGTTGGAGTTATAGCCATACTGAACTCGGCTCTCTTGCTTTGTGTTTCCAGGCTGCAGTGTGGATACATTCCCTCTGGACAGATGAGACGTATGCAAGGCAGAAGGCGAGTACGATAACTCCTCTGTACAAGCACAGGCAGCTCTTTCTGTATACATGTCAGTAAGTAGTCAAACTGACAACTGACCCATGACAAGGTTATGTCTTTCTATCAATTGCCTGTAATCTAGTGTGTATATTAGAAGTTTAAGGACACAGTTAGCGTTTGCTGATCTAAATTGACTTCATACACACCCTTTATCACCCTGTAAGGATGAGTGCTTTAGATCAAGTTCCCTAATTGAAACCCCATGGTTATTTGGACAGAGAAAATGTCATTTCAGCAGCTGGTGCATGATAAACTTTGTCCTGATATATTTTGCAGTCCCAGAGTAGAAGATGGAAAAGTAGCAGAATGGAACTCAGTCCAGCATAAATGGCCTTTGTTTAAAGGTTTATTTCTTAACTCCAACTCTTTGTTATTTGAAAGAAATTAAAGCATGCAACAGGATAGCCAAGCATTGATTGTTAAGTCCAAATGGTTCACAATGGGCATAGGATTTCCACAAACTAAATTTTGATATATTCTGGTACAATATTCAAATGAAACTGCAGAAAAAATAGCTCAATTTCACATATGCCCTTCAAATGCTGACACTGAGGCCGGAAAATACTCCAGTAGCTACATTGCACAACAGCCACCTTTTTCCTGTTTTATAATATTTGCAAAGGCTCTGTGTTTTTTAATACATTTTTGGCCTGTGTTTGTAGGGCTGCTGACTGCTAACAATGTGAGGAGTTTCATCCAAAAGTTCCCTTGCTTAGCAACAGAATGTGTATTGCTCAGGGTGCAGTGCAATTGGGCAACCTTCACAGCACACCATTAGCATACCTAAAGATATTTCAGCTGGCAGAAAGTTGTATTCTCATCCCCTTTCTGTGTTGGTTCTTTGTGACTCCATTTAGAAATCTAAACTTGAAAGCTTGCGTTTTGCATTTGATTTTTTCCATATTTGCTGTATTATTGCAGGATTGTTATCTACTGTGGTATGCCAAGGAGCTCTTTTCTTGTTGCTCTGTATTTCTTTAACCTGATTTTGTTCCTGGCTCGATCTGGAACAGAGCTTGCTTTCAGAAATTCTGCAGAAGACTTTGTTGCAGTAGCCTTTTCTTGCTCATACAGATAGGCTGCAGGTGTCTGTACTGTCACTTCACTGTCACTGACATGCCAGCAGACACATCCAGCCTGTTTTGATATTTCTTTGACAGGCAGGAGTAAAATCCTGCAGAAGAAAAGCAGCTTTTTTTCCCTGTCTGCAGCAAATTGATTATTTCTTTAAATAATAGGGTTTTTTCCCTTAAAAAATATATCATCAGTGACACTACCAAAATGAAAAGAGTCCAGAAAGCCACCTAACTAATACTGAGGTTACAAATGCTGTCTGATTCC
>JANZLQ010000030.1:5706779-5729787 GCA_026212715.1 Elanus axillaris
CCTATTAAGCTGTCTTTATCTCAACCCATGAGTTTTACTTCCCCTCTGCCCCCCCAATTCTCTTCCCCATCACACTGGGTAGGGTGGGACTGAATGAGCGGCTGCATGGTGCTTACTTGCCAGCTGGGGTTAAACCACGACAGTGCTAAAAAGCTCCATGAAACTTTACTGTCTTCAGTAATGGCACCAGTCTGGCATGCCTTGATAAATAGCTGTTTTTTCTTGGATGAAAACTACAAAGACTATAGAATTACACTGGGGATAAAAGAAGAGCAACAAAGTTGGTGAGGGGCCTGGAGCACAAGTCTTATGAGGAGCGGCTGAGGCAACTGGGGTTGTTTCATCTGAAGAAGAGGAGGCTGAGGGGAGACCTTATTACTCTCTACAGCTACCTGAAAGGAGGTCGTAGTGAGGTGGGGTCAGTCTCTTTTCCCAAGCAACAAGTGATAGGACAAGAGGAAATGGCCTCAAGTTGTGCCAGGGGACGTTTAGTTTGAATGTTAGGAAAATTTCTTTACTGAAGGGGTTGTCAAGCATTGGAACAGGCCACCCAGGGAACTGGTTGAGTCACCATCCCTGGCGGTATGTAACAGACATGTAGATGTCACACTTAGGGACATGGTTTAGTGGTGGACTTGGCAGTGTTAGGTTAACAGTTGGATTCAATTATCTTAAGGGTTTTCCAACATAAATTATTCTATGGTTCGATGTTCACCTAGATAACAACAGTACATACTACTTATTCTTTTTCTTGAAAGAAATACGCCTGGTCATTATGTTGTTAAAGTTGCAGCTGCTGGTGGGAAATGGATTAGTCCACTAATGCAAAGTAACAGTTGTCCTCTACTTGGGTGGAAAAATTGCAGTGTAAGAAGATCCTTCCATTACATCACATTCTAAAAAGGAATCCCACTTTCTGAGGAATTAATATAAATACTAATGTAAAGAAAACAATTACTAGAAAAATTAATGTAAAGAACATACTGTAATTACAGTAAAAAGCAACAGGATTAAATCTTTGTGAAGCAAAGTGAAACTGTGAGCTGTTGGAAGCTGAAGCTTGGCAACTGAATGTCTGAAAAAGGTGGGAAAATTTTTAATATTCTCTCAGCCTTATTTTGAAAAAAAGTTTTTTCTACACACAGTGAATCCAATTGTACATGTATACTCCAATGTATTAATATTTAGAGAAAAAGTTAGATAACAGATATTGAAGAACAGTGTTCCCAAATTTAGGATCTGAGTGCTCCCTATCCTAGAAAAGCCTATGTAAATAAAAGGAAACTTAAGTGTCTTGCACAGTTAAGTAAGTACCAAGCTGGTTTGATATCCAAGTATTTTCACAAATTAAAATAAAAACCTATAAACAGCTCAGTTCTTTGTTATTCAGATATACTAAAGTAACAGGTGGATTTTTCGTCAATGTTTTAATAAGTGCTGCCTTTATCACTTGGATTTGGGAGTGATGTGAGAGTCTGTTTCTGAGTGATGTATAGGTTTCACAGAAGTACTTGACTCAAATGGAAATGAAAGTGGATCTTCAGTACTTTTGAAAAACACATCAAGTATGTATATCTAAATAATAGATAAAAATCTTTGTAGCACAGCTGAAAACCGCTCCTTCACGTTCATATACATGAATTCATACCATTCATGTACAACAAATACAAAAGAAACTAGTTTGTACAAAGAAAAATGAAATATTATAAGATCAGCTCAAAACTTAAATACTAGAAATCACAGGGAAGCACAACCATCAGTAAGAAGCTTAGCAAGTTAATCACCTGTTAAATTCTTCTTCAAGGATCTGATGACAGGTTGGCCAGTTTTCAATTTTATGGGTCCATAATAATATACTGGCCTCACACACCACAAAGGAATATGGGAAAATTGATCTAAAACTTCTGGTGCTCAGTGAATTAATTTTCCCTCTTAAAACAGCAATCAATTCGTTTAATGAACAGCATTTCATTAGAGAGAGAAATTCAGTGACATAGATTAACTGGGCAACACTCAATATCTAGTGAGTTCTTTTCCTGATTTTTACTATTTACAGCCCTCTTTGACTTTTTTTCATGAAACAACTGCTGCACCAGCTAGTTGCTTCTGATTTCCAGTAATAACAGCTTGTATGTGGGGGACTCTGACCTACTGAGCCTGGCTGCAGTTTAAAGATAGTTTGGAAGGTAGCTCTCAGACTTGATGATAAGGAAATACTGCTTATTGCTCATAATTATACCTTATGGAAAACTTACATGTTTCTAAATTACCTGTAAGAGAAAGCTGTATTAGAAGGCCAGAACAGTCACTCTGTGAGTGCAGACAACCATAGCCAATCTCTCTCAAGGTGAAGAACATCTACTTTCCCCACTGAGTTTTGTGATTCCCCAATCTATTTTTGTGAACATCACATCAGTCCCCAGTTCAATTAATAAATGTAGCATTTAATATATTATTGTTTCATTTTTAGAACAGCCTGCATAAAAGAATTAAAAAGCTGTAAAAAAACAAGGATCCCTAATAAAGTCTGTGTTGGTTATGTGCCTTGAGAGGTATAAACATTTCTGAAATTTGGAAAATTGTGTAGACACACAGTCTGGGTTTCAAAATTCATTACAAATTTTAGTTTATAGAATATTGCAACTATCCTAATTTTTTAAGGCCAACAACCTCCCAGGTGCATTTAGATTTCCAGGACATTTGAAAATACAGACAGTACGTTATCTTCTGCAACCAGCCTGCGCTCACATTTAAAAGTGAGTTCTCATGATCATGTGTGAGTCTTCAGGAATTGTCATACTGGTAAGCACTGGAAACATTGATAGTGACAGTCATCACACGTCAGGAAGCTAAATAGCTCATTAGAGCAAGGCAGTAGAGGAGAGACGTTAGCAGGGAATGACATGAGGGGAGAGGATTCCTCTGCTATGGAGAAGAGCACTAAACAAAATGCAACATGTTCCAGACGAGGAAATGAGAACAGCTATTTTAAAGCGAGCAAATCAGCAGTAAAGGAGTAAAGGAGAAATCAGCAGTATCTGCCAAGCTTGGGAGTGATTATTGACAGGGGCAGGGAGAAATGGGATGCCAAAGACTCGCTGATGAGTGTATGAGCATCCACCTGCCAAGAGCCAGGAAACTGACAAGTCAGTTAAAGAACTCAGAGAAAAAATATCAGGACTGAAAGCTGTCAGGACTCGGGGAAGCATTTGAAAGGCTATTCACTCTTCATAGATCCTGTCTTTCTAAAGATAATCTCACTGCACGCAAAAAAAGTGAAAGAGGCTTCTCATGCCAAAGAATTTTAATTTGTCACTTGCAACACAGACTGAGTACATGTGACTCTACATGGGAATTATTCACTATGTTGTTCCATTTGTATAAGCCATTTCTTTGTTCTATTACAGGATTATGGCTAATACAGAGCTGTCTCTTTATAATCACTCTCTGGTTCATTTTGTACTTCACCAAAGAAAAATTTTATGACCTTGTACAATTTCCAAGATAAGGTATTTGAAAAAAGCAAACTTCTTTTGAGACGTGCAACACAGAGCAATGTGTAGTTAGCAGGTGATGTCAGCATAGTGAGGCTATATGTTCACAAATGTTTAGTGAACAGGAGAGCTCTACCTTGATCCTGTTATATTTGATCTTAATATACTCACCAATGGCTGCACTTTGTGTTGATTTTTATCTTCTCGGAAAGGAACCAGGTTATAGGGGGGAGTTTATTATGGTAGGCACTACACTGGCATAACGAATTACACACTTTCCCCTGAGAAAAAATTAATGTCAAATATTTATTTTCACATTTATTTTCACATTTCTGTGTAGCTGTTCTATAGCTGAAAAAAAAATATATTCTATACTTTTGATTTCCTTTGTAGGGATTTGTTAAACATTTATAGATATCTTTCAGAAACTAATTTAAGCTTTACCAGCTGTAAGAGATAGATTTGGAAATGCTTCCTAAGGAGGTACAAGACTAAATAATATCTAATCACCTCCAATGTTCACTCCACAAGTTCTCCTTTGTGAAGATTGAAATCTCCTTTTTATGTTCCATGGAAGCCTTCCAGAGGTTCTTCTCTCATTTAGTTCTGCTGTAAATGTTGAACCGTGAAGATATAAAAAGAGATGGTAAATGGCATCCATCTCTTAAAGTGGTGTAGAATAGTATATCCTGACTGATATAAAGAGAGTTCTTCACATTTCCATCAGCTGAGAAGGCAATGCAGTTTTCTCAGTTTGAACAGTAAGGAACTGAACAGCTGGCACTGATTAAATACAAAACCTGAGGTGTTGATTTACTCTTGATCTCTAGTTTCTGGAGTAAAATAACCACTTAAAGCACCTGACATCGATGACTAGTAAAAGAAAATGTAAAATGCTACAAAACCATCCTTAGTAAACTCTAAAAATGTCTCAGAAATGGCTGGAGTACAGGGAACCCTTTTCATTAATTCTCTTATCAGGAAAGTATAGTTATTTTCACAATTGTTCTGAAAATACAGAATATTACTATTGGAAAATTAGTTGTTACAATCAATCCTTGTGTGATTTTTTGATCTTGAGGCTAATTATGACCCTCAAATAATAATAATATTTCACAAGGTATACTGTGATATTACTTATTCATTTATTACTACTTGTGAAAAATATTGTGGAAAATGATGCCTTTAGTTTAATTTTTTTATTCTGTCCTTGGATTTCTGTCATAGATCTAGTAGGTTAAAAAACTTATACCTACCTGTCAGATTTTGAAAATCCTCCTCACATTTGCTTGTATTTTTTATGACAAGTGATCGTGTCTGCTTAACTGGGCTACTCATGGACCAATGTTCATCATGTATCAGATATCACTTGCTGGCTCCAGTGTAATGAGACATGCGTGACTCTAAAGGCGTATGCAGATGTGATCCTCAATTTGGTGCAGAGAGATTCTTCTCTCCTACATATTTACTAACAAAAGAATTTGTTTTCACTTTTCTTCATGATTTCTGTGTGATAATACTTTCTTTATTTATAGTAAAAGCAGTGTGACATACCTCAGCAACTATAATAGGGTCTATATTGGGTGTTCTATGAAGTAAGATAACACGGTGTTCTAGGCAACCTGACATCAACATTCAGAAAACCTCTCAGAGCTCACATGTACGCTCCCTCAGAATTACAGGCAATACGGAAAAACTCTAGATGATTGAAGTGCTATCCCGTTATCTTTAGAAATCTCCAAAATGAGCATTTGTTATAGGTGCGTAGTGTTCCCTTCAAATTGACAGGTTATGTTTTTGTTGAAAAGTTGAAAATACTATTTTACTGTATCATGTCAAATAAAAATGTAAGAAAACTGGGAATGGCTGCGAGGTTTGGTGGAAGGATCACATTCCCAAGAGTTTAAAGCCATTTCATTTTTAATATATGTGGGGTTCACACAACATCCTGCAACTGAAAGAAAGGTTTGGTTCAAATGCTCCAAAATTCACAAGTCAGATATTTTCCGTAAACATAAAGAAATAGTGCGCTATTAAGAATCACAAATACAATTATTCACTCTGTTTACCTCATAGAAAATTGACGATAAATGAGTAGGGAAGTTTTTCACATGATCTGCACACAGTAATTTTGCAGTTAGAGCATCAGATAATATACTACATCCTGTTAATACACTTCTCAGAATAGTTAATGCCTACAAGTAATGTTTCATGGGTGTGTTAAGAAAAACAGTAGTAAGAAAAGAGTTAATACGTGGTCAGGTATTTAAACCTGATGAATATTTGCTGAGAATTCTGTGGAGAGGTATAGAACTCTTCTTTTTCATTTTCTCATAGGTATTGGGCTGGTTCATATTTTAAGTTTAGAGAAAAAAATATTATCTATTTGGGTCATGCTTATTTAAATACTCCTGTGACATGGAGCTTGTAATATCTGAGCATTACAAACACTGTAAATTGAAGTAAAATGTAACCTGCCTGAGAAGACTAGCAAAGTTCCAAACATTTGTTCTTTTATGGCCATTTTCTTTAGTACTCGTTTTATTATTCATAAGAACCATCATAAAAAATATATTTTAAAAGACCAGGCAATAAATATGATTTTTACTCAACTGAAATGTTACAGAATATAACATTTCATCATTTATCCTACTATTCATGCTTGGTTACTAAACAGAAGTTTCCCAGAGGTACTACCTTCTTCATCTTGCTGGACTGCCTGATACACATTTCCATAGAGTTAATAGATATTTATTTACCAAGATTTTCTGTGTTTATACATAGGGAGCGTTATTTTTTCTAGACAGTGTTTTGTTCTGGATGTAAAATACAGTTAATGCATGCTCTTAAATCATTCCTTAAATGAACTCTATCTTTTAAGGTGGATTAAGGGAGTGAAATTGAGGTAAAAGAAAGCTAAAGGACATAGGAAAAAGGATTTTTGAATAGTTTCCAAACTGTTGAGGCCTTTACCAGCCAGCCTGGAATCTTTGTTTCTGTTCAGGTGTGCTGACTCCTAACAGGACCGGTGGTCATTGTGATGGAAACACTGCTGTATATATATGTAAGTATATGTATATGGTCTATGCATATGCATATGTGAATGTGTGTGTATATATATGTATAAGTGTGTGATCCAAAAGGTCCATAGCAGTGTGAGGTTATTGTAAAGGGGTGAACTGAATACAAAGATACTGGAATTAGGATTTCAAGGAGAGTGTTTTTATATAAATGCTTGGTCACCCATAAAGATTTTATGGCAAGCCATTTCTAAGAGTGTCAAGTCAGTTGAAATGTATTTGCTGAAGTAGAGTCAAGTAGAAAATTTTAAGTCTTAATTTTTTTCAGGTGGATGGTAAAGTAGATGAAAACTTTAAAATTCTGTATTCCTGTTAGCAGCAATTAAGAACCTGGACATATTCACAGAAAAAAAAAACAAAAAACAAAAAACCAAAAAACCCAACCAACCAACCAACCAAACAAACAAACAACCAAACAAAAACAAACAAAAAAACCCCAAAGCCCCAAAAACCTCATTGTTAAAATGTATCATTATTCTTGCATTATACAATTTCTTTAAGCTATTTTAGTGATAGTTAAATGATCATAGTATAAATACGTCATCGTAGACAACTAAGAAAAAGAAAGTCTGTAAAAATTAGTGTGAATTATGTTAAGTTCTGTGTATTATTTTAATATGTTTACTTCAAGAAATTATCTATAAAATGTTTATGAAATCCATGAAAATATATAAAGGTGTACCTTGTGATGTAAACAACCATGAACTGAGACTGGCTGTTGAAAATATATGTATTTTAGCTTTATATCCCATATTTCCAAGAAGAAAAAAAAAACATAATAAACATAATTTACTTGCACTTTGTGAATAAACTTGTCACTATTTATTGCTCCAGTGGGATCCATATTTGTTAAAATGCAAACAAGAACCCATAAGTATGATCTACGCAAATGAGTAATAATATATTATTCAAACAAACCTGAGGTCTGACTGTTTTTCATTCAAATACTTTTGCATTTGCTGCTGATATAAGTAGCTATATTTAATGCTCAGAAATAAAGCTTGTTTTTCTTGTATGCTATTAATGAGTTTGGTTTATGTCTTACTGTATATACAATAAACGCCCTATAAATTCCTGTGAAAAGTAGTCTCAGCAGGCACATTAAATGTGAGGCTAAAACAGATCATTAACCTTATCTAATTTTGCCAACTATTTAATTTAGCCATTTGCTGAATTATTTTCTATTTGTGTTAGTGTCAACCACATGAAAAGTGAAACTGAATCCTGTTTTTATTTGATGTGAAGTAAATAAAAGTTCCTTCAATTTGCTGAAAACATCTACAAAACTTGGTTGTCAAGAGGTCTGATTGCTATATGAAAAACCTCGTTTGATTAACCATAATAAAGAGCAAAGACACTGAGAAATACTGAGGTGTATTCAGCCTTTGAAGAATATACTAAATTTGACTTTTCTAATCTATCATTAATCCAGCTCCATGACATTTTATAACCATCAAATCACTGCATTAGGCTGTTTCACAATAATCATAATTATGCAAATCATTTAAATGGCCAAAAATAACATAAAAAGCAAATGGAAACATCAGAAATGAAAACCAGCATTGGTATTTCTAAGCGTCTGAGCAGAGTCTCGGGGATCTTTACTGAGCCTGAATTTTGCTGTGATGTTCTGCAGTTCAAAGATTCTTAGATTTCCCTTCTAAAGATTTGTCTGAAGGCATCAAACTCTTTGTCTGCTTCAAGTTTCTTTAATGAATCTTAACTCTTTAATTTGACAAAGCCTTCTATAATACAGAGAAGCTTTACCAACTGTTTTTCTTGTATCATTACTTTAAATGTCACATTTAAAGTCAGCCATTTTAGAATTTCTTATTGTACAGCAAAGCCCTGGGTACACCTGAGTCAAGGCTACTAACTTAACATGAAATCCAAGCTTATGATAAGTATGGTGACAGAAACAGAAACAAAGACAACAGAAACTGAAGTTTTAGCAACACAGAATATTAAATAAAAACAAGATGAAAATTTAAAGGCTTGGTCTTGTTCCCAGTTGACAGTATAAATGTTGTACTGTTTGGTTTTTCTTTAAGGTGGTTAATCTGTTGGTTTCATACAAATGTAATGATGTAAATTCTGCTGCAATCATTCCTCTTCTAATAGCTGTGTATGTGAAAACTGAAGATCCAGTTTTGTATGATGTTTACAGGTTCTGACCTGGTCTGAGAAATCCCGGTATTTTTTTTCAGTGCACCAGTGTTTTGTGGAGCCAGCAGGTAGCACTGTTGTTCAGATCGGGTTCTGCGCCCTGGAAAGGTAGTCACAAGAAACTCAGAAGATATTGATTTTGTAAAGGAGGATGCAGCATTTGCATTTAACCTAACTCAGCAATAACATAAACTAGACTGAACCATATTGAAAAATGCAACAAGCATGACTGAGGAAATGTGAAGAGAAGGTTGACTGCCCATGGCAGACATGATAATGCCTCTGTTTGGCTGGAAGGGAATAGTTCTACATATCATCTAGAAACACAGAAAGTGACTGGTGAGGGCAGAAGAGCACTGTGGTAAACAAAACAAGGAAGGTCTTGACCTAGCATCAAAGAATGGCAAAAGGACCAAAGAACCTGTACTCAAACAATCTCCTTCAACCATTGCTTTGCTTGTTTTTAGCAGACACTGGAATAACTTTAGTGAAAATTGTGTTTGTTGATTACAAAATGACACACTAAGCAATTGGTCAATAATGTGTCACTGTACTTTAAAGTGTCAGTGGCTCGAATGTTGGTATAGCTGTGCCCCACGTCTTAAGAGCTCATCCAACAACAGACTAAAAATATTCTCAGCTGATGTGCAGCAATGCTCAGGCAACAAGTATGATTTGTGATCCTCTTACCTCATCAATCCTGAAAGTCTGAAATTCATCATAGATCCATTTACTTGGTGACAAGTTACTCTCTTGAAAACCCGTGGCCATTTATTTGGGTTTGAATCTCTTTTTTCTGCTAAAAGGTATTATTTCTGAAGCAAGTTGGGCTATAGACCTATAGCTGGGAACACACTTTATAGCAGAAACTTGAGGACTCCCAGTAGAATTGTATTGGAACTGCCTTAGATTTAACAGCAATTTGCTGAACTTGAAATATTCAAGATCTCTATACTATATTGCATTATCGAATGCTGTATGATGAGAAGTGGATAACCCGAGACACCAGTTCCTTCCTTCTTTAGCTAATGTACTTTTGTTCACAAGCTTAGCAAGCTCCACCTGTAACCTAGTCAGATGTTTTGCACTTACTGTTCCAAATGAAGAACTCTTCCAAACATTAGTTGTTCTACAAATGGGGGAACTTCTGACCCTTAAGTTAATTTTTTCCATATATTTCTATTTGTTCTCATGTCAGTACTGGACTTTAATGTAAATAGCTCATGTTTTTCCTTGGCAAATCCACTTTGGACAAATTTCAAAATCAAAAGATACATAAACACAAAATTTCTTTTTTATATCTATTTCAGAAGAAATACATAGACACTTAAATAACATTATAACATTTTACTGAGAGGAAAACCATTAACTTTTAACTTTTCAAGTTAAAATATGAACAAGATCTTTTCTTTCCACATACAGAAAATGGAATAAATACTCATTAAAAAAAAAAAAAAAAAAGAAAAAGAAAAAAGACGGCATCTATCTTAGTGCCAGGTTGCCCTATTGAGCCAGGCTTTCCTTCACAGTCTGTTTTAAAAACTCACATTTCAGTACAAATCTCAAAAGACTAGAAAATGCAATGCACACTGTTTGGAGAAGCAACAAGATAGCTTACTGATGTGTCACACACAGGAGATAACATCAGTATTTTCCCAGTTATTCTTCTCCATGGATGCACAGTTTGATGTATGCTCAATGGAGCAGAAAGTGCTCGTTTACCTTACTGTTTTTGAAAAGATGCATTGCCTTTCTATTTATGTATATATCCCATCTGCTTGTCTTTCAGATTTGCCACCTCTTCCTTCTGTAACTCTCCGTTGTGGTTTCTTGTGTCCCAATGTCTATGTGGTTTTGTGATCTTGTGGTCTTTGTGGAAGAAAGCATGCTGTCCAGAAACTTCTAATGAAAGCCACTTTCAGTTCTTTTTGCAGACACTGTACTGCCTCTTCCATCCAAAGCCAAAGTTGACTTAGCATGAACGCCAGGAAATCACTAGAGCAGCTGATACCCATCCTTGTTTCCTGTTATTCTAATTTGTCTGGGGAAAGGTGGTGAATTTTACATGCCCTCTGCTAAGTTTAGAAGCTGAATTGTGGAGTGAGAAGTGAAAGTCAGAGTCTCATTTAACTAACGAATAGAAATTACAGAAATGTCTCGAGTATATCATTGTGGTTTAACCCTGTCCAGCAGCTCAACCCCATCCAGCAGCTTGCTCACTTCCCCCACGTTAGGATGGAGAAGAGAATCAGGAGGGTAAAAGTGAGAAATCTCATGGGTTGTCATTACCATCCTTAAAACATAATTACAACAAAATTTGAAGCAAAATATTTTATAAGCCCAGTGTAACTGTTACAGACTATGTCTGCTGTGTAAAACATATAGCCCATGTTTGAATGGCAGCGAGTTTATTCTTGCAATGAAAGAATTCTTTCAATGGCTATGAACCAGTTTCTAATTAAATTGGTGATTATTTTTAGAGACAAAATATTGCTGACATACTGTCTTTTCAGTCTGAAAAGTCTGTTCAGCCTCACAATTCAACTTCAAACTTTATTATGGAAGTAGAAGCTCACTTAAAAAAAGTTCTGTGCTATTACAACTGGACTGCTTCTGGTACTTAAGTGAGGCTGAATATCTCTATTTTGAAGACCTACGCATAAAGGAGGCCTGTCTTTGTTACCACAGCTTATATATAACCTGTATCCTCACCTGTATCTCGCACCTGTGTACTCCAGAAATAAAGAACAGTTAAACTCTTTTGTACAGATATACACTCTCATTTCCTACTCCCCAAACTAAACATATGTTCCGCAAAGCAATGGGAAATTATGAGCAAAAGTAATCAGAAATTGCAGCATGCATTATATAATGTTCCTCTGCAGTTGCAGTATGTATCCTTGCACTCTGTAGGACTCTCTATGGTAACAATGAGATTGTGCAGCAGCTCTACAATCACCTGGACACGTGAAGTCTTTCTCCTCTGCTTACCTCTTATTTTCAGAAAAAAATCCAAACCCTGTAACTTTGTTCCATACCTTTTTTTCTCATGCATTTCATCAATTAGAAAAGTTAGTGGAAGGAGCTCAGAGGCAGACAGTTGTACACACCAGGCTATGTCTGCATAAACATAGGTGCAGGGGAACTGTGGTCAAGATCTGAGGTCAAGTACCACAAACTGCCTCCAAATCTTACTTTTTACTGTATGGAATGCAGCCCAGACAGCAAACGTTTTCCAGCATTAACATCGGTTACCTAGTAAGTATCCCCTTCCTTTCTGCCTACATAGCAAATTGCCCACAAATCTGCTGGAGAGTCATACAAACAGATTTATCCAAATTGTTGTTAAATAAAAGGCTTAAGAAAAAATAGAGTCAGTACAGTCTCCTCAAATGGGAGTGAAACTGGCAAGAAAAGCATCTTCCTTCCCTGCCTCCACCCTGTGCTCAGGCGGGAGGAAAGGCTACTGCCATGGAAGTGCTTTCTGACACTATTTTAACTTACTGCCAGTGAAAACTAGCATGGCCACCGCTATTACCTAAACCACCATGAATAGTGAATATCTAAAAATGATCATCAGACACAGAGGATGTGTCTGCTCTTGTTCAACATTTGAATCTTGAACTGTAAACAGTGTTAAATTAAATGCTGTGGGTTTTTTTTTTCAAGGTTTGAATCTTGAACACCTATTTTGCAGGTTGACTTTTGGGAAATTGATTTTGAGCACTAGAGCAATATTTTTGGACACTCTTCCCTGTAGATGTTTTAAGGCACAGCCAAAAGCGCTTTTTTTCCTTGAGGTTTTTGAAAGATGTGAAGCTCTTCAGGACATATAGTTATAAAGCTATGGGGTTTTTCCACAATACTTCCCATGTAAACAAAGCTAAAAAAGAATCCATTATTTCTTCTCTAAAAATAACAAGTTCTTACTTATTTCTTTTGTGTACCACAATAAGTGTTGTCAGATCTTACAACCTTATCCCGAATCTTGTGATTCCAGCATTCTTCTTGAAGACCAGCATTCTGGATGTTTCAAATTAGTAGGCTCCCCTTTAATTTTCTATTTCACTATGGCCACATAAGAGGAAAAAAAGATAAGACTTTAGGAAACCAAAGCTATTTTGCTATTTCTCAGTATAAAATGCAAATACTACCCTGCTTTCATGCCGAAGCTAGTGAGTGCTGCCAGTGTATTTCTAGAGAAGCTCTCCCAACATTCAAAGCCTTCCGTGGCAGGGAGGATGCAGCACATCTTCTGACAGAAAGAGATGGTCCATTTTCAAAAATCTCTGCATGTTAAGAGAGTTAAAATGAGACCTGCAACTGTGAGAGATCAAGGGCTGGTGATTGCCTGGATTCTGAGCATGTGTGGAAGGGTTCTCTCTGTCCCACTCGTTTTTTCTCACCTTTCCCAAACCTTGCTTGCAATGCTGGAATTCAGTTCCATATTCTGCAGCTGTCTGACTCAAACATGTAGCAGACCTTGCCTACAGTGTTAAAATAAATGCTATGTATTTTTGTGTTCTTGTTCCTGATGGGACTTAAAAAAAAGAAAGTGAATAAAAGTGAAGCTAGAAGGAAAAGTTCAAGTGCAAAATCTATTTACAAGCAATTATCCCTGCTTTATTTATGGTTTATTATTGATTTTACTTTTAAGGGAAAAATTATTTCTGATAATATCTGGGAAGCAAATAGACATGACAGTAAAATACATACAGACACATTAATTTCACAGAGCAGGGCATGGGTTTTTTCATTTCTTTCTTTTATGGAAATGTATTTTTTTGTTTTCCTAGACATTTTTCACTAAAAGCATACTTCCCTAGCTCCCTGAAGCATCCAGAAAGGATAATAAAATGCATCATCTGAAAAAAACTTGCCAGTTCTAGTTGAAAATATATTATCAGTTTCTGTAACTCCTATTGTTGGGGTTTTTTTTAAAAATTGTGTATTTTCCACTTCTCCCAGGTACACCTTTGTAAACTATTCTCAGTAAATTTTTTATTCAACACATAGCTGTTTACAAAGAATAAATGAACAAATCTATATATACACAACGTTGATATTTTGTTTAACAATTTATCTTATGGAAAAAGCAAACCAAGGAAACTTCACTTTCTCAATTAGCTTCTGACAAACATTTTCCTGCCGGATTGTTCAAGAGTAATAAATTATTTCTTATACCAACCTGACTAATTTATTTAATCAATTCATAATCCGTTTCCAAGATGGTAGTAAGAATACTTTCTTCAGCATTATTTTGGCACCTATGAATTTTAGGAAAGTTTTCTGCATATGCAGGTACACAAGGACTTATGTTTGTGTAATACTCACAGGGATATAATACCTTTTCTCTTCTATGAAGATTTTTGGGGAATAAGAAGGTCAGCTTGTTTGTGAAACCAAACAGTGGTAACACATGTTTTGTCTACAGCTTTCCCAGTTATGTATTTTGAATATCAGATTACTATGGTGTCTCCTCAAACTGTAAGCTAGCAGCAATGAGTTGTCAATGTATTCTGTACTGTGTCATCTATTGACGGGTGGTTTTTTCACTGTCTCCTAGAGAATCTGTGATTGTGTTTCCCCATTTGTTTACAGGTGTGGATATTCTCAATAATGTCAGGGACCTGTCACTTTTCATACAGAGGTTGAGAGGTTCTTGTTAGTAAAAATTAGAAATTTCTTCAAGTGCTATAAATCCTTACATTATGAAGCAGAAGACTTTGGCCTATTCTTCCTGATAAATCTTTATTTACTTGGTAATCTTAAGAAGAAACCTGATGTTTAAGTGGACACAGTGAATAGTTCCACAGAAGACTTATTTGCTTTTTGCCTTGCTGGGCCTGATGTTCTCAGTGAGTTGGATTCCAAACTTTGGAAAAAGTAAGCTTCCCCATATAAGGAGAATGATTAAAGCGTGGAAGTTTTCCGGTGCTCTGAAGGCTGCAGTATTCTTTTTAGTGAAAAGCAAAGTCACGTGGCTCTGTGCGAGCTGTTCTAGCAAAATTCAAACTATTTTGAAAAAGGTAAAGAGAAAAAGGTATCTGGCAGCTATGGAGGTTTGTCTTCAGAAAGCCATTTTCTTGACTATTTTATTCCTGTTGTCATTATTGTTATTACTGCAGCAAATTCATTAGTGAAAAAAGGTAGTCCTTACTTTCACAAAGGGAATTTATCTTGTTCAATTATTTGGAGAGCTTGTTAAGCTTCTTGGCCTTTAATAATCCAAGAATGTAATTTTAGGACAGAGGCTGGAATCACAAAATTAGAGCTCAATGAACTGTTTCAAAAAAAAAGTGAGCTGATCTGAATAAGCCACAATTAATTCACGTGAACCAAACCGTGGTATCATGAATTTAAGTGTAGTGGTTGATACTGCTGCAGTACTGGTGCCAGACACTAGCTAAGAGACATTCACTCCCGGCTCTCAGCTACGCAATCACACCCCAGGCTGCAGGATGGGTGGCACGGCTGTTCCTCAGCTGCCACAGCTCACGGCTCAGCATATTAAGGTGATACAAAAAGAGTGCAAGTTCAAGCAGATATTCTGGACTTGGATTTGTGGCTGCTCAAGGTGGATGTTTTGCTTCTTTGGTTAATGCAGACAGCAGTGCGTTGCAGAGGGTGGGCAGGTGGGGAAACATGCTGCTTTAGAAAGCCCTGGCAAGGATTGCCCAAGGTTGTGATTCTTCAGGCAAGAACATGTTGACATTTGCGTTATCACGTCACAAGTGCACCCAAGGAAGTTTTATTGTCCTAAAAGCAGCCTGTTCGTTTAGGGAGGAAAAAAGCCCAGGGAAGGCAACACAGGCAGGAGCAGTGTTGGTACCTTTGCTCAGCAAGCAGCAGGTCTCCTCTGTATCTAGTTCTGTCTCCACTTAGAGCAGAAATTTGAGGATCACGTAATCAAGATGTTTTGTAATGTTTATTTACTTGTAAAATGTATTGCAATCCCATTTGCCAAAACTAGAAGTGATCAATAAATATTCAAAGATAATTACGTCAGTTACAAAGTAAGTTTAAAGCAAACTACAATGAAAGCTATTTCAGAGAGGAGTACCTCTTTTATTCTTGTTCCTCTCCCTGTGTTGGTGGTTACACAGCATGAAACTAACAAAGCTTACTTAACTTCCCACTAGTCATTTAAAATGTGTTCCTAATAACAGAAGCTTAAAAAAAAAAAAAGTTTTTTTTCCATTTTAACAGCTCTTTTTTCAGTTACAATCTGACATTTTGAAGTAAGGGAAGAGGGCTCCAGCCTCATTCATTCACAAAGGGAGTCTCCGCTGGTGGTGGAATGATACTGGAGCCTGTGTCGTACTGTTACTTACAGCTGCACCTCCTGTAACTTTGATATGTCTGGCTTTGGGTTCATGGTTTTAACAGCATACTGTCTACTGAATCTTTCTTAAATGGGGGTCCGAAAACACGTGCACTAAGAAGGAACTGTCAGTAAATGGTGGATGTCTTCCTGGCACACTTGAATTGTGGCAGGAATATGATTCCTAATAAGAAGAATGTAAACATGTCTCTCTTAGCCATGACCCTTTGTCTGTAAAGAATTGCATTCGGCCTTGAAAAGTCCACTGGAGGAAGTACTAACCGGTAAAAAGTGAGCCATGCACAAGAATCCTATCCTGAATGCGAAACATGCTAAATTATGAAATAAATACCACTGATTCCATGCTTCTAGAAACGCATCTACTGAGATGAATTTATGCATCTCCCATGATTCGATTCTGCACGAATTATCATTAATCATAAATTCATAACTGAAAATAATTCATTAAAATTGGGATATTTTTTAAAAAAGAAAATATTCATGTACGTTAATACTTCCAATGAATGCAGCTTCATAAAGTGTATGCACATAAATATAGAGAAATGTTTGTATATAAAGCACAGTTGCCCTCTTGACAGGCTGTAAGTATAGATTTAATGTTACTGCATTCTTAGGTTTATTTCTCATTCCAAGCTGTGTCAGCATAGCCTGTAAATGAAGAATAGGCTTTGGCCTTTGCAAAAGTTTTTTCTGTGTCTGTTGAAGCTCTAAGACATGCAGTTCATCAGCAGCTACTGGGAAAAATGTTGTTATGCTTTGCTCATACTTTCTTGCCTGAGGAGCACAGAAGCCTCTCAGACTGGTGTCAACAGAATGGCTTTCAAGTTAATTGAAAAGTATAGTCAATCTGCTTGGGAGTTCTATCACTCAGAGCAAAGGGAAGAATTGTATTTAACCAAGCCTTTGTAGTGTTTATGCATGATGTGTTCGAAGTGCCATGTCAGGGCCTAGTTGAAAAATAAACAGGTAAATATAAAGGAATTCCTTAGAAGCACTGCAAAAAAGTTCTTACAAAAAGCATCACATTGACAATACATTGCTGGGATGAAGTCTTTCAGGGCTCCAGTTCAGCAAATCCAGAAGTGCTCAGCTGACCTTGATGAAATTATTGTCATCCTCAGACATTTCCCTAGGTTGCTATCTAAACAGACCCCGGTGAAATCACTCATACAATTAAAAAATCTTACTGATCTCTGTCAGTCTGAAAAGTCATCCATCTTTAGCTTTGGAGGGGGGAACTTGGGACTGCTGATATATGATTTCTGAGTTCTTTTTTTCATGTGCAACAGTCATTTTGAGTGACAATGAGCAAGTCATCTGATCTGTGTAAATGTTGAGGTACAGTGTACCTCTGAAATTGTCTTACGGGTTAATATCTTTTCCTGTCTTTTTGAAGATCACATACTGCCGCTAGGCGTCCAAGAGTGCTTTCGTAAATTTACCTAGAATGAAAAGCCTCTTCACTATTTTCTGGGCACGTAGCTGTCCTCTTTCACCCTTTTTCTCTCTTGTTTTACATAAACAAAATTATGAGTACTATTGAAATTTGAAATACTTATTTTACAGTCTTCCAATGTTAAGGCGACTCTATTTTTCTTCTACTAAAGCTTGATGTGAAAAACTCAATTTTACTATATCATAGCTTAATTTTCTGAACTGTAATCAAAACTGCTTCTCTAGCTGTAGATGTATTTACCATTTAAATCCTGTGTGAGTCTGTCATAAACAGGAATTTGGCTTTTATAAACTTTTATGAACTTTTTACAGATGCATACAGTCCGAGTTCACCTCAGTAATGCTCCACCTGCGTGACCGAGCCTACTAAATCAAATTCTACAAACTGGCAATTTGAATGGTCTTTGCAACAACAATCAGTGTATTACTGTTTTACACATTTTTTAATGTGAGGCATGTATGCAAATAATTTTGCTTTTTCCCTTATTATCAGCAAAAATATTTATTTAGCTCATAAATTTTTAAATAACCATTGCATAAGTAACTTGCCTTATTCCCCCCATTCTCGTGCAGTGAATGCACTATATCTGACTCTGAAGTGTAAAATAATGTTAGTTTAAGTAATTTTGTGGAGAAGCATGGTATCTTCCAGGTCTATTTAAACAGCTGGAAATAGTGTACAGTGTTTCTGGATGCTATTATGTGACATTTTTAAGAGTTTGCATTTGCCAACAACCATAAGAATGTGAGAAAAAATGTGTCTAAACTACAAACATAACTGTGAGGATGGAAGGTACAAATATATTAACGTAAATAAAACTATGCATATGACTCACATATATGACA
The DNA here is from genome assembly GCA_026212715.1 of Elanus axillaris. NCBI lineage: Eukaryota > Metazoa > Chordata > Aves > Accipitriformes > Accipitridae > Elanus > Elanus axillaris. Next base: position 5,725,166 of record JANZLQ010000030.1, read on the forward strand.
ACAGGAATGTACAATGGTGAATGAAAAAATTGACTCATGCATGTGTCCCTGAATAGTTTTAAAGTCTTGAAAATTGACATAGAAAGCACAGATAACTAAAAAGGATTTGCTATCTCCTCCCGAAACGTGGTAGGTGACATCTACTATCCACATTTTATTTGAACTTCTGACAGCTGCAATACACAGTCTGTATCACTGCTGTTATCTTTCTAAGGGAAAAAAGATTGCCTTCTGGCTGGCTTATACACTATACTCAAGACAACAAGCAATGGGCTATGACACAGATTGATAGAGAACATTTTATTGCACTCACCAATTGTCCTACAGTGCAGAAAGCTTTACGCAACACAGGATTTGTATAACAATGGACTTTGAAACACTGCTTTTGTGTATCTGCAGATACTCTTATTTTTAATAAAAGAGTTTTATTTTTTTTTAAATTAACCTAAGAATAGAGGTGATATTTCTTATTTTCTGTGGTTATTCACAGCACCTAAGGCAATTGGAAGTGCACTGTCTTGCTTTTATCAAATCAAGAAGTGGTATTCTCAAGGTAAAACATACATCATCCCCTTTACCAGTATTTTTACATGTGCCTGGTTAACAAGCAGGTTTTACACATTTTGCTAGCAATGGAGTCCCCTTAGAATGTCTTCAGAGTCTGTGCAGAAGAAGCTTAGAAAAACAAAGCCTTACAGACTGTTGTAAGGCTTCCTCCATGTACACGAACAAAGCTAAACAAAAGGAAAGAGAAAACACATAATGTAACAAGTTAGATCTATATGACTGTAAGCTTATAAAATAAAAAACAAGCATGCATTCTGTACTGAGCTAAATGATAAACAGTGCTAATGTCATTAGGACTGCATAGTGAATATAATGTGTGGAATTCAAATGCATTTTACTGGATTTTAAATAGCTCTCTGTGGTACCTCTTTTCAAAATCTTATTTACAAGCTCCAAACAAAGGATACCTCTGCCAGACAAACAGGAATTATATTCACATGTGTGTAATATTATATGTGTAAAAGACTTTACAGATTGCTATCCTTACATATTGATGGTAGTTACCTGAACTCTAGCATGTTGCTCTTTAATCAACAAGGCTTAAACGTTTGCCGCAGCGCCTGTATAAATGAAGCTTAAATGCAATTGTAATGTTGAGTTTATTAAAAAACTTTATATGGACATCACCATTCTTTACACCTGCATGACAGCTCAAGTTGCCAATAGAAAATAACATGATGAGCAAGCCTAATGTCAAGCCAGCTTGGAAAACTGCCACAGTCAAGCGAAGGAGAAGCAATAAGATGATGAATTATGATATACAATGACTTTAAATCTGTATTCAACCATGTTTTGTTAGGACAATCTAGGATATTTCAGTTTAATTTCCTGTGTAACTGAGTTAATAATATTTGCATTATCATAATCAAATTTAAAAGTATAAATGAATAAAAGTAACAGTGTCATTTAATTTAAAAGATGCAAAGATTGTACTGCAAAGGCAATTTTAAGTGCACGTGTGTCTCCAGCATGTTAGAAACTTGGCATTATGAGGAAAAAAAGATTACAGTTTCTCAATTATTTGATATTTCAGTGAAAGATAAAAAAGCAGTCAATTTCTGACAAGAAAAAATGCTGATGAAGACAAATTTGATGTCTTACAATCTAGAGTTTCTCTGTATATAAGATACTGGTAATGTAGATAGGAATTTAGTCTTTTTCATTATTTTAACAATGAAATCAAGGATTGTCTAACTGAATTACTGTGGAGGAAAGAGTTCCAGTAGTGTCTACATGCATGTGTGTGTGTATGTGTTATTCCCCTGTTGCCTCTGTTAAACTTCTAGTCAGTTGATTTCAACTATATTTGTTAGAAATATAGCTCTCAAAGATAACAAAGTTTCTAAAAATTCCTTGAAAATTTTCTGTAAATAAAGGAAAGACCTGTCTCTTGGAATGTTGCCTGATAGAGAGGCAACAGTGCGAGGGCCTTCCTTGTTAGCTACTAGGTAATCCATTCTGGAAGAGGAGCAGAAGAAACTTAGTTTGTAGAGAAAAAGAAAGACTCTCCAGCACAGAGAAAATTTATTTGGTATGCATCCTTTCTTGGACACTGAATTCCATTGACAGTTATGGATAATGATGAATATGAGTCAAGAGGAAACCAAGCTCCATTTATGCCAGTGCTCATGGCCCGAGTTATTTTGGAAATAATTTTCTTTTAAATATGTTGAATTACGTCCTCAACACAGGTTGTCCTGGGTTTGCAGAGGAAGATATGGTTTGGGCTTAAGACAAATTGGTTGAAATATTTATGGGTGTTGTATACAGGATTTGAAACCCAGGGCATGGTATGAGGAAGACAAAATCATGTGAACTTCTCCCTTGGTAGGGATTGAACAGTATCTCAGCCTTGAGAAACTTGGGAGACACAAAGGACAGAGGTGCAGTTCACTCAGAAACCATGTGTTCAGGTATCTCAGGCACAATGAAGTGTCACAGAAAGGTTGCACAGAAAAAATAATGGAGGTTGTCACTCTGCACTAGTATTATTCAGACAGTGGTAAATTTGAAAAAACGGCCTTTTTGGAAATAAAGGCCACTGTTAGCACTCTAAAAATGTCAGAGTTAACCAGCACAAATCTTTCCTTCTCAGCTCTTCCAAGTTGCCAAGCTCCATCAAAACTGCATATAGATAGTTCTTCAAGGTGATGACCAATTCACCTTTTCTGATGTTAAGTTAAATGTGGTTGTCTAAACTGTCTTTAAATGCAGTGCAGTTTGACTACTGAAATGCATGAAGCTAAACCTTAATAACTAAAAACGATCAGCAACTTTTTTCTATTTGCTGCTGAATTTCATGCAATTCCCTACTAATTCTTCAACAAAAAAATCTTTATGGCTTTAATTCAGTTTCCATCCTTGAAAAGCAAAGATTTTTCCTAATGTATGAAAACTCAGCTTCAATATGTTGTTTACATTCTACCTTCACAGTTACAAACTTACCAATAATTGCCCTACTCTTCTTACAGCATTTCTGATATCTTCTATAGAACGCCAGTGTTTGAGTGTGACAGGAAGGAAATTTTAAAGAACTGACTGATAGATGAAACCTTGGTATATATACTTCAGTCTTAGGAGGTTTTGCGTTTCCTATATCCTTCAAAATAAAAGGTATTGTATAAAGAGAAGAAAATTCCTCATCCTAAATAAGCAGTTCAATAGTCCTTTGGTTATGGTGAAAAAGACACTTCAGAAGGATGTATTATTTCTCAAATATCCCTTGTGACTCTTGAAGCATGTTTTACAACAGATGGCAGCAAAATTTCACATATAGGGGTGCTTTAAAATTTTTCAAGCAATTCAGTTTTTCAAGATCTCATTTATAGTCTAGATAATATGATCTCTGTCCAAAAGGATGGGGCCAATACAGACAGCTGGCCCTCACACCTCCCAGTGTTTGGCTCTAGGGCAAGAGTTGGGACACTAGTGGATAACATTATCATTGCTTGTCCTGCATTTAGGTATCATAACTCCATCCATCACACATTATAATGGTGATAGTCCCGATATGATTTGATCAAACCTATTTACATCACATTGTGTCAAGGAACATTCTGCAAGAGCTACTCCTAAGAGGTTTTTTTCTGAAAAATGTCATGGCATTATTAATTTCAGAAGAAGGCTCCACATCATTGCTTGCATTTTATCTAAGAATTATTTAGTTCACTAACAAATATTTGGAAGATTGTAAAGTAAGACTTTAATTTTTGACATGTGCTTACGTTAAATACACTTCACTTAGATACAAGGTCCACTGATTTTGAAGTCATTATCCAAATATTATTTGTCCTTTATCTGGCCGTATCAGTAAAGAAACTTAGAAAGTTTCTCTGAACAAAATGAGTGAAATTGGAAATTAGTTGTCATTTTTTTAAGATTCTCTGCATTAAGAGATATCTTCTCTGTAGTCTCAGAGCTGACTAAAGAGAAAATGTTAGAATTAGCAATATTAGGAACTGAGCAGTGAAATCTTAAGAGCATTCCCTAGCTGCTTGTCCTGCTAGGAACATAGGACAACAGAAGCACTGAAGGAGACAAGTATACATTTCAGTGGTGTCACAAGGTAGAGTCCTTAAAAATAATGTCTACTCAATTTGTGAAGATAAAAATAGTCTTTTTGGAAAATACACAGCAGTGACTGTGTGTGGTGGGCTGACCCTGGCTGGATGCTAGGTGCCCACCAAAGCCTCTCTATGAGTCCCCCTCCTTTGCTGGGCAGGGAGGAGAAAAATATAACAAAGGGTTTGTTTGTCAAGATAAGGACAGGAGAGTTCAGTGAGCAATTACTGTCACAGGGAAAACAGACTCATCTTGGGGGAAATTAAGTCAATTTATTAAAAATTAACTAGATTAGGGTAATGAGAAATAAAACCAAATCTCAAAACACCTGCCCTCCATGCCTCCCTTCTTCCGAGGCACAACTTCACTCCCAGATTCTCTACCTACCCTCCCAGGGGCACAGGGGAACAAGGAATAGGGTTTATGGTCAGTTCATCACAGGTTGTCTCTGCCGCTTCATCCTCCTCAGGGGCAGGACTCATCACACTCTTCCC
>JANZLQ010000030.1:5733096-5753569 GCA_026212715.1 Elanus axillaris
CTGAACTCAAAACACAGCACTGTACCAGCTACTAGGAAGACACTTAACTCTATCCCAGCTGAAACCAGGACACTAATTTGCCTTCTTTCAGTTTAAAACCATTACCCCTCATCCTATTGCTACCCTCCCTGTTGAAGAGTCCCTGCCCAGCTTTCCCATAGGCCCCCTTTAGGTACTGGCAGGCTGCTGTGAAGTCTCCCCAGAGCCTTCTCTTCTCCAGGCTGAACAACCCTGTTCCAGCCCTCCGATCATCTTTGTGGCCCTCTTCTGGACCAGCTAGAGTAGGTCCATGTCTTTCTTATGCTTGTGGCCCCAGAGCTGAACACAGTACTCAAGGTGGGGTCTCATGAGAGTGGAGTAGAGGTGGAGAATCACCTCCCTCAAGCTGCTGGCCACAGTTCATGACCATCATCAGACTTCAACAAATGAAGAATCCAAATGTCTCATGTTTTCCTCTATTCTGTCTTGAAAGTAATTTTTGTTATTACATTATTATTTATAATATTCCCATTCTACTTTTTCTGCCTTTGTTTCCCAATCTGAAAAATGAAAAATTCATTAAGGGTAGAGTAACTTTGTTAAAGTTCATAAAGAAAACTCCAATTATCAGCATAAATCAAGTGAAGGGGTGCAAAGTTTGAATTTCATTTCTGTCTAGTAGTTCTTCATAATGTATATATACTCCTCACAATTAGTGGTGCTCTATAACTTAAACAGCAGTTTATGGAATGATCATGATAAAATCCTTTTTATGAAAAAGTTATTTTTCATTCTTCCTATGAAACTCTTAAGCTTTATTCAAAGAACAAACAAAGTGAGTGATGGCAAAGGCAAATCTTTCTGGTAAAGCATAAAACAGTTCTGCAAACTTGGTCCTAATTTCTTCCTCTTCCCTGCAGACAGCCTTTAACAGTTTTAACCAGCTCAGGAGAGCAGGATAATATTTTCTCTTCAATATGTTTTTCTTTAGACTACTTTTAATGGATAGAAGGCAAAATTTCAAGGCAAATCCCCCAAACCAAAGGACAGTAACATATAGAATATACCCAGAGATATTATTCATATCTCTTTCTGATTTTATCCTATATGTGTCATGCTCTCCTATACAGGTAGGAAAAATTATTTTCATTTTAAGGTATGAAACTTTGGACTTTCTCAAGTATTGTTTGCATTCCATATCTCTACCTTTTAGTAATGTTTCACGTCTTTGGAATGATCTTCCCTTGTTATGGAGACAAGAATTTTATCTTCACTGTATCCCCTATTAAAATTGTACTGGTTTTTTTTCTTCATAAAAAGTGCTTGTGATACTGTATGTTAAGGACAGGGTATAAAATAAGTTTCTACATCATGTGGAGAAGAGCTATGTCAATTTTTAATGCTAGCTTCTACACAAATTTATGTTAAGCAACTTCTTGTAGCAAACAACCTATAAAGTATGGGCAAAAGAAATTGATGGGTTCATGTCATAATATTAAATCAAAATGCAAGAAAATGGCAGAGTATACACAGTCAAGAAATTTACATTTAAAAAAAACCAACCTAACATAATGCAAAACATTTCAGTAGAGCAAAAAATCTGTTTTCAATTTTCAGGCAGACAATGCTTGATGTAATTGCAATACATTTATTGATGCATATGTAAATGATAAGCCTCAGGTCCATGTCAAAAAAGTAGTTCTTACAAAGATTTACAGAATATATTTTCTTTTAAGAGCTAAAGAGTAACAATACAAATTAAAAGAAAGTTCTTATGAGGCAAGGAATATGCATACTCCTGCATTCAGTCTGTACTAAAAGCTGTAACTTGCAGGAATTCCAAAGTGACTTTAAAATAATAAGGATTCAAACCAATATCGTAAAGTGCTCTGAAAATTGAGACCTTCATTTTTCATTGCGCTGGATTGCATTGCAGTTTGCCTTGAAGGAAGAAGGATTGTTTGCCTGGGGATTCTTGAAGACGTCAAAATATTAAAAGTGTCAAATCTGCCTGCAGTAAGATTTGTTATAATTGGTACAAAGTCAAAGGGATCATTAAGTTTAGTTATACACAAGGGTGCCACCAATATCCCACAGAAATACTTTCTGTTTAACTTATCCATTAACTTTCCCTGAAATCAACTGACATTAAGATATCCTTGTTTGTTCATGAACATGCTAATGTGTAATCATTCCTTTAGATATTTGAAATGTTGCTATGTAGATAAAGATGATTCTTAATCCTCAAGAATGTAATTAAATTCTATATGAAATGATAATGCCCTATTAGCTACATCACACACACACAAAAATCTCATTTCTGTAATTTTTTCACTTAGCTTTGAAAAGTGGGTAAATGATGCTTTAGAGTATAAGGTCATGATCCTGCAAACTCTTTCAGATATAGATTAAATCATCATTGAAGTACATGGCAAAAATTCTCTTTTTTTTAAATGAAGCAGAATCAATGAGGTTTATTTTGATGATCAAATCCTGAAAGTTTCAGCTAACAAAGCCCTATATCCTATAAATGTTAGAATTAAGGAATGATTGAATAAATGAATGAGTAAATAAATAATGGGGACAAGAAAGCTGCATAAAAAAACCAGGGTTCCTATAGAAGCAAACAACTGCCACTCTAGATACCTAAAGAAAAAGTACTCTCATCATATAAATTGTGGAACTCTAATGCAAATTATGTCACGTTGCTCTGTACTCGGAATGACTAAAGAATATCCAACACAGTTTCCCAATGTAGATAGGATATCTGCAATGCAGATCAGAGGAAGGAAATTCTGTCTACATTTACTATATATATGCCAATGCATGTTTATGTATTACTTACATGCCTATTTGCACAGACAGAGAGCATCTTCCACATAAATACAGTATTTTTTATTTTATCTACACTTTTAAAAATAAAAATGGTAATTACTTTGGCACATGCCCACCACTATAAAATCGCTGCTATTAATTTCTGTTCTTGGGTATTAAAGGAAAGGGAGCAGAAACAACACATGTCCTTCCATAAAGCCTGCTCTTTGAGGGGAGACATAGTCTTTCACAGCTTCCCCTCTTCACTAGCTATTTTGGTGTTAGCTGACTCTCTCGCTCTGTCTTTCTATCCATTTATCTATCTGCTTTAGTTCTCGTATATGCAGTGGTAGTATATTCAAAAAAATTATTATTCACTTGCCTTACCACAAGGCTTCAAAGCTAAGGTGGCACACAGTTATTTAAGTTCCTTGAATACAGCTGTGCAAAATGAATGGCACCAAGTAGTAGATCAGGTATCAGAGTGAATCAAGGTCTAAGTCTGGTTTAGATTCAGTTTCAATAGTTTTCATTAAAACAATGGTCTGAAAAAAACGTACATTTCACAAGCTTTTTCCCTCCAGACTTTCAATTCTCTCACAGCAAATTAAGAAAAGAATGGTTCTTCCTGAAACATTAGAACCCCTCAAACAAGAGAAAAAGTGACTTTGGGGTTGGATGGCACCCAAAGTAAAAGCTACAGCGCAGGGTCAGCAGTCTTTCAAGGCTGCTGTGTCAGGCTGTGCTCTTTCATTCTCAGACTGGAGACTGAATTCCAGCGGCAGCCCGAAGATGCTGCCTGTCAGAGGCAAAGGTGTCCCAGTAACTTCAGGGCTCAACTTCTTCCCTGGGCGAGGGAGCAGCTCCCATTTTTTTTGCTGAGTTTGGACCTCAGTGGAAATCAGCAAAACCCAACTATTTCTCATAGATGCCACTCTCCAGCTATTATGCTTCAGTGATGACCCCCCTGCTTGTCTTTTAAACATCTGCCTCAGACAAATCCCTCTGTTCTGCCTTTGGCACCTACACTGCCCGTCAGCAGCCCCTGCTAGGTCAGCTGCTTGAATTCTTTCTCACCCTTACATCCAAAGGCTCTTAAACAATGAACTGTATCAGCACCTCTCTCTCATCATTGCCGTTTTCTGATCCACTGATGCTCTTACTATGACATGGCTAGGAAGGAGAGATTGTTGCCTGAAAAGCAGAGGTGGTGAAATTCAAATCTTTACGAGGTAGTGTTCCACATATCCTAATCGTTTATTTCTCCGGTAGCCCCGTTCCCTGTCATGTCCCTAAAGCCCTCTCCTTTCTCCCTCGCACAAGGTTCCCTCCCATTTCTCCTTACATTTAATCGAAAAAATGCTGGGTTTAGGTCAGAGCTGCAAGTATATTGATTAGGTACCTGTTTGCTTCATTCTGGAAGAAATATAGGACAGAGTTACATCTGCTTTTCCTTCACTAATGTCTCTACTCAGTTACCAGTTTTAACTGGATTAATAGTAATAGAATGCCCTTGACAACTCTACTCTCAGCCAAATTTAACTGAAATGACCAACAAGTTCTAAAGTTATTAGGAGACATTTACAAATATAGAGATGGAGAGACAGTATGGCTGCATACATCTCATTTCTTCAAGAAACTAGACTGAAAATGCTGCATTAAAACAGTTTGATATCACAGACGGTTTACTAACCTTGCTCCAAACCTCATTCACGGGGTTGTCTGGTGAAAACCTTACCGAAAATAGTGGATCGGAGCAACAGTGACATTTAAAATTTATAAACCCATACTGAGCTATGAACTCACATCCCCAGTTGAGAAGTGTGCCTTGGCCCCTTATTTCTGATAGTGTTAAATCTCTCCAGAAAGGGATAAAAGGACCAGTATATTTTTTCTATGCTTTATGAGAAGTCTTTCTTTTACTTTTCTAGCTAGATTCATTTATAGGGTGTGCTTTACAAAGGTTACCTGACCAAAGCTCTCTCCAGACAAAAAAAAATTATGTAGTCAGAGAACTATATGAGGGGAAGGAGAGGACATGGTGGAAAATCTGTCCTTTTTGCAGATTTATGTACAATTGGCTGTTGAGGTCAGTAGTTGAAAAGTCTGATTGGATATTGGTATAGGCCATATTTATACTAGGAAATTAAACAATCCCAGGTACTGTTCCCCAGTAAACGAAATCAATTGTTTATATGGTTTTTAAGTGTTCAAAATGGTGCACGGTGTGACCCTTGCAAGAAATTCCTGAGTGTGGTCGGGGAGTTAGCACAGGCCAGAAATAGTTGGGGAAAGGCTTTTTTAGTAGGACCTGTTGTGATAGGACAAAGGGTAACGATTTTAAACTAAAAGATGGTAGAGTCAGACTAGATAAGAAAGACATTTTTTATGATCGGGTTGGTAAAACACTGGCCCAGGTTGCCCCCAGAGGCTGTGGCTGCCCCATCCCTGGCAGTGCCCAAGGCCAGGTTGGATGGGGCTCGGAGCAACCTGCTCTGGTGGAAGGTGTCCCTGCCCAGGGCACAGGGGTGGAACGAGATGATCCCTAAGGGCCCTTCCGACCCAAACCATTGTGTGATTCTATATTGTGCACATATACCAGTATTGACCTTGTCTAAACAAACAAGTAACAAGGAAGTCAGGTTTTACTTGCTGAACTGTATTCATAAAATTTTAACATTCTTCAGAATTAGGGTCTGTAGAGATCACCAATCTCCTTGTTAACTTTCCGCATATATTATTCTATATGGAACAGCATGTGGAAATTACAAAAAACCTGTGGAAAAGTGGAACGTGGCACCTCAGTTGGTTATTAGATGATCCTTTACTTACCGTTATTCTGTAGCTATCTACGTGCAGATCGAGATGCTGTTTTGAGCTCTAGAACTCTAAGGGCCCATGAGATAACCCTGTGAGCAGCAGTCTCTGTCCCACCACCATTCTCCCCCGGTTCAGAGCAGCAGAAAAAAATCAACTTTGAATAAACAGGAGGAAGCAGCAATTAAGGTTTCACACATCATCATGTGTCTCTCTTCATTCAAAATAGCTCAGATCTGACTCCTTTGGGTGATACAGTAAATCTGCTTCATCTAACAATTTAAAAAGAATGGAGAAAAAGTATATTCATAAGGTTTTTAAAGGTGTAAAGGTCTATTGATATGGATTTCAGAAACAAATTTTCAGTATAACAGCAATATTAATATGTACCAAATGATGCACAAGCAATAGATACCAGTTTTTTTTTAGATCCTGGTACATCTTACTACAGCAGGCCCTTTTAATAAAGAAAAAATACCTTCCTAGTACAGAAAGTCATACAAGCCTAAGTTCTATTAAAAATAGAACACAAATGATATACTGGCCTTTCATAGTAGAGCAGATTTCATGGGCAAATATGTTAAAGGAAATCAATAATATGCTACTGAAATCAAATAAAAGAAATTGAAGAGAATGAAGGGGTTTGAGTCAATAATTATCCCTAAGCTGGTCTTTCTTTATCATTAAAGAGAAAACAGAGTTGCTTTGGCTTTGAAATTGTACATGCTATAGTTGTTTAACTGTGACTCAAAGAAATAAAAAGAAGTTACAAAAAGGAAGGTGCATTCGGTTTTGAGTAAGTGACAGGTCAATTTAACAAATTTTAAATGGAGGATCTGAGCTTCAGGGAATGTAAAAACATTAATCATTAGACTCGCTCTCTAGGTTGTTTTACTAAGGAAAAGTAACTTACATATTCATACAGGATGTCTGTTTGTCTGCCAGTTTTATCCTACTGCATTTTGAACCCAGCACCTAATCACAGTAGCAGGAAACAAAGCGGTCAAAGTCTTCAAGGGCTGATTGCTCTAGAAGCTGAATGAAAATTGACACCAGGGTAAAAGAGAGACATCTTCGCGATGCTTCTGTGTGGGAGCAGCTAAATCGTGACTTCATCTGTAATCCTCATTCATCTGACTGCCAGTACCTAGGCAACCGGGATATATTTACCAGGCCAGGAGACTGGAAAGTAGCTTTACATCAAGGACGGCAAGGAGCGGCATTTCCTTGGCTAGCCATGCAAAGAAGGAGTAGGGAAGCAGCTGGGGTACAGCACCGAAATTGCTGGACGCGTGGAAGGGACCGGTGTTTACTGTGGCCCGTTTAGGGCCACAGGAAGGTACATTTCACACGGAGGGTGAGGAGTAAAGACCAGTCTAATGACAATGGCATTGTGCTGAGAGCAAACGTTAGTACTTAAAAATAAGTCTGTAAGAAACAAAGCTTCATAACATCTGCTGCTTGGGGAGAAGTTTGTGTTTGATATTGCTATGAGCAGGGATCAGTTATAAAACTGAAGTATAGGCGTGCGAAAGCAGTTGGTTTGTTAACCCTCATTATAGCAGCCTGAGAACACCATCCTCCCTTCCCAGGGATTTGGGCGAGTTACTGTTCTCACTGTCACGCTGGGTGCTTGTAAGTACAACAAATACTGCGAAAAGTAGGTTGCAATTGCTTTATCTGATGAAAGGAGTTTATTAAAAATATATATAAACCAGAAAAAAAACCAAACAGTGGACTGGCTGGATTAGTGTTGTCACTGTAGACAGCTAAAAGTTGTCTTCCATACCATGCATGGAGAGTACACCGGGTTAAAAACGGTCCCTTTATGACTTTTCACAAAATAGTGGGGGGTTGTTTTTAAATACAGAGCGTGCATGGTACATAAGATTCCAAGCTGCTTCTTAAATGCTTCTGTGTTTATCACAACATTTGACTATGAAATTTAAACACAGGATTTCAAGTGTTTCAGCTCTTCAACAGGGGATTTTCATCTGCTATTTACCAGTGCTTCCACATACTCTAACTCTGCTTGTTGAAGTCGTGGGGATTCTGTTTATACAGATTCTGTATATACAGTCTCTGTATATAAAGTCTCTGTCTTAAGAAAGCTATTCTGTATCAAAAAAATATTACTTTTAACACTCAGATTAATGGATTCTGTCCAAGCATCAGGAACCTACACCACATAAGACCCTTCAGGATCAGAACTCTATTTCTGCCAGTGTAATGTACTATTACTCTTATGATGAACGTTATAAATATGAAATATTAACGGATACAGATATATACTGGTGAAGTCAAAAAGAGATTTCTCATTGAAAAATAGGCTGAGTGTTGGATCCGATGATCTTGCCTAGACACTGCACTGATTGAAATCCTAAAATTAAATTAAATCCTAAAACAAAATTGAAATCCCAGAAGCTGATTAGTCATGCTCCACCTGCATATAAAGAAGTAATTATGGGTGGCTCAAAACAGCCATACAAAGTTGCACAGATTTATTTTTTCAGCTAGTACCATAAGATTTTGATCCAATCTTTTCTTTTGGGTGAATTAATTATTTTACCTTTGTCTAGCTAAAAGCTTTATTTTTTGTTAAAAAGAGAACAAAATTTCTCTTTCTACAAGACTATCTTAGAAGATTTAAGCTCTGCATGTTTTTAATGAAGATTGTAGGTTTTAGATGCTTTTACCAATTGCACAAAGATAGAAAACAAATGAATCAGTTTATAACAAAGTAACTGCTGAATGATTAATATAATTTTTCCTCCAGAGCTATGTCATCCTAAGAACACTGACTGCAAGCCATTTAATTAGCTCTAAGTTGAAATGAAACATAACTTTGTGCCTATTAAATATTCATGCATACCACTTATTTGAATTTGTTTATTTAATTACTTTAGAAAAGCATCTATTAATGTGGCAAATGGGAACCTCATATTCAATTTGAAAACTTATTTTACTACTGAGGATGCATCTTGTACATGGGGAAGTTTGTAATCTAGTAGAATAGAATAAGTTGATTTTCCCCTACAGGACTGGGTGGGGCAAAAGTAGGATGCAAGAGAAAAGGAAGAAGAGGAAGGGAAGTGTCATAGAAGAGTTTGCCTTAAATTCAACTTCTGAAAACCAGCACTGTGACTCAGAGAGATGACATCTTGCAGCAGAAAAATAATTTTTCCTCTTCTTTCTCAACGTTGTGTTTCAATGCAAGAAAGAGACTGCTACAATTTGACTCCTGCTTTTGTCTCACCGAAAAGTAAAGACACCTTTAAACAGAGGGGTGTGCAGTGTGCTCTCAATGACCTCATTTCAGCTCACTCTGCCAACCAGGCTAAGCAGGTTCTACAGAAAAGGTGGGGTTTCGATAAATACTAGATGGATGCTGTCTGTATTTTGCGACTTTTAGAAATTCAGCTGTCAATTAATGCAGTTAATTGCTTGTCATTCTACTTCATGAACTCTCTAATCTGAGAACAAACTTGATTAGAACTTCCTCATGTTCTAGCTAACCCTCTCCCTCCCCAAATTAATATGAATTAAGTGAAACCTAGTGGGCTTTATTCTTCATTGCCCAGTGTTTTGCATAGCATTTCCACGAAGGAAGAGTGGTTGCCAAGTGGATGAAAAAAATAGCTATCGGCAGCGTGCTATATCAGCTTCTCTGTGGTCAAAACAATTATAATAGCTACCTAGGAGCAGAGGCTGTTGTTCACCATTGCTAGAAAAGTGATTTCCAGGATCTGATGACAGGAATGCCAGCCAGCTTCTAAAATACAGACTGTCACTTAGTTCACAAAGGAAACTGGAAGCTGAGGAAACTGATTTGTTCAAGACCATTGGGAAGTGGCCAGGAATGTCTGTAACCCACCAAAGAACCAGCAAAAAACATCCCAGAGAATATCACATCATATAGGCTCTAGCCACTCTCCTAACAATACAAAATTCCTGCCAGTAAAATCCAGAAGTAGTAACATATATGCCAGTGGTGCAGTAAACCTACTGAAGAAGGCGAAACCAATTTTTATTTTTATTTTTTTTTTTAGGAGAACAGCTGGAAAAGTAACTGGAACTTGAAAATTGTGTTGGAATCTGTCCTTAAACCGGAAGATAATATTTAGAATATGCCTAGTGGCTGAGGACAATTATTTTACTTTTAATTAATATTAGCCTTTTATTGCAGTCATTTCTTAAGCTTTCCATGAGAGTTTTAACTCCATTTTGTGTCACGATTTATTAATTGCATAGAAAGACCAAGGGAGAAAATAAAATTCTCTCGTTTAACAGCAATTTCTCAGTAACCTTGGGATAGCTATCTTCCAAAAAATACTTTTGTACGAACCAAAGCAAATTGTACAGCAAGGCAAATTAGTTAACTACTTCAAGCAGCATATATAAATACCCTTTAGACACAAATATAAACTTTAATGACTATTTTCATTACTACAGACACCCAAGAGTTCTGTGTTTGTAAGAGTTTTGGTCTCACACTGATTACACATTGGGGATTCCTTCTATGCATCTCTGTAAGAAAAGCAAGACAACTTTGTAATTTTGATCAAAAATACAAACAGAAGAACAAGCCAATTTTTAATGCCATATTGAAAATTCCCTGTGGCGCACACAGAAAAATCTATGTGCATTATATATGATAGTATCTGTAAGCAGCAATTAACACACAAAGAGAGATGCTCCACAATTTCCAAAGCTTCACACTGCCAGCATGTTTTCACTGGCCACTAACAGCAAGAAATGATACCTCAAAAAGTGTTAAGGGGAAACAGGGACTTTGATGAAGCGCAAGCTGTTTTTAAAAGAGTTTGACACTATTCAAAAAAGCCTTTTTATTTTCCCATTTTCAATACTATTATATTTTAACACCTTTCTGGTGTGCAACTGTGTCCTGCCACCTTCAAAAAGCTAAATAAATCTCTTACATGGTATGTACCACAATTCAAATCTAAAAATGTTTCCATAAAAAAAAATCGGCTATAGCATTTCCCAGACACAAGGAGTGTGCCTTCAGAAGGAAACTTAACTCTTTCCTAAATGTTACCTAGAGCCCGGAAATCTTAACTCTTCTCCCTAAATCTCAGGAACAGGGCACTTAACAGCCAACAACATTTCAAAATCAGCAGTTAGCCCAGAGAAGTGTCTCACTATGACTATTCACCATCAATGTCTTTCAGAGTCTGAAATGTTCATTCCAGGCTTATTTCTTCAGTTCTTTCTACAACAAACAGTACTGTCTACATGTGGAAATAGCAACCGATATAAGAATTGGAAATATAGGTAAAATTATTTTTCTACTTAATCCTTACGCCACCATAATCACTACCTATTCTAAGAGTCACCTGTATCAAATCAGGATAATCTGATTTAAGACAGCTAATCATGCAGATGCTATGGGCATAGGACATCATAATTCTCTTCAAAAGCACAGACCTGCTCTATCTACTCACTGCTATGAACCTTTGTAACTATAGGCTCCACTTGTCTTTGTTGTCCAGTTAAAAAAAAAAGGGTGACCCTTTCTACATGTCCAGGGATGCTAAGTTATAAAGGTAATAAAGGAAGAGAAGGGAAATAGAGGCAAGTAAAAAGGCAAGGCAAGGCAAGGGACTTAAATGACATATATGGTCCCACCATATAGTCTAGTGGCAGCACTCACGCATGTGAGAACTATATTTTCTGTCACATGCTGGGTGGGAATCTCAAGACTTGCGGCAGAGAGGAGCAGGCTGTGGGTTGTGATCTACCAGCACCTTTTGTTCTGCTTGCAACCCCATCTGGAGGACCATGAGGCGAGACATCAGGGATAACCATCATCTAATTGCATTCCTTTAGAAGGAAGTATCTAGTCTTCAGGCCACACTTAGGGCATCCTACCATATAAAATAGAAAATAATAATAAAGAAAGAGAATGCAAATTTTAAAGAAAAGCTTTAAATACAGGGTCAGATTCAAATTGCTGTGGTACTCATCATCAGATTGTAAAAATGTTATATATGGCTCTATCATGATATTTATGGTAATATCCCCCCTTCAGCAGAAAGGGTCTGAAGCTTGCAACCCACATTTCACAGCATGTTGATTCTGAACATACCACTGTTGGACTGAGTACAGCATTTTATGGTATTTTATAGAAATGGGGAACTCTGTAATTTGCCAATGGTCATGTGTTCTGAACATCATCATTCTCCACTGTTTATAAGGAACTTTTTACTCTTTCCCAAGAAGGAATGGACTCAATCATACTGTAAGTTTTATTGACAACATATATGTTTCTTTTTCAGTTTTAATCACAGAAGCAGAAATTATAGTGGGGCTAGTTGATTCATCATCTGTTTTTTTGTAGAAGTAATTCCAATTAATGTAATCAGGAACTTAAGGAAGGAATAAATTAGTACGTCTGCTTTTTCCCTTGGGTTTTAAAGACACATGGGGATAATCATGTGCATCAGTGGTAACAGCATAGCATTCCATCATCTTTTTGTCTGTGCAAATTAAAGACTTGTGAAAGAGCAGGGTAGTGAAATTTCTTTTTCTGCATTCTTTGTTGAATAAATCACTATTTCACAAATGTCTAGTGTAAACTTTATTTTTTTCAAAAACATTGGAAAGTTGCTTTGTTTCTTTTATGTTTAATGATACGTTTAGATTACAAAGGAAAAAGAATAGAAAAGAAATCATAAACATGAGTTTAAAACTAGGAAAGAATACTCTTCAAAGAAAATTCTTGTACAGTGGGTTGACACAACACAGTATTTTCTTATCCTGGCTATGGTACAGAGAGTCAGGACAATTAGGCACATGTGATTACAGTAATCACATCTGAAACTCCTGCTGCTTGGGTGACGGCTCACTTTGTGGTTGCCTGACAAGAATTATGGCTGGAATGAAATTACACTGACCGAAGTCAATCATCTTGCGAACCTACAAACAGTGGTCCCAAGGGAGGGAGCTTTGAGCTCTCCTGGACGGCAGTGTGCTGCGACCAGCGTCTCCCTCGGAGTGGGACTCTTCTCAGAGCTCACAAACTCTCTGTTTGCGAAAACTGGAGGACCATTGCTGAAAGCTGAAACTGGGACCTGGGCAAAGTGAAACCCTTCACTCCTTGAGGCTCAACTCTTCACCTGTTGAGAAATGCTGAGACATTTGATGTGAATATTTCACTGAACTAAGGGGAATTTTGTACACATATACGTATGGGTTTATATATATAAACATATATATATATTTCTGTGTGCATGTGTGTTTGAATTGACCCAGTTAAACAACAGCAAGTGTAGTATAAATATTGCCCTTTCGAATCTATACTTAAGTCACTGTTGTGATTGTAGTAAATTCCATTGAATCACTTTGTAAATGTTAAATGAGTCAATAATCAAGTTCTGCTAAATCTTGTGATTTACCTCAAACTATGAATGAACCTCAGACTGCTGCTACGCACAAAAAATCCCTTTAGATACAAACCGTCTGGGTCTAGGTGTAGATCCAGCCTCACCTAAGCCCCATCAGGAGCTGAGAAAGAAGGGCAACTTCTCTGAACCTAATGACCAAACAGGAAGGTCTCCCTAACCTTTCTACATCTCTGATCTCTGTACCAATCATGAAAAATCAATTCTAACTCGATTTTCCTTTTTGTGATTCCCCCTTACCTTTTTGCATCTTCAGTCTCTGTATAAATCATTCTAGTTTGATTCTAACTTGATTTTTCTTTGTACGCTTCATCCATGTATTAAGTTATAGAGTAAACCTTTGCCATCGAAGTTTTATAAATTCCTATTAAATCACTTTTGCTAATACCTTTGATGGTGGTTCTTTAAGCAGTCCAAACCACTCATTTGCAACACTCAGTCTGTACACTAGTCGTGGTTGAGAGTGTATCTCAAGACTGATTCTACTATTGAAGGGTTAACAAATCCTGTAGTTCAGAAAAAAAAAAATCCTTGAAATTTTCATTCAGTGTGCTGCTCAATTTACAGAAAGATTACGAGTCATAGTAAGTATAATTTTCTCTTTTCTATATGCCGCAGCATAAGAAAGAAAGTCATAGTAATCCTATGTAAGTTTTGAAATCTGACAACATGAAAACATTTTCTGATTTTGCAGCCAGTGGGTTTGTGGGATCTGCTTTCTAATTTTTAAATCTGGGGGAAAGTTGATCCATACATAAATCTTGATATATTTCAGAAGAAAATTTTCCTGCATGCATGAGGTGAGGATATCAAATCTTTCAGTTCTACCTCCTGGGGAGCATAATTAACAAGGGTTCCTCCCATGCACACTACCCCTAAACCCAGGGCTTTTAACAGGTTTTTTTCCTTAGCTAATGACTGCAAGCCTGTGTTCTCTTGGGAGCTGCTGGGATCTCCCTCTGCACCAGTTCTTTAGCACCTTCTATGACTTTTTTTCTCCCTTCATTCCACATCAAGTCTAGTTGTAATGGAGAAATGCAGTGTACACACGTGATCCAGGAAGGATATTCATATTCCTCTGGCTGTCCAAATTGCTTCTCTATTTGTCTCCCTCCCAGAAGTTAGGAGAAATTACCTCTTTGACTCATATCTTTTCTTCCCATCGCCCTGCTACTCCAGAGCATGGTGGCCTGACAAAGAGCTCCTTCATCATATACATCTGTAATAAAATTGTGAGCTTCTCCTTCCCAGAACACTTTCAAATGCAGCCTGTATCTTTCAAAGTATCTTCTTAAGCAGTAGGATGCTGTAATTCCTCTATATACATTTTTCTGTATAAAACTGTGGCCTTTCAAGAGATACAGGCCTTTCAAGAGATACAGGCACCAGCACGCCAGAAGGTCCAGTTAATTTGTACCTTACAAGCGACTGGGTTTTAAAGTCCATAGTCTTGTATTGTCAGTGCAAGAAATAGTTAGAAGCCGGACAAAAGTGTCTTTGTTTTGCAGTGAACAAAAACCTAAGCTACGGTAGCTTTTAAATAGTTTTTAACTTCTTCAGATCCTGGAATACACATGCAGTGTTGTCAAATATAGTGATTTTTTTATTGCATTTTTAATGAGTCTTAGGTGCCTGCTACATGGAAACATGGCTAAAGGCTAGGGGGGGTGAGAATTTTCCCTTATCCAAAATGGTTTTTGTGCTAATATTGATAGAATTGAAGCTAATTGGAGAACTGCTGCTTCAAGTATCTTCCTGTGGAAGTGCAGCTGCTAATAAAAAAGGTTCCATGACTTCCTGGGTATTTTAAAGGTACCACTGCCATGCCCACAAGCAAAACAATTGTCGGTTTACAGCAATGAGGTGGAGAGAAAAACACCTCCAAAAGGAGCGCGAGAGCCATGTGCAGAGCAAGGAGATGCAGAAAATCCGGGGCAGGATGGAATGCAGAGTACACAGCGAATTATATGGGAGAGGGCATCAGATAGAGAAGTAGTTCATAAGAAGGATTCACCTCTTCAAGCAGGCTGGGAAAAAATGTTTTCAAACCTGGATTTGGTCTGCTACATCCAGTTTGGGGTGAATAGCTTGCCTTCAGAAATTTTGAAGTATAAATTAGATTTTACGCATTCATTTTAATTTCAGAACAGTTTAAGGGACGTTCTGGAATTTTTGGAGATTCAGTTTGAGACTCCAAAATAAGTTGAGTTCTTGTTCTCCTTCTAATAGTATGCATGAAAATGCCAAAACTTAGTGCAAAATAGATTTTACCATTTCTCTAAAGGAAGGACTAAAATGTCTTCCCAGTGTTCTTTTTTCAGAGTACCTTTGTGGTCTGTAAGCCTGTTTTCATCTCTTCTAGCAAAGTAGATGTTCTCTGTTCTTTCCATGGAGCCTTATAAATAAACACAAAGGGAATATAAGACAACAAAAAATCTGCCTCTTACAATAAGCCAAAATGTGTATGGGGTGATAGAGAAATGGCAGCTTTGTGACAGCTTGAACTGTGTCAGCATGAAAATTAATTACACTGATAATTTCCAGAAAGAAAGAAAGTATCTGGAATACGTAGCCTGTGTAATAGGAAGTGCTTCCTCAGTCCTTTTTAGCCTTATCTTTCAGATACCTTGGTAACAACCAAATGGATTTTTATCAAACTTTTTAAGCATTTCACCTCTGGATTGGGCACAAGTCAGGAGAAATTTCCTTCCAGGACTTAATGGCTTGGAAAGTTATAAGCAGCAGAAATTAAGCACTTAAAATGGAAAGAACATCCTAACCATGACTATTAAGGTTGTACCTTTGTCACCTCAAGCTGTGAGTTCTGATCTCAAAAGATGTGTGGCATCAGGCTGCCTCAGTACTCAGATGAGAGCCCTTCAGGGAACCCTCCAGTGGGAATTCGGCAGCTAGCAGCATTCCCACTGAGCTGCAGATGCTGTAGTGCCCATGCCAGGTGTCTGAGGCTATCCAAGACAAGACACAGAATTATTGTCGTATCGGACTAGTGCTACAGTTACCCTGATGTATAGAAGTGAACTCTGGTGTCCTGGTCCGAGGTCAATTTACATGGTTTCTTTCTGTCATCCCTCAACCTCATTTGGGTATGCAGTTCTCTGCTTCTTGCTCTGGAAGTCTCACGGTTTATCAACAATAATTGCGTGTCACCAGGATCTACACATTCGGTGGTCTTCACTATCAGTTTGTAAGCAGGCAGTGGGAGACTGCTAACCACAGCTGTGCCCCTCAGACCTTGTCTGTGTCCCTGGACAACCTCCACCAAGTAGAGTTTTAAGCCCGGTATGCATGAAGCTAGGCTTTTAAAGAAGGCACCTTACCCTAATTGTCTGATCTCTTTGAAACAGAAAAGCAGCTCAGTCTCCTTTTACAACTCATTCGTTCAATAAGGAGTTAAATTTAAGTACCAGTAAGTAAATGGTAGTGCTGAACCTCAATCAACCTGTCTAATATCCTTCACGGTAATAAGGTGACACAGAAAATATTTTCCAATCTCAAATGAACATTTTGATTTAAAATCTGTACACATCTTTGGAGGTGTCAGGTTGTGAGAATTATTATATATGTTGCATATGTAGAATAGCTGATAAAGGTTGGAGAAGATCTTGGGATCTATTTGCATGGAATGTGTTTCTCAAATGAGACTTCTATCAAATAAAAAGAGTAAAGGGTGAACACAGAGCCTGATTTCCCTAATACACAATTTCATCTGAAGTTAGTAGGAACTGCTAGTGACTTTGCTTTCTGAAAATTCAGGCTTTGAACATGTAATCCTGTTGTTCTACTATTCCAAACCAGGCATTAGTAAATTCAGCCTAAGGTCAGGTGGGAGCCTTTGTGTACTTCCCACATGCCTTGCCATTTGTTCCAGCACTGGGGCTTTTCTCATTTTTTTTGTACCTGTTTTGTGTGTCCCCTGGGTGATACTAGTTCAGAATAACATCTCATAGAAAAAAATTTAATGGTCTTTGTCAAGTATTTTGTTCTGCAGACACAGATACTCTCTAACATGAGCTAATGCTCATCCTCCTACTAAGACTCTTGTCTGGTCTGCTCCGTAAACAAATATCTGCAGACATTCTTTTAATCTGGCTTTCTGAGGAAATGAAGCTTATGCATTTGCATTGTTTATTCATCCATCTACCTATCACCCTATCCCTGCTACCTACCCTGTTTAATTTATTGGCCAGCTTCAACCAAACTTGGCAAGAGGAAAAGCCATTTCAAATATAAACAGAATTCTGAGATTATAGACATTAGTCAGTGAGCAGAGCTGCAGTTACTGCAGTGAGAGATGAAGTCATTGTTTTCCTCCTCTGCTAGAGAGAACAAAGAATGCAATTTATGCCCCCCACAACAATGCGCAAGCCCCACCTTCATCTTCTATGGGTCCAGCAGTTGGAGAGAGATTAGGTTCACCAGGTGAATAGCAATATATTTTTGATGGAAAGCTACATGCACTTAATTTGAACCTATTCTTTCTCCAGCATTTTCATTTTTATTCCAAGTTCAATTCTGGGTCATCAGGCAAATCAAAAGTGCTTTTTTGCCATTTAGAATCCAGAAAAGTGGGGGGGTTTCCCCTGTCATTTAGAATCTGGAAAAGTGGGGGGTTGTATGCCATTTGTTAATGAAACTCTGTGGAATGAAGATTTATTGGTTTACATCTTTATTAGTATTTCAGATATCTTCTGTATAATATCATATAGATCATTTCCATATAATACATAAAACCTGGGTGGGAGCAGAGACAGCTCAGGTTATAGTGTGTGCCGGGAATAGCATGTTCCCAAAGCTCAGGTTTAGGTGTAGCCACCCCATTTAAAAGACAAAATAAGAACTGTAGGCGTACGGACGCAAACTTTGATGTGCGACCTGGTGTCACGGTCATAGAACACCCCTTGACCTGTTGTTTTTATAAACAGAGAAACAGCCTTAGGAACTAGAAGTATTTCCTAAAGTATTTAGCATTTAATGCAACACACATTTAGACACTTTTTTTTTTTTTAAAGTGCCCTGTGTCTCTGGACACAGTCATAAAAGGCAAGTCAGATGAGTAGGAGTATTCTACATATTTGTCAGCTGGAAACATATGAACTGATTTAACATTTTGTCATACTACTGTAATGATACAGGCATCGGACAATAGTGATTTATTATCTTGCAGGTATACTGAAAAATCTGTTCTTTTCCATGGCAGATGAAGTCATTCACATGCCATTACAGTAAATACAAAAAAAAAAAAAAAAAGAGCAGTGTTAAGGATACTTAGATTGTATTAGTTTTGGGTTATCTTCATTTAGCAATAAATTGTATTATTTCAATAATTTTAATAGTGTTCATTGAAACAGGTATTTACTGTAAACATCTTAATTTTATTCATTGAGAACATATTCATTAGCACAATTTCTTTTTCCTTGATGCCAAATATAAAAAATAAAGTTCAGTTCCAGAATGGAATTTTGTTAATACGGAGCATATGGATGAAAAAAATTATTCTTTTTCTCAACAATGTTAAAGAATTGCATTATTAATTGAGTAGAAGGAAAAATACTGCAGTGCAGTAACTTTCAGCAATATTCATGCTCGTCAGCTTCCTACTTTGTTGTTTTGAAATATTTATACATGCGTGCAATAGGGACCAAATCATCAGGGGTGAAATGCAACATAGTTTTATTGAAAATATATCTGTATTGTCTCTGAGGCTGAGCAAATTTCTGTACCTACTCAAGGAAATTATTTCAATTTTACTGAGAAATTCCTGTTCCACACTGTACACCAAGGTACATTTCCAGGTGGAAACAGGGACAGAGGATGATCTGATCTTTCCCTCTAGACTGTATAACGATCTACTGAAATTCCCTTGTGGTCCCCTTTAAGGTATAGCTCTACAACCCAAAGAGTCCAGAATAAATGCCTGTAAGTAAGAGGTAGGATCTGAACTCGGATCCTTGATTCAAAGCCTAAGTGTGGAGATAGCGTAATAGGATTCTAGCCGCCAACCTCCACAACCTTGGGACTCTGGACTGTAGGGAATCAGCTCAAAAGAGCCCAACATTTATTCCTGCCACCTGATAGAGCCAGTCTTATTCTGCTCTGCTGTGGCTCTCTCCGTATTTTGCTCCCCATCTTCACTGGTTTTACTCCCAAACAGAGCCTCAGCGCTCCCTGACGGAACTGCGCAGTGCTAAATACCACTTGGGACCAGGGCAGCCCCTGCCCTGCGTACATGGAAACTGCACAGGGAAACACGCGGGAAAACTTTAATGCCCCACAGAAGTTGCACCTCCAGTGAGTACAAAGGGAGGAACCATGGGCAAGCACCGGTGACTGCTCTTCTTATACAAAGGATGGAGAATATGCAGGATGAGTTTTGATATACCTCATTAGACGTGCCGCTTAAGCAAGAATAAGATGTGGGGAATCTAAACAACCAAAACCAGGACCAGCACCCACAGCTGGGATTCACAGTCGCAATTCTCTTTTCCAGGGATGCTCCTGTGGCAATAATGGTATGTGTTCACCCTTTTTTCGTGGCAGGCTGAAACGCACATCTAAGTAACTGAAGCCATAATGAATTCATATACAAAATACAAAACAAACAAAACCAAAACTACCAGGAACATTCAGAAAGGCAATCATCACAAATTATTTGGCAAGCTCAGCCAAAGCACTGTGGTGCGCAGCCTGTATTTCAGAGCCATATGACTTATTTTTGTGTATTCTGAGGAAAAAAGTAGTATAGGATTCAAACTGCAAAGCTGTTCTTACCAGGTTTTTAACTCACTGAGTGGTCTCAGCATTTCAATTCCATCTTCTAAAACCTAAAGTGGAATTTGATCAAATGCCAAATTGATTTTAAAATTGCTTTTATGACTTATGAAAGCATTGCTCAATTTGGGATCCTCTGCATATATTTATCTTTAGTTCTGTCTCTGCACTCAAATTCTGTGCTGCTGTTTATGAACAGCTGGCCATTCTAAATTAAAGGAGCACCCACTTGTCTTTGCCATGTATACTGATAAAACCCCTGATTTCTGGCTTTAGGCTGAAATGGTCACTAAAACACAACATAAATCTAAACCTATTTTACCTCTTGATGTTAGCTATTTTGTAACTATACCAAGATTTTCTTGGGTTGGTATTTAATTCCTCTGACATTGCTAAATGATAGATGCTGGTGGAACAGCATTTTATTACATATGTTCAAACAAAAAGGTTGTATAATGAAAGAAAAAGAAAGAAAAAGAGGGAGGGAGGCAAGAGGGCAAGAAAAAAAAAGAAAGAAAGAGAAAGAAAGAAAGAAGAGAGAGAGGGAGAGAAAGGAAGAGAAAAAGAAAAAGAAAGGAAGGAAGGAAGGAAGGAAGGAAGGAAGGAAGGAAGGAAGGAAGGAAGGAAGGAAGGAAGGAAGGACGGAAGGA
>JANZLQ010000030.1:5762062-5778467 GCA_026212715.1 Elanus axillaris
CCCATCCCACTTGGGGTGGGGGAAGGGGTGAGCGGCTGCGTGGTGTTAGTTGCTCGCCGGCCCTAAACCACGACAACGTGACTGTAGACTCACAAATACTTCAACAGATTTTCTCTCTTGTATTACATATCAAGGATGAGAAGCTGGAAGCTCAAAACTACTATTTTTTCAAAATTGTATCTTTGAGGGGAGTTCCTCATTGTTGCTGGGAGAAGAAAGATGGTGAGTGGTAAAAAAAAAAATCAGTAATGGTTTTTAAAATAACTGGCACAAGCTGTAAATGTAACCAACCCCATAAGCCTAAGTGTCTCATTCAAACTGATAGTGAGCCGAGGAACTTTATACAGAGAACATCAAAAGGAACAGAAAAACAGATCATAAACACCATGATGGAGGACAGTTGTGGATATTTTTGTGATAGTTTTAAACATAAACAGGTATAAAACCACACCTACAATCTCTGGTTTATGAATACTCTAACATGTGCAGCTGTTTAGCTCATTCCATTGGTTTTAGAAACACAAACATACTTTATTAGACCAAAATGTTTTGAACGTTTTTGATAGCTGTAGTTGTGTTTGCTTTCTTCACAGATACATAAAAACACCAGACATGTGAGTCGTCACTGACATGAAGTCAAATTCCCATGCTCTTAAAGCTTAGAGCTTAAAATCCATAATAAACCAAACCAAACCAAAACAAAACAAAACCAACAAAGTTTGTCGCAATTTACAGAAAGGCAACTGAAGATGAAGCAGCAAAGGAACATGTTTTCAACAGATACAAAGAGGATGTAATGAGGTAGGGCAACTACCAACACATTGAAACTGAATCCAGATCTCTACAGTCTTAGATATTTCTCATTACAAGCTGCTTTTCTGAAGAATTATTTTGTGGCAGCTTTAAACATAAGCATTCTTTTAACTTAAACTTTGGAACCTTGTCATTTAAAAGAAAAAGGCTTTCAAACATTGATTTTGTTACTGCAATATATCATTTCACTGGAAAATAGTTTAATTTGAGGGAAGGTTGTCTTGTTTCTCTTAGTTATGGCAATAGCTTTGTCATAGCAGCCCCTTGTTCACTGATGTGTTTGTTGGTAAACCAACAGTGAATGACTAAATATAGATGAGAAAGCTGCTATTCTCTAGTAAATTGGAATTATAACTGTTATCATTTTAAACAAAGAAACCATGTCTGGGATTTTTCCCCTAGGTACGAAAGCATCTTCTACTAAGGCATATACACATGTTCCAACTAAAGTATGGGAAGAATGAGAATTTTTAGCACTAGTTTTCTGCTGTTACAATAAATAAATGGAATGTATGAGTGCAAGTAGGTTTTCGTATTGAACTCTATGGTCTGGATTTATGTTTTAAAATTTAAACAAACTACTCCTAGTGCTATCAGTCATACAGTGTTCATGAGTTCAAATGCACTACGGTGCTTTGTTTTGTGTAGAAGTATAACAGTAGAGAAACGTCTTGGATGGACTCCTGATACCTCATTGATTGCAGTATTCTGGAGGTCACATTTATTAAGGACCACTTAACACAGCTTAATGAGCATAAAAGAAGATGGAAAACATAGTTCAGGTGCAGAAGTCACTGCTGTCTTCAAGAGCGGGTCTCGAGCCCACGAAGTGTCTCTCAGCAAGGTAAGGGGGATTTTTCACATTTTTTTCCACAAACTGAAATAAAAATGGAATCACAGATTATTTTGTTGTTGTTGTTGTTGTTTGACTTTGTCTGTACAAACACTATTGAGTTTCTTCCAAGTAAAACTAAAATACTAGTATGGCTTTCCAATTTCAGTTAGAGATTGACAAATGCATGAAATCATGATTTTCTAATTATAGCATTTTAAAAGAATTCCCTTGACAATCTAATTGCGCCTTTTTTTGGTCAATTTTTTAGTTCAAAACATCTGGAATGTTTGTAAAAGTTTAATTTTGAAGTTTTGGTAAGCATCCAACTTCGAACTTATATTAAAAAAAAATCTAATACCTATTCCGTATGGGATAAGAAATAATAATATAGTGATTTCATTTAGCCAAACATGACTAACCATTGTAACTTAATTAGCTGGAATAAGTACTTAAAAAGCATTTCAGTCAACTGTAGTACCTTGCAATCTTCCATAGAAAGAGAAACAAAGATATATACCGATGTTCACTTTTAATTCCTTGTTAATTTCTCTGTGGTAAATAAACACAGACCAATAGAACGATCTTAGGCAATGCAGTTTATTGTTCATATACAAAGGTTTTTGTTGTACAATTTAGCAACTACAAAAAAGACAGAGATAAGCGGGGGGAGGGGATGACACAGGGTGCTGAAGGTTTCTGCCAGTATGAGAATGTGCTTGCTTTTCCAGCAGACTGAGGGAGGCAATTTTTCTCTCCTGTAATCACATGGTAACCCTCATTAAGAAGTAACACAGTTGTTGATCTGCTAAGACAACATGAATTAAAGGAAATGCACAAATAATGCAACCTGTCTACTAAATTATTAAGATTAATACTTAAATTGCTTTTCATGATTAAATGGTAGTAACTGAATCAGCAGCAAACAATAAACCCAAGTCAACACACCAGCTGACATAAATCAAGTGCTATATTGCTTATTTCTGCCATACACTAAAGTTAATTGGTAGAAATGTTTCTGTTTTCAACACATCTGTAAATATAGAAAGTTACAAGCAGTAAGGTTAACACCAATCTTAAGCACCATAATGGCATTTCATAAAATGCTGTTAATGCAGAGAGTTTGAAAAACTGATGACCAAAAGCGGAATGTTGCATTTCAGCACTACATTATATGGTTTTTGTAATATACAAATTTTAAAAAGACACCTGCCATCTATTACAAGAGAAATGAAACTGAATTTTCACCAGCTCTCAACATTCTTTCCACATTTTTCCAATTCTATCCCAACCTTTACAACGGCCTCAGTAACGAAACAGGCGTGCTCAGAACCATGCCTTGACAGTTACCAGGTCTGAGCCATTCCAAGACTGGGGTGAAGGTCTATCCCAGGCATTTTTGCAGGAATCATTGTAATGCCCTCTTGCCTCTAAATCTGAGAATTGTTTAGCTTGTATCCCCCGTGTACTATGCCAATGGCATTATGATGTCAGGTTTCCACCAATTTGGAAAAGAAACACAAAGTACATTAATTAAAATCATCCTAGAAGTTCAAACAAACATGATGTTAACTTACAGCCTAAAAAAATGAATGCCAAATCAGACAACATTAGCTGCTTTCTTTATAGGTCCATCTTTTGTGTGGTTTCGCAGCCAAAAGGGGAATACAGAGAGGAAAAAGTAAGGCGGCCTAAATGCAAATCATGGTTTTACTTTCCTTGCGTATCTACTTACGTGCTTTCAAGGAAAGTGAGGGAAAGGAGAAGGAATGATGACAGGGAAAGCAGGTGCCATTACTCTAGACTGAGAGCACTGCTAATTCCAGGAATCAGTTCATTTAGTCACCAAAATGTCCAAATAGCCCTAGTAGTTCTTACATAATGTAAATGAGCAAAATATGCCACTCTATCATTTCTCTAATCCTAGTGTTAAAATGTTCTGGTTTACACTTTAAAAAATAAGGCAAATACCGCTAGCCTGCAAATGACCATGGAGATATAGACTATAATAATTATTCCCTTTATAATTTATACAGATTAAACAATTCCTGACCTTACATGACATTTAATTTGATTAGCACTATATATTTAAAAGCAGTAACTCCATGATAAAGATAAAATATACTTCTTGAATATCACAGTGAAAACCAGTTCTGTCCTGAGCGTGACTTTTGACTTAAAATGACATTTTAGTAATGTCATGTAATCTATATTACTCTGCTCCCTGCTTTTTTAATTTTTCATGTATTCAGGATCTGAATAATTGCATGTTTCACTATAGGTAAGGTAATGGTAATTGTGCATTATTATCAATCTTTGACTAAACTGAAGAAAATGCAAAAAAAATAATCCTTTTTAAAGGAAAGAGGGAAAAAAAACCCTTTGCCCTATTATAAAACAATATCCAATAAACTAAGAAACTTTAAAAAAATCAAACTATCATCAGTTATAACTAGTTGAATGAAACAACAGGGAAAAAAAACCAACAATACCCCCACTTTGGTTATGTCAATATTAAAAGAAGAAATAAGCGGTTTGCCTCAATTAAATTTAGTATAGGTATCTTGGGTCCTGTTACCAATTTAGCCAAGGGAGTATTAGAGCATAGCATAGCTTCCTGAGGGTTTATCCAGGACATTGGACAGATTTCACATATTACCTGGAATCCCCTACTGCCACAGATTATAATTAAAATTCCTTGATGTAATTAGCTTAACATTAAATCACACACATCTATATAAGCTTCAGTTACACCTTTAGATTTCACTGTATTCATATCTAAAGCCTAATTAGTTCAGACACTCCTAATATTTCCCAAAAGTCCCTTTTTAGAGCCATCTGGCTCCACGTATGTTTGGTTTCACCCATGCCTGTTCTTGCCTATGTGTCTGTTCTTAGCCTGAGGCTTTACCTTGCCTTAGAAAGCTTGGGGGCTACTCTTGATCTGCAAAACTAAGCTCAAGTCAGGCATGTTCCTCCCCTGGGGGTGGCACATACCAGACTCAGCTGCAAAACAGTGATCCCTGTTGCCACCTCCCAGCTGAAAATAGCACAAGTTCTTACCCACCAGATTGCCCCAGCGCAGAGCCCTCAAGTTGTTAAAGATCATGTTTGACTAAGCTCTGAAGTGCAAGTCTTCGTAGCTCTGATGGTAGCCCTCTCAGAAGCAGTTGATACCCACACCCTTTCTCAGCTTTCAAGCCCAACCCTCATCTTGCACCTTGTCCCACCAGAGGTTTCAGCTGAGATGCCACCGGGAGCCCTAGAGCAGAAGTCAGAGTTTAATTCGTGCATGCGTGACAGATCTGGCCCCATGTTCTAGTTCATGCAGAAGCCTGTCTTCAAATACAAACACCAAATGCTGTTTAATAGACGTCATGATTTCATGTCAGATATTTCAATGCTGATTTATGCTATAGCTTGACTACTGACTTCTGTATTGCAGGATAGGCTAAAGATGGCCAACAAGTTTAAGTCCCTCCTGTTTCATACCACTGCTTCTATATACAGTCAGACGTATGAACCTTTTCTTCCTAGAGACTGGGGTAGCAGTTCACCCAGCCATAAGAGACTTCTTTTTCAGTTTTTTTTCCCTTCCTTTACAGTGAAATATTAAGCATATTCTCACTGTTTCCTACCTGTTGTCATTATTGAGGCTAGCAGTGCCATGAGCTTCAGGCTCTTTTTCTCAAAACAGACTCCCATAAGATGCCTTGACTTGACTCACAATTCCTTCTCAGACTAAAGCTACGCTGCTTTCAACATTTTTGTTAAAAGCAGTAAAAATCAAGCAACTCTTTCTCTTAGCTTCAAACCACTTCTAACAAAACTTCAGTACAAAACCTCAGCCCCATTCACTAGGGCTCCAATGTGTTGTTGAAAATCTCAGTTATGACTCCTGTTCAGTGCAGAATTCTTCCTGACTCACTGACCTTTCAAAAGAACCCAGAATCAAATCTGATCCTTTTTATACATTATCATCAAAACCATCCACAATTCACAGTTTTGCACGGCTTAACACATGACACAGAAAGCACACTGTTGTTTAGAGGTTTGTTTTGCCTGTAAGCGTACGATTCTATTCCAAATTCAAAGCAGAACTCTCAGAACTCTTTGAGCAGAACTCTTTGCAAGTTCATGTAGATCAAAACTGACAAAGGATTTGCATGGACTCTTAGGATGTGGGACTGCAGAATTTTGCATATCGGGTTCCCAGGGTGTCACGGTGTGACTCATCAGGATTATGTGAAGACAACAGGCTGCCCCGACTGCTGCAGCAGCTCTTCAGAAGTGACAGGCTGGCTGAGTCGTGAAAGCCTCTGAAACCACAGCCTACCTGAAGGAGGGACCTAAAACTTGAAACCAACTGGCAGGGTGAGTTGCTGGGCGGGGGGGGCGGGGGGAGTTGTTATGTTTTTGCGGAGAGCATTTTCTCCTTACATAAGCCAAAGACACTCCACTGCTTTCCTGTCTTTGGGGCTTTTGGCAGAAGAGACCTTGCACTGAATCGGGAAGTCAGGTGGAAGTCAAACAAAAACCTATTTTGAGCTTTTCTTCCTAGACTAATAGCTGAACCTAAAACATTATTTTGAACTTCAACTGCCTAATCACGCACTACCTTCTACAAGAAAGATCCATTGTCTGAAGACAAGAATAATTTACTTTGACCAAAGGCGATACTTTTCTCTATTGTGGCATTGGCTGACTAAGTTGGATGAGGTATATTTTAATTGCAAAAGCTAGACAGGTTAGTTGAACTAAATCTGGACTGAAAAATGGTTTGAAGAAGGGCTTTTTCTTTTCTTAAAACACAGCTGATTTTGAGCTATTATTTTGAGGCATTTTTTAATCTAAACCAGATATGAAATAAAAAGAATTCATCGTTGTCAGTAAATCATAACAATTACATGGAAACCTGACATCTTAGCCCCCCCGGGGGAGGATGTATCCATAAGGGGACTCTTACTGTGTCTACATTATGAAGTAATAAGGAGCAATAAATGTGCATCTGTGACCTGAACAGCTGGCACTGAGGACTTGACATTGACACTGCGTATGCTTTAAACGATTAAAATCTAGTTCAGACCAGCCTGGACCTGTGGAGAAAATGCCCCATAGAAGAGGCGGTGCATTAGGTGCATTCCTGGGGCTCAGGTGCCCATTTAGTTTCACGTGAAGGGAATCGAGGCCATGCTCTCAAAGTCTATTTCATGATTTTGCCCAAAGTATGGTTCCCAGGGGTAAATGGGATTTTTACTTCTCCCAGTCCTAACTGTAGGTGCACCTACTACTTACTAAGGTCTGCGAAGTGATCCAGCATTTCAGCTGTTCCCTCTGCTCTCCTCTGGCACATGATCTGCAGGCATTTCCACACCACCACCATAAATGCTGACATCCGAAACATGAAGCGTCACAGACCTCAGACAAGATGTAAATATTCAGTAAGGGGGGATTGTACCTACCTGCACTAAACCTGAATTAAATTTCCTTTAAGAAATTAGAGAATAGGGGAGAGATAACAGCTACGTCTTTAATTCTGACTCCTCTCTGTTGGAAAACATGGCCTTGCTGCTGGCAGCTGCATCTGGAACCATTAACATGTTCGTCTTTCCTGTCTCCCCGCTGGCAGGCTGTGCTGCAAAGAACTATCTGCCCGTGCGTTTCTGCTCCTTCTTTCGTGTGCATGAAATTTGGTTGAGGGAGTTTAGTGTAACCTTCCTTTCCACGGAAATATCCTCCTTGCGCTGTCAAAGCAGCAGTTCAGGTCTTCTGCTCCTCTGTGGCACGTGCCTTGGAGAGCCGAAGAGCCATGGAAGTGGTGAGCAGAGACACAGGTACTGGCTCTGGTCCTAGGGGAAAGTGGGAAACAGGGCTACAGTCTCCTCCGGGCTGTCATTCCATGCTGATGAACCTTCCCCTTTCTCACTGCTCTGTTTTCCAGTATGAATCACTTACTGCTTTGGACATGGCAAAAGAAAAGATAGGGATTTGAATTCTTTCTCGGACATGTGGGTATGTACTTGACAGGAATGGACCTGAGAGAAACAATTTGCTAAATGAGGTAGATGGGAATATCATTATATATTTAATATTCAGCAGTGTGCTTGTTAAAGCACACCATAGCAGCATGAAATAAAATTTGATGACATGCAATTAATTTGCCTACCTGCAGGCAGTAAATGCAATAAATAAACTAATTCAGTTCTTATTAGGGCTTTAAACTTACAGTGAGTTTTTAGTTTAATTAATACTTAACAAATAGCCTAGAGTTAGGTAAGTTGCTTCACAGAGAAGCAATACCAACTGGCATTTATTAATCTATTTGCTGATGTTTACGTAGCATCTTTAAAATTATTTTGTTAAAAAAACATGGCAAACATAACCATCTCTTCTGGCTGTTCTGATTTATCAGAAATTTTGATTCAGTGGCCCTACCCGAGTTCTTTCAGTGACATGTCTTCCTACTGGAAACTTCTTGGTTCTGCTCTTATACCTGGCCACCACTAGATTTGGTCTTTCAGAAGTCTGTAGTAGATATATTTTATATGATTATTTATTACAGTTTCCTAGGGAAATCAGCTTTCAGTTGCCCAACTATTTTTAAAGAGTGAGAACTTGACTGGCTTTTGGGTTGCATTATTTTCCATTAAGGAGAAAAAAACCAACTATTAAAACTTATTTGTTTTGTTCTCTGTTCTTAACATAATTTTCCTGCAATGAAATAATACTCAGCCCACCCATTTACCTGTTGCAACTGTCTTGTCTCTCTTTCACAGAAACCACCATATCCTGCAGCATCTTCGTTATCAAGCCACATTTATGACCCAGAAATTACATTGCCACAGATGATGAAAACTTGCAAGAAGAAACAACGAGGGCCTGTACTACAAAACCTGCTCTAGTTTAAGAAAACTTTTCTATGTTTATGGCAACCAGGGAAGTAATTTGTTCTACTTAAAGTAAAAGCAAGTTCAGCATTTCAGCACATTTTGGTTTTTTTTCTTCCTTAACTGATGTACATTTTATCTTCACTGAGTTAAGAGATGAAAAAGTGTGTGCTTGACTCAGCATATGCATAGCAGTATATTAGAGAGAGGGGGAGGAAAACTGAAATATTTTTGGTGGATTTCCCTCCTTCAGCCTATCCCTTGCTGTCAGAAGCAATGTTGCATTAAAATGATTCAATAAGGAAAAGATGTTCTGGATTTTAGGCCAGTGTACCCAAGGTACAGAGCAACACCAATGTACAGAAAATGAATTTTGGGGACAGTACGTAATATATTCAGACCAATGTCCATGGGCTGAATATCTAAATAGGTCAAGTATTTTTGAATCTGATTTTAATATCTGTCACCAGATACCACCAAATTTCCACATTTCCACTAGAAACAGTCCTATCAGTTGAAGTAAGAAACTTTGTGTTCTCACACACTACTTATTATGAATATGGACAGCACAATCAAGTGTTAATAATTCTTTCTTTCTAAGTATATTGTGGAATTAAATAGAGAGTGCTTATTCTGCAGTTGCATTCTTCTCTCTCTCTCTCTCTCTGCAATAAGCACACACTTTTTGTTGGTGTTTTACCAGCCTTCTTATGATTTACTTCAATCATCACAGAATTATTTGGATTCATTTAAACATTTATTGAACTTACTTTTGTAAAGTTACATGTATGCATACAGTTTTAGGTATCTTCCACCATAATTAAGATGCAATTGCTGAGATTTTCTTGGCAAAATATGGGCTTTACCGTACAAGTTTAGGCAGCTGCACTGTAGTTGTTTTACTGAATATGATTGCTTCAGGGTGCAGATAGATGTTTTCTTCTTTTTCTTCCCCCCCACCCGGCTGCAGCCTTGCTTTCTCTAACTGTTGGTGTCCATTTTTGTGTAGTTTTTATCTAGCATTATGGAAGCAGGAACAGCTGAACCTATGGGATAAAAAAGCTCCGCTAATCTCCAGTCCTGGTGTACTGAAAGAGTCTGCTGTGAGTAGTATGATGAGTGTTCAAGAGAGAGAGATCTGCTCAAATGCTATGATTTATCTTTTGTTATTACCTGTTCATTACCTTCAAAGATTTGTGCAAAGGAATATCCAGAAAAATATCACTCCAAGAAGACAGGTGACAAATTGTGGCAGTGGACATTGAGATGCTATCAACCCTGTGTTCAGCGTATTCCTGCCCAGTGGAGCTACACCAGCAACCTAGCAGGGATATCTCTCTCACTTTGCACAGAGCCAGGATGGGAGCAGGAGAGGGAAAGGCTGGGGCTGCTTAC
Organism: Elanus axillaris; assembly: GCA_026212715.1. NCBI lineage: Eukaryota > Metazoa > Chordata > Aves > Accipitriformes > Accipitridae > Elanus > Elanus axillaris. Next base: position 5,771,990 of record JANZLQ010000030.1, read on the forward strand.
ACCCTGGCACTCTTCTGTAGCTTTGCCAGCTCCAGCCTCTATGCCAGACTCCTATCCAAAAGAGTCATGATACCATAGTGTCTTTACAGAGAACAAAATGCAACAGAGATTAGCAATACAGTTCCATAGATATTTTAATGAGCAACATATTTCCTCCAGCAGGAAAAAAAACAAAAAACAAAAACCTGTATTTTTTGACCAAGTGTATAAAAGACACTTATGTGACAAAAAGCAATTTCTAGACACATTGGTCTATCTGTGTTCTCATTTCAGGCAGCGGAAAACTTGCAATCCATTTTAGAGGATGGACTGACACTAAACACACTTTGAAAATTCTAAAACTTCTTCCTTTCCCTCAGTCAAGCTCAGATAGAGATTATCATTCAAATGGCTGGTTGGTCATATTCTGTACAGATAGTACACATGAAGACATGACAACATCTCACTGCTTGTGAATGATTAGCACATAGAAAGCTATCAGAAAAGAAGATGCCCAGGGAAAAGATGGCAGTAATATCATGTTATTTAAATAATCATTATTAGTCAAGTCACATTTTTTAGCATCAGCAAGAAGAACAACTTTTTAACGGGATATCTGCAGGAAGAGAAATGTGGGAACTTAATTTACCGTTCAAGCATTCTTTCATATCTCTATTTTTAAATCATTATTTAAGGTGTTAGTGTTAGAAATGCTACCTTTCATTTTGATAATCCGTTTTTTAGTCATGTTAATAACACCATGTAATTCTGTTCCTCTTTTCCCCGTGCCTAAAGCAATTACTTATGTTGACACAAATAGGAAAATAATTTATGAATTAGTTTAATTCAAAAAACACAAGATGGGTTAATTTCTTTTTTATACATAGTATAACATATTGGGTATGTAAGCAGAAAATACTTATCATGCTTAAAGAAATAGGGACAATATCAGCATGAAAAGATAACTAATACTGGTATAACATTTCTCTTTAGTGGCAGACTTGTGTATTTATTTAGTTGCTAATTTTATTTTTGTACTAAATAGACAAGTAGGCATCTTGGACGCTTTCTCATCATGAAGAACTGGCAAGATCAGAAAAAAGGACTTCAAGGTGGTAATTGCTTTTCCCTTTTCTTTTTAGACTCTTGGACACCTACTCCTAATGTCTGAGCTAACTATTTGCAACAGAGGAAATTCAGCACTTCGAGTGACCGTAGTTTGGATAACAGTACCATATTCTGAAATACAACAATTCTTTAAAGACAAATAACCATGAATAGGTGCATCAAATGTTTACACTGTTAGAGCTGGTCTAATGGAAAAAGATGATTTGTGGGTTCTACAAGATATGCTGAGAAGGAAGTCAAGGTCATATACATCTTTTGATATATATAAGGGAGAGGTCATGCCTTAATTCATTAAACAGTTTCTCCAGCACAGTGTGGTATACAACATTTTCTGAACTATTTTAAGTATCTAGGTTTAAAGATGTGATGCAAAATTGTGACCAAAGGCCACAGTACAATTTTTAACAGTAGTTTATGTTAGTAAATGGAACTCATTGACAAAGGAAGTACAATAAACTATGTGAAATATACATTAAATATACATATATGCCTAAGCACCAGCTTACAGGAACTTCAATTCTAAAATATCAATAATGAGATGCATTTATCCTTCCTAATCTAAAACAATTTAAATTATATGCTAAGAAGGGATGTGTACCTGCATGGCGGGTGGAAAGAGTTGCCTACCTGAAGAATTTAGACCCTCCAAAAGAGCTGAAGATTCTGCTTGAAACGTTCTGAAACATACCAGTTTTCTGCATTTCTCCTGTTAGTTGTTACTTATCTCAGACAGAAACAAAACTTTTTTAGCTCAGCTTTTTTAATATCTTTCTCATTTATCTGCTAAGATGATTGACGATATGCCCACACAATACAGAACTCTTGTTTTTGGCATCGAGGGTTGTGACAGTACCTCGCTAGGCACTTGCAGTCTAAAACTGTAGAATTTGACCCTGTATCCCACATATACAGGGTCTTAAAAGTTTGATAGTCATGCTGATTGATAGATAGATAGCAGTGCCTGTGTTAATTGCTATGCATACCTGTAAAAGCCGCTTATTTAAATAGAAAACAACAACCACCACCAGAGGTCAAAACATATCCTGAAATTGAACTCTGCTGCAAATATATCTTAGAAGATACACTGGAATTCTTCTAGCTCACTTCTCCACATCCTTCACTTCATTAGACTACAGGATTATTAGTACTGATAAGCAGCCACCATCAAGAAATAAAGGGTTTGTTAGAGTGGTCTTGGAAAACCTTATTTTTCCTTTATTCATGTAACCTTGTTGATTTTGGTAAATTCTACTGACAGAGTATTGACTTTCATTCATATCAATAAATGTAGAAAATCTGATCAAAAAATAGCCTTGATTTTTTGTTTGTTTGCTTGCTTGTCATGTAAATAAATCAAATAAAGGCATCTCAGGAATACTTTGGCTAAAAAGAAATACATGAATTAGCAATGTCTTCTTCCCCTGACTGCCTTTTGTTGCCATGGAAATGTTTCTTTTAAAAGTACACTTTTTCTGCTTGACCTTAAAGACAGGCACACATGAAAAAAGTTATCAGAGTTGCTTTGGTATTTACATTACCTGTAATAAATTATCTCTACATTTCAAAACATTAATAGCAATACATTAAAATACTAAAAGTTCAGACCACAGGTCCTTTGTATGTTCTGCATGCATAATAACATACACCTACCCAAATGATGGCCAGGTTTACCAAGACACTACTTCAGTTACTTTAATTCATGTTAATGATACAAAGTAGCTGTAAAACTGATTTCTTCAAGCCAGAAAGGAGCCTGGGGCTTATCCAAAACTGTGTCACTGCAGGGATGCAAATGGAGAAAGAAATGCTCTGTCATTAATTTTTTAGAAATAGAAATGTTATTTATGTACATTTTACTAATGTAAAAGGCACAGACTAGAACAGGCATCCCACAGGTTGGTTGTATTCCTAGGGGAAGCTGAGAAGAATATATTTAATTGCTATTTGTTACGTGAAGGAGAATGGGAATGAAGAAACATTACACATCTTCTATCTGTGGTTAATGAGAGCAATTCAGTAGAAGTCTCGGTGAGCCATTGTGAAAGTTCAACAGACTGAACTGACAGCACTTGCAACAACGATCATCAGATACCCTAGCTTGATATTCAATTACTTATTGTAAAAATTTCAAAACAATTTTAAAGGAAAAAGAGGTAAGATTTCCCATTGCTTCTTCCTTCCCAACTACCTTTCTCCCATATCCTTCCTTTTAAATACAGCACTTGTGAAAAGCAAACTGAAAGAAGCCAGCAAAGGAAACAGAAAAAAATGGAAAGGGAGATGAAGGCAGGATACTATCAGACAGACATCAAATACTGGAACTTTATAAGAAGGAATGTGTTTTAGAAGAGGAGCGACAAGGTGAAATGTAATGGAGAATAAAATGGATGGAAAAAATGTACCAAGCTTATTTTTAATGGAAACCTGAGTTTTCAACTAAACAAGATTTTCACAAAAAAAAAAAAAACCAAAACAAACAAAAAAAACAACTATCCACTTTCTGATGAAAGTTTAGCTTTCTCAAAGCAAAGTCAACTCTTTTCAATTGAAAATACTCCCAGGATACCTTATGGTTGTAATTTATTTTCTCAGAGCCCATGAAACACTGTGTGTGATGACTGCCATAACAAACCCTTTCTCCTATCAAAGAGATGATGCTGCTTCATATGATTTCAACAAAGACCTCAGCCCAAAGAAGAAAAATGGGAGCATATCTGCTTGAAAATTCCTTTGAGACATCAAACCAGCACTTCCAAATCATAACATTCAATTTTCCTGCTGAAGTTTTAGTGAAAAGATCTTAGCTTTGATAAAAGAAAATTTCACAGAAAAAAGTATTCGCTGTGTGAGATTATCGAGAGAGAAAGCTCAAAGTAGGAAATGTTACGGGTAAAACTGCAGTCCTCAACTCTTTAAATGTCTCATTAATTCTTTATTAATATTATTATTATCATTATATTCATTATAATCATTATAATCATTATTATTTTTTTACATAATTGGCTACAGTGAGCTACTTCCACAATGACAAGGAAATTGTATTAAAGGTAGCATGTTGTGTCCTTACAGGTGATTGCACTATAGACCTTTACCAGAGAAAGGAGGAAGTTTCTGTTAAAGGCAGGAAGCAGAAAAGGAGAATGAGAACAGACTTTGAAAGGACAAACCTGGAAGAATATTCAAGATAAAGACATATTCTTGTGCACCAGAAGAACAGTGGAATTATTTCAAAGAAAGAAATTTCAGGACTTTCCAGCACGATATATCATCAGGGACTTCTTATATTTTTGTGGAAAGATTTATATAATCTGGATAGCATTGTTATAGCAACTGAAATACTAGGCAGTAAGAAGCATCTGGAAACACTAGCAAACTGAGAGCTTAAAAAGCAAAATGTGTATTTCTGCTGGTAGAAACATACTAGAAGTTATAACTTGAAATTTATGTTAAACTCCAAAAATTGTTTCATAAAATAAAAAAACTTTTCAGCAGTATCTTGTAAAAAGGGAGAACATTACTGGCTACAGGTTCTGAGCATTCTGACTGTAGAGAGGCAGCTCACATAGCGATGCTGTGGAGACAACGCATTCGTTGCCACTCTCGTAATGTGTAGATGAGGATTGTTTACAAAGGACCTTCATCTCCTCCTTCCATCTCACCTTCACAAATACGATCTGCAAGTCTAACTCCCCAGACCACTATGTCCACCTGTGTGGGAAGGAAGGACTGACTATGAGCACCAAAGCTACAGCAGCAGGTTCTGCTTCACCTTAGTCCCATCTTAAAATTGTATGACTGAAGGGGTTACTCACGCAGGCTAGCTGCCTCCCACCCCACATGCCTGATTGTAAAAGGAAGGCTGAAAACTCATGAAGCAGCTCCTGAATCATCACAGTTTTCTTGTAGATTTTGAGTTTCAAATACGGATCCATTAGTGACAGTGCAACAAGCTAAAAACTGTGCTCTTTCAGGAACTATTACAGGTTTTCCATGGTCAATGCCACAAAGCAGAGGAGAAAGCATATATGAGTGGTAACTGTTTAAACAGACTGATCTTTATTCCTCTCTGCGTCTGTACCAGAACTTTCAAAGAGCTACCTAAATAAGTATTCTCAGTTACTTCAGAGTCCAGTAAGGCACAAGGCTATGTACCTTGCTGTTATGTCAGCCTACTTATCCACCTGTAAGCTGCCTGACAATTTTGTTTATGCATTTAAGATGATTTATTGACTGCAATTACTTACTGTGTTTTCAGAAATCAATGTTGTTCTATTCTGTGGGTATTTCTGGGTTTGTTATGAACATTAAAAGATCTTTTTCCTTCAGTGTGCAATAGTACTGTGGTTTTGTGCATGGTTTCAAGTAGAATAGTAGAAGTAGAACTGAAAAGGTGTACGTGTTCTGTGTATAGGGCTAGGGTTGAATTAAGGACATCAGGACAAGATTTTGCTGTCTGCCTTTAATACATGGGAAAGTCAGGTTTAAAAGTGCTTGTCTTGCTAACAGCTTCAGGAAAATGTGTGATTAATATTTCATATTGTTGAATTTTATTTATCAAGTGTTTGCACACTTAACATTGTATTGCTTTGTCAGCATTCTGTTTGGTTTTCTACAACCACTAAGTCTATAAAAATTAGAACTTGATTGATATTAAGGTGTGGTATGATATTGTCAATCTATCTCCTCTATATATATATCAATTTGAACAAAAAATAGCTAACACAAGGTAACTGGAGCTCCAGCAATGTTTCACTGGAACATACTATACAGCCTTTAGCAAAAAAAATTATCAGTTGACTGCTAGTACTTTTCACCTGACTAATAGCTTATTTCCAGAAAGGAAAAAAAAATAGTATCAGTTTTTGTGGTTTTATTGCTCTTCTGCTGGCACTCCCCTACATACAGATGATAATCACTTCTAGATAATGGCCTAGTATTACTGTAGACACAATCAGCTTCTGGTTGGCAGTTATACAGTTCCAAAAATGGAAAATGAACCAATTTGCCATTACATTTTACACTGCATCACCTTTCCTGGTGACATAATATTTTATTTTTTAGTGCTGTTAGTGGAAGCAATATTAATCAAGCCTCTGTGCTACAGCTGCTGAGCTCAAAGACAAAGCGCTGAGTCCACACAGGTTTCAGAAGGCTGTTTTAGCTGATTAGTCTTCTGCAAACACTAGAAGCACATTGACTAGGTACCATGCTGGAAACAGGGAAAAGGACTTGTGACAACTTTCTTATGATTCACATTTTTAATGACATTCAAACTAGGCATATAATCCAAATTTTCTCTTTCTCCTCCTCTCCTCTCCTCTCCTCTCCTCTCCTCTCCTCTCCTCTCCTCTCCTCTCCTCTCCTCTCCTCT
>JANZLQ010000030.1:5778494-5792495 GCA_026212715.1 Elanus axillaris
CTCTCCTCTCCTCTCCTCTCCTCTCCAAATTTGCAGTGTGATTTTCCAGATTCCAGAGCATTTGAAAGACAGAGAGTTTGTTGTGACATCTTACCCTCTGTTGACATAGACAGGATTGATTGCTGCTGGTGCTCCCAGTTGTAATCATCTCATAAATAAATCAGTGCTTATGAGAAACTGCATCTGTCAATAGGAAAGGATTTTCTTGTTTTCCTCAAAGTATGCAAAGGAAGAAAATAAAAAAAAAATTCTTTTTTTACCAACGATTAACATAAATTGACTTGAAAAACTCAGCGCTTTTATTTCAACCCCAAAGGAGATCATAGTTTCTGTGACTAGAAAATCCTCCTCTGAGTACTTAGGTCCAGAGTTTAAGTTCAATAAAGGCCTTCTTCAATGAGATTGACTGTTAGTTCAAAGTCTGGCACAGAAGTATTTCAAAACTATGCAGGTATTAGCAGTTTCAAACCATAAGTTCAGTAGCCGAATTAATGACCTTACTGGGGGAACTGGGAGAGGTCCTGTCTGACAGGGCCCCTGCTCTTCCAGCCCAGGGATCCCTCGTGACTTCCAGCCTGCAGACACCAGCCAGCCCTTCAGCACCCTGACACTGAATCAAAAAACTGCTTTTACTATTAATTTCCAGTATTGTTTTCATTATTAATATTATAAAACTCTGCATTATTTTCCAGTATAATTTAGCAGTAGTCCAACATCATTTGCTTGCCCTTTTCAAGGAAAATCAACAGTGGTTACAGAAACTTGGCACTAAATTCTTGGTATCTTTTTGAGCAGTCAAACATAACAGCTAAGAGGTAACATTTCAGAGAAGTTTAAGAGGATTTAGCTTAGCAACTACTACTGGCTTTATCTGCAAGGTGCATGCCTTAACACCTGTTCTGGGTTCTGAACATTTGTCCTTATTAATATTTAGGTTAAGTTTTACGTTAAGAGCTCCCAGGGTAAATGCCCACATAAAATTTCTGTCAGAAGGCTATACTCTATTCCCTTCATCATCATAACTGGATATGTATCATGCATATTTGGAAACAGATATGTTTTGTAGATTTGCCACAGAACTGGCAGAATGTGTAATTGTGGTATCAGGATTGACATAGACTAATACGTTGTATTTTCATAAAGGAGTGGATCTTCAAACATCTGAGAATATAAGCTTTTTTTTCTCATCTGTTTTTCAAAGCCCGAAGTCAGCATCAGCTCAGTCCAAAGAAGCGTATCTGCACTTTGAAGAAACTGAACCGCTGCCAACATGGCAGGTAGTATTTTCCTGGCTAAGAAAAATTATTATAGCAGCAATTGTTCCTCTTAATTCTTGCTGTATAGGAACTAAGTTGTCAATATTTAATTCTGCTTTTTCTAAAACATGTGACCCTTTCTGAACCTCAGGTATCATGGTGACCAGGTTTAGAAGCATATGTCCAACCCCACAGAACTGACTGTGTTACAGTGTGGAGTTGCCAGAGAAAAGCATGTAAGTGGGTATTATTCTGTTCTATCACTAGAAATCGAATTATTTAAAACCTTTTTTAAAGCAATTAACCATATTAATCACCCAAAAGACACATACAAGGGCAGAATGATAAAATTGAAAGCAACTATTTGAAGTTAGTGCTGGTGAAGTAAATCAGTGTGCTTCAGAAGTATCTATGACTGTCTTCTAAAACAAGCAGCTACCCAAAATTCAGGGCCCCACAGGTTGCTTTTCTGCAGAGAAAATGAAAGAAACTGGCATCTCTGATATAATCCCCTTTTTAAAAAAGAATATCTAAAATCCTCTGGAACCTAGCAAGTGGAAACTATATCTTTGCTAACAAGTCCAAGCTCCTTTCAACTTGCACTTGACAGGTTTTTCATATCTGGCTTTTTTCTTTTCTCAGTCATGCTGATAGCAATTCAGACTTTTCCCTGATACTTTCCAAGGTGCTTTGCCTGTCTATTTCATGGAATAGTTACATAAATACTGGCCAGCAGATGTTTTTGGTTTTCCCTTTAGATTCACTTTTAGATGATGACCTGCACTTCTCTTTGGAACAGGGTCATCAGGCTCTGTTAGTTTCTTAGCACTGTCATAAATGAAGAACAGTGATCCCACTCAATCCATAAGCAGTCCCCTTAAATCAAGAACATTATCGCATGCCACTAAGAACAAAAACCTGCAATAAGGAAAAGACAGCGTTGTTGGTACTGTTGTTTTCTCAGACTAAATTTATGCAACACATTATCACAAAAGAATGGTGGAAATACATAAGCGCTGACTTTCATAGTGATCTACCCTCAAAATTCACCTATGTCTCACTAAAACAGTTTGCTTTTTCTCTTGTCTGGTTGCATGCATGCTGTGCATATATAATCATTTGACAGGATGGAGAGCCTGACACAGCATTGGACTTACCAACATTCTATAAATTATTCAAACAGAATACGGGGAGGAATATTTTGCCTAACTTGCTGGTGTTGTGGAGTCCTATAAGGAGATTGTGCAGACGAAGAGGAAAGCCACAGATCAATGTAGAGAGGTACAGATAGGACTGATTAATACCGGATTAATTTAGTAGGAAACAAAGGCAAGCTCTGTGTACAAGAAAGAAGCAAAAGCATGTTGATTTTATCTCCACAGTTACTTTGTGTCTTACTATCACAGCATCTTGATGACTCAGACACTAATGCATTTATCCTCACAGAACCCCAGAGACAGGTAGACAATGCTTTGGAAGCCATACCTCAAATAGCTATAGATATAATATAGAAAGTCTATGGCAAAAGCAGAGCAGAACTGACATCCCAGTGCAGTACCTTAAACGTATCCTTCTCATCACATAAAAGTAACAAGTAATTATCACTCATAAAAAGACTGAATTGCTTAAACTGTACAGTCTATCTTGACACCTATATTTTATAAATACTACTAAGTAGAAATTTCCATTTTCTTTCCAAAACTTTCACTCCCACTGACAATAATTTTAATATCAAAACTTCTTTACTTCTGGACTTTATTAAAAAGACTACCTTTCTCCATCCCTGTCTACTTCTACATACACATTAAAATACATGGAACTGATTATTTGCTTCATAACTGATGGAGAAGACATTAAACTTGTCTTTTGCTATCCTTGGACAAATGCATAAGCAACCATATAAGCAAGTGAAATAGTTTTGAATTCTGGAAAACTTTGGGGTTTTTCTGTTTGCTTGTAGATACATCTATGACAGTATTATATAAGAACTTTTGAACAGGATTTTTTTTCAAAAGAAGTATTTTAAGTGAAAAATCTGAAGTACTGTTCTAGCCTTGAGGAAATAAAAAAATACAAATCTTCATGGGTACCAACCTCACTGTCAGACTTATTATTGGAAAAAATAGCATTTGAATAGCCTTGCAGTGTGGAATAATTTGTTTCTTCCTTGTGAAATTGCTCCACATTGACAGACTTATCACAGCTCCTGCTTCACTGCCGCTGGAGAGGGATCAGTTAATCAGTGGTGTCCAAATGTGAATGTTCTCATTCTTCTGCTAGTTGTCAAGTCCAATGTACTCTCATACTTAGGGAGTTAAACACTATGGAGAAAAATTACACCTGCTGTTTCAAACAGAGACTTACTTCACAGGACCAGGACCTGATACAGAGATGGCTATTTGCCAGAAAACTGAGTGAACTCTTCCCTGAATCTAAACAATCACCTCTTGATTATTTAACTATTCTAAAAATACTGCATTCATGTATGCCAATGATTGTATGAACAGCTCTATAAGAGTACAGTAATGGGTCAATTGATAGAGGGCATGTTCGCAGAGCATCTATGTCATGTGCAATGACAATGGCAGAAAAACAAGCAGAAAGGCAGCAGGGATATCAAGCAAGCTATAAGCTTTTTAGACTAAAATACTACTGGATAAAAACAAGACATTGCTATAACCTATCTCTTTAATACATTCTTCCCTCTTAAACAGCTAAAATTAACTATAGGGGATGTTTGCTCCACAACAGAAAAAGAAGGAAAAGAAAAAAAAAAGAACAATATTTAATATTTTATTATTAAAACCAAATATACCAGCAAAACAAATCCCCAATTCACAAGTTCTTTGGCTTGGAGTGAACATGAAACAGAAAAAATACTGAAGATCTTATTATCAGAAAAAAAGCACCATCTGAAACCAGCTCAGCTGTCCAATTTGTATTTTTATTCATGGTCACATATGCACCTAATAAACTTTGGACACATTCGTATCCTTTCAACATTATCAGAAGCACTTCGGTCACTTGATATATCAGTTTGAACTCACAACTATCTCAAAGCATGTGGTGTGAATTCAGCCTGTATTTACAAATATTTTCTATGGCATGTCATGCTAAAATGTTTACATTGCCCACCGTGTGAACTTTTCAGTCTAAGATTTTAACACAAGTGCAGGATTTTATTATCCCTGTGATAAAATAATGTTTTCTCTTTGAGATAAAACATTTTATTCTATTTATTTCCAAATAAGAAAAAGATAAGGATCCTGATCAGCAAAACCTCTCAAGAACATGCTCCCTTTTTGTTTACTGTCAAGGTACCAGGAGTGCCGGGGGCTCCCCGGGTGGGCGATGGCCGGGCCTGTCAGCCAGGAGCAGGGCAGCCGGGGGCTCTGGGACAGCCCCAGCCCCGGCATCGGCCACCTTCCTGGGGATGGGGACGGGCAGAGGCCGGGCTGGGATGTGGCCCGTGAGTAGGCCTCGCTTGGTGGGACCCACGGCCGGGCAGGACAGGGCTGTGGGGAGCCGGAGAGCGGCCCTGCTGCAGCATGGCTGGGGCACGGGTTGAGGGCCTGGGGTCTGACATGGCGTCCTGGGCCCTGGGCAGGGTGAGAGGAACCCCATGGTGTGGGCAGGGACATTGAGGGCTAGCAGAGCCCTTACGGCCATGACACTCACCTAAAGTAGTAACTTTAATATATGCACACATCCTGCATCCACTTAAAGTCACACCTAAAAATTCCCACAGGCTCAGTGCTGACCTACATCCAAGTACAGGGGTTTTAGCCTCAAAAGTTTTGGGTAGAGGAAGTTCTCTGAGAGGTGGGGGGGGGGGGTGATCAAAAATGGGCTTTAGACACTTGTTCAGAATTTGTAGACAACCAGCAACTAGGCCAATGATGGGATGGAGTGTAGTACAAAAATGGCTCCTTCCAGGGCACGGCCTATGAATCCAGTATGACCAGAGAGCATTAGGTACAGGCTGTTGATCTGCACAAGGATTAATTTGGTGCCTTGCATGGTTTGCGGCACAACCCTGTTACTGGACATGTACAGCAAACACCCCACAGCAAACCTCTGCTGTGCAGCAGAAAGCGTTCCCGAATTGAGGCTGAACAGAATAAAAAGGTATGACAGATCACTGATAGCTATTGTATTTTCATGGCTGAGAGGAAACCCTTAGAAAAAGAGACACCAACAGGAATAAATATGGCTTGTACCCTGTTGTCTTACCAAAGATGGTTAACATTGTCAAGAAGAATCACATAGAGGTGTTACTTCACAGGAAGACAACTGACTGAAGGAAGGAAAGCTACATTCTGAGATGTAGGAAATGCAGGGTATTTTAATACCAACCAGAAGCAGAAAGTATAAAATCATAGTGGCTAGAGTAAGATCTAAGTCACAGAGACAAACCGTGACAATATTCTTCTTCAGACAAAACCTTTTATCAAGTGCTGCAGATAAGCCTGAAACAGGACTTGCTGGAGAGCCACACGGCAAGTTTGAGTATACAGGAAAAGTATACCCTCAGTTCAGGACTGGATGCATCAAGAGCAGGACAGGGGCAATCATCACATCAGCTGCCTTGAAACAATTGACAACACGTTTAGCTATGCCTTCCAGCTTGTTTCACTTTGCAAAGGGCCCACTTAGAAGATTTCCTTCAACACAAGGGTGAACACTCAGAATTCTTAACTGTATAAAGTTCTTTCTAATTGACTTTCATGTAATATAACAATCTCACTTTATTCAATATACACACTAAGCAGGATATTCTATCCCCAGTTCCAGTTTAAAACACTAACATATAGAAGAAGATCCTTCTGATGGCTTCTAGTTCTACAATTCTTTGTGCTTTCATTTAGTCAGAAAGCAACTGCTGTTTTGCAGGAATTCTGGTATATCCTTGACGTTTGCATATAGAAATAGATGTAGTGGTAAGATTAGCCAGAGTATTATAATTAATTTATATTTCAAGTAGAAAATCCAGTTTCAGTATCATTCATGTCCATAGCTCCACTAAAAGTTACAAGTCAGTTTCAGATATAACCATGGCTGGGACTATTTACTGTAATGGCTTATTTTAATTAATAAACCCCGTATTTACAAGAAAATAAACAATGACAAGAGTTAAAACCAGGTAAATTACATGAAATGCAATCAAATCAAGATTATAGATGTGTCTTTTTCTTTTCTACCTTTTCACTCCAGGGTGATTAAGATGTGATGACACCTGCTTATCAGATTTACTGACATGATGGCTATTAAAATATTATACCATTTAGAACTAGAAAAAGCACAAATCCAGAAAACTAAATCCAAATACTCAGAATTTGAGGTGAAGGTTGAATTCAAATTTCTCAATAGAAATCCTTTTTGTGTTTTCAGTTTTTGGTCAGAGCTAAAATCAGAAGTCTAAACATTATCCAAATCCAAATGTAAATGCTTCAGTCCTTGATATTAAAAGATATGAAATATTTTAAATCTCATTATTTGACATCAAAATGCACTTCTCACCTTTACATCATGATGTACATTTCACTCTTGACTATGAGTCAGTGTAAATATAGATAATTCACAGAACAGAGAGGGGGAAAAAATATCACCTCAGTGACAATGGAGATCAGTTCTCAACTGAGAGTTTTATCAGCAATCTCAATTTTTGCTTTGACTCATTCACTTATCCCCCCAAAATAATTTGATCAAGACTCCACACCACTTTTGAAAAAGTTATTTTTCCTTGAACTCATTTTTAAGAGAACAGGAAGAAACTTAGAACAAAATTATTTTCTAGTCCTGACTGTTCATGCATAGGGTTAGATTTAAGTAAGTTTTAATGTCATGAAAGAAAGTCATCGATCTCATTCAGTAAGTACAATGATGATCATTGGGCTAGACAGGAGCTTTTGCATTTCTGCATGCTTCCTGTGAGGTATTTACACATGTGAACATGGTTTCTGTTACGAATCTTAAAAAAATCAATGAATGGTAATTCTATATCAGATAAAACTGAAATGATTTAATGCATCTGGATATATAAAAGGCAAAGATGCTTTAAAGTCAAGTTTATACATCTTGCCTCAGAAACTATATTTTCTGTATGTTTTGAACACAGACAAATGATGTAACCTATTTGCATATCAAATTATATATATGCATATAAGAAAACCTGGCCATTGGGAGCATGAAACTCATATTAACTGCTTAATTGTTGTGAAGTCCCATTTAGAGACCTGTAATTTCTCTCCAGATCAAGGATTCTGAAGCATTTGAATCCAACAATTGCTATAACCCTGTAAGAAGAATTGAAAGGACAGATTTCCCTATTATCATATAACTCCCTTGGTTCGGTATTGTGTGGTTTCAGAGACTGTGAGAGGAGAAAAGTAGAATTTGACAAGATTACAAGCCCACATTCAGACACACATACATTTTGGGGCATCCATATTCTGATATTAATTCAGAGAAGAAAATCACATTTACTTTCTAATTTGGCAATAGGACCTGGAGCAGAGATGCCGGTCTGTCCTGTTTCAATCTCTTGAATGCTGAAGAAACTCCATCTCACTTTCCCCAAGGGATTTCTGGTCTTTTATAGTCTCTGTCCTGGAAAGGTCTCTTTTGCAAGTCACTAGGAAGAAGTGTTCAGTGCCAGAGAGAAAAACTCAGAGGGCAAGATAAAATGCAACCCAAAAAATCACCAGCTTCCACAAGCTCAGCTACTGCTCGCTGTTCATTCCAGGCAGGCTCTAGTGACAGCATCTTGACTTAATACTGCCAGAAATTGTAAACCTTCTCTTCTCCTGAGGTAGTCCCAAATTATCTTCTGTCTCCCTTTACACTCCTTCAATACCCAAATGTGATAGAAAGAATAGCAGGTCAGTGATGTTTAAGATGCACAGAACTACTTCATATTCTCCTGGCTACTGTGGAAACCATTTACATCATCACAAAATTAAAACTGATCCTTGAAAACTGAATCAATAATAGAGACCAAAAAAGCACATTTGAAATCTGTATTTGAATTTTGCAACACATTGAATAATTTTGATAAAAAGATTCACAGACTATTTAACTAGTTCATAAGCTCTGTAAATAAAAAAATAATAGAAGCACATTTAAAATAAATTACAAAATAAATAAAAGGAATTATTTTACCAGCTTTAATCCCAGCATGCTGTAACCTGAGAATATTTTGCAGAAATTTAGTCAGCTCCTCTTTGTGCTATGTGGTTTAGGGAATCGCTGAACTGAAAGATTATGAAGTGAATGCCTTCCTTTTTCCCCTGCTTCTCCTTGCAGTTCCATATTTCACCCTTCACATTTAAGCCTTCAGTACTTCTGGTGCAAAGATTAATAGAAAAAGCTGTGATAACAGTAGTCAGAGGATTAAATACCTCTTACTAGATTTAGTCTTGATTAGTATTTTCTAATTAATATTTTCCTATCCTTGTTGACATCATAAACATCTGCCCTAAGCACTCCTTGGCTAAATGGTTTCTGATTCTCCTGTTTCCAGAAACAAATCAACACAAATAAATATGAGAGGTTGCTATTCAATTAGATACATAAATTTCAGGTAGGAGCAACCTGACAGATGGAGAAAACGATTCACTGAGAGTTCCTGCCCCAGTTTCCTCAGGAACTCATACTGCAGAGTTTCGCTCTGAATTTTTCAACCCCATTTTTGTCCTAAACTCAATTTATCTTTCCCATTTCTACCAAATAACTTTCAAAATCTCCTTCAGTCTCCCCAGTAGCTCAGTACATACTCACAGCACATAATAATGTAGCCTATTAGGAGATGGAAAATTTTTCTGTTTGTAAGTAGCCGAGACAAATTTCTGAGGAACTCCAGTCATGCCCCCTATCTGGAAAAGGCCAGATGCTCACAGTAGGTGATGGGTTGTTATCTTGTTTCAAAGGCCTAACCTCTTATGCAGACCTCTCTGGACTTTTGCAATAGGACATAGTAATGCCCAAGGTGACAAGTAATTTCTGTTTGCATAGCCATAAACCAGTTTTCTTGTAAGTTTTATTCTTTTCCTGTCATTTTCATACTTCACCTGGAGACTCTTATCTTTAAAATGCAGTCAAAAATATGTAGCTGTATCAACGGGCTTTGCTTCAGGGATGATCCTGGGATAACATAAAAAGACAATACTCCCACCCTTTTAGAGTTTTATGGTTTAGGGTTTTTTTGTTAAACAACTGTGCCAAAATGTGTATGGAATAAAGAGACTTAATCAAAGGTTGCTATCTAACATTGCAAAATAAGTTTGATTTATTGGTTTGACTTTCTCTGTTTATTTGATACAATACAGAGTAAATCTTTTCAAATAAGGAGTCAGTTGTCACTTGGCAGGAATTAATTATTTAATTTCTACTTTCTAATGACCTTTTAAATAAAAAAATAGAATCTTAAATGCAATTATTTAGATCTGCTTTTGAGTCTGAATATCTCCTATATAGAACTTATCAACATAAACCCTGAACAGGACAAGCATTTAGTGAAAAGGCAGGCAAAATAATTTTTAGTTAGCAAGAGTTGGAATATTTGACTCAACAAATCACTAATTCAATAATAAAAGATCAATTTAACAGATGTAGCATACCAGTTCTGCATCACTGTGCTTTAAGTTACAGCATGGAATGACTTCGATAAGGAAGCAGGTTACTAGAAAAAATTATACTGTTTGATATATGGGCTCAGTTGTCTGCAAAGACATGTTAGTATGTGTTTACATCCATATTTGTTGTCTTAATATTTATTCAATATTTTTAAGTTTGTGGTTACCAATTGGCTATATGCAATATCTTTAAAATTCTTTATTTGGAATTTTTATTTCACAGTTACTCCCTTGGGATCCTAAGCATCAATTTAATTAAATAAGACCACATTATTTTCAAAGTGAAGGCCAAGCACTTCTCCAGTTTATTAACAAAGTACCATTCCTACCTGCTAAACAAGTTAATGCCCTCAGTTCTATTTTTTTGCCTCCCGATTCCCTCACTCTTCTTTAAAAAATAGCATTTTTCCAGCAAGTGGGAGCAACTCCGTAGAAGAATTGGCTGTTCCAACTACAGCCAGTTCCCAAATTGCTTCTTAAAAATGGTGTTTGGTAAACTAGATGACCCCACAGCAAGTATGCTCAGAATGTTTCTTCCCTGATCCTGCTCTCTCTCACATACCCCTAACAGTTCCCCAGGGCTGGCTATTTTAACTTTAGTTTGACAAAAAAGCCCTTGCAAGTAACTGCTATTCAAGATTTTAATTCTGTTGTTAATAGATGCCCCATAGTCCAAATCTATTAAGTTTATGCTGATTTTTTTTTTTAATGTGATCCATGTGAGATAGGTCTGAAGTGTTGTATGAAGACATTTTTCCAGGTTTCTACATGTACATTTCTGAGAGTAACTTTATGTTCCCATTTCCAAAAATTTTCGCCAGCTTAGCAAAGAATATTTCTACCTTAGTTAACTCTTTACTAATGGACTGAATTAAAAAAAAAACTCTTCTGTAAAGAACAAGTTCATTATTGAGAACGTGGTTAGGGACAGGAGAGGTCAGCTTCAATAGGGATCAAAAACAGTTGAAAGACCACAGAAATTGCAAAACTCAGAAAAGCTGCTAGAGAGAAAATGATGTCTTTGTAGTGTCTTAGCAGTTGCCTCCTTTTTTTCAAAAAAAAAGTAACAGCACTGATCACTTCAAACATGAGTCAAATAGGGTCAAACTATGTGTTTAGTACGAATGGAGTGATTAAGATATGTGCACTCAACTCTGTAAAAAATATATTTTTTTAGGATTCCCCAAACTCACTTGCCAAAAGCGGCTGCTGGTATCTGAGACTGTTACTTGCTGAACTGAAATCTTTCTTTTTATATAAGCAGAAAAATAAAACAAAGAACATAGTTAAGAAAAAGGGGTTCTAAAGTTCTTAATTCTTTTTGTGGCAAAAGGAATATAAAGCCTCTATAATTATCTCAATACTATCATCTAAGTGAGCACAAAGAAGAGGTAGAGCTACATAAAATATGCCATATACTTTTTACTACGGTCATTAGTGTTCCAAACTGAATGCATACTTCATTATCTAGAAATCCATGTCATTTGCATTTTAACAGAATTTTATCTGAGTTTGCCCAGTCCTTTCCTTTCCTATAATATTCAACAGCTGAAGCAAGATAGTTAATAAAGATTATAGAAATCAAATCCATTCATTCAAATAATTTAAATTTCTGACTTCTTATTAGATAAAACACATTCTGACACACCAAAATCATCAGATGACATGATACTGGTACAGACAATTGCTTTATCTGCAAAATTGTTTTTACTAATTGACAGGCAATTTTCTTCATTTATTGTATTGATTTTAAATTTGTTCTCCTGAGACTACCCCCTACAGAAATGAAATTTCTCATTCTCATTTGTACATTAGCTGCAGAGAGTACACAGCAATCACACATTATCTTAAGCATTTTGCATATTTTTATAAAAGACCACAAGTATGCCATCAAATACATTCATTAATAACTTCTTTGTAAAACTGGGATATACAGCAACCTTACATTTTTTAGTGTCAGCATTCACATTTCTGCTGAGAGGAGGAGTATTTGAAGGAAATGAATGCTTTTAACAGAACTTTAATCTTCTGTATTCTGACCCATTACAAGGTCTTTTCTGTTAACTCTTAAATCAATATCTACTCTTCTATAACTTCTTAATCTACAATACCCATTTCTAGTAATATCAGTAATCTGAGTTATGGAAGATATAAAAAACCTGCACTTTATACCTCTGGGCATCAAATGCTATAATTACAAGAACTATCTCTGTATATGATTATTTTTATATTCAAAAAATCTGAAGAGAATGTACACTGCTATATCAAATATATGTTTCAAAATAAAGAGAAATGTTATCTTAAAAGTATCATCTCCATTTTAATCTGGTATCTAATATTATACAGTGGCACTTATTAAAGATAGAACCTTATAGCAATGCTGAAGATGGATTTTAATAGGACCAATATGTCTGTCTCAACTGTTAAAATTTAATGGTCTTTCTTATCTAGCCATAGCCCTTCATGATAAAGAGGTAGCAAGAATTATATATTAGGGAAATTACTGCACTCTTTAAAAAGTTATATTAATTCAGTTCTGTGCCATATATAATCAGTCAACACTAGTTATTACCACCATGAACTTGTCAGACACATTTTTCATTAAATAATCCTAAATATACATAAAGAAAATTAATCAACTCCCAACATTCAAAATTAAAAAGTATACAAAAGGTACCTTATTGTTTTCTATTTTTTTTTCACCTATGTCGGGGGAATATTATAAGGACTTTTCATACTTCTCTTATATCAAAACAATGTTTTGGTAACTCATTTCACACATTGCCTTGTGGGTGGGTTCTCCAACATTTTTACCCTTCTTCTAAGCAACACAAGTTTCTAAAGTATGAAATGAAAGCATGTATTTGGGTGAATTATTTGAAAGTGAAGAAGTATCTCCCTTCTTCAAACAACTGTAGCTTCCAACCTTGTGTCAGCTTTCTACCTACTTGATGTCACTTTAGAAAAGAAATCTATATTTTTTGATAAGACAGAATATTACATAAAGACAGCATCTTTGTCATCCTGTCAAACTAATGATTGTCTTGTACATATTGTTAACAATTTTGTAACCTTGAAAAAAAGAGAACAAAGCCTAAGTCATGAAGGAATAAAGAAGGACTAATATGCCATTCCTTGTAAGAATGTGACACCTTCCTTGTAGGAGCTAGGGCTGGACGTTCAGAATTTCGAACGGAGCTCTGCCGAGAAATACCAGATGTCAGCTTCCAGCTCTTACAACAAAGCCCAAATCCCCAGTGCTGTTGTGCCTGTGAATAGGGTGCCCAGGAAAGGTGAAGGCTAGCAAGAGTTTTCGGGAATGACACATTATTTTAGGAGCTAGGGCTGGACGTTCAGAATTGTGAACGGGTCTCTCTCTGCCGAGAACTACAGGATGTCAGCTTCCAGCTCTTACAAGAAAGCCCACATCCCCAGTACTGTTCTGCCTGTGAATAGGGTGCCAAGGTAAGGTGAAGGCTAGCAAGAGTTTTCGGGAATGGCACCTTCCTTGTAGGAGCTAGGGCTGGACGCTCAGGTTTTCGAACGGAGAAATACCGGATGTCAGATTCTAGCTCTTAAAACAAAGCCCACATCCCCAGTGTTGTTGTGTTGTGAATAGGGTGCGCAGGAAAGGTGAAGGCCTACAAGAGTTTTCAAGAATGGCACCTTTATTGGAGGAGCTATGGCTGCACGTTCAGAATTTCGAATGGGTCTCTCTCTGCCGAGAAGTACATCATGTCAGCTTCCAGCTCTTACAACAAAGCCCACAAACCCAGTGCTGTTCTGCCTGTGCATACTGTGCCCAGGAAAGGTGCAGGAGTGCAAGAGTTTTCGGAATGGCACCTTCCTTGTAGGAGCTAGGGCTGGACGTTCACATTTTCCAGGGGCTCTTTCTCGCTCTCTGCCGAGAAGTACAGGATGTCAGCTTCCAGCTCTTACAACAAAGCCCAAATCCCCAGTGCTGTTGTGCCTGTGAATAGGGTGCCCAGAAAAGTTGAAGGCTAGCAAGACTTTTCGGGAATGGCACCTTCCTTGTAGGAGCTAGGGCTGGACGTTCAGAATTGTGAACGGGTCTCTCTCTGCCGAGAACTACAGGATGTCAGCTTCCAGCT
>JANZLQ010000030.1:5801413-5825083 GCA_026212715.1 Elanus axillaris
GGGAGGGAAGTAAAACACTAGAGTTGAGATAAAGACACTTTAATAGGACAGAAAGGAAGATAATAATAATGATGATGATGATGATAATAATGGAATATACAAAACAACTGATGCACAGTGTACTTGCTCACCACTTGCTGATCGATGCCCTGTTAGTTCCCGAGCAGCGATTCCCCCCCCCAGGCCAACTCCCCTCAGTTTATATCCTGGACATGACGTCCCATGGTATGGAATACCTCGTTTGCCAGTTGGGGTCAGCTGCCCTGGCTGTGTTCCCTCTCATCTCCTTGTGCCCCTCCAGCCTTCTCGCTGGCTGGGCAGGAGAAGCTTAAAAATCCTTGACTTAGTAAAATCACTATTTAGCAACAACTGAAAACATCAAAACTCAGAGCACTCACAGGAACATGGACAGCACCAGTGACCTCATCCTGCTCCCCTTTCAGCCTGGATAGGGTGGAAGTCCACTGGTGAGAACATCTATAGGCATATGGACAAGATGGATCCCTCCAGCAGCCAGGTTTACTCAAGTCTGTCGGGTTACTGGCTCCTGGACCCCAGTCTCCCCAGCTGTGCTGGCACTGGGGCATACAAAGCCTCACTCCGTTGCTGGTACAGACTGTTCTGCGTGCGCACACACACACAGAGACACACAGACACACACTCACCTAGACCTGGCAGGGGCTCCCCTGGTCCCACAGCCATCCCCCCTTTGCTCTCAGCCGTAGAGACCCACAGGTGCTCTCACACCAGACAGATGAGCTTTATCACATAGCCTAAAACATTGTATCATGCAAATACTCATTCAAGCAGCTGGGAACATGAAAATACCACTTTTTTTTTGTTTTATTTTCTTTTGGAGTGAAGAAGACTCCTGGGGAAAGATGGAGAAAGTGTACATTGAAAAAAGTTGGGGAGAAAAATAAAGTGCTGTTAAAAATACAGAAGTTTTAAAAAACAGCAAAATGTTGAGACTCCTAGTTAAAATAATATGTGCAAAATGTAACTGTGTGTTAAAATAGTTTATCCAAATCTGGGCCAGTTATCATGTTCCTGACGGGTTTTTAAAGTGAGATTAGTTCAACAGCGGTGCTTTGTATTGTTACATTATTTTTGCTATTTGTTCAGTTATTTTCATAAACTTGGAGGTAAAATGCCTGTCAGTTCCATTTTTTTAATATTTATTATTTTTAATTAGGTCATAGAAATAGTTGATTTATTCCAATAATGCACTTTTGTTAGACTTTTCAATAAGAAAGTAATAATTTGACTTGTAAGGTTCAGACCATACCCAGTTATATAACTCAAACTTTAAACTGTAAATTCTTCTCAAAGTCAGGAGAACTTTGATTCAGTCATTCCTGCCCTATATAACCCTTGATTATTTAGGCTACTAAATTACTACAGAAATCTCCAGAGAAGACATTGTGCAGGTTGTAGCTTTTCCTTTCACCTTTGTAAGATGGCCTTTCCCTGAATCTTCATACATCTGCTAACTGTGGCATTCCTAAGAGGCAAAAGCGTGACATCTGATTTATGTCAGACAGCGTTTCAGCTGAACAGAAGTAAATCTTGCAGGACCATTCTGTCTTCTTCTCATTGCTTCCTTAGAAATTCAAGTGTCTTCTGTAGAAGAATATGCATTCACTATAATATGGGATAAAAGCTCATCAGTTGCTTTTCATTAATTAAAGGTTTATTTTTTTAATTAAGCCTGAGTGACATACGTATTTTTTTAAGAAGTGCTGAACATCTCAGAACATCCCATCTTACACTTAATTTACCTTGTATTGTAAGTGGACGTAGAAAGTTAGAATAACTTCATGCATTTGACTCACATTTTGTGCCAGGTAAGAGACATCTTGTCATACAGAAGACATTCATATGCATGTCACATGATGAAAACGTCCAAAGCATCCTGAAACATTCAGCAGGGACTTCTCCCAAGGACTCTGCTTCCTCGGAGTGGATCTTTCACCTGAAGATTTGTTGCTCCTCACGACCATGTCAGAAAGGCTGAAAAACAGTGTGTAAAAAGCACAGCAAATGTTAATTGTTTGGGGCTACATGTCTAACAGGTTGATTTTTTTTCAGAATTTTAGTGAAAACAGCTCAGTAATTTCAGACAATAGTAAGGGAAATCAGTAGAAATTATTTTGTTTCATCTACATTAATAAGTTTTTTGAAAATTTTGGGGGGAAGAGTCTATTGATATCTGTTCGAGTTAAAAATCACAAGCTCAGTAAACATAAAAAAGGGGTCTTGAAGCTAGAAATTTAAATTTTCCTCTCAGTCTTGGGCCCACGTCAACTCAGAGCCTGGGTTTGAGGGTTTTTTTAATGCCATTGTGAGCGGGTGCTATAGTTCACAGTGGTTGCAGGATGCTGATCTGAGAGTAAGCATCCATCTTTCTTGTATTGCTAAGGACAGCTTTGGGGGCTAAAGCAGAGCGAACACAGTATTAGAGAGGAAAGAAGCAGAGAAAGAAAAAGGAGGTCTGGATGTGGCTATGGGTTTGAAGGTCACGGAAGGGTAGGAGTGTGTCATGGGGGCTTCTCCTAGCAATATCTGTAAAACACGCTTTCTCTAGCTCAGGAAATCCCTGAAAAGCTGACTGCCAGAAAGGCAGAAAATAAGAAAGATCACTTTAATAAGCTCTCTCGTTGTACTCTTTTTAAATATCCAATACCAGCTGTTCTTAAGCAACTGCAGGAGTGAGATAAGGCCTGGATGGGTAGGGCTTAGTTAAGGTCTTCCCCATCTGGCCCACGGCTCTCCCTGGGCCCGGGACCCTGGGCCCTGGCTTCGGCCCCAGCCCTGCGTGGCTGGTTGGAGCATGGCGAGGCTGCACCCCACCCGGGAAGGGAAGGACACAGTCCCACCTGTGGCCACCCTTGCCTGGTCCTTAGGACAAAATGGGATCGCACTTGAAGAGATAAGGAAGAAGCCTTTGTGTCCAGCAGAGCATAATTCTGTCCAGAAAATGTCGTGCTCCAAATCCTACTTTTCTCGACATCAAATTCTGTGAAACCTACAAGCAAGGCATTGCTTTAGTCCTGCTCTTGTTCTGGCTTCCAAAAAGGCTAACCACTTACTTCTGTTAGCAGGTACCTTATTAGGCCAAGTAGCAACATTCTGCAGAGAGCAAAAGGTTACAGCATAGCCAATAACCTGTTAAGTATCAATGCAATATTACAAAATGAAAACTGCTTTCTCAGTGTGAGATTTTAGAAAAAGCTTAGGGAATTGCACACAAATCGTTAATACTGTAACATTAAGCACGCAGAAGTTAAGAAATGCAAGATTTAGTCTCCTATGTAATCTTAATTCAGATGCTTAGTACATATGCATCTTGATTCAGTCTTAATTATATGATTGCAATAGCCTGTTCCCCTGTGTTTAATTCTGTGCACTGGCAGGATGATGTTTAGTTAACAAACAGTTGTTCAATATTTTGTTTTGGCCTTGTGCAGTGTGTTGTTCTACACTGTATTTGCTGCACACTTTTCAATCCCTCTATGAACTTAGGGTTATTTATTTACTTCCAGGGTTTTGTATAGCAGTCAACATTACACAGTATTAAAGTGCTTCACATTTATTAAGAATTTTCACAACATGCCTGAGATGAAGGGATAGTATTTATTATCTCGTTGTTACAGATATTGACAGATAATTTAAAATAAAAACATCTACTTGTTCCTGGAGACCTGTCTGAGACACTTTGCATACGATTGCCCAAAACACTCTTCCTTTTTAGAGCACTTTACACATACAAACCATACCCCCACTAACTACATTTGGGAGTTCTAGGCTTCTTTATGAAATTCAAGTCAGGCATTTAGAAATGAGGAATCTTTTGCTGTGATAAAAACTCTTTTAAGTAGATTGCTCAGCAGTGCAATGGAACCCTATGACAATGTTAGAAAAACAATGTGGTTTCTTAGGGCAAGATACCTTAACAAACTTATCTTGCAGTAAGCTGCTTCTCACTTGATACATACACTTACCTTCTGAAAATGTCCTTTCATTACACAGATCCACAATTGTCTCCAGAGAATTTGGTTCTGTACACTGAGTAAAACACTTTCCCTCATCATCTCACCATGACGTGGGTGGTGGTGTAGATAAGGTTAAATTGTAGCTGTAGGAACAATTTTAATTCCTGAATTTCAGGATTTCAGTGCTCATTCAGGTCCTTAAAATCTTGCATTTTTATTATTTTATTTCACTTTGTGGTATCTACTCATATTTTATATATATCTGTATCTAGAAAGATGCATATAGGTATTTTAGGTAGACACAAAAAGGACTGGTTGCAAACTGGAGAAACTGACTTGTTTAATTATGGATGAGTTCATGTAATCCAATCTATGAAAGTCTTGAAGGTTAAAAGGCAAATTCCACTCCTTAGAAAGGACTCACAAGGGATATTGCTACATGACTTCACTACATGAATTTCAAATTATGGATTTTTCCAGTGAGCACATCTGCCTGCACAGAGATAGAAGATTGGAGGCAGGCTTGCAATCACCTGTGAAAGAAGCAAGGAGATCATCATTGCTCCCAAATGCTTAAGAAAACTTTACTGACGAAGGGCAGCCTTGCAGAGGCACTCTGGCTCTCTTGAATTTGGAGCATATCCCCCAGATTCGCCCACCCATCAAACACACGTCAGTAGATCAACTCCTACCCCCAATTGCTTGCCATCCCTAGCTCACAGGCCCCTCAGGTAAGGAATCCATCCACAGTGTTCTCCCTGCCACCTTCTGCCTTGCTCTAGCCTGACAACAAGAAGTATCATCTTGGGAAAGGTTATTCAAGCAACGTTATTCCAATCTTGTGAGGTATATGTAAATACATTCTTCTTGCTTAAGGGCAAAACTTACTCTCCACTGAGTTAACCTGGGACAGGAAAGGAGGACAACCAAGGTCACAAAGGTGCCAAAGGATAATTAAAAAAAACAAAGACACAAGTTTTGGAGGGAGGAGACAGAGAAGTTAGAGAGTAAAATGAAAAAATAGCAAGGAGAGAACCTTTGACAGTTCTTTAAAAGTACTTTAACAGTATTTAATAGTTTCCTAATGTGATTTAAGAACACACAGAAGAGAAACAAACAGAAAAGTGGTACTGTGAGGATTTCAAGTTCTTATGCAGGTGATAGGCCAAATTTATGCAGCCTGTGTAGAAATTGCCTGCTGCTGCTTTTGCAATTCTTTCCATATACTGATAAAGTAAGCACTTTGTGTCTCCAGCTGTTGTCAGGAATGAATGTTCTTCTCCAGAAAGAGAGACATAAAGAAAGAAGTCATTCACACATCGCAATGAAAATCATCTTTATTTTGTTGATGACAGCTGGGAAGTTTGTGGGGTTTTGACTGATCTCACATCCTTACTCTGCTAGGAGTTAGTAAAGTTGACAACTTATAAGAATTACAATTAAGCATGCCACTGAATCAATCACCATGCTAAAATATGGAAGATGCTATGATGTTACAGTAGATCAGAATGTTGAAGTTGTGATTCATGTCCACTTGAGCATATTTCCCCTAAGTGTCACCCCTCATGACAATAAAAAATTCTTGGTGCTTTCAACAAATTCTTAGTACATGAATAATTTGTGGTAAAGTATGATCAACACTATGCAATCTCTTTGGAAGATTAAACAGGATGCTTCATTTTCTCCACTGATTATTATTAAAAATCAGAAAAGCATATCATTTTCTGCCTGATCCATTGCCTGATTAAACAATTTGGTATTACCAGTCTACACAGCATGAAGGCTTTCACCTCACATCACCAAGCACTACTTGAAAGCGTTTGAATTCTGTTCCAGATTTTTTTCCTCATTTAGTTAGTCAAGACAGAGAGGATTACAGCCCTTTCAAACAAAGTGTCTTGCCCCTCGATTTCATCCAGTTGAAATGTAAAGGATAGCTGAGCAAACAAAAGAAATATGAGGGAACACAAAATGCCATCTAATTTAAGAAATACATGATAAGAAACCAGGAGACAGCCTTACATTTGGAAACAAAAACGAACTGATAATTAGCAGTTCAATGAAAAAATAAAAAGTGGACAGCCAGAATCTTCCCAAATAAAGAGGTTAAATGGGATTACCCAATGGAACAACAGATTTACAAGTGTAACCAGCAGTACATTGTAGCAAAGATTAAATGAGGGCATAACGATCAAAATGTAATAAAACCTCAGTACTGTGTTTTATTTCTTCTCAGTCTTATATATAGATAGGTAGTTGCTACACGTGTGTGTGAGCAGATGACTATACCATGATGTTAATCTATCAGAATCACTTTATGAGGAGCTCATATCTTATGTATATATATATATATATATATATATGGATATATAATTTGAGGTATAGCTGTGTACTTTGTAGAATTATGCAGTCCATTTCATGAAAAATAAAGTTAACATAGAACTACTCCTGCAGTTTCAAGCAGAAAACTGCACTGCGAGCTGAGTTTATCCACAGGAAGAAAAGTATTGGAGAATAAATGGATCTATCAGCCTTGCTCCTACCATAGCCCTTGTGTTACCCAGCAAATTAGGTGGCACCAACTTTCATGTACTACACCTTGTTGCAAACCAGGGATGCAATCCCTACAAGGATTGATTGCATTGTTTCTTTCACATCATCAGACTGTAAACCTGTCTTCACATTCAGGAGATATATCAGCGTCCTCTTGATTTGTTATGTTTTGTTTTGTTTTGTTAATATATTCAGAGCCCGTTTAGTCATATATCCCACCCTCCCACTTTTGTGTCATTTTTATTACACTTCTCTTTCATTTCTGCATTAACATTCTGGAGATAGGGGACTCAAAAACATCTGGTATTACCCACGCTTACACCTATGAGGAAGTGTAATTCATTTCATGCCTTAAACCTTTCATTAGGTATATAGTACTAGACAGCTTTGTTTCTCTAAACAACGTACCATCTGAGTAAATGTGCATTTAGCCCACTATCTTTTGTCACCTCAGATTTTCCTTCTGATACTTTCTAGACCACTTTTTTATGCCATATATTTCCATCCCCACCAAATTGTAATGTAAATTGAATGGTGTCTATTGCATTGTGTTGCATATTCAATACATTTGTCAGCTCATCATAGTCTCTGAAAATATAAAAATATTTAATTGATCAAGTGAGGCAACCAGCCCTGAAAAAAGTCACAAAGTTGGATATATGTTTGTCACTTGCATGAGAGAAAACGACAGCAACAGAGTTTTGAGGAAATACAAACTATTTAAAAATATGTATTTTACTTTGTCACATAACATTAGCAAACTTCAAACAGATAAACATGCATGGTTAGATACATACTCTCATTAAATGCCAACAATATGGCCGCTACCTGAGTTGAGCCCTTAAAGTGAATGAATGTTAGACAAACACTGTGGCTGTAATAATGAAATTAGTAGAATATTGCTGGTAATTCAAGTTTTGCATGTGATTAAGTGTGTTTAGATCTACTCCATTTCTTGAAGCATCAGTGCTATAAATAACCATCCTGTCCCAAGACAAAATTCAAACAAATTTCGCTGTCATAGATGTTGTGCAAGTTTGCAAAGATGAAATTATTCTAGATAGATAAAGGATAAGATGCCAGCACATTCAGAAATAATGTGGTGCTGTTCACGGGTTTTATAGGATGTTTAAAACTGGTTCTGTTGCATTCCAGGTAGTTCTTTTCTAGTAGTTCTTTACAGACCAGAAAAAGTTTTAAACGCAGATGTTCTAATCTCCATAGGTTTACTTCTGTGTGTGTGCCTCACACTTGTGCTGGTTGCAAAAACCTGCCAAAAGACAATGATGCTGGTTTATTCACCCTTTTCACAAGTGTATATGACTACAGAAAATGTATTCCATGATGAAACAGTCCTAGCATATTTGATGTGACAGTATGGTCCGATATCCTTTCTCTTCATATACCCTCTAGTCACACAGCTCTGTCACACGTCACATCTCTAGAGAAGACACTTATTTCAGTGGAACTGTATGCATACTAAATATTAAGCTCACGTTGCAACATCTGAGTCTCAGCGCACTCCTGACACCAGGAAACTGAGGAAGCATAATATTTCCTGATGCAAGGCAGGCATTGCATTTTCAGAGAACTGTCATCATCACATTTTTGGAAATACATTAACTTTCAAAAATTACTTAATATTCTCTGAATATTTTGTTAACACTAATTAACATAAAATTGATCACTTTGGACCCAGTGACATTAAAGACATTAAGAATTTCAGAAAACAATACTGTCTGCAATTGAGAGAACATAAAAAATAACTGTCAGAGAGTAAGAGTCTAGTTTAAACTGGAAAAAAAAAATAACAAATTTAAAGGTGGTCATTTTTATTGAATACTCTTGAAATATTTTTTCCCTGTGAGAACAAGTAGTTTTATGACATCTCAGCTTGCGCCCCTTTATAAGAAATACAAGTATGCATATACTTATGTATATATGGATCTTTTCTTTAGTAGATCTGTATTTTACTAGAGATAAACATCGTTATCCATAATTTACAGATGGATAAAGTGGGACATGATGACTTGCCTTCTCTGTTTAAGACCCATGTCCACTCTTTCAATATATCTGAGATAAATTGTTCAACTTGCAAACTTTTTTATTAAAACATATTCACTGTGCAAATTGCCACAGAAATAGACACCTGACTTCCAAAAATGTCTGCTTCCAGTCTAGGTTTCTGTAAGAGCACCTATATTAACAGCAGCATTGGATCATTATAGTAAGTATTGAAGGCAAATATATACTTCTAACCTTTTAAGAATACTTTAGATTCCACATCACAAAGACTATAGTTGACACGTTAATTACCTAGATGTATGAAAACTGGGTTATCTTTCAGCCTCTGGCACTTTTTAAGTGCATTAATTTTCTTACCTTGTCTTTCTCTTATGTCTTCTCTTTATTGAGAAACTCCAAATATAATAGGATCATAAAAAACCTCAGCCCAACAAAGAGGTGAATAAGGAGGACGATTTACTGAAATGGGATAGAACATTTTATATTGCATACATACGCTCATTGTTTAGCCATTTGACTCTTTTCCTTTTTTGCAGCCACCTATAGCCAGTTTGAGAATGACAGACACTACTGTAACTTGATACTTCTCAACAGATAAAAGGCAGGGATTGTAACAATAAATTATTAAATGCATAATTAATAGTCATTAAAGAAAAATAATCATATATTGAAATATGATGGTTTATATTTAAATAAGCTAACATCCAACGATTCAGTCAACCACCAAAACTGTACAACAAAGAACCTTTTTCACCACCGCTTTGCCCTTTTTAGCAGCTTGTGCTGCTGAACAAGCTGAGAGCAAATGAGAATTAACCAGTTTTCATGAGCATCTTACAAACATTCCACTCTCAAGTCAGTTATTGCATAAAGCATAGCACAAAAGAGCATCCACTCTGAAATATTTCACTAGAAATTTCTGAATTAGAGAGTTATGTAACTCCCTTCTACACTCTTCAGCTCAAATTCCCTTTTACCAGTAGTAAGAAAACACTTATGGAATAATTTGACTTGCTGAGAAGCTATGAAGACTTCAACAGTGAGGGTTTACACACTGATAAAATGGTGTCTGGAGTCTCGTACCTGGTATGTGTGATCCATCTGCCGAGCTACATATGAAAAGTATGTGTACTCCTGGTCACACTATAGAAAGGTATTTTTAGAGTAAGTGAACCCACTGGATGTGCTTCTGCATACATTGTCCTGCATGACCTGGAACGTATATCTGGGCTGTACCTAGGGCTGTGATCACAGTCTCAAAGCTCGGATAGCTGCAAGTCTGATCGTCTGGGCAGCCCCAGGACACAAACATGCTAGCAGAGTAGGCGAGAGTATGCACTTGAACAGAGACACAGCTTGTTCTTTGCCTCTCGACAGAAAGAAAGGCAGCTGTGAGATGACAGTGCGATGAAACATGTTCAGCAGCTGGGATGGAACTAAAGCCTGCTTGGTGCCAAAAATATTTCTGTTATTAATAATGCATGTCAGTGATGTGTGCATTTACCAATGCCCTGGCAAGTTCTACTACCAGTGCTGACAAACAAAAGCATACTCAACAATTTCAGAAACAATACTTTAAGCCATTTTAAAGTTTGCGTATTAATCATGTGTAGGAAATGCCAAGAAACCGTTGCTTTAACCTATGGGTACGCCTTTTTTTAACACTTGGATATAGCTGAGTTTAGGTCTGACCACACATATTGATAAGAGCTGGTTTTCCAGTTGCAGACTCAGCAGCTGGAAAATAAACCTTACACATAGTGTGTGCTTTCAAAGGGAGGTTTCAGAGTTAATAAATTAGCAAGCAGGTGAGTACAAACATGAGACTGCCAAAAGACATAGCTTACACTGTTATGCCCCTAGACAATCTACCAAGTAGTAACATGTCCCACATTAGACTGCCATTATTGGTTTTCAGTACCATTAGTTTAAAATCTGTTCCTTGAAAGATGTCTCAGTTAAATGGCTTTCATACTAATACATGTCCTGATTAAGCAGAGTCTCTATCTGAATTTCTGTCTCTTTTATGATCCTATCATTATAACAGTTGAGCTGCAGCTTGGGATTAAGATAGCGCATCGCACCTGAAACTCTCTTATTTCCCTCTCTGTTGATGATAAAACTGACTTGTTTCACTCAAAGTTTTAATTATTTTTATATGTTTATTTGTGTGTATAACCTGGCACTGTACAAACAGCTTGCTATAAAATTTAAAGCAATAGCAGACAGATCACAGGAAAACACTCTCCAGTTTATAGCTGTTCTATATACTATACTCAAGTATTTACATTAAAATGTTTGATATTGCTTTAATCATTTGCAAAAAGTAATAGTAACTGTACCATAAAGGTAGAGAGAAGAAAAGAACCTGCTTTAACATTCCATAATGTTATCATGCCTTTTGTTGCTACCATAAGACTTAAAACAGACGAGGTCAAATAGTTTCTGCAGCTCAGTACATGCAACACTGGGAGGAAGAATCCTTACAAGTTGTGGTTTAATCATACATTAATCAGAAGGACTATTCACTGGTTAGATTTCACAAGGGCTGGAAGGATTAGGAACGCCAGATGCAACACAGGGTTTTACTGATTCAGTTGGGCCTTAACTGGTATATTAAATAAAAATTAAAAAAAATAAAAATCCCCTAACACAGTCAAAACACAATTAATTATATAGTGTTTGAAGTGCCACAGGTTGCAAGACTTTTCTGCATGCTTCCCAGGTTGCACTGAGCAAGTCATCTAGCCTATCTGTAAAAAAGAAACAACTGTGAACTTATGGAGATGGTGACATCTCCAAAAGGTAGGAAGATTGGTCTACATAGAACAGCTGTTTAGTAGCAGAAATTGCTACTGCTGAATCAACGAAACTTACTATGTGCCATTTTGGTTCAAAAAGATGGTGCCTTTCAATCTGTTTGCTCAATAAACTTCTAAATTAAACAAAATAAAGAATGCTAAAACTGCTACTAGAGATAAAATTAAGTTTCCGCATATTTTCTTTTTTCTATTCAGGCCATGACATTACCGGTGAAGAAGCTAAGTTGGTATTCTGTTTAAATGGATTCTGAGTGTTTAATTTTTGAGCAAATATGCCTTGTTATTAATTATTCATTTACAGAGCCACTTCATATTTGAGTAATTGAAGTAATCATTTTAATGGTTATTATTCAAGTAAAGGTGATGTGATTTTGATGTTGATTGAAGTTCTCTTTTATTTATGTTAAAAATTAATTTATTTTTGAGAGAACCTGGCATAGTTTCTATGGTTTCCCCATTTTTAGCATTCAATGGAAGATTATTTGTTGACACTTTTAGAGATATATGGCATAGTTTACTGGTAACAGTACTGCTGATGTTTCCAATGTGTGAATGTTACATTGATGATTATGAAAAAGCTACGTGATATTTGTCTGACAGCATGTGCCCACCTTCAGTGACACTTTTTGACAAAATAACCTTTCTTAAGCCTTTTATTTTGGAAATATCACTGGATTATATCCAATATAATTTAAATAGCATGAACATGGACCATGGCTACACGCATTCCCCAAGCCAATGAGAAATCTGCTGACAAAGTGAGACTGGCATTAACTAAGTTAGACAGTTCACTACACTGTCCTCAGGGAGTAGTACTGATCCAAGCACGCGCAAGTAGATTGTGGAAGGAACTAGTTATAGCAGTAGGTAGACACTTCCTGAGGTCTCAAGACTGAATCAATGTTTTTGCAGTAATCTTTGCCTGCCATGAAGGTCTTCACTTCTGCTCCCATTTCACACAAGGACTATCCTCTATAGAGCCATTACTGTAGGGAACATAGGCAAAATTTAAATAGGAATATGCTTGGCATAGGGCCATTTCTTCACAAAGTGATCTGCAGCCAGTAGAACGCAGAGTGAGGGAAAAAGCAGTCAGAAGAATAATGATAAAGGCTTTTCTGGAGGTATTATGTTGGCCTAATCATTCAAAATCAAGCATATGTGTATTTGTGTGTGTGCATACATATGTATATATCATATACATTATCTTAAGAAAAAGGTGGTTTGGGACAGAAATAAACTTGACCACATTTGCCAAAAAGTTTGACTCTACCCCAAGTCACCTCGTTCTTAAGACTAAAATAATGTGACAGGTTTTTCTTTCAGTTTGTTGGGTTTTGGTGTTTTTTGTTTTTTTTTTTAATGAATGTGACCGTTTGACTAAGCGTTTCACAGGAATCACTTGATGAAGAAAAAAAGGTGGGGTTTTTAACTCCTGCTTCTCTCCAATAGCTCTAGAGTCCTCTCCTCTCGGAGGCTTTTTTCTGCCCCACCAGGAGCAGCAAGGGCAGCCTTTCAACCAGGAAAAGGGAACCGGGAGCTGAGCTGCAGCGCAAGGCTGGTGAGACAGGGCTGGTCTCACCATACCTGAGCAGGGTGAGCAGAACCAGCCTGCTCATAGTAGTCAGGTTCACCCAAGGGTCTCAATCACCAGACACGTCCACCACGATGAGGCAACTTTGAGGTCAAGCCAGGGATGTGATTCAGCAAGTCAGGGTCAGGACGTGCAGATCTGGAGGAGCACAGCTTTTCACACGGCAGTGGTGAAGCATTACTGCTGCAGCTCTGTCGTCGTTTGCCTGTTCTGAACATCAAGAACATGACTCTCAGCTGAAAATAGAAGAAGGTGCCAGGGGAAATGAAAGAAAAGAATTCATCTTGGGTCTGCATCTATATTACTTTTCGATCACCTGCTCTGTGCTGCACTTCTACCCAGGTACAAGCTCTCTATTTTCAAGCCTCTGAACAGCAATCTAAGAACCCTGCAGTCAAAAGGTAGAGAAAAAGTCTTGTGGATACCCATCTGTTGAGATACTCTCCAGTTTACCATCTTCACAGTGTCTGTTTATGCAGCAGTCTTTGTGTTATCCTGCTCTTAAGCCCATAGGATGGCAGAATCATATTCTGGCCATGCAGTGACTGCATAGGCAGGACTCTACATCTCCCACTAACAAGGAAAGAGCTCTGTCCTGGCAAGGATCAGCTGGCAGCAGGAATCCCATCTTCAGCTTCTGTTATTAGGGAAACCTGCAGCATGAACCATCTACTGTCTTGCCACCGTAAACACATGAATGAGCTGGCAGATGTCATTTACATTTTCCATTTCTAATGTAGCCTGTAAATTTTTAATAACTGCCAGCCAGTACCAGATTTGTTAGTAGACCCAAGTCTTCACAGCAACCAACCACTTTGCAGCCTGGAACAACAGCATCCAGTTACACTTAGATGGTCAGTTTGCACATACGCATATGCCTGATACAGTTTTATGTTTCCGCACTCACTGCTCACAGCTCTTGCTCTGCATGACTTCCTCACACCCCTCCACCCACCCTCCTCTATCGGTCAGAGAGGCCATCTCAACCAGCTATACCATTTTGGGACAGAAAAATGTACAAGAACAATCTGCATATATACAAGCAAGCAGAAAACCCAGACAGAACTAGTATTCTCTGCCTAAAATGTATTCCCCAGACTGCATCATTTTTGTTACTAGCATCCAAACAAACAGCATCAAATGCCAAAGAGATGATGGCTGGAGCCTGTGACATATACCTGAACCTTAAGTTTTACAACGTGAGAGAAAGGTAACGTGTTCTGCTTTCCATTTAGGCAGGTCAAATCTTTAGAACCCAGTGATACCAGCTCCTGCCTTTGGAAACTGCTAAGCCCTAGAGCAAAGTGGTCTCACATCTCACTATTGAAAGATTTTTGAATCTTTTGAAACCAGTCAAAACTGTCTCTTTTCCCCGCCTTTTGCTGCAGCGTTCTGGGAGATAACAGCGTGAGTCATACAGTGTCCTGAATACAGTACAGGGTCTGACATCCACAGGGCTGGGCTGAGTGGCAGGCAGGCATCGCTGCAAGAGGGGAAATATGGCAAAAGTCTACTTTGGAAAAAGTGTCATGATGCTCCACGGCACCTCAACCTGAAAGGCTCTGGAGCGTGCCAAAGACTCAAAAGCATTCAGTGGGCAGGCTGAGTTCAGATTTGTCCTTTAAAATATTTTCCTCTGGCCAGGGCCACTTCAGTACACACAGGTTCAGTTACCAGATACACAAATTTACAATCTGAAAGCAATTTATTCTAAGTGTGCAGAAGCTGGTTAGATAAAACATGCACTGCTCTTGGATGTTTCACCTTCAGTAATGAACTCATTGTGAACTGGTCAGCCTAGTTTTGCAGCCTTCTGTGATTGGAATAATTGAATAATGCACTAGCTGCTTATCTGTGAAATACCAAATCCTTAGAAGTTCACCAAGGTCTGATTCATGATTTAATCCTTGATTACAAATACACTCTAGTAAATCATAGAATATTGTTGCATTCTAGTTCAAAGGACTTAGGGCTCAGCACTTTACAGTCTGTGATTAGTATATTTCTACTATTGAGAAGGAAAAACTATGATTTAAAATACAACAGTACAAAAAATAGAAAAAATGAAAGCATTTTTCCCAAAGGTGTATGATTACAAGATAAATGTACTTTGAGGTTGAAATCATGCAGAGTTTTCTAAAACTTAATTATGTGAAAGTCCAAGCGGTAGAAGAAAACCTGAGTGGATAAATGATCTTTATTTTGCACCCTGCAGTGTTAGCCTACAGTTTCTTAAACATTAGCATTCAGTGTGTGCTAAAAAGGTGAAAATGAAAAAACTTCAACAAATCTTCCTTCACTTGTGCAAGTTAACTATATAAAACTTCCATAAAATCAGCTGATTATTCTGCACAAGCAGTACTTTTCTGCCATGATTTATTTTCTTAATAAGACATAGCTACTATTCTATATTCTCTATGTGATAGATTTAAATAACACAAACCATACAAAAGAGGTGGGGAAAAAATGTATTAAAAAGAAGGAAAATTATTTTTCCCTTTAAGTTCTAGGGGTCCATAAGGTTTGCATTTCAATCTCCAATAGGGAAAATTGACTTCCTATCCCTAAGGGAAACAAGAAAATCCATTATCTTTGCTAGAAAATAGGAATTGTTTAATCTTTTTCCATTTTAGCCAAGTGGTTCATTCTGATTGCTAAGCAGCACATTGTACAACCCATTGCTCTCTCTTGAAGTTTTCTATCGAGTCTCCAGTTTTGATATTTCATACTGTCAGACTTGTGCTAGTAACAGACCATATGTTTTCTCATTTTCATCTCAAAATGTGCATACACTAGATAACAGGGTAGTAACCACAGTTCAGATAGTATGTCTGGCTGATTAGTTGTTTTGGGCACTGCTAATTTTAAAATCCTTATAATTATACAGTCATCTCCATCTACATTACTTTGCTATGAATTTGTTTCTCTCTGTAGCCTTTTCTTCTGTTCCCCCTTTTCCTGTATTTAATACCAACCATTGCATCATCCTGTGTTTTTATTATATATTGAATATAACCTAATTTTAAAAGTCTTTTAACAATACAGGCACTGGCCCTTTGTGGCTGCTTTTGTTCCTTCTGTACAATTTGTGATACTGAACAAGTGACACGTGGTTTCAACATATACTCCAATATACGCCAGATCGTGCTGCATGTCATCAGCAGTCGCGGAAAGACTTTTCTGCTTTGCCTGATCCTCTTGGTGCTGCCTCCTCCCTCTACTGATGCATCTAAAATGGAGAGCCCTTCTGCTACCTTTTGGAGCTTCAGAAATGTGCAGAAAAGTACTTGGGGCATTTCATGGGGTGTTCCAGTATAGGGTCAGTGCTCGTGAGTGAGGAGGACATTGGTGTTTTCCAGCTCCCTTCATTTAACACAAGTTAAGATAAATATAAATATACAAATACAATATTTTATTAATAGCATCCAAAATAGGCAATACAGTTGTAAATGTTTGGAAAGACATAGGTATAAGTGGTTGAAAAGCTTAACTTAATCTACTTACAATAGGGTCATATATTTAAAGTCTTCCCTTGTCCATGGAATATGACAGATTTAACAGTTAATTTCTCCTTCCACATCATTAGTTTATTCTTCCAAACTCTAACCCATTTTATTCTTTCTGTACCAAAGAAGCAGTCTGATCACCCACCTAACTAGTTTGAAGTTGTTGCCCTTCAATAGCTACATGAAGTCTTTTAGTTACGTTAGAAGTAATCTCCTGCACTTTAATAGCTAGCAAACAATTAATTGCTTCAATGAAGTTTAAAACTCTTGTTCTCTCTTTGGTGCCTGTTTAGGATGTTTTAGTCAGAAAAGGATCTTTTGCTGATCATTTTATGTTAATCTGTGTATTAAAGCGAGAGCTAACACAAGCAACAACACTTTCTAATACATTATTACAATTCTTGATGAGACTCGACAGCAATCAACCACCGGGGTGCTATCAGATTTAAGGTGTCAGCTCCCGATCACTTTCTCTTACCTGTGTACAACAACATAACTCACTAGAAAGTTTCCCATTCCTCACATGATAATTATACTTAAAGCCGCGGCATCAAGCCAGAGAAATATTTTACTCATTTACCTAAAGAAGTGGAATGTGCAACAGAATACAGATCCTAGGCTATAGATCCAAGAATGACATCTCCATCCCGAGGACCTGCAGTGAGGTAAGAGGAGGGCAGCAGCGCTGGCCTGTGATGAGCCTCCTGCTCCAATTCCTTGCTGGCAAAGGACTAAGACGTGGACCTTACTGCTAGTCTGCTCACTTATCACAAGGACCTGGTGGTACTCCAGAACAAGTACATTTTTCCCACCTGTCTCGTTGCGTACAGAGATGTAGCAAATCAAGACCTTCATCCACCCTTCATAAAGGAAAAAACAGCATGTAAAGCCATCCATCCACGTGTTAGGGAGGAGTGTTGATGGAATAGCCTCTAATGCCTGGCATATACACATGTATATGAGCAATATGAAAAAATATGAACAAACATAGCCAAGCACTTTAATGAAGCTGTGGGAAGAAGGAAATTGACTGTAGGCCTACAGTGTTACTGGTTACAACTGTAATATCATGCTTTGATTTTCCAGACAACTCTTCTTATTTATAATGCAGTAATAACATTATTGCAAATAAGGCTGTACTTCTAGGATGAGGCTATACTCCATCTAAGAAGCAGATGTTCTCTTCCATGCACACACATACAGTAGCCTTACAGACAAGAAATAACGCTATCAGTCATTTGTCAGGTCTGGTAGCTTCTAAATGAAGGAAAGTAAAGAATTTATTGAGGTAGAAAAAGAACTCGATGAAAATCCAGGTCACCCACCAACAGGCCAGGAGTAACAGCAGCAGTAACAGGCACCGTTATAAAAGCTTTCCACCCAATGAAGTTAAAAGCATGGGAGAATGTTAAATACAGGCTTCTTTTATATTCTTATTTCAGATAATTCTTTTACACTGATTTTAGGCATGAGAAGGAAAAATTTCCCTGTGTCTCTGGTATGTCTCTCATGTGGAAATCCACACCACTCCTCTGCGTTTATGCAGTACTTTTCTTATGACAGTGGATACATCATATCAGCTAGATTTGTGAGGACTAGAGGAAGAGAACATCATTATTAATGCAACACTAATGAAATAAACACTTGCCTTAGAACTCACTGAGACCACATTTTTCATTTTCTTTTCTTAAAAGTTAAAAACCCTTCTTATTTTTTGTTGCTGTTCAGTGCCTTAACTTCCTAATAAATCTCACCCTTTTGTGTAGTTTATCTTTTCTTCTTCATCTTTTTGTTCCCTGCTTTATATCTATCATCTAATGCTGACCTTCATTTAAAGTGTGTACTGCGTTAGGTCTTTCCTTCACAAATAGTGCTGAGAAGTGGATTTTAACAAAGTAAAGGATTTCCTTTGCAGCAATCCATTAACTTTTTACAAAGGACACAAAAAAGCTGCATACACTAATGAATGTCACTGAAGAGATATAAAGGAAAAGTCTTTTTTTCTTCTGGTTCAGAACATATGTGTAGCTTTGTAATCTCAAGGCCACTAATCAAGTTTCTGTCAGAGTTACAAAAAAGGTAATTGTTCCAACATGAAAATTGACAGGAAAAACCTTTTAGAAAGGTGGCCTCTCTAAGGATTGGTATCTGGATACCTGCATGACAATGACTGTGCTAATGAGGTGGTATCATTTAGTATCAAAGGAATTTTATGTGTGTCAAAACTTTCAATCATAGAATCATAGAATTATTTAGGTTGTAAAAGACCTTTAAGATCATCCGAGTCCAACTGCTAACATAGCACTGCCAATCCACCATTAAACCATGACCCTAAGTGCCACATCTACACATCTTTCAAACACCTCCAGGGATGGTGACTCCACCACTTCCCTGGGCAGCCTGTTCCAGTCCTTGATAACACTTTTAATGAAGAAATTTTTTCTAATAGCCAACCAAAACCTCCCCTGCCACAACCTGAGGCAGTTTCCTCTTGGCTTATCACTTGTTACTTGGGAGAAGATACCAACACCCACCTCAGTACAACCCCTTTCAGGTAATTGTAGAGAGCCATAAGGTCTTCCTCCAGTATGAGGAAAACACAGGAAATTGTGCTCTTTTCTCATCCAACCTGATTTGAGGAAGATTATTAGAAGCTACACACTCAAAATACATAGAATTCCAGTTTAGATTTTTACTTTGCTTATAGGTAATTGATAACTGTCACCATAAACGTTGGTACAGTGAAGTATATGTGGTATACGTTATGTAAGGAATTATAAGGAATATTTATTTTTTAGATATGCAAACAAAAATTGCTCTTCAGGAAAAAAATTTACAACTATAATGAGTTTGGAGAGTAAATACTTATTCATACTAGAGCTGAAGTTTAGTCCTCCAATTTTAGATCTTAATGACCTACCACAAAATGAGTATGCATATATTAAGATAATAATCATAAGACAGAAGTAAATAACTCAGTAATACTTCATACAAACTTTACTTCAAGTAAATAATCATTATGCCTTAAGTCACTGAGAACATTTTGGTTTAAGCTGGTCTGGTGTCTCAATTGTCAGACAAACCTGTGTTATCTTCCCAATCCTTCATTCCTGAGAGGACTGAGAATAAGGAATGACTTTTTGGGTATGGAGGACATATAAAAGTATTGATGACCACAAAGGTCACATGATAAGAGAACAAAGGGGATGTTTTTCCATAAGCAAACATCTACACCTGTATCAAGCATTTCCTAGAGTTCTTACCATCCTGGAAAAAAACGAGCACAGCATACTCTATGCTGCAATTCTTTCTGATGTACTGAGCTCCTAAAACTGCCTTAGGAAAGCCTGTGTTGATGCATACTCCAGGGTTCTCAACTTAATACCACCAATTCTGCTATTCATCTATGCTTAAATGTTCAAAACAATTGTCTGAATGGGATAATGAGGACTCTATTTTGATAACAAAATGCTCTATAGAAGTGAAATATTTTCCCAAGGGTGACTGGATAAAGTTAACGAGAAATTATTTGTGCTCAAAATATCCACCCAAAAGATAAACCAGGTCACTGTTTGATGAGTGTCTAGCACAGAAAGGCAGATAGCAGCTGAATTTTCTTCTCTCTGAAGATAGATTCTCCCTCTGTTGTCTCCAATAGTATGAAGGCTGCTTTATTTAAAACAGCTTGGATTTCTCGAGTTAGCTGTTTCTGAATTACTGACAGTTTATTTGGCAAGTGCCGCAAGACTGATCAATCTCCTAGGTGCTGAATGCACACCCAGGTCCATCCTCTTCTTGTTCTAGAAACTGCCCTTTTTCAACAAAGCAAAAACCTTAGCATTTCTTACAACCCATTGTCCTAGGATATTTGCTTAACCATTAAATACTAAGAGCAATAGTCATTTTACTTTGTGGCTTAGTCATCTAGATCATTTTGTTCATCCCAGACATGAGATCCTTGACCTTTGCAGCCACAAAATATAGAGAAACTCAGTCACAGACAACAACACTCCAAGCAAAGTATATATTTGCCTTTCTTTATGAGCTCAGTTTCTCTGATGGTATCTGTAGGAGGTCAAACTTCTATCATTAGAAATAACTTCTAATCTAAGTGTTTCTATTCCTTGAATTTACTTTAAAATATGGGATTATTTACTAGATTGAGCAGCAAATGGAATGGGAAATCGTAAGAAGTGCTGCATGATGTGTTAATGTAGTGTACTAGCATTATTTCTAGAATTTTACCCAAACACTCAGTCTTACTAGAGACATCTTCCTAATCTCACAAATTCAACCTTACTTTCTATCCCATGCAGTCTTTTACAAGGAAACATCTCCCTGATTTCCAAAAGATTTCAGATTCACAGAGAAGTAGATGTAGGTGAATAATGGAGAGAATGTGTAATATGTTATGGTTTTCATTAAATTAAATAAATTCTTTTTTATTTTCTTCACCATTGTATGAAAACATTCCCAGACCTTGAAGTTACAAATGTC
The DNA here is from genome assembly GCA_026212715.1 of Elanus axillaris. Classification (NCBI taxonomy): domain Eukaryota; kingdom Metazoa; phylum Chordata; class Aves; order Accipitriformes; family Accipitridae; genus Elanus; species Elanus axillaris. The sequence continues at coordinate 5,822,406 of JANZLQ010000030.1, forward strand.
CCCAATTCAGCAAAGTAAATAAATTAATTCTTAACTTCAGGAAGATCAGTATACCAACTGGGACAAAATTTGGAAAGCTGTAAAAAGGCTGTGAAAAATTCAGTATTTAAAAAAGAAAGATAGATTCAAAATGCAATTTTTCACTTTTCCAACTGGAAAATTTTTTAAAAGACTCTGCATTAAATGACCAGAAAAATCTTATTGATAAATTGATAAATACAGATAAAACTTAGCTGAAGCTTCTTGCTCTGTTAGACCTGGTAGTTTCACCTCCCCTATCAGTACTGCAAGAAATTCCTATTGCGTTATTAGGATATTTTTAAAAATCTGAGGGAAGTCTATAAGTCACAGAACCTGAAATATACAGGTGATGTAACTGAAGTTACATAACTTTTGACATGTGGATTTTGTTAAGAAAAGTAATAGCATGTTTCATGAGCTCTAGAAATAACGGTCTGGTTTTCAATGAAATTAAGTGTTAGCCACACTAGCTAGAGCACCGGGTTAACTCTAGATGAAAAATCTTTTTTGAGCTCCTGCCTTTCAGATCCTCCTAATATGTCTTAACTCTTTCTGTGTCTCCTAACTGTGCAGGAGAAAAAAGATGATGAGTATCACAGCTAGTTTTGAGTGGTACAGAAATCATAATTTGATTAGACAGCTACTACACCCATCTTGACTAGGCACTTGGCAGGAAAAGCGGAACAGGTAGTTGTTTAAGCCTTAAATTGGCTCTTTCCTTTATACCAATCTGTTATTTTCAGAGGAGGTACAGGAACTTCAGATCTTTATGATTTCTATTTGTCAAATCTGTGTTAAATTGATGAGTGGGCTGGTAAGTACCGAGAAGTAACTACCAAACACAGAAGGATGAATGGTGGAAATCACATTCACATTAGATGCTTCCTGATGGGAAACTAGACTGAGAGAACTTGCAATGACTTAGACATATCTTCTTAAAAAAAAATAAATAAGAATTATAATAACTTCTTTACGGAATTTTGTTATACATTTAAATTTAACTCCAAATAATCAGTATTATCTTGATGAATAACCTAAGAGCACATAGCCAATCCATATTCCTTTTCTAATTAAAAGAGGGAAACAACTGAATTTTCAGCAGAATAAAAAAAGACCCTGATAGCATCTGTTTTTACCAAATTCTTATCCTGTGTCTATTTCAGACTGTTCTCTCTCATAGGATGTGCCATGCATTTATCCCTTACTCTAAGTTCTTCCAAAGTCTTAGCTGCTGTTACAAATATGTTGAGTTGGGCAAAAACTTTTTAGCAACATCCTCAGTTATTACACAGTGTACTCTGTCTGTTCTTAACAATGACACTCATACCACTGAAGTATCCACATGAAGTTTGTACAGAAAGAAGTTGCAGATGGAGAATATTCACCATTCTTTGGTCCTATACATGATACACTAAGCAATGCAGAGGGGACTGTGCTAGACCTGCACCATTACACTAATACAGTGTATAGTTAAAATCCCTAGCTATACATTTAGGATGTTTACTGGCAAGTGCACAGAAGGGCCCTAGTAATAAGACTTTCAGCATCTTTTACTGAGTATAAAGGCACAACTGTGTGTATACCACTTACAGTGTAAATCTTTACTAGCAGAAGCGTAGGACAGTGCTGCCTGTGGAACTGGCACTCAGCTTTACAAGAAAACCTCATTCAACATTTCTCACTAATGCTTTAGTTCTGGCCTTTTTCTAATGTCTTTGAATAGTGAACCAGACAGTGGGAGATAACTTGATTCTCAGAGAACAGAGGAGCAGCAGGGTGTATAATAAAAACTGTGAATGTAGATGAAGTACCTCACTAGCTAAGGATGCTGTTCAAAAAATGGTTTGAAAAAGCAGCGTGATCCTTACTGAGATGAGATGTTAGCAAGAAGGGAGGCTGTGCCTCTTGCTGATGCTGAGATCTGATTGGTTGGTTGTATTGCAGTGCCAGCACCTCTTCTCCACACTTTGTTCTTTCAAGCCGCGTCCCTGCCTTTCTGTGTCCAAAGTTGGTAGAAGAAGAAGCAGATGCTCTACCAACTCTGTCAGCTACACAAGTGATCCCTCTTGCTATCGTAACTGGATCCAAGTGAAAGATGTTGGAACCTGGGTGGAACCCATTCCTTCCCTACAAGATCCTAAATTTGCTTTGTAGGTACCCATAATAAACCATATGATAACATATGACTGGTGTCCTTCCTCTAGATGCTCCCTAGTAAGTCCAGTGATTTTTCTGAATGTGCTCAGAAAGGACTGGAATGTACTTCCCAATCATTTCCTAAGGGTAAAATTACCTCTGTTTCTATAGGACAGAGAAAAGGCTTCAGGATGTTATTTGGCTTATCCAGCTAAAGTTGTGTTTTGGTTGGGATTGAAGTAAAATGTATTCAATCTCTTGAAGCTAGTAATAGACCCCAAATGAGGAAGTAAGGGAAGAAGGGCCTGTGGAACTCCCTAAAGCATCTCTTCCACCATTCGGCTGCAATTCAGAGGGAGAACACCACTGAAACTCACAGTGGGGGTACTTATTTCCTACTCTTCTCTATCCTTTCATCTTAAAACTCAGAGCAGGAGAAGGGGAGCTGTCGTGGTTTAACGCCAGCGAGCAACTAACACCACGCAGCCGCTCACCCCTTCCCCCACCCCAAGTGGGATGGG
>JANZLQ010000030.1:5829482-5849904 GCA_026212715.1 Elanus axillaris
TCCAGCAGCTTCTCACAGAAGCCACCCCTGTAACCCCCCCCCACTACCAAAACCTTGCCACAGAAACCCAATACAGTAGCGTTTAATATGCTGAGAGAAGTGAGCAAGACAAATGGTAAAGTCAAAGTCTTGGACTTCAGGAGACCAGATCTGGGCTTGTTCAGGGATCTGCTTGGGGAAACCAATGGGAGAGGTTCTGGAGGGCAATGGGGGCCAGGAAATCCAACCTGCTCAGAGCACAGGAACAGACCGTAATTTGAAATCAGATTTGCTGGTATTTATTCTCTTCCTGCATCAGTCCTCTACACAGTTTTCATCACAGGCCTGGACTCTAATCCCATTCTACTTTAGCATTTGTTTTCCCTCCTAAAAAAATTCACTCTTATACATATGTTTACCTTCTTTATTTGAAAGACCTGACGTGAAAAGAAATTAATTAATTTTCAGACTTTATCTATCTTTCAGTCTTTTCTGTCCTCTACAATGAGTTTTGCTACTTATCTCACGAAAAGATGTCTTATTTACCTTCTTATATACTTTTTCAATTTCTTTATTTTCCATCTATGCCTTACAATTTTTTTTACACATTCTTACTCTCATTTGGTCACATGGTCAGTCATACTCTATCACTTATCCTTTCTTCTTTATATGCCTGTTTAGTAAACTTAATTATAGAATAGAATTACAATAGAGTACAACAGAACAGTTTGGTTGCAAGGGAGCTACAATGAACATCTCATCCAACTGCCTGACCACTTCAGGGCTGACCAAGATTATATCAATACATGAAAGAAGGCTGAGGTCCTCAGTGCCTTTTCTTTGTCTTGCTTTTTACTACTAGGGTCTATTTTTAGTCCTTCTGCATCCCTGAGCCTACTAGCAGATTCTGAGGGTTTCAGGCTTCTCCCACCACAGGGGAAGACAGAGATATTATTTAAGTCAACAGACCACACGTAGGTCCATGAGATGAGGCAGGCTGTAGCTGAGGGCATCGAGGAAGTTGGCCATTGTCCTGTGAGGCTGTTCTATCTTGTCTTTGAAAGATCCTGGTGACTGTGGGAGGTTCGTGATGACAGAAACAAAGCCAAGTTTCACACCCATCTTCAAGGAGGAAAGATAGAGTTTCTGGGGAACCACGCATTGCATAACAGCCTTATCTTGATGCCCTGGAAAATCATGGTGCAAGTTCTCCTGGAAGCCATTTCCAAGCACACAACTGACATGAGAGTGGCTGGAAAGAGCCAGCATAGATATGTCAAGGGTAAGTCATGCCTGATCAAGCTGAGTGTTTTCTAACATGAGATGACTGGTTGTGTGGGTAAAGGGGAGAGCAGTGGATGTTGGTCACCTTGACTTTAAGAAGGTTTTTGACACAATCTCTTATACTATCTTTACCACAAGATTGGTAAGATACTGGCTGGAGAGTTGAGCTATATGGAAAATTGGCTGGACTTCTGGGCTCAAAAAGTTATGACTAGCAGCTGGCAGATGGTTATTTGTGGTATTCATGATACTGGGACTGGTACTGTTTAACATCTGTATTAATGGCCTGATGGAAAAGAATGCAACCTCAGTAAATATAATTGGGGACAGTGGATGATATGCTGGAAAGTAGGGCTGTTATTCAGAAAGGCCCTAGAAGCTGAGGAATGAATGTCAGTGACAGAAGCTAACAAACCTTCCGGAGGACAAAAGAATGTTTCACTCATTATGATCTTTTTTGTTTCAATAATTACCAATTCAATTTTTCTTCAGCACCTGACCAAAGCAACTTCTGAGAGTTATTGATGTCCTCATGATAGTTCTCCTCATAAAGAACCCATTTTATTTCTGTGAGATACACATTATGTGGTCTGCTAGTGCTTTCCCTGGTAACTTTGAAGCAATGTCCTATTTCTACCGCATTTAGCATAGAAGTAGAGGTCTCGCAGCTATTAAGTTCTAACAAGTTTTCATGAAACAGGCACAGAAGCAGAAAGGTGGTTGCCCCTACTACATGAAAAAAGTTCAGTTTCAGCTCAGCAGTGTTGCCAGGGACATGGAGGATAAAAGCTTGCCTGGAGGAAGAAATAAGGTAAGGATGAAAGCTAAGCTGCTAGCAGGCAAGGTTGGAGATGAAGTAATAACAGTTTGGGAGATGGCTAGAAAGGATGTGGAATAAATCCACATGAAACTAGCCTTAAGTAGTTCTGTTCCTCAAAAAATATCTTGGAGTTTGATGTTTGAAAATTTGGAGCACAAAGTGAAGAGAAGAACTAACACAGTCTAAGCTTATAAGATAGGTAAGTAACTGGCAAAATAGAAGCAAAGTATTCTCTCCTGTCCAGAAGGAAAAAATACAAAAGCTTTGTCATGTGTCTGGGTATGCATCCTGACACTTGCCCAGTGGAGTAAAACAGAACAAACTTTAAATATGTGATGACTCAAGGATCCCAACACTGGAAAACTTGTTGGAAGAAGAAATCATTGACATAGCTATGGGGGTCTCAGTATAATAAAATTGTTTAAAATGAAAGTGGCAATAGTTATGAAATTAAAATGGCAGTAGCTCTGGGAAATTATTACTGACCTTTGAATGAGCCAGTATCTCCTCTGCCAACATCCTTTAATGGAAATCTTTGGAGTGAATGATATTTGATTTAACCAGCTTATTTCTCCTTTTAAGAGAGTGAAATGATGATTTATGAAAGAAAGGGGGGGGGGGGTGGCAATGTAAAGCCGATGCCTGGGATTACACTTTTTAAGAGATGTTACTCTTAGAAACAAAAGCCTCCAAAAAAAAAAAAAAAAAGGGAAGAAGGTCAGAGTTCTGAAACCACTTTTTTTTCCTAGCATACAGCAACATACTTCTTTTCATCCTTGACATGCATCATTTTCCTTTACATGTTCAAATTATTTGCTCTGAAAAGAGCAAACTTTCGTGATTATGGTCTACTAGATATGACCTAGCAGCTATGAAAATTAATTGCAATTATCAGATATTTTTTCTGATTAAATGAAAGGACAGCTTGATTCAAGAAAATCAGAGAAGTCTTTAAGCTCTGCCAATTCAAGTATCCTTAGTCCCTGCTAATTTAATAATTGTTCATGAGAAGATTCATCCACTGTTTTTGAACTAGCAATCTTGGTTCCATGGGCAATTGCAGGGTTAAAGCTGCATCTACAGCTTCATTCTGGCAACTGCCTACCCTTGCCATGCACCTGTAATGAAGCATGCTTATTATTCCACATTAGAAATTATTGCAGCTATCTAGCTGCTACTGCAGCTATCAAGATGAGAGTAGCAGATGTTTTCAGAAGGGCCTGGGGACAAGTAAAATGAGCAAGATGGAATTAGGAACTTTGAAGGAGGAAAGCAGAAGGGAGATCCTCTATTCCTTAAGGATTTTTTTCAAAACAAATGCCAAGGCCAGTTCTTAATTAAATACTGCAGGGCTTGCCCCTCTCCCTGTGTCCCAAGATATTTAGTATCATCGTAGCTGATGAGGTCACCACTGCATCTGATAATGAAATATTTGCAGTGAAGCAGCAGATAAGAATATGATCTGAAGCAATGGAATACTTGATTGCCTTTCATTAAAATGTTGCCAGCTTCCTCCATCTCAAAACTTAAATTTTACTGGTTTGAATTCATTCCCAAAACTAATGCTCAAGACAGCCTATGTGGAAGGGTAGGAGATATATTCAGATGACACAATGGACCACAAGATTCCATTTAAAGCTCCTCTTCACCAAACTAGTGCAGGATTATCAATGTGTAAAATGTCAGGGGAAATTTCCTAATATGAGGCAATCTTAGAAGCATACCTGTCATATTCTCAAACTTGCCTTAGCACGTCTATCAGGAATGCTTCTGTGCTGAATTCAAGCCCTGTCTGCCTTAGGAAATTCACACTGGTGCAGTTTACTTGTTATTGCTACCCAGTGAACTTACACTGATATATTTTTAAGAGTGCTTACCTAAGGCTTTCAGTCTTGTTTTCCTCCCTCAGAACAGTATCAGAGCAGATTTCCTTGAAGATAATAACAATAAAGGCCATCCTAAGCAGAATAAAATAACAATCAGGAAAAAAAAAAAGCCAACCACGAAAAAAACCCAAACAAAACCAGATGTTTACTGAATGAGATACTGAAGCATGCTCATAATTCTGCCTTTTTTCTTCATTGGTGCATTTCTAAAGGACCATGGCAACCCTAATATTCTGCAGAGGGATGTGTTGTTGCTCTACAGTAAATGCTATCTATACTTTTACATGTCCTGAATACTCTCTTAGCAGCGTACATATAGTCAAGTGCCAGAGAAGAGTCAAGGATGAATGCAAAAGAGCTCACATGATCTGTTCTGTAATGAGGCATCATCATCACACACATGGGACAAGTACTATACTGGTTACTGTGAGCACAACAAGTGGCTCTAGAAGAGAGCGAGCTCTGAACTGTGTGGACACAAATTTCTCCAATTCATTTGGCTTGCAGGCAAAGGAAGCACTCAGATAAGTGTCTTTTCTAGCAGAGACATAATTTATGTCTTCGCTGCATTTGTAGATGTCTTTTGGGACTGAGATAGCTAACTCAATATCGCACTTCATGAAATATTCTTGAAGGCATGGAGGATGGATTTTTTTACCTTGATGTGGCTAGATGAAGAAAACACAAGATGAGATGAAAACACTGAAGGAAAAACAATTAACTATCTCTAGGGAGATAAAACTAGGTATGTTTCCAATAGTGATTCACAACAAGGTAATTATAGCAACAAATAAAACTTACTTATATTTCCAGTGAATATAAAATAATTTTATTTTTTTTAATTAGTTTAGATTCTGAAGGACAAAAAAATAGAAACTCTCTAGAAAAAGGTATCAGAAATGGAAGCTGTGGTGAAAGAGTACAAATCAATACCTACTTAAAATCTTATTCATAAGAGGCCCGTGAGGGAATGTCAGACAAGCAAGCCCTCACTGGCAGATGAGAGGTGTGACCTCTAGGCAATTTTAGTGGCAATCTGGCATTCTAAATATTCCCTTCCACCTTAACTGTAAAGATAACTGAATTAGTAGAACAGAACCATAACATCTTCACATTGTATGTCAAGAGTGAATGGCAAAAAGATTAATTAGTAACTACAGCAATACTTAAAAATGAGAAGTAAATGGCTTTCAATGATGTGCGTGACTTTCTGCCCCTCCATTAAGTTGCAAATTATAGTCGTGTTTGAATACGGTTAAGATATACTAACAAGTTTGTATGATTTTGCAAGGTTTTGAAGCAAACCATAAGAGACTGAGTCCCAGGGAAAAAAATCTTCCTCTGTTCAGTACTGCAATGACAGAACTGGAAGGAAACTACTAGAGTGGCACTGAAGATATCTTATTGTTTTCAAGGAACTAGGGTAAACAGGCTAAGGAAACAGGCTTCTAACATCTAATAGCAAGGGGGGTTTAATTGAATATTATGCAATTATCCCCCAGGAAATCCCACTGAAGGTTGAAAATTTGGAAGCAGAGCTGGTACTGTTAGGCTGTTTTTTTCTTCTCAAGAAAAAGAGTAGTGTTTCTTAAACCATTTTAAAAAGCCTTTTCTAATTTTCATGTGCTTCTTTCATTTGCTCTGGATGGCCTTGTGCTTGACTTGCAAGAGTCAGTTTACCCCAGGCTTAGTTTCTACACATTGAAATGACTTGCACTGATATTCCCTGACAAGATGATGCAGATTCTCGACTCCCTTTTCAGTAAGTAGTACGCTAGTGCTCGTTTGGCAACAGATGGAATGACACTTCTTGGCCAGTTGCCTAGCTGCAATCCTCTATTTCTTTGCACACATATTTAAAGAAGCATTTAACCAGGTCTTTTGTGTAAGTGCTCTTTATTGATGTAAATTCATGTTGCCTCGATATCACCTCCTCATTCAGATGCTGGTCTCAGTCAAATTTGGTCGGCTGACTGTTGGACTCATCTATAGTCCATAAGTATATGATGCACTGGGATGCTATACGAGACCAAATACATTCTCTTGAAGATGAGGGATTGTGAATCTCCTGGTCAGACTAGGACATCATTGGGAAAAAAAAAGAAAAAGAAAAAAGCAATACATAAACAAAAAAATCCCAGTCTTCACAACACAGGGATCTGAAGCATTTGCAAAAGGAGCAAAAATGTGAGAAAATGGAACAGGAAAAGTGTCTTTTTATTGTCACTGATATTAATTATCATGAGGGCCTAGGTAAGCCCCAGTAGCCATAAATAATTGGAAATACCTACTAATTTCATTTCACTAGTTACATTGTAGCACGTATAAATGGAGTTTTAGGTACTTAATGTGATCATGCCTTTTTTTGAAGCTTCAGGCAGAAAATTGTCATGCAACTCATTCCACAACAAGTGGTTTTGCTTTTGCTTCTAAGAAACTACGCTATTCCTAAAAAGTACGGTTTGGGTCTTTTGTTTGTTTTCTGGTACATGGGAGTTACCCTCAAAGTAAGACCTTCCAACTGAAGATGATCTGAAATTATATGTTTCAGTTGTTCCATATTTGTATACCCTAGTTTTAAATCAGTTTAATATTTATGCATTTTCCATTAAAAAATTATTTATATCCATTTACACTTAGATTTGGGGGGGGACACTAAGAAATAGGCTTATTCAGCTATCACAGAAAATGTATAAAAATATAATAACCAATATGTTAGAAAGCATTTCCAAAGAAGTACAGACCTAATGAATTGTAGCTATTTAAGAATAGGTAAGCTTAGAATTAAATTGTATATACTTACACCATACCAAGAGAAGGAATCTAGGACATACTTTTGAATTGTACATCGATAGTCTCGATATATTTCTTGAAGTTCCCATTCAATTGTATGAAACATAACTATATATTGCATGTCATGTGAGTTAAGAAAAGTAGTAAGGGCTGTTATCTTTGATGCAGGAACACAAGGCATTCCGTGTTCATTACTCTGCGCATTACCATTTCAAGGAGAATGTCTTTGTCCTGCTCAGAGCATTCTGAAAACATCTGAAGTGCTGTCTCAAACACTGATTAGGTTATTTTTCTGGTTTGCAGTTACTGTAAAAAAAACCCAAGCCACTAAATATTAGCATATAGATATGACATCCTAGATACCAGCATATCTAGAAATGCTGCTACATACCAGAAGAGATATTTCCCAAGCAGGCAGTATGCTGTCCTGTCATGACAACTACAGGCAGCATATCTGTCAATACTGATTTCAAAACTGGTGTAAAAGCTTCTCGGGAGGGTGAAGGTCCAGCAAGCCTGGCACTGAGATGTTTTTTTGCATGTACCTCTGCAAAGCACTGCATATTTGAAGTTACCTACTCCATAGCACAGAACAACGTTTTGTTCGTTCTGGCTGGTAATAGTTTTAAATGGAGCCACTTGGCCAAAACAAGAGGAACAACAGGATATTTGGGAAAGAGAAACTTGATGCTTGACCTCTGGTGCCAGAACTGCTATTCCTTCCAGTTGGCTCCCATTTTTTATCACAAAATGTGCTGTGAGAAAAATCCCACAGCGCATGGAACCAGCATTAAGGCAAGGAAGATACAATAACTGCCTGTGAGGCTCATCAAGAGGAAACTTTGCTGTGATTTTGAGAGCAGTGTGAGCTGGCTGTCCAAGTGGGCACATTTATGACTCATTTATGAAGTAATGAACCATCACATGATGTGATGAAGCGCCTTCTTCCCATCAACTCTCCACAAAGAGAAGAAGCCCTATAAAAGGTTTTGTTTCCGAATGTGTGTTTTTTTTCTTTTCTAAATTTTTCGTTACTTTGAAGCATTGCCTACTAAGCAGCACAAGCATCTCCTATGTTAAACATGATTGTACTATTCATATAATGAACCTTCCACAGGCTACTGCCATAGAAATCATATATTTGTATTCAAAATTACTGCAATCAGATTGTACTGTGGTATTAAATCCAACCAAAGATAGATGCATTTTGTTCCTACAGCTCAAAAAGAGAATTCACCACAGAAAAAAGCTATCTCAGTGAATCACCACAATGCTAAATGCAGAGGACAAGTAAGATTTTGGAACTAACACACGTAATTTCCTTTCAAAAGCCAATGGCAAAAGTTGCTTTCTGCAATAGATATCTGTTTTGCTTGCAACTTAATCTTTTCTGTTAAAGTGCATGGCTGGGCAGAAGAGCACTCCCGTTTCCCCTGTTCTAGGGAGCTGGGGGGACACGGCTGTGCAGAGCACGCCTGAGGCTCTTCAGGTGACGACTGCCCTGACTTACCCGGGAACAGGCAGCGACTGAAAAAAAGGGCATGAGAAAGTGTGAGAACATAACAAACAGTCTGGAGAACAGTGGAACAAATAAATAGACAAATGTCAGAAGTGACAGAATTAAAAAAAAAAACCTTAGAGATCTGGAAAAAATGTGTAGCCCTTGCTGAAACTCAGAAAAATTGCTGAACTGAATGTAGGACTAGGCAAAAGGACCTTCCTATCAAGAACACGGTGCGTAGACTGGACAGTTATTCTCAACTCATTTTACTGTTAATCTTCCCACCAATTGATCTAAGTCTCTCTGTTTAGGAAAATGAAAACCTTCTAGTTTGTTTATCTTTAGCTATGGAGATGCAGAGTCTTTGTGGTACATTAAATTTCTGGAAAGGTGTATGAAAATTGTCTTCAAAATTCTGGCACACTTCTACAGCCATGAACTTCAATAGACACCTATCCCTGACATGCTTAGAAGATTATATGATAACTTTATCAAAATCACTTCTTCCTTAAAAGGAAAGAGTGACTGTAAATGCTAATCGTGTTGCTATCGCGTAACTGCACGAGGAATAATTAATTTTGTTGGATTGGAATAGTCTCTTTGCCTGCTAGAGAAGACAATTATCCAATTCATTGCTCACAATTAATTCTCAAAACAAGTAAGGTCTCTGACAGTAATTTGTAGCAGATGACTTCAATGTTGTGGCTTTTTATTCAGCCCCAAAGGTCATGACTTTTTAACACGCATCAAAATGTAAGAAAAAGTGGTTTATGTAGTTTGCTACAGTCCTAGGCAGGAGAATTTCTTATGACAGCATCTGATAGGTTACCAACTCAACTCTCCAGTTCAACCGGAGGAAAATGAGTGGTAGAAAGCTTGCGGATGGTATTGTTTGCCAGACTTTCAGTGCTAGCAAGAACAGAAGGCCAGGCAGTGACACAACATATAGAAAGGGATTTCTGTATAATTCTTTCCATATTGTTTACTATTCAGGATGGGAAATGCAGAAGTCTCACTCAAGATTGAAAAAAACAAATTTCCACGTTATTTTAGTTCCAATCACATTCAACATTTTGAAGCTACTTTTCAGTTCATGGAATGAATTACATGCTGGAAAAGTGAATTGAAAATACCGAAGTTTTATTTCATACCATTGCAGCTCACAATATGAGCGCTGAAGGCCTGCCTTTCCACCCCCTGGGCTCCAGCTAAGATAATGACTGTGGGATCTGCTTTGTATAAATACAAACTGAGAAAGCGCTTGAAGGAGGCAGGAGAAAGGTGGGTGACAGATGTCAGAGATTAAATTGGTGGCACAAGTGGCTCTGAAATCCTAATCTCTACTTTTCATGCCTTACTAGACCAGACCTCTAAGTCCCCTGTTAATAATAACTTTAATGGAAAGTAGCCAAGAAGAATTATTAGTTTCTGAGGAGCTAAAAAAGTATGCATTTTCATCTAATCTGGCTTTCCAGAGAATTGGGAGTCTTCAGCAGTTTCTAGCACCTGGAAAAAAAAATAGAAGAAAGAAATTTACAAATACCAACTAGGGATCCTAAATGGGATTAATAGTCTGTGCATCTTGAATTTCAGGTGTTATCTCTGGATGCAGCACTCAAAACGCAGAGGAAAAACATTTGAAAATTACATATAGACTATACTTTTATAAAAATAACTAGTAGAAAGTATGCTAAGATAATGAGTTGGTTCATCTCTGCAAAGCTAAAGACAAGCTTCTCAAACACTGAAAATTTTCTGTGAAAGTGACCTACAGATAGTTCAATAGAGATGATTTTCAATTGAATGACATTACAAGAACTTTAATGCTTTTAATTATTAGGTGTAAAGACTCTCTTCCCAGGTCTTGGTCATCATGCTGATAAAATTCAATCCTGTGTTAAATATGGGTTCCAGTATAACATATAATGAAACATAATGGAATAGTAAAAAGTTGATATTACATGCAGGTAAATGGGTTTATGAATAAGATCTGAACTGGTCTAAAAGGTGACATACATATTTAAAATGAAACATTTTACTCTTGTACCTTGTAGAACCACTTATGTGTAGTACCAAGCAGGTAGCACAGAACCCGAGCCATCAGAAGGACAACTCTGATTATCGTCTCCATTCTCTCTGTATGACTGTACTTGAAGATGCAGTTCAATGAGCCCCTGGGTTTGGCAGCACATTCACCTGCAGAACTTCCCTTTCTTCCAAGGCTTGCCTATGCCTATCCTTAAAGTGCCCCTCATTTTACCAAAACAACCGTTCCAAGGGTTCATCTATAATCCAGACCACAGAACTGACCTTGGTTAAAAAACAAACGCTGAAGGAAGGCTCGGGAAGGGTTGATATAGCCATGGAATGCTGACAGTAATCTCACTGTTCCCCAGGTATTGGTTTGGCCCCTGAGAAGAGAGGGTAGAGGGGAGGCAAACTGCAACACACAGACGGGAATGAGAAGTGCCGAGGATTTCGGTAGTCGCTGTTACCGCCCAGGCCCAGGGCTCTCCCAGCTGCACCTGGAGACGACACTCCCGGAATGCTTGTGCTGCGCTTTGTGAAGTCTTGAACCAGGGCAACGCTGCTGAAATTCAGTGTGGTTCACAGTATGGTCGTGTAACACCTCTGTTCATCCTGCCCCACAGTGACTGACAGCACAAATCAGAGAGAAAGGGGGATTATACACCAAAACATTCAGACTCATTTGAGTTTTGTGGGAGGAGAGAATGCTTCATTTCTCCCATTCCATCTTAAACAACCCTCAGCCAAGTAGCTTGATAGATTTAAGAAGAGCGACTTCAGTCTGATCCGTGATTTCTTCTCAGCCAAACAGCTGCACTAATAAAACCCCATATGTATACAGTAATGCTGTGTAACCATGATTAACAGAGTGATTGCTGTCTTTGTTTCTGTACAGAATAAAAATACCGGCGCAGGGTTTTTTATACTGCCATATCCATGCGAGGGAAGGGAAGACTGTATCGCTTGTTTGTATCACAATTCTGTTAAGCTTTCTGGCAGCAAACCGAAAGGCCTCAGGATCTCACACCACCTTGTTAAATGAGTAAAGTTCTTTTACCTTCCTCTCAACTACTTTTTCTGCCCTCTTGATTAGCAAAGGTCCACTTTGTAGTAGCTTTCTTTGCCCCTCTGCTCTTTTCAAATAGGGTTTGGTGTGACTGGCCTTGGCTACTTGCCTTTGATCCTTTGTCCTGCTGCAGGCAAAGCAGGCTCCAGGCAGGCTCGACCAGCTGTTCCACATAGGAAGGTGAATAAATTGGCATTTTACCTGCCTTGGAAGAGGTTATGAGCAGTTAATCATTCAAGATCCCAAGCATGGAAGGCACAGTACACATGTAAATTATTAGTCTAATTGCAGCAACAGAATGGTAAATGGCAATCAGCAAGGAGGAAGCTGCTGCATAGATGTCTAACTGCTTGTGCGCAACAGCTGTTGTAATTGAAACTGTGACAAGACCCTGGCATTAATGTAATGATTCTAATAACTGGACACACAAATGAAACATAAACAAGTTCCCCCTGGCAGGACAAAATGAAACAAAAATTGCAATTAAAGAACATACTGAACAGAAGAAAAGTACCCTGTGCCGAGCACCATAACAAAGCAAGTTTGTGCTAGCAGCACCCTAAAAGATTAGAATTCCCCCGTCTTTGGCGATTCAGAGCTCCCTCCCATCCTTTTGAATGAGAAGCTGTATTCGTCCATGTTACGTTTCTGGCAAAAAAATGACAATCCTAAGTAGAAGAACTCTAGCTTCTTGGACTGTTCTCAGAAGAGGCTGAGTCAAGTGCTAGTTATGTGGGTGCACCTAAGCTCACCCATCTGAATGGAGAGGCGATCAATAGTTCCTTGCTACAAAATGTACTTTGCAGCTAACTTTCAGAACACTCTTATTTTCACTATTTTTTTTCCTTGACAGCATTGCTATAATGAGACTTTAGGTTGTTTTGAATAAAAATTCTGGAAGTAATAACTGAATTATAAGTAAAATTAACTGTACATGCTGTTAATAAATATATATTATCTGTTTTTCAGATTGTGCTTCTAAATGAATACATTTCTATAGTCATCATAATTGGGACTGTATTTTTTGAACACAAAAGAAAAGAGGAATTAAATGAAATGCAAATACAGTACCAGTGGAAGTGAAGGGGCTGGAGCTTCCTTCCACAGGTAACACCTTAATTGTCTTTCATTCATAAAAATGCGAAGTATTCTTTGTCGTGGATTTCATTAAAAATGTTTGTGATATTCAGGTGTAATTTTACTTTGGTGCTTGATTTGCTTCATTGTAAGATTTTGCTTTATTTTCAAACAGTATCAATGCCACAAACTGCATCTTATATGCTTAAAAGAAAACAGCAAACCACAATCTCTCTCAAAAAACTAATTCTATGAATACGTAGTTTAATGGTAGCTTCGATACAATCTTTTATGTCTAATTTTCTAGGAATGAATATCTATTATTTCACCATTTTCTGTGCAAATGTTTTAGTAATACTTACATCACAATGCTAGCTTTGCCGTTTCCTCTGGAAGGAGAGTGTGTGGGCACGACCTTGGGGCACTCAGTGATGGTGTGGAAATGCAACCAAGCTCCCAGCTGGCAGTCCTGCTGCTGCACCTAGACAGTCAGGAGTCCTAGTCTGTCCAGATCCCCTCTCCATAGCGCTGTGCCTGCCATCTCTTTTCTCCTGACAATACAAATCTCACTGCAGCAAATACATTTTTGATTACCTAGCCTGTTCGCCTGCCAGTGAGTAATTAATACTGTTATCACCTAATCAACTGTTGTTTAAATGCAGAATGTAAACTATGTCCTTGGCTTTGTTCTTTTCACTCTGAACACTGATAAAACAATAGGCTCTTCAGTAAAGTTTCCCCCAGCTCAGGCTCTTGAAATGTCAGTACACAGAGATTGAAAAGAAGAAGCTGTATTGCAAGAATTTACATCTTGCTGTACCTAGAGAATTAAACACTCTCGTAGCCTATTATTTCAGACATTTCCAAACTTGTTTTTTTAAGACCTGTGTGAGAACATTTTTGTTCTCATAAATATTTTAACTGCTGTTTAAGACTCTTAAAAGAGTCAAAATTACTTCTGTAGCGAACTCAGGGACCAGTCAGCTCTTGCCAGGAGCTGAATTTCCTCTGACATCACTCAGTTAACTTTTCGCTTATGCTACAGTCAGTGGGGTCTTCTCACTTATTTGACAGGAGGTCAGCGAGGTCCTAACTGATGGATGAGCCATTCCTGCGCCTCTTCTAGAGCAAACCTCAGTGCTACACAAAGCCACAGTGACGAGGTGAGGAATAACTGCCAGCCGCGGCATTGCTGGGGAGGCACAGCCCAGACTCCATGCTGGGCTCTGGCAGCGCTCTCCAAATACCTCATCTCTAGGCTTAAACAGCAGCTATGAACTGCCTACTCCGCTTGCAGCAACACCGGACAGGTTTTTCACTGTAGATCAGTCTCTTGTGCTCTAAGAAGTTTTTTCCACAGTCCTGAAAAAAAAATAATTGATAGACAACGCAAATATGTTCTTTTTTTTTTTTTCTCTCTCTCTTTTTCCCCCTAGAGGTAGAAAGACAATATCCCTACAAGGACTCCTAGGTGGGATGAGGGAGACCCCCAAGGAAGATCATATTCTGAATTTCTCCCACATTTCAGCTGAGTGTCTTATCTGCTGGTCAGTCAGAAGTGGGCCATTCTCAATATCTTCTGCTAGAAAAACTAAATAATGAAAGTAACCTCTGTCATCTGAGAAATTCTGCAACAGAACTTATGCCTTCAACAACCACGCTGACTAGCAAATCTTTATGCCTAACATATTCTGTGTTCTCTCCCACCTCCATCAATTTCATTCTGCACATTGGAACAAATCTATTCTTATATAGATTGTTTTTTCTTTTCTTTTTTTTTTTTTTTTTTGTTAAACAGAAATCTTGACTATTTCCAACCAAGACTTTTCCAGAGGGATCAAGCCAGGGGTCTTTTCATCATCAAGCATCCAGACAGCTACTGCTGGGAGCCTCAGATCAGATCTCTGTCAGGATTCCTGTGCTGCAGAGGTCTTTGACAGCTTTTCACAGTAAGATGCACTTTACCTCATGTTCAAAATCCTACCATGTGCTTCAGAACTGGTATCTCATAAGGTCAGCCACTAGCAACACGGTAAATTTTATTATGCCTGACCATAGGAGATGACAGCAAGATCTATAAGTGAATGGCACCAAAGGCCAGATTTAGCTGCTTAACTTTATGTAATTCAGATAGTTAAGTTAGGTTTTTAGACACCATGAACTTCTTCAGAAAACAGACAGGAGCACATTTCTGCTCCATTACTTAAGAGTTTACAGTGAAAAGAGTTTTAATTTAGGTAACCCAGTTAAGTATCTAAAATCAGAAATATGAACCCCATATCTCACTGCTCCTCTGCACAATGCTGTGAGGCAAAAGATACTTTTGCTTTCCTACCTTTATAGAGGTAACGAGTAACCTTCAAAATGTTAGAAAAATCAGAACAATTCAAGCACTGCAGTCTCCCACAGCTTAAAGCTGCCAGAATGACATTGACCAAAAGGTCAGTATGTGAATCTTTCCAGAACCCTCACTGATATAATTTTCAGTGAATCCACTATTTTTATTGTCAGTTGCACGATTAGGAGAGTTCTTGGTGGTTTACTATTTTGGGTCCTGAAAGAAACAAAAAATCTTAAAAGATTAAGTTCTCTATGCATGTATAAAAGTGTATCAAGTAAAGTTTGAATGAATACATTACAACACAAACATATGCATATGTTAATATTTCTGACACTTTCTGTTTTTCCTGAAGTGTTGGTATATGTTTAGATTTACGTTTCTATCCCTACAGTACTGGAAACTGAAAGTTACTCTTGGTGCTTTATTTGCCTTTATGAAGCAGATTGGAATGAACGCTTCTAATACAATGCATTACAAAGATACAAAAACATTATAGTTAGTAAGTCGATGTTATATGGTATTTGGTAAAATGCAAGTTCTAAAAACCATCCTAGTATCTGTTAAAACAAAAAACCATGAATCGCTATAATGACAAATGAAATGAGGCAATAGAATGATGTCATAGAAAAGTTTTCTTTAAAATGCAGTCTACGCTCCACTAGCTCTTCCCAATGAAAGCCTTGCTTTCCTGAAAGACACAAATAAAGTTATTAATAATGTTTTGCTAACGGCAATCCATGACAGCTTAGGATGATCACAGGAACACCAAGGATTTACCCAATTCAGCAGTCCAAGTCAAAACTTTTGACGAAATACCAGAACAGAGATAAACATTGCCAGTCTTTGTTTACCAGGTTCTGACAGGAGACTGCAGTCATGCTGTTGCCACTTTAGAAGTAACCTTCCAAAAAAATGTTAGAACAGCAAGTTTATTCCTTCTGAGACATTACCTGCAGTGACTATAGTAAACCTAACTGAAAGTGATAGCACAACCTCTGATCTAAATTTGAGAAGCAGAGTGACTGAAAAAGATCTCTCCTTAATTCAAGTTTAATATACAATGCCAAATATGAAAGGAATCAATGCTGCAAAAAAGCTGGGTTTCTGGTAACAATTTATAGCAATTACATGGTGTATGTAGCTCTGTCTGTGTCCTGGTGGAACTACATGTATTGGATCTCTCTGAATTCCAGTGAAGTAGAAGATACTTGATGATCTAGCTTTTGTCAATCTTCTGCACAGTATGCTATTATATTTAGCTTAAAGATTTAAAAAAATCCCAATTTTTTGAATAGTGTACCTGGGAGCCAGGGAATATATTCATTTCACCAACTTACCAGTAAATAAGTTCTTAGTGGATCAAATTATTTACAAGCCGCAGAGTACTATTATCACAGTATATCGAGATGAAAACGCTGTTAAAAAAAAGAAACAGTCCACTTAAATGTTGGGGGTTTGAAAAATAATTTTCAAGGTTCTGATTTCATTTAGGTTTCAGCTGACATGGGCTGTGGAGCTTCCACATGCTGGGGTCCCGCCTTGGATCTCCTCCTCAGTACAGATGCACAGTAAATAACTTGATACTCTTGGGGTGTCATGAAAAGCAGAGCACTCTGGCATACCTGCATGAGAATGGATGGGAATTCTCGGAGTACAAAATGTGTTTCCAGATCGACAGTGTCACCTATCCAAGACATAGTTAACAGATTTGTTGAATGCAGGTGTCAGTTAACATGTTTGGATGTCTTACAGGAACCATAGGTTTTTCAGTCTTGAAGGTATTGAATCTAAATCCAGCCTGATACTGGTTGCTTCACATTAGATTTAGCTTTGCATCGCTTACATCCTTTCTAGGTACACATTTGAAGCTGGAGATGTACCATTGTTTGGGAGTTCCTGATTTCCAAAACTGGGCAAGAAATGAGAGCATAAATACAGGAGCATAAAAACAGGACTCCTGTTGACTTAGATTCACAAGAACAACTGTAAGAAAAACTTCCATGCTACAAGTGTCCATTCAACTCTCTTCAGAAAATTCCAGTAGTGCTATGGAACATTAGGACTTTGTTTTTGCAGAATAAACAATTTTTTTTTTTTAGTCAAAAGATGGGGAGCAAGAATTGTTTAAATAGTACAAGATATAGTCAATTAAAATAATATATGTTGCAAAAGACAGACCGTCCTAATTTGGACACCTGACTGGACACTACTGCTTTTTCTTGAACTGTGTACTCCCTCAATATCAAGCAATAAATTTGCTTTTAAAAGCTTCCTTTGTCAGAAAATACAATAAAATCCAACCCAGGTAGTATGTTTTAGCGAAAGTGTTGCATCTTTATTAGGCTTTGGATTCAGTTCTGCAGGCATGCATAACAAGTGGTTTTGCTAATGACAATATTTGGTCAAATTACTCTTAAATAAGATCCAGCCTAAGGTTGATGCTTAGTTACTGAAAGAGAAAGTGTTAACAAACCTCATAAACCACAAACTGGTGGACAAGGAAATAATCCTTTACTCCCCCTGCCCTTTTTGGTTTTTTAATTGGGCTTAAAAATTCATCCAGAATTCAGTGCCTGATGCCCATTAATAAGGGAGACCCTATTAAGTCTCCTCATCATAAATATATTTGCCTCAGACAGAGTTGCAAAATTATTGTAAGCTTGAAGAAAGTGACATGTCATAGCTCATATTCTTGGCTTTTTAATTGTGCTCCAGGGAAGAAGCAATATATGCCAGACTCTTACCAGGCTCAAGTCTTTCCCTTGGTCAGCGTGCTGGGCTGGTTTTGCTGGTGTGTTCACCAGTGGTTATAGAAACAAGCAGTTCTATGAGTAGCAGGACTAATGAAGCCTGACTTCTTCATTTAGGTTTATGGTTCAAAGGCTTTTCCTGCACTTACAACATCTCTCCTCTATAGAGTCACTACTGTCCATCACAAAATGGCCTTCTGCTGCAGCGTTACTCTTCGGTGAGAGGGGAGGGATTATCTCCAGGGTGGGGAGACCTTAGTCCCCTCTTGTATCCAGGCATCCTCTTTGCTAAAGGATTTTCTAACTCTGTTTATTCATTTGTCAAATTTGGGTGAAGTTATCACCTCCGGCCTCTGAGAACAGGTGTGAAAGTCACTGCGAGGCGGGGAGACATGCACAAACACGTACCGCATGCAAGCAGCACAGTTTCACTGCTCTTGCTTTCTTAGGAAGCCAGGGTCACCTTGGTACAGAACCTGTTAAAGGCCTGAAGCTCCAGCTTCCTACTGGCCGTTCTGTGCCTGGAGCGCAGGCAGCTTTTGTGGGGACCACCGAAGTCCCCAGGCAGCCACGGCTTTCCTTGAAACTCCCGAAACTGGCTGTGTGCAGCGCAAGCGGGTTACATGAGAACAGGGCACGCACGCGACACTGAGTCAACACCCAACAGTAAATTGCTTTTTCTGTGGTGAACAAATCATCCTGGTCCTGAACAGTCTTCCAAAGCATCTTAGTTTTTTTTATTCACTCTGGTAAGTCCAGCTTCTTCTCTGTCTAAGATAATTGTTCACTGTTACATTACTGAATCTGAAGTGATGTTTCTCAGAATCAGGAAAAGGCTCATCAAAACATCCCTCTCTGTTTTGATTAACATTCATTATCTTGTTCTTCAATTAAAAAAAAAAAAAGGAAAAAGAACCCCAAACCTTTATTACTTCTTACACCATGTTTCATGGTTCTTTTTTCTTATTTTCTCTCTCTTCCTGCACCCCTTCCCCTTCTGTTTTTAATATCCTCATTCAGCATAAAATTTTGAGGTTTTTCCATCTTGCTTCACTGGAATGAGACTCTGGCTTTCACTACCCAGCAGTGACAGAGCACCTAATGGATGCACAAATATTACCTTTCTAGAATAATCTTCAAACCTTTCCTTATGTGTATATTCAATTTTAAATAATATATACTCCTTTATCTTGGTTTTGTTTTGGTTGTTTTTTTTTTTTTGAGGTCTTATCCAAAGCTTTCAAGGAGCTGAAGAAAAGAATAATGAATCCTCTAAATCTCTAAGTCAACGATTTTTGCACTCTTACATGGATCAAGTAATATTCTAGTAATTCATTAAGACAAATTAATACTAAATGTCAGATCTAGTAATCTAAGATCTAACTTTCTTATTGTGGCATTCAGAAAGAAAAACAATTATATTGATTCTCCTGAAGTTCTTTTCTATACCTATTATTATATTGCAAAATACTGGTTTTCAGTTGAATAATAGAATAGAACACATAGACACTTTTGTCAAGTCTTTCTAACTTAATTACGAATCTAACTAGAAATGTTGCAGTGTATACACCCTTAACTTTTCATCTGTAAGACACTCTGAGAGACAGACAAATGAAGGAAACACTCTTATCAATTCTTCAAGCAAATGTTCAGAGCTAGCTGTTGCTAGCTGTTTAGACTGTTCTTCATTGTTAGCATGCCAGATTTCAGCAGTCATTTTTTGTCCAAGCTATCCAGATATCTTACTATGCAAAACACAGATCACCTTTATGTAGAACATTGGCTTACACTGTAGAGTCCTATCCATTTCACCAGAATTTATAAGAAGTGAGGTACTATTTGATACAAATGAATCAAACTGGAGTCGTTTATCCTGAAATTCTAATTTTCTCTAAGAAATAAAAATTGCAATCAAAGATGTTGCATCAACCATTCTAAGAAATATATATCTGACTAAGCAGTATGGATTGCTCTGACAGCTTCTGGCCCAAAATAAACAAAACAAAACAAAACAAAACAAAACAAAACAAAACAAAACAAAACAAAACAAACCCAACTGATTTTAAAACAAAAGTTTCTAAGTAGAACTGGAAATTCCAATTCTGATTCCAATACAGGAGTATTTCCAGTACTCCTGTGACTAACTTGCTTTGAATGTTGTTATTACTCAAGAGATTTCTGCAGAAGGGACAATCCATTTATATCCCCATTTCTCAGGGTTTTTTTCTTTATATGCTCTTCTTGGGTTCTGCATTTTTTTTTCCTTATAAGCAGTTATCTGGTGAATGTCAGCAATTATCCTCGGTTCTTTAAATGATTTCTTTTACAACAGAGTACAAGGTAATTTCACATCTTAGCCTACTTTCTTTTCAAAAGCTTCTCCGTCTTTCCTTAGTGGAGAGTGTGCAGACAGCTTTTCTGAAGAACTGGAACTTAAACTTTTCTGAAAAATACTACATCCCAAAAGAAATGTTGTAAAACACAATCTTAAGTTTTATTGTGGCAGAGCGTAATAAAAACATTAGATTGGGGAATATGAGATTCACACCACAGTACCTCTTCCAGAGGCAGATTAAGAAAACTAGTTTTTGAAATGCTAAGCTATTTGGCCAATTAACATTTTTGGCAATACTCCTCTGCATGTGCATATAAGCTCTGCTTCCCATTCCATCCAATAAGCAGTCAAGAGCAAGAATATATAGCCCATTTAAATTTAAAATTCAGGCAGTATTTCTCAATGTCCCTTAACCATTTTTGCCTCGTAACAAAGGATGTTGTGAAGTTCAGGAATATAAATGTATCCGAAAATGGACTAGCCACACTCGCAAGGAAAATGGGTAAACTGCCATCTCTTAAGGGGGGGGGGGGGATGGGGGGGGCAGAATTTTTAGGTGGCG
>JANZLQ010000030.1:5850004-5882293 GCA_026212715.1 Elanus axillaris
GGCAGAATTTTTAGGTGGAGAGAAGGTGAGACATAAAAAAATGAGGGGAGAAACAAAGGTTGGATGGATTTCCTACAACTTCTGTTTCCCCTTCCACATGATCCCCTAATAAAGCTAGCTTAGTGTTTCAGACCCATTGTTCTAATTGGTATCATTATTATTCTTATAAATCCCAATGCAGGATTTTTTAGAATGCTAGAATTTATTTTTAATCATTTGCTTATAAAGTATTATGAAAGTTGAACTTCACTTCCTAGAAACATCTGACCTAAGGCTTAAGAGTTATTTGTTTTCTGATATGTTTGTTCTAATCTGTATTTCCTCAAGAAAGCTTACAAAGCCAAATTTAACAAGAGTTTAAGTTATTTTATTTTAAGTAATAATTGCAAACTGTTGCGCAAATATTACTCTCTGCTATACAGTCATTCACCTAGCAAAATGTACTCTTATGAAATGTAAAATAGTCCAGTTTCATTCCAACAGATAATTTGGAGGTATTTTACCAAAGCTTTCTGCTTTGTGAAAATAGCTTGTTAGTTGTATCTGAAATAACTTCTTTGCTTGTTTAACTGCAACCTTTTGCTGTCAGTGATACTGTAAATGTAGAATGAAAGTGCTAAAATCAAAAGAAGAGAACTAGTATCTTTCCCCATCTTTTTTTTTAACTTTATGCTTACTGAGTATGTATTATGCAAGAGAAGGTACTTGGTCTCATATATATAGAGAGCATGTGGCAGATGAAAAGCTCTCTGTGATCAGACCAAAAGTTGCACCTAGCCCAATTTTATGTCTGTGAAAGTGGACAACTACAGTTGGTTAAGGAAAGAGCCTTCTCCTGCTTTACCCTCCTGACTTCTAGTTTAGGGTCTTCAAGAGCTCTGAATTTCACCTAGATTTTTATTTGTAATCGTCACTGCTCAATCTCTCCTCCATGTACATGTTCAGTACCTTTTCAAACTTGTTTAGGCTAAGCCCCTTAATGTGGAAATAAGCTTCACAGGTTGGTTGGGTGGTTTTTTTCTGATGTGCTAATAAAGCATTCCTTACTGATCTCTGTGATCATGCATTTTTTTATTAATATCTCACAAATACTCTGCATCTACCTTTCATGCTGAAAAGTCCTAGCCAGCATAGGCTTTCCTCAAAGAAAAGTTGCTACACATTTTATAATTTTATTACTACTTCCTTTTTCTGTGCAGAATTACAATGAATACAGATGAGCAGGGAATTCACATGCAAGTCATCAGCAACACCGTGATTCTCTAGCAGAATCCGCTCTGAAGCCAGCATTATTATGAATGGATTCTTGGTTGTTTCTTCCTCTGCCACACCACAACATGCTGCTGGGCTGCAGCTCCAGAGGACTTTTTAGAGGCCCACTATTTCACTGTTGTCTTCATTTAATATTGGTGCAGTAGTAGCACCAGAAATGTGACAAGAGCTGTCCCTGGAAAAGGAAGCCTGTCCTTCCCCAAAGAGTTTACAAAACAATGAAAGGCAACAGCAGAAACAAATTAGCTAGGAGAAAATGATAGCTGTGATCAGCATAAAGAAATGCTAGAAGTCACAGTTACTTCAAAAATGTTTTTTGTGTTGTGTTAACACCATGTCAACAGAAACACATACTGGTGAGCAAATGGAAGAAGCTGGCTGACAGACATTTGTATCTGCCAGTGTGGGTTTCTTCTTGCCTACTGGGTGGTATGTAGGAAAGTGCAACAGTACTGTAGAAAAAAAAAAATCTTTTAAAATTTGGTGGATTGTCTCAAAGATACTGTTAACCCAACGTAGCTGGTGATTATTGTGCCTGGTCTCCAGCATCAGAATAAGCTAGAGTCATTTGTCTTGTTTAGCTGTTTGTATGGCATCTGTTTCTTAACTTGTGGAATAATGTCCTATGATATTGATTGAATAAATAGAAACACTTCCTAAAACATACACTAAGGGATGTATTGTTTGCTCACTAGGAAGTTTTTAAGTGGTTGTTAAATGGTTATTCAACTTTAAAGCTGACCTTGCTTTGAATGGGGATTTGGAATGGAGATGTCACTTCCAGGCTAAATTGCTTTGTGAGACTACATGATAAGACAACTGTTCTGCCAAACCTGCTTTTGCAAGAGTATTTTGCCAGCATTTCCCAAATAAGTAAGGAAGTTGCTAGTTTAGTTAAACATTTCCCAGATCTCTGCTCTGAATCAGTAGGAGTGCATAAATTTGGGAGACTACATCTGCATAGCTGTACGTGAGACAGAAGAAGGCTATCATATGTTCTCTCTCCACCAAAATAATTTTCTCTTAAAACAAGGCTGCTTTCACAGAGAAATAACCTAGCAGTTATAGGGTACAGAATCCCTGCACAGGTGGACTAGGAATATATCTACACAAATCAAATAAATATGGGAAAGAAGATCTTTCAGATCTGGTCTTGGTATAAACAGATGAAAGCATGGCTTGCTTTCATTTCAGTTTACAACTGTGGGTTTGGATTATAACTTTTATACTAAACTGTCCAAAAAAGGCTAAAATGCCAAACACCCCTGAAGTCTTTCAGCACATTCTAGTTGCTGCTTCAACCTGTGACAAAACCAACCTTTAAGGGACATACAGGATATCAGCAGATCAACGTTATGTGCAAAACCACAGAAAACTAAGACTGTAAAATACTGTATGCAGACAGATAGTATGGCATGGTGAGAATAACAACTATCTCAAAGGACAAAAGTTGCTAGAGGCTTCTGATGAAACAAAACAATGATAAAAAAAAATCAAGAGAAACTGCCAATGCAGATTGGGAATGGAAGTGTTGATAAATGTAATGTTATCAACAACAACTACATCTTTTGGGGTGCTACAGTGATAATATATCAACGCAATATACCGCAGGCAACTTGAACTCTTTCTGCGCACATTCGCAATGATGGGGGACAAACTCATTCAGATTCTGAATAAGATAAGGCACTCATGCTAACATACCTTGCCTCTCAGCAAGATTGCCTTAGATTTAATGCCACTCTATATGGCTTTTGAAACTCACATGGAGTTCGTTCAGACATTTTCATAATACACATTTGGAAATATTCTTAATATCCTTCTCCTAAGTGAGCTGCAAAGCAAAAAGAGCAATGTTAGCAAGGAGAAGGCTATAGTAAAAGAATCAAAGGGAAGAAAAAGCTAAGGAACTTAACATTCTTGATAAGTGACTATGAAATACCAGACATAACACAGAAAAGTCTCTAATGGGATTACACGGGAATTCCGTTTCCAGTAGGGGCCAGCAGCAGCTGGCACAGAGGAAAAGGGACAGGTAGGCACTGTAGGTAGGCAGCTGGAGCACAATTTGCCCACAAAGAGAGCTTCCCTCAGTTGCTAATGGTAAAGTCTCAGCTTACAAGGCCTATGTGGTTCTTCTTGTTAACATTTGGAAATGTCTTTAAAATTTTATTATATCTGATGAAGGTGTACACCCCTGGAAGCGATTCCTGTCAAACAGTCAGGCAGAGGGTCTTCCCCTGGGATGTAAAACCTTGCTCCTGTCCCTGGATCCTGGCACGGCCCTGTGTCGAGATGAGCAGTGCGTGTCTCCCATGTGCTTGCTCCTGCATAAGCCTTTTCCCCTTCCCCTCAGTGTGTCCGTAGTACGGTGTTTCTGTTGTACATAGAGTAGGCCAACCACGGTCTGGGAAGAGGGCTAGTAGTGGTACTTTGGGAGAAAAGAGATTTTGTTGCTTGTGGTGAAGGAGCGAGTGCTGCAGCCAGGTGGAAAAATCACACAAAAAGGATGGCAAAAAAAGACTGGAGAATGCGGTGTTATTGGAATGACTGCTTAATGCCAGTAATAGTATGAAAATCCATTAAGTTCAACTTGTTCTGGTTGCAGTTTATGGGTACCAAAAGTGCACCAGAACACAGTTTGTTGTGCTAGATTGCAAAGCACAATGCTGGTTGAGTATCTTGTACAGGCATCTAGTGTTACATAGCTCCTTCCTTTCCAAGCATGATCCCATACCTCTCTCTTCTGTCTTGAACCAAGGCTCGCTTGACACGTATTTTGCCAAAGTAGAGGCCTGTTGCACCCAAAGCAAGGGATAATCAATATTTGCTCACCTCAAACCCAGAGAAGCATACTAAAATAATGTCACTGGCAATAGCATATTATCTTTTTCTAACAAAGGAGCAAATGAAAACTACTGGTATATTTGCACAAACAAGGTAAGAGGAAATACAAGCAAAGAGTAAAATCTGTAAGATAAGACCTGAGGATGTAGAACAGGCCTGGGAAATGTCTCTTTACACCAAAATAAGCCTGTACAGCAGTCAGGAAAGGACTCTGATGGAACCAAAATAAAGTTGCAGCATAATCAAGAGACATACTCTGTGAAATCAGAGCAAGTCCTCATCCTGGAAGTACGGCAGAAGCAGGTAAGGTCATACCCTTTTCTTTTAAGGAGGGTGAGGAACATAAAATAACAACAATGAATGAAATTAAAAGATGGGGAAGCTATTTCCAGCTTCCCTCATCAAAGATCTCTTGGTACTTGCCACCTTGGGACCTTGGTGCCTAAGACCATTAAGGACAACAGACATCAATGATAACTAAACTGTATCTCTTCCTCTCTTTTGAGTGCTTACTCAGATTGAATCTTATTCTATCTCTGGCCACGTGAATGCTATAGGACTTCATATTCAACCCTGTAATACAAAAACTGTTCAGTAAGTATGGCTTTTATATTTATCATATCTTTTAGGGAGCCCAGACTTAAATGAAAAAGAGTGTGGAAAACAACATTCCTGTGTGATTCTGTAAGTTCTGTAAATAAGTCTAAACATAACTAGGTATGGTTGTTCTTTTTCCCACTAAGCAGGAAGTATGACCAGTATGTATGTGCGAATGCTGTGACTATGATTTTACTGCTGTGTGAAAGATTGAAAGCATTCATAATTTTTATCGTGTTACGTTTTAAGCTGTTGTATGAAGCTTTGACAAACTTAAATCAGTAAATGTCACCTAATAATTATCTTCTTCTGATCCCAACACCAATTTCATCAATTGGAGCCATTAGTCAATCTGAAATACTTCCTAAGGTCTTATTTCATTGTAAAAGAGAATCACCATGTTTCTTTCAGAAACATGACAATAATTTCTTTGGAAAGAAGTACCTACAGTTCTGGGTTTGCAAGAGGTGATCATGACTTACATAAGTAGGGAAGAGAAGCTATTCCTCCAGCACCTGCTAACAGTCAGCACCATGTCACTTTACCATCTCTGGAAAAGAATTTCAGTTCTATTTCATTTTTCAGTTTTGCTTTTGGAATACTGTCAAAGGTTTGGCTTCATCCCAACTGCCAGAGCAGGCCAAACCAGGGACTTTTAAGCAGTTTCCAGTGAAAGAGCTCAACTAGTCATTCAGGATGAATGTGATGAGTAAAACTTACCTGAAAGTGGTTCTTTGCTATTATGCAGCAATAGAAGGACCCTAAGATTAAGAAGACATCCCATTTTTATCTTTTTTAGGTTATTCTTTCAAACAAATATAACATAGCATAGTAAATGTGAAATTTTGGAATCTTCCCTGCTTTTCTCAGCTTAAAAAGTCCAAGAGAGTTTTTTCTCAGTCTTGCCTTCTTAGCTATTCTATGCTATACACTATATAGCATAAGGGCATGCTCCTATTCTACCTTATAATTTTTATTAACACCATTGCATCCAAATCCCTCCTTAAAATTCAAATTATAAGAAAATGTATAGATTTATACATGAAAACAGCACAGAAGGAGCCCAACTGCATCTTAGCTCTTCATACAGAGTTAGAAATAGCTTCACTACACTAGCCAAAATACAATATCATGCAGCTGGAATTTGCACTATGATGGGTTTTAGAGAGATGAAAAATATTGATAAAACAGGAAAGAGAGAGAGCAACAGAATCACTCAGAACATCTCAGGACTCTTGGTTCCTCAGCTGGAGTGAAGAAAATGAGTTTGGCCTAAGTTTGTAGCTTATGAGGGAACATAGATGTATTTGGAAGACATTACCTTCAGACAAATGAACCAAGACCTACTGAGAAAAGAATAGGCAGGCTTTCATTCGTGGTGTCAATACTGATGCCTTATTTACTGTGTTGCCTGCCCATGTGTTAAACTAAGCATAGCTAATCCATGCTCTAGAGGTTTTCTTCTCTACCAGATAAATATAGAGGATCAGTGAAGCCATATTCACTTTGTTGTTGCTGAATCTTTTGAGCAGAATTAGGGGTTTGAATGAGACTTCTTTTTCTTGTTCAAATTACATCATAAGAGCAAGTCTTCATCTACTGTTTCCTATGTTGTACAGCTTTGAGTGTACCATCAATATTTATCATAGCCTTCCAAAAAGAGTGTTTCAACAGTACATTGCAGTTTTACCACTTGGTTTGAAATGTTTGGTGTCAAATTTTTCATTCTTTAATGCATCTATCTTTTCTGCTCTTACTAGTGTTATCCCTGGGCCTCTAAGCACTGCAAGGCAAGGGAACTAAGTAAATAATGATAGTAATGATAAAAGACTTTTTTCTTCTTATTTTTTCCTGATCTTAACATTATGACCAGACAGATCAAATTTGCCTATTTCTAGCTGATGGCATCTTCTTTGTGACCTTTCTTCACTCATATTCATCCTTATAAAGAAACAAAGTCATCACAGGAGAAAAGCATCCTTTCTGTGTTCATTAATTACAGCTGAGCATCCCTCTTTGAAATCCCAGGAGGAAAAACATCAGTGTTACAAGGCACACAAAGCACCATATTATTCAGAGAAGCCTTTCTTTCAGCTACCGACTGTTTTTTTTGTTCCAGATTAGCATGAAGAATAAATGAATGAGTACAAATCCCAAAAGTCTGGAAAAAATTCTAGACTTGTATATATTTACATATACTGGAACAGTACAAGGTTCTTCATGTTAATATATTTCATATACTGCTTAATATTTTATCAATTAAAAGTTACCAAAACCCATATTATTCCTATGCACCAAGGTATTTCCCATTAGTAAGAAACAATATTAAGATTTTCTGCAATTATTGAGGATTTCATTGAGTGATGCATGACAGTATTTTAGTATTCTGTGCTAACCCCATTGTAGGTCAAAATAACTGATCGACCTTCCTGGTAAATTAATAGAGAAAATATGATTAGATACACCAGTAGTTTCTCCTGTAAAAAATCCCCACTCTTCCTACTTTCCTCTGTAACTTTTCTCTTAGAATACCCTCAGACTTCTGTCCTCAGTGGTAGCAGGATACATATTTCCCTTTTTTTTGACAAAGCTGTATCCTCCTTCTATCTTGCAAAGGCCATATGAGTAAGAAAAAGTACTCTTTTACAAGAGTAAGGTAAGGAAAAAAAACTTAAACCAACCCAAAACCAAGCAACAAACCAACCAAAAAAACCAAAAAAAACAACAACAAAAAAAAGAGAATACCTTTTTTATACTTTTTGTAGTGCTAATAGTATAGGCACATTCATTAATAGCAATTGCCTTTGTAAGTGATTCCACAGTTCGGATATATTTACTACTAGTATAAAGACATAGGACTCTTGGTATCAACAACTGTGCAGAATTTCTGGTTGTTCTTTTAGGTTGTTACACTTTAAAACAGCAACAGGTTTGATACACATATACTATTTCCTTCAGCCAGAGATGTAATCCTTAGCTTCCCTGAGTTCAGGTTTGAAAGTTTAAATGGAAGGGGAAAATTATGGTTCTCAGTGATTGTTATGTCACTGATTTCAGGTTTCAACAATCATCCCTTAAGCAATGGCTAGTTCAGCAGCTTTAATGTGTTCCCACTAGAGCACCGACTGCTGATTACTCTGATCCATCTATACTTTAAGCAGACATCCTTACTCTTTTCCTTTTCACTCCACAAATCAGCTACCAAAACTGTATGTGTTGCTTTTCATGGCACGTATTTAGTGAAGACATCACTTTTCAGAACTTACAAAAAGTATTACAATTGGATGCCTTCTTGTACCGTATTTAAGAATTTTACCATTAGTCGGCCTATCTTGAATTCAGTAGGATAGTGCAGATATAAAACAGAGACACAAAATTGAGAAACCAGACCACTGCTTGTCAGAATTATTTGCAGCAGGACAGTTCTTGATCACATAGGTTCATTTTAAAAGATGAATTGAGTTATCTGATGTTTCCCCTAGTGGCTTTTTTGAGGAAATTTTTACAAGCAATATCATGTAGCAAAACAAAGCTAAAAAGAGAATAGCAGATGAAGAACTGATTTGTCAGATAAAGTCATGGTCCCAGGAGATTAATTTAGATCTGCATAAATAACAAGAACCTAGCATGAGAAAGCACTTTCTAATGAAGCAGCCTTTTTTTTTTTAATAGTCCCCTGAACTATGCTCTTATTTATCTAATGAGGCACGACAGATAGAAAATGCATCACCTACTCATAGCTACTTTTTTACAGCCGAGCCACAGGAGAGAGTCTACCTGGGGCTTCCAGCTTCCAGTGGGAAGTGTAAAATAGTAAGCTGTCTGTGCTAGACAAGTCGGGAAATTAAGATTTAGACCCAACAGAGAAATCTGAGTAAGTGGGTGGTCTATATATTCATCGACTGCAGAAAGTATTCTGGTTTTCCCCCCCGGAAGACTGTATTTTCTGCAGCTGATGGAAATGAGATGCAGCCACCCAAGAAAACATTGCTGCATATTTTAGCATCAGTTGCAAAAATAATATGAAAAAATCATACCCTTTTAATACTTTTATTTGCCATGAATTAAACTCATGCATTATCGACACTTTGTCTTCCACCCTTCCAATAGCAGAGCCCCTATCATGCAAGCAGCTTCAACCTGGAGACTTTGTCAGCTGCAGGGTGTAACCAGCTGGCATCTTCTGTAAGCCACACCGAAAAGCAACACGTCTGCTGATGGGCTACCTCTACTCCTTACAGACTGTGCAGAATAGCACTTGACAGGAACATTCTGAAAGATCAATGAAGTGAAATCCCAGAAGAGCAAAGAGCCATATTCACATTAAACTAAAGATTTTTCTCTGTAGTCTGAACCTTTAGCATCTTTGAATATCTTCTAAATATATAATAATTCACCTTTCTTGGAGAAAGAAATCTCCTTTTATAATAGAGCTACATGACATTTTCTGTGCAGACTAAGAAATCTGCTGCACGAAGGGTAGAATTTCAAGATTCAGGGGCTGGATAAAGTAATGTACTATGATGAAAAAATTTATGAAGAATAATATCTCAGACCAAAATGAATGACACTATTTCATCAAGCTGTTTTTTTAAGTTTGCTTACTTTGAAGATAACTAGCTCCTCTCTTATGCCCTTGCCAGCCTCTCCTTCTGACTGTTTAGGTCAGCATAGACAATGATCGAGAAAAAAGGAACAAATATGAATTCTGATTGTAGGAAAAGGTTAATGGTAGCAATAAGGTTGTTTAAATGAATACTGTTTGCTTTAACCTATCCTCCCAACTATAATGCAGCTGTTGCTGGAGGTTTCCCACTGAGCTAGCTATACTGAATAAAATAATTCTAGAGACTTTTAAATCACAGAGGAAAGATTTCTTCATTTATATACCTCCAAATGGTGTGGCAAAGCCCTGTATCTTCCTCTCCATCCAGTTATAGTACAAGGTGAGTGGTATGGTTTTGCTGCTTTCTCATTTGAGATATCATACGTCCCAAGGCAGTCATACATATAGTTCTAAAAATCTATGGATTACAATGCTACTTAGCTGCTATTCACAGGCTTATCTTGATCCTTTTGGCTGGACCATGATACCTGCAGAGTAGCAACCAGAACCTGGGCTGTAATTACTCAGTCACCTGGAGCTGCATAGGTGAAAACAGGAAAACCAATGCTGCAACGCAGCACAATGTATAGTTGCCTTTGAATCAGGAAGAATTCACTATGTGGAATCAGGTATACAAAAGGTCAAATTCAGGAAACTTAAGTTATGTACAGCTGGGTCATAAGGGTTGGCTTGAGGGTCAGCTGTCTTCAAGATGTCTTGTTTAACAATACCTGTGCTCTTTTGTCTGTGACCCATCAATACCGATTGATCAAAGATAATACATTAGCAACACTATAAAAAACATTTATACTTCCATTAAAAATGCTAGCAATATTAAGAAGATTTCTTTGTTTGAATTTTTTCTGTGTTCATTCTCTGGTGCAGTGAACCTGTTCCCTTTTTCTTTGTATTAACAGATTTTCTGCTTGCTTTGTAACAGTAGTTCATCTTACTGCATACGTTAAGGCATCAAGGAAGCCTAACAACCCAACCAATTAATATGCCTAGTGGCTAGTCTGTCTGGGACCTACATATAAACAAGAGAAAGAGAATCATCTAGTGAATTATTTGGGACACATAACTTTTGCTCCTATCTGAAATTACCCCATGGAGGAGCCTCTCTGCCTTTCAGCAGTATGTGCGCACACGAGCCTCCAATCTCAAAGTGCTTATAGCTGGGTGGTATGAAACTCCCCCATGTGCTTAAAGCAATGCGGTCTTAACTCTGCATTTCAATTCCAAAACTATATTTTCTGATTTTTGGTTAGTGACTTCCTAGGTTTAAGAACATGATGGGAGCTGTTTGGGGGAATTTTGTACAGCAACTGCTATAGCATGGCCTGGTGGTTAAGTAATGCTGCTAGGTCCAACGGTAACCAAATGCTATCAGTAGTATTACCTCCATGTTAAATTTTGCACAAAACCTCTAGTAGCAAACCCCACATTTCTCTTGACAATATTGAAAGAATCCATTCTGAAGCAGAACTGCACTTAACCTGTTTCTGTGAGGTCTCCACTCACCCACAGACATTTAACCTATGATTACCGGAGCTACTTCTAATGCTCTAAATGCCTGATGAGCTTCAGGTCACAGCTATTTAATTATTGAAGAACTGCTTTGAGCAGTGACAGAGAAATGTTCCCTTCTTCCTTGATGCACTGTGGTCATACTATGGCCTCATACAGAAAATGGGAAGGTCCATAAAAGTATTTGCATAAGCCAGGGAAAATCATTATGCAGGCACAATACTGATTTTTTTTTTAAACCCATCTCCTTTTCCTATTGTTGCTGTCGCTGTTTTCTATCTATGTTTTTAGCCCAATCTCTTGATTCTTCTGAATAATTGATTTTATAGTATCATATCATTCCAAGGCCATCCCCATTTCCTGCTTCTTTGTTTATATGCATTCTTATTTTTGTTGTTTTCTTTCAAAAAGTCTTTTGCTTGCTTGTTTTTTCCTGCTGCCTTTAGTACTAACCAAAGAGTATCATCTGTACTGTTCAGGGATGTTGAGGGTAGGAAGAAGAGGGGGAAAAAAAAGGTGGGGAGAAAAAAAGAGAAAAATGTATCTTAATTCTCTGGCTCCTGCAAAGTTTTGCTTCTACTACTCACATTTGATGCTCCACAGCCAAATGTCTTCTATTCCTAAAATCTCTACAAGTCTCTACACACACACTGAAGCTTCTGTCAATCAGTCCC
This sequence comes from Elanus axillaris, assembly GCA_026212715.1. Taxonomy (NCBI): domain Eukaryota; kingdom Metazoa; phylum Chordata; class Aves; order Accipitriformes; family Accipitridae; genus Elanus; species Elanus axillaris. The sequence goes on from JANZLQ010000030.1 coordinate 5,861,525, forward strand.
TAGTGCTTGGCCCTTCCAAACCAGTATGTAAACAATGCTTTCATAAATTAAGGTACTCAGCTTCTTGGACATGTTTTGCAGAGAATGGAAGAAAGTATTATTCCATCTTCGCCCCCTGATTGTGGACTTGGTTTAGTTTAGATGTGTTTTGCTGTTATCAAAAATTGGTAAAGAAAATTAAGTGCTGTGCATTTGTTGGTCAGAGCAATTACTTCTACATGTAGTCTTATCATGCAACAATCATTTTAATGCCTGAGTGCCTCCAGCAGTACATTAAGCAATGCAAAAAGGTCTGTCACATGTTTGTCCCTCAGCTTCAAGAGCTATCAATTGAAATGTCACATAATGGGGGAAAGGATAGGTTTGATTTTTGTGTAGGAGGGATTGATTTGGGGGTTTTGTCTGTTTGTTTGCATTTTTAAGAAAAATTAACGTGTCTTAAAAATTAAGATACATGGTATTTTATGCTGACTGGATCAGTCAGCCTAAATTTTGTCTACTACATGTTGTCTTTATCCTTGCAGGAGTCCATTGAATTAGTCAAGCAAAACTGTTGGACATATTTCTCTTCTAGACAACATCAGACCAGGCTAAAAAGAACTTAGATATAACTTGCATATAGAAGTAATTTCCAAGGGAAGTCCACTCAGAATATTCAGACGGTATTGTTCATCTTTAAGAAAGAAAATGAGATTTTTTTTGTCTTTTCACTGATTTCTGAAGAATACATTGTCATGCGTGCGTGTGTTTTGCCCATAGGAGAACTTAGCTAATGCTGCCCTAAACCAGAAAGCTCAGAGAAAATATGTTGTATATTATTTGATTCTAGAAAATATATTGTACATTATTTAATTTTCCTATTTGTAAAGTGGGATAAAATCTCTTCAGGAACATGTCATGCAGCTCAAGTGACTCTCTTATGCTCTACATAACTAATGGAGAATAGTCCGAGTGATTAATTAGTAAACATGTCACGGGCCAATATTTTCAATTCCAGTTAGGACCCACCTGCATATTTAGGTGCTCTCAGCTACTTAGGCATTTGAAAGTGACACTTGCACTTCTGTGTCAATGACATGGTTTTTTATAATTTGCCCTAAATATGTTAAAATCCTTTGCCTAGAAACAGTTGTGGAAGTGCAGAGCTGTTATAAAATACATATTTTTTTTACCTTCTGCCATTATTATTTGAATATATTTGTACAGAGATACAAAAAAAGAATACTGAATTTCTTTAAAATGTAAATAGTTTATAAGAATTCTCTGTATTCATTACTTTACATAGAAGGAATGTGTAGTCTTATCAGTAATTACTGACATTTTCCATAATTCATATCCAGCACTGTGCTAAAATAGATTTTTATCTCATTATTTTTTGTCACGTCTGCTAATTAGGATGAACATGAATGATGTTTACTCATTAAAACTAAGAAGAAGTAATATAGTCATGTATCTTCCCTCATCATGATTTCAGTCTATACACTGAGGTTTTAGGTACTCTTCTAAGTGAAAGAGTTGTAATGGTATTACAAAACAACACCGTTTTTTCTGTTCAACAGATCAGATTTTCCTGCTTTGGGAAAAGCAATGGGATACACATGTACGACACAGGTAGGCTTTTATATTAATTGCAGGATCTCATAAGGTTACTGACAGAAACTACATTAATTTATCCAAGGGGAAAAATAGTCTCTATGAATTATCAGAAATGCTCATCTGTGATACCTTACTGATGATTTTGAAAGTGGAAGATGCATATTCACCAAAAGACCCATTCAAGTCTGTAACTAATGAACTTCTCAATGTCTTAAAGTAAAATAATTTTTCATCCATGATAGAATAAGACTGTATTACATAGATTAATACTTCATAACCCTCTAAAGATTTATTTCTTTAAGGATGAAATTTAAAATGAAGGAGTATATAAAAAAAAAAAGAACCCAATCTTTCTGAGTTTTACTTTGCAGAGTAAGTAAAATGTATTGCCTTACTCATGGTAAATAATCCAGTTGAATCCAGAAAGAAAAAAAAAATCACAGAAAATAATTATTACATCTGTTATAAATGCCTACCAAAATAAGGGACTTCTTATAGTCTTCCATAGATGAAACTGCCAGAAAGAAAAGAAACAAATTATAGTGGAGTCTTCCATTTGGAAATCTTCTCAATCTTCTCAAATCTATATAATGCATCAAGTTTCTGAGAAGTGAGTTGCATGGTAAAAGGTATGACTGATTTCTGGGACATAGAAACACAGGTATTTGTAGCTACAGCTCTAGAGACTTTTTTTTTTTTTTGAGGTTTATTGGTTTTCCTGGAGCTTCTTCACCACACAATAGTACTGAAACACAACATTTTGTATGAATTTAGATGTAGTATGACACCACAGAAATTTAGTTTCCCACATCTAGTACTTTCACAGGAAGCCATATCTCTATAAAGAACAGAAAGGTTCAATTTCCATAGTCAGTACTCATGACAAAAGTGCAACACTAAAGGATTTTAGAGTCAGGCTTTCCCCTAAGCATATTTTTTTTTCTTTGATCCTGTTTGATCTCTTCCTATTAGTGAATTAATTTACAGGTGGTTAGATAATGCAGATGTATCTGTTATGTATCTCATAATAAGAACTTCATGTTTATTTCTATCTTTGGACCTGTGCATCTAACTATGACTGAAATCAAGGCAAGTTAGTTCCTTTTATCTTCTTATGTAGAACCAGGACTTGCAAGGCCATGAGAGGGGCCCACTAGATGCATATGAATAGTGATGGAAATGTCATTGCTGTCACTTCCAATGTTCCTGCAAGGCAAGGACCGCACTCCTGAAGAGAGGCTGTGGTCTAGCAGAAAGCCAGGCCAGAAGGAAAGGCAAAATAAAACCCCCACTGCCAGCCAGCACAAAGGTTTTGTTCACATGCTCAGTGTGAGTCAAACCTATTAAATGATAGTACAGTAAATGCAGAAACATTTGGCTAGAACATTGTTATTGTTCTAGATGACACGGTCACCTCTCAGCTGAAGTTCCTCTGTTCAAGTCAGTCTGGTAAAGCTGTGACAACTGAGTGAGGTTAAATTCTGAGCTGCATCAGTGTTCATCATTAGCAAATCTGTCCATTCTTTTTTTCATTACCAGCCACAGCTTATGAGTTTGTATATTTTTGGATGTCCTCTGTCTAGAACTATATGTGACTCTTTGCATATATGTATGTATGTGTGTGTATGTTTATAGAATGCATGTATGTATGTATGTAGCAAAATAATCTGAAAAGAGACAAAGTTGTTAGTAAAAGCTTAGAAATACAATGTAGGAAGCAATATGTGGAACCATTTTTAATAATTAGAGAAGGCACAGGGGACAAGTGTTTCATTTGTTCAGAGGAGCCCTAATACAATAAAGAACAGAAATTTTTTAAGCAGAGGAATATAGCAAAAGAGAAGAAAAAATAAACTAGAGAAAGGGGAATGAAGACAATGAGCAAGCATCCTCCAGCACTTTTTAGATACACTTAGAACCAGTGCACAAAGCTTGGAACAGATGGCTTTTAGGATAAAAGCTAAACAAAAATGAAAAATGCAGTTTCAAGTAGGCTATAACCCTAATACCATTTTTTGACAGAAACCCTAAGCAGGGGACCATTCTGGATACGGTATGTTTCTTTATGTGGGAAACATCACTTTCGGAAATATCTTGGACTGTAGGGAGTGTCAAGCTTTGGATCTTTCCCTCAGCAACATTAATCAGAGTAAAGACCAGAATGAGAATGCTACATATTAGCCTACGTAGATAGGTAAAAATAGGGACTGAGATATCCACGTCTGATTTCTGATAGTTCAGACAGTTAAGGGGTCTAAGGTCAGTTCTGCTAGGCAACCTGGAGGAAGCATTTCACCTCCTCATCCTAGTCCTTTGAGGTATTCTGGATCTTCAAAACACTAGGTGTAACCTTCTTTCTCCTTGGTGTTATGTTCAGAAGTTTGTTATGACCAAGAAGGAAACATATCTCATATACAGAACCATGAATTCACTAGTGATACTGGTGGTGTTATTATGGCTCCTGTTGATACATGGCAGAAGTCATTACTGTTCCAGGTAAAATTCTACCCACAGAACACACCAAGAATCAAAATTGCTCAACCAAAATAAAAGGGCAGGGAAAGCCATCATGCAATTAAATTATTAATATTCTGCCTTACTGCTGCCACTCTTATGTGAACTTCTTTCTCACTGTTCTGGTCACACATGGTTTCCTGGTCCCTGCCCGACTCCCTCAGGCAAGTACAAGGGAATGGAAGCTCTAGTGGTCTGTTAACTCAGTGTTTATGGTGGTACCTTCTTCTTCAGGTCCTCTTCAAATGTTTTCAAATTTTTGTAAAACTTTGCATTTGCCTGGGTGTCTTTTTATGTTGCTGTTTGTCTGTATGCTTCTTTTCTATTTTGTCTGCTAGTCTGTACTTTAAAAAGAGTTTTCGTATCATCGTTTGCTGGACCTTTGATATAAATGATACAGAGAAGTACTACCGTATACAGCATTGGCGAGCATTAGCTCAAACAGTTAAGCATTATATCAGTTTAGTAAAACAGCTTGAACGAGTGCAGAGGTTAACAGTAGTGAACAAGGCCTGTAGTATAGCAACAACCACCGTTTGATTTTGCTAGTAGACTTTAGCCACCTGACTGTTTCATAGCTAGTGCAATAAGCAATATAGGACAAATCAAGACCAGGACCTATATTGAGGTCCTGCTGGGCTACAAGGGCTACAACAGAATGGAGGAACCCAATGAAAGAAAAAAGGCTTCTCAGTGTGTTCATGACAAAGGGAAAGTACAGTGGCTGGGGTCTTCATGCCAATACTGCCTCAAATTCACTCAGTGGAGCAGTAGCAGCAGCTTAAATGGACTTAAAATCCAGCCTTCAATTTTACTTGAATATGTTTGGCACTTTCCCATGAGAGTGCAGAGTTACAGGGAAAGGGTTCAGTTTCAGTTCACTTGGACTTTTGTTCCCCTAGTAATACTTGATATTCTGTCCTCAAAATTAAAAACAAGTGGATGAAACTGTGTAAAGAAATCAAGACTCACCCATTGTCTTTGGCAGGAATTAGCATTATAAAGGAACCTTTAGTGTTCTGGAAAGTTTCTGCAAATATTTCACTTGGCTGTGATGTATTTTATTCTGGTCCAGACTTTAGTAATAATACTATCAAATGAACAATTTTTTAAAAAGGCCACCACCATTCGGTGATTAAGATCGGTTAACAACATGGTGATATGTCTTGTCAAGTGAGCCTTTTCTAAATCAATATCACTTTAGAAGTCCCATCTATTATAAATAACAACCTTTTACTTATTCAGTGTTTTAATTCCCTTGAGTTTGTTGCAACTTTACTTACCATTTCAGCAAACCTGGTCTGACATTCCTAACATCCTAGCTAGTGCATGCATAATTAACGGTAAGCAAACAGTGTCAGTAAAATTAATAGTGACATTCAAAGCACCAAGACCATTTACTCATCTCTTGCCCATACACATCCAGAAACCTTTCTTACAGTCTAACATAGATATATCATAGTATCTGAGAATCTCATAAAATGAGAAGTATTTCTGAAAGAAGAAAAATATTGAAAGGACTTAATGGAAAATTTGTCTATGCCTTGGATTTTTTCTATACATATTGCAGCTTTGGAATAAGTTAAATTTGAACTTGCTAAATATGTTCTTTCTCTGTCTTTCTGGCTTTTAGATGGAAAGCAGCCATTGTCAAGATACGCATTTCTTAATTTGTCTCCAGAAAATCTGAAAATGTATGGAATTCCACAATTATTATTATTTTTTTTAATATCTGAAGTATCTTTAGTTCAAAAAACAGTCAAAAGATGGAAGACAAAATGAGGACAAGAAACGTTCCCAAAAAATCTTAAGCTGCTGCCTAACTGCTTTGAGCTTTGTTTGGAGGTTATAACCCAAACAAGCTTGGTGACAATAGTTCATGTGACAAAATGTATCTGGGTTTTTGGAAGACTGTTTTGTGAAATCCAAGATGACAGACAGCTGATAAGCCAAGAAGCACCGGCATCCAGGGCAGATCAGTAAGCAAGTACAGTGGAGGCAGAGAATTTGTATAGGGACAAGTAATGCAGAAGTAGAAGTGAGAGTGAGAAGTACAAAAGGGTAAAAACACTGTTCTGTTGATGAGCTACCACCTGAGCCTCTTCATTTCTTTTTACATTGAAATGAGCTCCTAAGGACGGAATGGTGTCAGCAGTGTCTGCAGTCCTGTCTCTAGATTCTCATTGCCCACAGGTTCAGGCCATATTTCAGTTAATAATAGCAATATGGCCGTGGTCTTATAGGTTGGAACACTAATCTCTAGTGAATATGTGTAAATTGGTGGCTTTATTTCTGTTTTATTATAATCACGGAGCTACAGGAAAGTATTCAAGTTAATGTATTTCACTCACCAGTGTAGTCCGAGGGAAGAAGAAATGACTGGCAAATTCAGGACTTCAACATTTCAGAAGTATGCTGCAGTGTGTTTAAAATTACAATGTTTGTATTCACAAGCAGTTCTTGAAAGTGAAAAGAATGGCATGCCACTATATCCTCTATGCATATATGTGCATGTATTTTACATGTGATATTTGTAGCTTTAGATAACACTCTGCAAAGCTCTTTTCTATCATGAAGTAGAACAGACAGCAAAACATTCACAAATACGAACTCTTAAGAGAATTCCTTTGTAACATCTTTGCATTGAAACCTCCATCTGTTCAGGTGGTTTGTTTGTTTATCACTTTTGAAGGAAGCAATGAATTTCAGACTTGATTTGGATAGCCAACTGAACATTTTGAGGATTTCCAGGAAAAATTACTTCTTCCTTCTATATTGCTTTGGAAACTATTACAAGTAGCATGCAGTTGTTTTCTAACAACTCTTCTACATAATACAAAATTTATAGCACAGATATAATATCTACATCATCTATAAACCCTGTGAGGCATGCTTTACACTTCCATCATTAATTTGACTACATGCTAGGAAAACATCTCTGGCCAATGCAGTATATCAGCCACACGCACATCCTCCCTTGAGCCAACGACATTAGAAAAAATAGATTTAGCATAATACAGGAAGCTTATTACATGGTCTGCATGTTGCAATAACTTATTCATTAGAAATTAGTGCAAATCTCTTGAGTGTAGAAAGAAAGGTATGTATAAAATTGTACTGCAGCTGAGTACAACCGCTGAGCTCCCAGCTCTGCTGCTACAGGCTTCAGGTTTGATCAGATGCAAACCCTGCAGCGGGATGTCACAGTGCCCCTGCCCGGCTCCCTGGGGAACAGATGCAGTCTGCAATGTTAAATAAGAAACAGAAGGAAAATGGCAGCTCTTGCAGATGCAACAGGTCTTACTATATAACTACACTTACTCTTTAACATTAATTTTGAGGAAATAGAGGACAGCAAACCAATCCATGGCCAGTAACAACTGAAGCAGCAGAAGCGTCCGCCAAACAGAAAGAAGTCACATGAGGAAGGTTAAAGATTGCAGAAGGGTCCGTCGCTGAAGTGCCATCAATCTGCCTATGGCAATCCAAGAACGGAAGAGGGGAGATAGCTGGTAGACCACAATGCAGGGTAAGAAGTAGGAGGGGATGCCTTGTCCTAGGGAGAAGAGAATTGCTTTATCTTTCCTGTGGAGCTCATCAGCTCCCCTTTCTTCCTACTAAAATCTTTGAAGATGTCTTGGTCATTCTTGTGTAACAGAGAAACTGTTCCATCTACAACTCTGTCTTGGTACTGTTTTATCCTCTGCATCTCTACACCCCACCCTCCATTGAAATAATGTCTCCATTGACTGTGTCTGAGATTTAATAACTGTTCGCATTATAAAAGAGGCCTTTCAATATTTTTTTTTTTACTTCCTTTTGTTTAAGTGGCTGTGCTGGAAGCTGCACAAAAGGAATGGTTCAATTGATCCATTTTATTTTTAAAATATCTTTTGATCTGTTCTGGTCCTGAATGGCAAATCACTGTAGCAGAGATGGTTTATATCATATTGGTAAATAGTCCCACATCAAGTTTTTAGATAACTAAGTGGAGCAAAACCTATCAATGACAATTTAGAAACTGAAGTTTACCAAAATGTAGGCTCGTTAGAGCAACAAGAGTATATATCCTATTTATGTAGATAATGTGTTGATCTCTGTGAACTTGGATTTGATTTAATGTTTAAAATATGTGGAGCTTTTTCAAAGGATTATGCTATAAATTTTGTTGTACTCTCTTGGGAGTTAAAGGCCAATGACCCCTGACAGGGCCACACTGAAAAAAATGAATGAAGTTTTGAATAAATATGGTGTTGTGGATGACTTTATCTCTGTCTGGGAATGCTCTCTATATTTCTTTCACAACTGTATAAGATACTGTGTGAAAGGTGAAAAAAGTATTGAAACGGACTTAAGAAAGAGCTCTGTTGATGAAGGGTTTTGACTGACTCCTAAACTGTCTCTGCAGTCTGACTCACAATTACAATCAATATTTTCCTTTAAAAGAATTACAACTATTGCAACTATCAGGTGTACTTTGCAATTACTACTGCTTTCTGGTGAAGGTGTATAATATGAGAAGATCAGCTTACCATATAAAGCGATTACAGTGACTGAGTCCTGGTTATCAAAGAGGTTCTGTAGCTCCATTGCCTAATTTCAGCTGAAATTACTGAAGTGCATTACCTTGGTCTAACTAAGTAAGTGAAGGTAATTCAGTGGAAAAAGCCACAGAAAATGACTTTAATTCCATCATCATTTAACTAGTGTTTGATTTTGGTATGTAAAAAATGCAATGTATTCTTGTAGACATTGCTCATAAATCATGTGCTTTATGTTACAGCTTGGCAAACTGCTTGATTTTGGATGTTAGTTTTAATTATTTTGGGTAGTTTTAATAGTGCTCTTCCATATTTCAAAAATTTGAATTAGATAAAATACGCAAATTTGCCTGATAGTGTTTTAGAAGCTTATAAAGAACTTCCAGGACAAAATCAGCTGATATTACTTGAGAAAAGCAGCCTGTTTTGCACCACTTAAAATAATTCGAAAGTCTCTGTCATGCTGGTAATAAAACAAGAGGAGTTATGTAAATTCTATTACTAAATAATCACATTCTCATCATTCAGTTTCTGGGAGCACCTGCTCTGCAGCGTGCAGGTCTCGTATTCACAAGGAACAGTATTTGAGACCACCCTCATTATGTTATTTCATCCAGGTAACTTTTGACCCCAACCACAAAACTCCATATATTTGGTTTAGTCCTCAGGAGCCTGAAAGTTAGGATGTAAGCAAGCTAAGTTTTGTTTTGTTTGGTTTGGGTTTTTTTTCCCAATTTATACAGTTACAGTTATGGATGACTTTGTACACAATGTTTTGGTTATTCTTCTACAGATAAGGCCAAAGGCATAATTAAAGTACTACTTAATGTCTCTGTCTCTCTTTTCCAGTTCTACTTCTTTTAAAATGAAATAAAACTAAACACAGAAACAGTGGATGTTATGCATTACCTTTGCATTTTAAGTGTTTAATTACAGGATCACAGATTTTGACACTACATTTATATATCTGCAAAATGTGTGCTTTTTATGTATTATAGAGCTCTTCGCTTCTGAAAAGAAACATGCTCATGATCAATATTTCTATTGACTTCTTTAACACAGATGCCAAACCTTATATTCTCTCTATTCAGACAATTCTATGGAAGATGTTTCTGATGCATTTTTGCTTTACCTTCACAAAGATTTTATGAGTGTTTTATAACCTATGGCAGTACAGAATAAAAAAAGTCTGTGATCATAAGCCAATACAGTTTCAAAATGTAAAAGAACAGGGTGAAGTCCTCATTTTGAGAGCAGCTGTAGATACATTAAGAAATATCTGGAATAGGCAAGAGTATATTTCCATCCATTACCCACAATTTTATTCAGTACTCCATGAATGTTACTCCTGAGCTTTTTATGAATTTGGATGGCGATGTTTCTTATTATCATGCAGCAGTCAGTCAAACTGGTTGTTACAGAAAATTTTATAACTAAATATTCTCCTTGGTTTCATTGAAATCATATTTTCCACCAAGTTGCTAAACAATTATCATGTTCCTCCATGTTCAAGATTATTTCCTGTTCTGGAAATTTCACTGTATTTATGTTATGCCTTCTATAGCCCATTGAAGAAGAATTTGCATCAGGTAGATATCAAACACTTTAACCTATCTCACAACTGGTTTTTATTAGTATTCTTAAATTAGCCTAGAATAATATTCATCATGATGTCGCCAGTTGCTCTCTTTTTACCTGCAGCTCTAGTTTCTCATCACAAATCTGGGGGGAGAGAAAAAAGGGGAAGAAGAATCATATTAAAAAATTACAGAAGCTGCAAGGTCTGGATGGAAAACAAGTAAAGGATGAGAGTTGTTGTCATTATTTTTTTCCACATGTCAAGCAAAAGTTCATTATTCAACAAACTTTTCAAGACCATCCAGCCACCCAGAAAGCTGAGTGAATTAATTGTCCAGCTGTGAGGGAAATGTGAGAGAACGACTTGTGCCTGTTCCCCCATGCTCTCCCTCTCCACTGCAGGGTCTGCTTTAAGGAAGGGCTAGCAGGGGATTTGTTGGGTGTTTGCTCACCCACTGGAGCTTTCATTTAATTTGTTTATTCTTGTTTTGCATAACATTGTGCAAAATATCACTTGCACATCATTTTGCTCCTTCGTAGCTGATGGTTAAAATAGAAATTAATAGGATAAATAGTATTTATAGCGCACTAATATGGAGTCTAGCTCCTTCAGCTCGTTTTGCTTTAATAAGATTACCACTAACTGGCAGACTTATGAAATCACTAAAGTTGCAAAGAACTGCATAAGTTTTGATTTTTTTCTGTAACACAAAATGAAGAGCCAACTATCAATACCAACAGCAAAAAAAAAGACATTGGCAAAGAAATTTTGTAAAACAAGAGATGAAAGGATGAATGAGATATTACAATGATGTCAATCACAAGCATCCCTTGGTTGCCCTATAATTATGTAAGTTTCAAATTAACTAGCACCTGCTACATGAAATACCTCAAGAGGTAAATTCAGTACATATTGGTCCTACAAGACATTTGGTTGCCCATGCACTATAGCTTACTAAATATAAAAACTAAGTTTCTTTAAAACATCTAAATCACTTTTAAAACCCATACTATTCATTCATCCATGCGTAACTGCACAAACACATAATTTTAGCATCTACAAATATGCAACCTCTTAGTTTTTCAGCGTTAAAGGTGAAATAATGGGAATTCTTTGCCTACCTGCATGCAAAATTCAGTCTTCAGATAATAATCTGATTTTCAGAAGTGTGACTGCTTTTATGGAAGAGAACTGTCACATCTAATTTGGTAATGTGTTTTTATATATCTGCTTTTTTCTTCTTTTGGATGCAAACAGAAATGCCAACACCACAGTGACTGTGGGACCATTTCACTCAAAAGTTTGCCTGTGTTCAATCCAGAAGTTCACAGTTTCCTGAACGCTTTATATCTCATGCTGAGCTATAGAATAGCATTAGTATTTTGGATATATTTATGACTGTAAAATGCATTTACACAGATGTTAATCTGATACAGGAAGGCACCCTGTAGTAGCATAGGCACCTTCATGGTTTTTTAACAGCAAAGAATAAAAACTAGCTAAACAAAACCAGTTACACACCACGAATAAACCTGGCAATCAGCAAAGACTTCAGAAATAATTCTTGATTTTATAACTCACAGAATTACAGAATTAATAATTCAAATTTAAAATATTTGACTTATGAGATGCCAGCTAGTCTGCTAACTATCTTGAGTTTATCAACTAAACACCAGCTTTTAATTTTAATCAATTTTTGAAGTTTAAAGAAGCTTTTATAATTTGCCTTGGAATCAACAAGGGTTAAGATTTTCAGTAATGATTGCCTAGATTTAGTCTCCTATATTCAGTCCCTGAGGAAGAATTGACTTTATAGTATTTTGAACATCCTCTCTACCTGTGTAAAAGAAGCTGGTACTTAGATATAAAGTTGTGTCTTCTGGAAGTAAAGGTGGAAATTGGTGTAGAGTTTTGAAAAATACAGGGGAAAAAAAAGCAATAGATAGCAGAGTTACCACTGAAACTATAAAAAAAGTGAGCACTGCTGGGGCAGATGTCTCATCTCTTTCAATCACTTTTCTTTCCAGGACATTTTAAATTTTAATCTGTATCTTCATAAAATTAAAGAATGAATCCCTGTTTCACTAAGTCAATGGCAAAAATTCAACTGATAGAAATTTTCATATTAAAATCAGGGATCATATTGTGTTAATATGGTCTAAATGTATTACAATTCTATATTGTGAATTCAGTGTTAAAAATGCTATAGACATATTACCTAGTAATTTAATTGCTGTTTGCTGCATCAAAACATGCAAAATGTAAGAAAAAAAGCTTTAAAAAGCAGTACTCTGCCTTTCATTGCAATGGTCTATAGCAATAAACAGTAGGTCTGCGGCTGTAGAACGGGATCTGGTGCCAGGCTCAAGATACTGGCATACAAATGGCATAACATAACAGAAAACGACATATTGTAAGTTATTACTGGCTCACTGACTCAAAGAAAGGAAGAGCAGATATCAATTAAAACCAGTGATGGTTTAGAGAGGAGAGCTGGGGGGAGGGGGGAAGTATACAGATGATAATGTCTGGAAAAGATCTAACATTGGAACAATTCCCTTCTGCCTCTAAAGAGCAAATTTGGTCTGTGACAAGGACAGTACATTAACTGATGTGACCTGATTGGGCTTATTAATGCTGCTGGCTGTATTATTAAGACAAATGAGAGGCAGAGAAGCCAGGACTGTATAGGCATCCACCTGGGTGGGTGCTCCAGCTTAATTCTTTTTACACTGCATGAGTAAACCAAATGTCAAAGTTCAAGAGAGCCAGTCAAGCAAATGATAGGATTATAGTTCAGGATGAAAAGATGAGGGAGGGTGGGGAGGAATGATGAATGCTATTTCACCAGAGGAATAATAAACAAATGTAATCTTTCTTGATAAAGTATTTAATTCTCCCTGTCTCAGGTCATTTAACAAATACTTACATGGCAAAAAGAAGAAGTATTTATCAAAATTACAGTTCTCACCTCATAATTTAAAGTATGTGTCAAAACAATTACTGAGTTTATTACATTTCCCCCAATACATGAAAAAGAAATTTTGTTTTGAAATGAGTTACAGAAATGAGTGGAGGAAAATAGAATCTATATTTCTCTATGATAGGAAAGGAAAACAGAATTAGGATATAGAAAAGCTGTAACTGCTAATTTTTTTTTTTAATTAATCATGCCCAAACTAAAAACAAATATTCAAAACATAATGCAAATTTTACATGAATTCTCATAACGATCAAACGAGACTATTGCTTTCTGCCATTTAAGGACAGAAACTTACAAAACAGAAAAAAAAAAATCACAGAGACCATTGTTGTTAGCTTATTCATCAAAAGCAACAGAGAAGAATCAGTATATTTGGTTTCTGTTACAAGGTTTTGGTAGCTGGGGGGGCTGCAGGGGTGGTGGCTTCTGTGAGGAGCTGCTGCCATATCAGACAGAGACAGTTCCAGCCAGCTCCAAAACAGACTCTCCACCAGCCAAAGGTGAGCCCAATGCTGGTGGCTCCTCTTTGATAAATGTGAGAAATGGTAAAAAAAGACCGCACAGCAGCTTTAGAGGAGTGAGAATATGAGAGAAAAAAACCCTGCAGCCCCCCAGGTCAGTGCAGAAAAAGGGGGAGGAGGTGCTCCAGGCGCCGGAGCAGAGATTCCCCTGCAGCCCGTGGGGAAGACCCCGGTGAGGCAGGTTTTCCCCCTGCAGCCCAGGGAGGTCCACAGGGGAGTAGATCTCTACCTGCAGCCCAGGGAGGACCCCACGCTGGAGCAGGGGGATGCCCGAAGGAGGCTGGGACCCTGTGGGAAGCCCGTGCTGGAGCAGGCTCCTGGTAGGACCTGCGGCCCCGTGGGGAGAGGAGCCCAGGCTCGAGCAGTTTTTCTGGCAGGACTTGTAAGCCCACAGGGGACCCACGCTGGAGCAGGCTGTGCCTGAAGGACTGCAGCCTGGGGAAGGGACCCACGCTGGAGTAGTTCGTGTACCATTTGGGAGGGATCCCACACTGGAACAGGGGAAGAGCATGAGGAGGAAGGAGTAGCAGAGAAGAGTTGTTCTGAACTGACGGTTACCCCCATTCCCTATCCCTCTGTGCCACCAAGGGGCAGGGGAGGTAGAAGAACTGGGAATGAAGGAGTGAAGCTGAGCTGGGAAGAAGGGGTTTGTGGGCAAGATGTTTTTAGTTTTGTCTTTGTTTCTTACTATCCTACACTGTTTTTAATTGGCAATAAATCAATTTAATTTTCCCCATAGATTCTGTTTTGCCTGGATGGTAACTGGTGAGTGATATCCCTGTCCTTCGCTTGATCCACAGGCTTTTCTGTCTTATTTTCTTCCCCTGTCTTGCCAAGGAAGGAGTGGGAGAGCAGCTTGGTGGACACCCAGCAGCCAGCCAAGATTAACCCACCACAGTCAGACATAGTGGATACAGACTATAACGTCATCCTATGGCAACTCATTTACTTAAATGTTTAGGGGTTTCTGTCAAACAACTTCTGCTTTGTGCAAATAGATAAGCATGGACTAAGACTTGTACTTAGTACAGAACCTATTTAGAAAACACTGTGTATGATTAATTAAAGTAAGATGCAGCTGAAAGTTTTGAAGGCCATCTTCTGCAGATGAATAGACTAGAAAGGAAGTGGAAATGAAAGTACAGTGGAAATGAAATTATTAAATAAATGGAGTTTGGGTTTGGGGGGATTTTTTTTTTTTTTTGCTACCCACATTTTCAAATGTAGCTGCTCCTAAGGCCAGCCCCTAAATCAGTATCTGAACAAATACAGCATTGTAAGCATGTTAAAGAGAGTAACAGTATGTGAAAACAAACCACACAATAACTAAGTTAAATAGAAAAGAGAGAAGATCCTATCACTCCCAAAGATTTTAAAGATAGCTCTAGGCAGAAAAAAACACTTGCTGAGATCACGACTGAAGAAGTATACTTTTGCCGAGGACACAATGCAAAAATTGCTATTATGTGTATAATTATGCATCAGACTTGATGACAAGCATATTCTGAATGAGGAGTACTATTCGGCTTCTTCACATATAAAAGCAATTGCTTTCTAGTCATATGGATGGCATGCACAAAATCAAGCATCTGGAGATAGAAATGGCTGTGATTCTGCAGAGATATGTTTTCCCTGTCCAGCTGAAGTGTAGTAGATATATTTCTCATCTAGGTCTAAGTGGACCATTACATCTGCATGATACAATAGTCTGTAGAAACACAAGTTTGGTTAGAGCTGCCTCTGGATATTGCCAGAGTTGTGTTTCTCAGAACTAATCGGATATGTCCTATCACTGTTATTCTGCTTCTGGTTCTAGTATAGATTCATTGGTATTATTTTGTAGGATCTTACCACATATTTCGTTCCCTGAGCAGCTTTAAACTTGCCATTTTGTAAGGAAAGGCTCTAAAGGGAAATTTATTTGGGCAAAACAATATGAAAAGGAGTAAATATGGACAAAACATGGACAAAACCAAAAATATGGACAAGTATGGAGAGGCAGAAAAGGAAAAGATGGTAGATAAATAATGTGAGAATAGTCAATATCAGTAAAGTTAAAAAACTAACAGGTAGAGAAAGTGTCTGGAAATGTGTAAGAAATCTAAACATTTGTAGCTCTTGGACCATGATGGACTGTCTTGTGGACCATTGCACATTGCCTTGGAAACTCAGAAGGAGATACTGTAAACTTGGCTTACTGCTACAAGACTGAAAAGCACAGAGAAATGTGTGTACAAGGAGGTAGTGGTGGCCTGGACAAGGACTATCTGCAATGAAGGTTAACAAGAAGAAAGGTAGTAAACTGGTCCACTCAACATCTTAGACATGAGCAAACATATACTAATGTGCAACATACCATGAAGAAAAAAAAAAAAAAAAAAAAGACCTCTACATCTTAATACATAGCCAAAATTATGACCTAACTGGTTCAGCCTCAGACTGGTGGCATAAATCAGATGACTGGATAATTTTTTAAAAGATTATCAATTTCTCAGGTTCTTAAGATAGGCAAAGAAATGAGACAAAGGGGGTTGTATTTCAGGGGTACATTCCTTTGCATGAAGGTCCAGAATACAGAGGGAAATAGACTTTCTGAAAGGTTCTGGGTCATGGTAGATCACATTCCTTCTTCAGAAGGAATGCGTATACTCTAGAGTGAAAAATTATCAGAAACAACAATTTCTTAAAGAAACTATATTAAAAGGACAGATTCAAAATACAAATTTTGGAAGAAAGATGGGAGTATTAATGATTAACCAAGATGGCTGTACAATTAGTTTTTGCAGAAACCTCAGATGAATACAGACAACAGAAGAAGTGGATAATGGCAGCTACTAGGAAAAAATACCGAAGTACAGCATGCACATCAGGACCAAAAAGCAAACATCTTCATTCCCTTCATTCACCAGAAAATTCACTAGGAAATTCACTGACTACTTTTATGAGAAAGGGTCAAAGCTCTCCACAACTAACACTTCTACCCATTAATTTCCATTTCGAAAATTAATGGAAAATATGTAACATGCCAGAAAACTAGAAATATTTTGCCTGTCTGAAACAAACAAACAAAAGACTCAAAATATTATGTATCACTCAGCTGAGTTCCAGTTCTCAGCAGAACTTTGAAGCAAATAATCCTACAACCTATTTTTAAATATCTTAAAATGAAAATAAGTTGAGTATGAGCCAACACTTTGTTGGTGAAGATATTTCTCCATCTTATCAAATTTCCACCCTCTGCAATGCATTGCCTCTAATGAACCAATAGGTTTCATATACATAGACACTAGAAAAACCTAGGATACTATTTCACGTGACATTCCAGGGCAAGTTAGGTGAACATAACCTGGACAAAACCTCAATCAAATGGATGCAGAACTGGTCAGGAAACTGTTCAGTGAATAGGAATTCAAGGCCACAGTCAAAACTGGAAAAAAAAAAAAGTGTTGATTGCTTTTCTGTGGGAATTGGACCACAATCTTTTAGTATTTAGTATTTTCAAGTTCAGTAATGATGGAATAGCAGGTATGCTTACCAAGTATAAAGTGCACCAAACAAGGAGTTATTGCAAGCTGTGTTGGACAGTATCCATTTTATCTGCTTGTTTACACAGTTGTTGGACGCTCTGCATAGCACTCTGCTTCTAATGCCATCAATCAATGCTTTATACACAGCCCTGCTATGGCCAGCAATCTGTAGACCATAACCCTTCTTTTTCCTCTGTGCCTTATTCATCAAATGTTCTTTCCTTGTAAGCACCATACAGATAACCTGTCATTCTGGTTCTGTCTTCAGGAGTGAGTGATATGGCACACTGCAAATCTCTGTATGAGCTTTTATTTCAGTAGATATCTTGTTCAGCTTTTTTACTGTTTTTTTTTTTCATTAAAAGCATTTAATATGGATTAGCCTTTAATTGAAATCCACACTCAGTCACCATTTCTTTTTTACTTGCATTCCTGTATTAAAAAAAAAGAATAAAATTCTAAAACTAGCACATAAGCATGTAAAATATATGAAAGTATAGTATATACAGAATTCTGTAATCATACAAAGGAAAAAGGAACACTGAAACCTTTTAAAAGACACCAGCATTAATTCTGATTGGGTTTAGTATTCACTTACTCAAGAAGTTGGGTAATTGCCAACACAGCAAAAAAAAAAAAATACCCTGGTGACCCTCTAATAAACTCTAAATCCTGAAATCAATGCCAGGCGAAGGGCCACTGTCTAATCAAGCCAGCTAAAGGATTTTAAAGCTTTCAGCTACTTTCAAAAGCACAAGAGGCCAGTAAGTGCACGGAAACACAGAGTATCAACTCTATTGGCATAATGAGCAAAACCACTGCGCCTGTCTTTAGTAAACACATTAGTGAAAAAAACAAGGAAATCAAGTGTTGTTTTAGCACAGAAACATGATTTAAGCAGCTGTAACTTTCCATGAGTGTTCTGTCTATCTGACATATAATCAGTTCACAGAACCAAAGATGAATATAGCAGGACAGCCATTTTTTCTCAAATTGAGCTCTGCAAATCTGTACAACTAATTATTTTATTAGCTGAATTTGACCTGGTTTTACTCTTTAAATCAGTAGATTTATGAAAGCGGCTATGTTTTACAGAAAGTGAGATATGACTTTTGTTAGGAAAACTGTCTAAGGAATTAAGCAAGTTGTGAACTTCTGTAGCAGGTTAATTCATTTTCTTTTTCCACAGGACTAGATGTCTTTCTAATATACTTTTGTCTTTAAACCTGTAGTGGTCTTTCAAACAGAGATGGACCAAGTAGCAAAAAAGAACAATTAAAAATTAAATTCACACAAAACTAATTACATTCTAAAAGCACAACTTTTAAATAAACTTGCTCTCATTCAAACAGTAGGTGCACCCTTAACACCTAAATTTTGAGTATTACATTGGTATGGTACTTGAACACTTGAGCAGTAAAGAATTTCAGTTTTCCCAGCTGGATACACATAGTTATCCTAATGTCTTGCTATTGAACAGGTTAGATACCTATTTAGCCAGAGGCTATTCACACACTAAGGGTGAGAAATAACAGAGTATGGGTACCTTCCTTAAAATGCCTAACTGATCTGAACAGAATGTGTACAATTGTCAGTGTTTTTTCAAGAGCTAACAGAACTACCAGTGCCAGCTTGGAAAGACCATCCATAATCTGAACAATCTCATCCCTTTGACAGATGCAGGAATAGATGTGATTTGACGGCTTTCAATAGTTCATTTTAATGACATCCCAATGATTGGTATTAGTCTTCATTTCTTTATCATTGGCAGTCAGCTAAGTGTACAAGGATGAAGTAGGATAAGATCCTACTGAATTAACTTTAGAGTTAGGGGGAGGAAAAGTATGCGCATGATAAATGGATGCATCTAGATGTCACATTGCCATGTGTCTCAGATATAATATTCTGAAAGTGGTCTCCTCTAGGGCAGGAGGACAACCCCTTGAATGATGATTTAAGGTACAGAAGGGCAGCCTACATGTTTGGGTTTTTATTCAGGACACCTAAATACTAAAATTGAACTGATCCTGACTGAATTACTTACAAGTCTAAGTAAAATGGTGCAATTTTTAAACAAAAGTCAGAGAACTTAGCTTGAAATCTGAACTTCATGGCTTGTGGAGCCATTTTACTATGCATCACTGAGTCTTGACAGTGTTAACTTATAAAGCCTTCTCCCTTCAGTGCAATACCTGAATTTTATTCAGAGATGATATTTTTTATTTATGAATCTTGTTCAGGGGGAAAAAATGGACTTTTAATTCAAGCTTCAAATGTGCTGCATGACTACTTAGCTAACACAACACATGGGAATAGTAATCTCCATCAAGTGAAGCAAAAATGAGTGAAACTATCTGAAAAGTGTTATAAGAGCTTTTTTGAGAGGCTTGATCACTGCTGTGGAAAATGAGAGGTAAAGGAGGCAATGTTTAAAATAAAGAAAAAATTTCTACTTATCTCTAAAAACTGTTTCTTGTTGTCTTGTTCTCTGCACAAAACTACCTGGAGTTTTACAGATCATTCTAAGCAATTAGCTTTAAAGGCACAAGAAAATAGTATCCTTTGCCATGCCTAAAATAAAAAGTACATTGTCTTACAGCAGACACCATTATGAATGGTGATGTCCAGTACCAACTTACGCAGGAAGTAGATCATGTACTATGCCCAGAACATATATTATGTAGGGCTCAGCATTTTCTCATCCCCAGTACTGCCGCAGTACTGGCCAAACCTTAGGGGGGACATTGTTTCAATACAGAGGTATGCATTTTTTTGTGCGTGTAGTAGCTTTTATCATGTTAAGTTACATTTTAGAGGCTCCTCTATCTTCATTCACACTAAGAAATGGATCACACTTCTCTTTGTGCTTCTTCAGATTCAGTTTGAAGTTTATAGCAGTGGCAAAATCTAGTGTTATGGAGGGAATGCAGAAGATATTGTTCAGCTCTGCAGTCCTGTTTGGTGACTAGGATTTGTTACTGAGCAGAAAAACAATGAATATATTCCCTGAGCTAGATGTATTAAATCACATAAGCTGCCCTCAAGCTCTATCCAAAGCAACATAATAAGAATAATTAGGTAAACATTGCATCATCAGAGAGAGCTTATTGTCTGACCACTAAACATGAGGTGATGTGCTTATGTTTACCGAATACAGGTTGGAGGCAGTTTATTCAAAGCCCAGTCCAAAGGGCGGTTATCACTCCTTTGGCTTTTATAGAGGTTAGATTGGACAAGCTAGGGGTGAGGTTAGGGGGAAAAAAAACAAAACCAAAAACCTTTTAGAAATCATGCAGGGTCCAGTGTAAAAGAAAAGTCAGTGACATGTATTAAAGTCATGGAAGAATCACGTCCATACTGGGTCCAGCTGTCCAGGTTTTGACAGCAAGGCTGGGCTGCAGGGGTGGCCACTGCTGTGAGGAGAGCGGCGGGGCTGCCCCGGGCCGGACCCAGCCAGTCCCAGCCGGTTCCAGCCGGCTCCAGCGAGCTCCTCAGCCACGGGCGGGTG
>JANZLQ010000030.1:5882364-5937571 GCA_026212715.1 Elanus axillaris
CCCTGCCAGCCCCGAGGGGAGAGCGGGAGGAGGGCAGGAGGGGCTCCAGGCCCCCCTCCCGGGCAGAGGTGGCCCTGAGGCCCGGGAGAGGGAGATCCCGGTGAGGCAGGGAAAAAGTGTGAGGAGAAGGGATTGGCAGACAGGAGCTGTTATGGACTGAGTGGAGCCCTGGTTTTGTCTCTGTTTCTCACCATTCTTCTCCAATTTTAATTGGCAATACATTAATTTTCCCCAAGCTGAGTCAGTTTTGCCTGTGACAGCAACTGGTCAGTGATCCCCCTGTCTTTATCTCATCCCATGAGCTTTTCCATCTTCTCCCCCTGTCCTGTCAGGGAGGGGGAGTGAGAGAGTGGCTGGGTGGGCGTCTGGCAGCCGACCAAGGTCAACCAACTACAGCAGCCTACCAAGAACTAAGGACAGACTGGGCAGGCAAACAAACGAATTTAAGAAGTTAACAGCCATGACTCCTAAGCGCTGCACTGGCTCACTTCTTTGTAGTCATAATACAAAAAAACCCCTTTCTTAGCGTTGCGTGTCTGGCAACAGTGTGAACGCACTGTGGCTGGATGTGTGACTTACAGCAAAAATTCATTTAGAAAGCCCTGCTGGGAAGTAGTTTCACTCCATCCAGCAATATACATAAGATAGCTCATCATGCCTATTTGCACAAAATTTAGGCTTCAGGAGCTGCAATATCCTGATGTAGGTCAGCCTGCCACTGTGTTTCTGCAGGACAGAGGGATAAAATCCATCGTTAGCTCTTCTAATACCACAGCCCTGATTTATAGGCAGTTACCTGCATTTTGGTTTATATGGAGTGGATATAATAGGAAATTTTTTAATAAAAGACTTTGAATCTCACAGATCAGTCATATTTTTCCTATACATAATATTCCATAATGCTCTGTAAGGCCCTTAGGTAACGTAGAGGCATCAGTCATGGCTAAAATATAGATCAGAACTGTGTCTGCCCCAGGCTTTTTGAAACAGAAAAATAAATGCCTCTAGCACATACCACCCACTGTCCTTTCTCTCCTAATATGCCCCCAACGTCCTGGAATGCAAAGCAATCTTCCCCCAGGAAGACTGTCAGGGTAGCATCTTTGAACTGAGAGACAACCTGAGCCTATTTCAAATAGAAGCAGCAGAGCAGGCGAGCCACCCCAGAATGAAGTGGTCCCTTCAGTCCTGTGCTTTATGAAACAATGCTAAAAAGCAGACACAGGCACATAAATATAAACACATCATACAGAAATAATTTAGCTCCAGTGCTACCCCAAATGACTAAGAATGAATATCCCTGTCGGTAAGTATAGATCACCAAATAGAAAGCTTTTTTTTCAGTTTGATGCAACAGTACCCCTTGGTTCTATCAAAAAAACACAATAGCAAAGATGATGTATTAAAGCTTTTCAGTACAAGGATGAAAGCTATCTAGTTTTAACACAAGTGTATGGAATTTGTTGTTCTGATGTGACTTGCTACTTCTCTCTTTAAAATACTGTTTCTAAGCAGATACAACTCTTTATTCAAACCAAGTTATTGATTTTACCATACATTTAAAATGTTTAAAATGAAACAGTGTATCAAGGGTGTGTATGTGTGGTATGAATCTGTGGAAGGTATGGATTTGCTTTTCTGAGTTAAACAGGATGTAAAAGCAGAACTTTGTAATATAGGCTTTTTATTTTTCTGGTGTTCCTAGAATACTCTAAATAAAACAGGCAGAGTTATTTATTATATGAGCAAGATTTTCTCTTGCATCTTGTGTAGAAACATGTTAAATGCCCGTACCTAACTTGGTTGTATGACTACTGTGTCCAGTATATTGGTGTGAGTTCAGTATAAATAAATGAGCTGTTAAACATGGGTGGTAGCTGTCACATTCGCAAATGACATTAACAGAACTAATAAAAGGCTTGAAGTTAGATACAAGCTTGTGTATCCTGATAAATTTTAAATACAAGAAACAAATGTTCCTATTATAAAGTAGGAATACATAACTCACTGCAATACAATCATTGTGTGTCCCCCACCCAGCCCAATTCTTAGTATATTATCAATAAACTCTAAGTAGAATGTAATCTTCATTCTGCAACAGGAAGGTCGGAATTATAAGCTACAATGTATTTACTTTATATATATGTATTGTCACACATATGTATACACATAGAAAGACCCTCATAAAGCCATTTATAATCCAAGTCCCATACATGTATTTTATTATATCAATATGATTATACCATGTTCTGTTAAATTTCATGTATGACTTTTTTCTCAGTAAGCAGCATTTGGACTTTTTTAATGAAAACCAGTCTATTTTTACATAGACAGTATAAAACATTATCGGGTAATATACTTCAGAGTAGTTCCTTTAAAAAGTTTAGGTACTGGAAAAAGAGGAGTAATTCTAATAAAGCCACTCACTAATTTACTGTTAAGAAGTAAATGTGTTTTGGTGACATATGCCTTTTCTTATGCATAATATGAATAATTTATTTGCTTATTACATGGGTAATGTAAAATTTATAAGTTTGTATGCTTAAAATACTAATTCCCTTTCTTTCAAATTGTTGCATTTGTAACAAAAGATGGTAGTTCAATGCATTCTTCTCAGTTACTACTTCCAACAATAGATGGATTTAAGCAGTTGGTTGGGTTTGCTTTGAATTTCTTAAGTTTTAACATACATAGCTGGAATCTTTAATATCAAAGTTTTCTTTAAGCTACCTGGATACCGAATAAAGCACATCGCTGTTAGTTTCTTACCAGGTATTTTCTCAGCTACAATCTCAAGCATAATATGAAAGAACCCCATGAATGTAGGAGGTGATGTGATTAATACGTGAGAAATATAATGGTTCACATTTCTACTTCTCTTTAAAAATGATTCTCTGGATATTTTATGTGGTTGCTCCATAATCTCAGCTGTCAGTAATTTAATTAAGTAATGACTCACTTCAGAGCATTTTCAATGGGATAATAGATGCCTGTGGACAATATAGGATGAGTAGAGGCCAGCAGTTCTTTGACTTCAGTTTCATAATTCATTGGACTTTAAATAGATGTGTGGGTTCATTTTCCTGACTGGCATTATCTACAGATAAACCAAGTCAGCTGAAGAAGGTTCATGAACGACATCTGTAACTGCGTGACAGGCAAATTTGAAATACACAGAAGGGGATGGAGGTAAGCATTACAGGGCTGGAATTTATTTGATGTTTTCTTCATATTCCAAACCATTAGGCATGAAACACTGGAACCAGTTTTAACCCTATAGTCATTTGGTCTCATTTTTAGTAGCTCTTCCCTTTGTCGGAAGCCAGATTTTTTTCCATTGTCTCTAGGCAAAATTTCTTTGAGTTAAAGCAGTTTTTAAAAACAACTCCAGGAGGATGGTGCAGGCCAGCAACACTGTACTTAACAACAGTTGTAGCTGTGTGACTTCCAAAACTACACCTGGCATGGAAAAAAGGCTCTATCAGCTCTGTATCCACTACATGAGTTTTACCACTCAGTTGTAGACTATGTGAAAAAGTATCTACTTTTTGTTTATTTTAAATGTCAACTAAAAACTCATTTTATGGCTCCTACTTCTTCTATTGTGAAAAATAGTAATTTTCTGTTTATTTACTGCATGACAACTCTAATTTAATAATTAATTTTTATAATTTATTAAATATTAACATCAGTCATTTCTTTTCCATATTGAAGAGTCCTAACTTTTTAAATCTCCTGAGATGGGTGCTATTACATGTCTGAACATTGTTCTTGATTTCTGTGTGCTTTCTCTAGTTTTCCTAGGGGACCAGGCTGTTTTACTGAGTAGTTGGAATGTGGAATCACTCTGGGTTTTTGAAGTAGCATAATGACATTTTCTAATTGGTTTTCTATAATTGCCTAAGAATTCTTGACACCAGATTTATTTATGTTGGTTTTGATGACTGCTTAGCAGAGATTTAGATAGAGACAGTAACTCAAAATATCCTCCCTGACTAGTAACAATTTATTCTGAGCTCATGGTGCAGATGCATTTTGGCTTGGTTTTTGCCTTTGTTCATTACTTTGCATTTATTTCAGTTTCATCCACAACTTCAGTACACGCAATAAGTAGCCATTGATTGCTTTACAGGTCTTCACTATTTGCTTTTCTACATTATCTTTGACTCTGTCAAACAATTCCAGTCCTAGTATAATGTCTAACAGTACTCTCTAAACTGAGAAACCTTACAAAATATTCCTGCACTTTGTTTCCTGTTCTTAAATCAGTTTTTAAGATCATGTCATTCCATAATAGGTTTGATGAAGGAACTTGTCAAAACCCTGTTGGAAATCCAAGTGTACTAAATCAGTCAGATTATCCTATTCAAAGGCTTGTCGACAGCTTCAAGAAATTCTAGTAGATTAGCCTTCTACATAAACTAGATTTACTTTTCCCTTACATACCCTATGAATTGCTGTGTCCACTTGATTTTGCTATTTGTTACAGTTTCTAGACACTTTTTAAGAACACTTCAAGAATAGAACAGGCAGGTTTTGAATTTTTCTAGCACTTCCAACCCAAGTTTTTAAAGCACTTAACAAAAAGGGATTTTTAAAGCTGGACATTAAAGTTGAGCTCCTAAATCACTTAACTTTAAGGTTCCAGATTATTAGTAGAAACTATCACCAGGAAGCTTCAGCACCTTTCATTTTAACATCTTCTGTTTAGTGTATATTGATATACAGAGATAACGGATTTCAGGCCAGCATATTTGAACAATTGGGACTAATTAGTTACACACTGGAAGAAATATGAGTGTGTTAGTAATAGGCAGATAGTTGGGTATTTGCTCAAGGACATACAGGGAATCAATGGCAGAGACAGGAAAAGATTATTTGTTTATGGATGCATCAACATTTATTTTTCATGGAATCGAATTTCACTTTTATTATATGAAACTCAAGGAACAAGTTTTCTTCTACTGTTACTCTTCTTACTAGCAAAACATTTGGCCTTGATTCTATATCATTATCGATAGAGTATTTTCTTATCACTAAGTGAACTCAGTTTCATGTCCATTATTACTGGATCCCATGTGGCTATTTCTCTTTGCTGTGTGTATTGCAAAGTTATCCTTTATCATGTTTCAAAAAAAACTGTATCAAGGACTTTTGCTCACCTGTAAATTTTCCATTGTAAATAGCTAGAAATTAAATCACCCAGAAGCATCAAGTTATTTATCCTGTTTATCTCAGAAATGATTCAGTCTTCCCCTTAGGCTGTCTCTTGGACTTCAATTATAAAAACATCCTCAGTTATCCTTTATTTCTATTCATATTGTTTCTGTCATTAGCTGGATGACAGCTTTCCTCAGCCTCCTGTAAATGCTAAGGTCCCTGAGGTAGCAAACCTCAGCTGGTGTTTAATCAGTACCAAGAAGTTCAGGTCCTGATCATCCAGAAATTCTTTAGGTGATACTGCAGTATAAACTAATAATTTTCTGGGAATTTCCCACTTTACACAGCCATTCTTATCTCTGGCCTTTGGAGTACATTAAAGTCCTGTATGCTGAGGTTCCAGTAGTATGATTTGTTCATTTTTTTCTACAACAGATCTATAATCATTCTGTAATACCAGTGGCCATTCAGCTGCCACTGAATGTTCCTCGGCTTAGAAAACATTTCTACCATTTGCTCCTTATGCCTTACATGGCTGACATTTTCGTCACCATATCTTTCTATTATTTGGCCATTTTCTTTAATTGTGAAATTTTTTGGCTTAGGTTTCACTTTAGGGAAGTGGAAGCAACATTGCTAAACTTTAATTGCATGATGAGGGGAGGTGAGAATTTAAGCTGCATTTTACATAAATCACAACAGACAAAAATAGACATTCTATACCCAGACAGAACAAGTTTACTTTGATGAGTTCCGTAGAAAGCTTTATTCAGATTTTGAGAGCTGCTGAGGCACGATGGTGTCCAATTCCAATCTGGAAACACTACTGGTGATGCAGCAAGGGTGGAAGCTGGAGATGGAATGCTGTGCTGAATACAGCCACAGTCCTATTAGCTGAAAATTGGATAGGTCTCTTTACAGGAATACTTGTCAGATTCCTCCAAGTCAAACAAGAAACTAAGAATATAATTAGCAGCAGACAGAAATATAGTGATAAGACTGAGTGACTATCTCTTTGGCGCTGCCATCATGCAGGTTTTCTGTACTAACACTGAAGTGAGATTACAAGCAAATTTCATGTAAGGAAGCAGTTGTTTGGTGCTAATCATGTTTGCAATTCTCATTTTCATTTAAAATATGAACTAGTGACCTTGAACTGAAATGCTCCGTATTTCATATTATTTTTTTAACCAAATAAATTTACCATCATACTTTTATTAAAAAGTCTGTCAAGAATGGAATGCTCCTTAGCAATATCAAGGACCATAGAGACTGCTCCATCAACAGCAACTGTACAAGATGCAAAGAGACAGACTGACCATCACAACCTCTCGCATTGAGGATTAACCATTTCAAGTTGTGATAATGTCTGACATAGAACACCTTGCAAACAAGGAAAAGCTTTTCACTTTCAAAGGGAACAAGTTTTCTTTTCCACAGGAACAAATCATAGCAGTATCTTCTTGGCTGTCAGAATCATGTAAAACTCTACAAGACACCAAGCACCCCTTCTGCACACTTAAATTGGGATGTTCCTATCATCTGACCCATTTTCTCACAAGGCATTCTTTCCTTCTAAAATATAAATCAGCAAGAGGCATCCTGAGTCCAAGTCTAAACTGCTGTCCAAAGTCACTCACTTTTCAATTGACACACTGCATCTGTGTGTGTACATATTAAAATTACAAATGCATTGACATGACAGTTGAGAATCCAGTGTAGAAGTCGAAGGTCCAAGCTAGCCAAAGAGTTTGCCCCTTTTCACTTTCTTTGGTAGAGGTACCTTAGATAGTAACCTGAATACAGCATAAGGTGCACATATTGTGCATTTGTGTTCTGTGTTTTGTATGACTTCTATATTCTTTTGCTTTTATTTTCACACAAGCTAAACAAAGCGTGACCAATGAAATCATATTAAACTCACCTAATCTGAAATTTGGTTAGACGTGAAAGAGCTGGAAAACAGTCAGCAGAGGTTTTGTTATGTATGTCATGACAGAAGCTTTCTCCAATGTCTTGTGAGCTCTGCCAATATTTTATGCGCATACAAATCAGGAAAAAAAGTAATAGATTCCTGTAAGTAGACACATGACTGTTTTCATCTGCAGCCCTCTGCGTAGCTATTGTCACTGTTCTTGCAATGTGTCATCTTTATCAGAAAAAATAAAATTCTGCTCCAGAAGTGAGATTGTAGCAGTTTTTCATTAAAAAAGTACAATCCAAAACCTCCTGCAGAACAAACTAAATAATTTCAAAAACCATATGTAAAAGCAGCAAGCCAAAAAAACAAGCATATCAGTGGGAATCTGTATGTACATGACTGACGCAGCAATGTGGGGTATTTACATTATCAGCAAAGGAAATCAGCATCAGCTGAGTAGTGTAAAGAAAAACAAATAAGTTTTAAGTATGTTCCTCTTTCCACTGTAATTTTTTTTCTGAATTTCATAGTCTATCCCCATTATATATCACATATAACTTATGTTATTATTACCTCTAACGAGGATAGTCATAAAATATTGCAGTATTAATTCATAAAACTTTACAATAATAATAACACATTACTGAAAAATCTGTCCTGTATCACTATGTATTTTATTGATTGTATGACTTACATCTGATCATTTCACCAGTAATTGTATCTGCCTTGTGAATTTTGCTGTCTACTCTACTACCCTTTCATTGCTCTTCACACTTCCTACAATCCATTTCCCTCCCTTACAAGTCTTTGGTTTGTAACACTGGATTCAGAAATCTTGCCTTTTAAGCCAGAAATTCCTTAGGCAAATAATATCATTGTCTATGTGACTTAGGACACTAGGGTCTTGGCCAATATAACACCAAGATTTTTTAAGTTATCATAGAAGGTGATTTGAATTTTGTATTATTGTGCATGGGAAAAAGATAACAAACTCAGCTGTGGTAAAGTCGCATTAAAATGTCTGACCCAGAGTAAAAAAAGATTAGTACACGTGGCATCAGATACCACTGACAGTATTTCCATTTTTCAGAGAGATGAAGTTTTATTCCTAGTTTCCCCTGACATTCTTAAGATAAATTATCATACTACAGGGCTTCAAACTTCCAGCACAAAAAGGGGGCCAGAGGGGGTAGAAAAGAAAGAAAACAACATGAAACAATAAAGGAGGACATAAAGTGAACAATACATAAGTCATATTTTCAGGATCACTCAGCCCCACAGAGCTTGACGGAAAATAAGAATGCTATTTTACCCCAAAATGCTCATTAAGCAATCAGTAAAAATTCATTTAAATTCGTGATGTGGGATTACGGAACAGGAATAGTTGAAGTGAGAGATCCTCATCTAATGTCCTGCTCTGAAGCCAATCTTTCACATCCATGATAAAGTGCTTTGACCAGTCAGTTATTGATTTGTCCTTGCAGGTTTTGATGAGAAGTTCTATCCTGGACTTGGTCAAAGAACAGTCCTTCTGATAGACTTTCCATCAAATTCAACAGAATTGACTTCTTAATGTTAGGAGGAAATTAGAAAATTTGTCAAAAACCAATTTTGTGAGTCTTACTGAAACAATAAAATATTATTGAAAAAAACATGATAAAGATACATGAAATGCTCATTTGGAAAATAAGAACACAACATTAAATCACTAGAGGGGTTTTTTGTTTTAATTTTTAAATTTTTAATTTTTAAATCTTAGGATAAAATATGCTTATGAGGTGGTGGTTTCAGATCTGCTTAAAAAAGTCTAAGCTTGTGTTCCATGTAGAAGATTTGAGAGTTTACTTTGCCTTTCATTTCCTTCTCTCTCTTAGAAAACTGGATGCTATATTTGCAGTTATAGAACTCAATTAGTTAACACTTAAAGGACACTTTGGCATCCTACATCAAAAATACTCTCTGTATGAAACTATTTAGAAAAAAATCTTAGTATCAGGATAGACAAAACAGAACTAACAGGCCCCTCCGCTCACAGGGATGTCTGTCCCCTTTATATGTCAGGTTTGAAACATTTTAGAAACATACAAGAGAAGAAATGGCACACAATTTCTGATTTGATGTTTTATGATAGAAACAAGTAAGAAAGAACATGAACATTATTATTTTTATTATTACCAACATCATATGCAAGTG
This sequence comes from Elanus axillaris, assembly GCA_026212715.1. NCBI lineage: Eukaryota > Metazoa > Chordata > Aves > Accipitriformes > Accipitridae > Elanus > Elanus axillaris. Next base: position 5,891,639 of record JANZLQ010000030.1, read on the forward strand.
ACTTGCTTTTCAGAGCTGATAAACCAATTTGTTTCATAAAGAAAGATGTTTTCAATTTTAGTTTTTTTTTAAATAGTTATAGCAGCTAGAGATTAAAAATATTTTAATCTCTGAATCATTCTCCTCCACATTACCACTTCCCAGTTGAAAACTGGTGCAGCACAAAGCATGGAAACTAACTGGAAAATACAGTGTTTGATCAAAAAGAGTAAGTTCAAAGAGGTTGCAAATAGTACAGATCGTGCGTTGGTTTTACTTCCTTTTGAGAAATCCAAACGTGGTCTTCATGACATAATCAGCATGTGTATATTTTCATATACCTTTACAGTTCAAGCATAGTTTTAAATCAACAGATCTACACTGACAAAAAAGAGTTTGCTTAGTAGGAGTGAACTTTACTTCTTGTACACAACCAGTATTTGATTTTTGCCCAACCCAAATCCTATCATGAAATTGATTGTTAGATATGTTGTGCTTGAGACTTCAAAATAGGGCTGAATTTTACTTGTAGGTGCTTTGTCCGCAGATCAATTCCAGAAGATACAGGAAAGAATTACTTTTAAACATGGAACATGGATATTAATTCAGATTTTAAGTAAACAATGTACAACCTTCAGAATAAAGTCAAAAGCAATCTAATGTGTTTCAGAACAGGTAATGTGCCAGGTAAAGGTGTGTGTTAGAACTGCAACATGCCTCAGAATTTTGTTCACGCTGTAAGCCTGGCAACTGCATTAAGACTGATCCATTCCTACCCAGGACTCTAGCAGAAAACATTGCAGTTCAGGTATTTGGACAGTTCACTTACCTACATGTACCTCTATTGGGCTTTCCACTGTGCTCACCAGCTATATGGACACTGACCACACATGATGACAAGGCCTACTATGAAGGTCCCACAGACCCTGATTTGGTTCAGGCTTGGCTAGGAACCTAACACCTTCCAAGCTCTGTGTGCCCTGTGATCCTCTAAGAGTCTGAATCCCAATGTCCTTTGTCCCTTTGAAGGCTGCTTTGCTGGATGAGGATGTTTCTGCAGGTACTGACTGCCCACCACCCATAATATGCTCTATTGCATGTACTTCCAGAACAAACCACATTTAGAGGCAGCTAGCGTGGAAAGAGTTTGTTGGAACTTCAGGAGTTTCTTGATTAATTAAAGGTTGAGGTGTGTCGATGGATTTGTGAGCAGTTACACAACACAAAAATGGTACACGGAATCATGAAGCCCACAGAAGAAGTCTAGTAAACTCAGAAGCAAAGCCTTCTAGCTTTTGAAGACTCTCTGTAACTAAATATAGATAATACACTCGCACTGTATAGAAGGAGTAGAACGGACTTCAGGCAACCTAAAATTTTATTTAACAATAATGTAAGAGGATAGTAAGCTTTGCTAAGACAAAAAACATTCTTTAGAAAGTTTAATCACCTCAAATGGGGGCCAAACCAAAAACCACAAAACCACTAGTGAGTCCCCTGAACTTGCATTCAGATTCAGGCTGACAATCTTTGTCTTGCAAGTATTATCTTACCATAATTTTTTTCTGGGGCTCTGCTGAGGCACATGTGGGAATTGCATAGTATGGTGGTAGACAATCTAAATTGGCTTGTGGGCAATAAAGTAGAGCAAGTAGGGTACTTAGAACAAAACTGTGTTTTCATTTCCTGTCAACCTTAGCTTTATTTTTTAATTTTATGTCAGTCTGGGAAAGAAGGTCTCGCATGCAACAAGTTCCTTGTGAGCCATGGTACCAATATTTTTTAAGATGTAATTTGCTGGTAAAGCCTGTTAATTCCTTTGAGAAAGAATGAGTGATTCCCCTGCACCTGCACTGCCTGTGCCTAAGCTTGATCATTGTGAATGTCCTTGCCTGTTTTTTCTCTTCTGTGCTGTGTCAACTTAGGATAATAACCCTGGCTGTTACCACCGATCTGGATTCATAGATGTGCAATTCCCCAACTCATTCATGTGGATAATGTATTCATCCTGTGATGCTGTATTTCAGTTTCAGGACAGCGATGACTGGAGTGGAATAGTTGCCACAAGTAAAAGCAATGAACCATTTAGCAGTCATACTGCAGTCTGTTGCAAAGTATCTCTTGGTGTGTGTCTCTCTCTCCCTACCCATCTGTAGCAATAATCATGTAAGACAGTCTTTGAAATAGCGACACAACTGAGTGACTATACCAGGCATTAAAATCTAGTTAAAGTTACCATACCGTTTCTGACATTGACCTCATTAATGCTGCTGTATCACATCTGATTCTTAGAGTGGTTTTAGATAGTTGTATTTCTTTGGTGCGTATAAAATACAGGAGTGAAGAAAAAACAACCCGTTCTAGTTGTGATGAGGAATACAATAATCCATCACCATAGCAAAGAGCATATTTTATTTGAAAAATACGAATAAAAGATTTTGTCCCTTTTGTTTATTAAAAGAAAATGTAACAATTTCTATCAGTAACACTTGCATAAGGAGGTATACTTTACATTACTCTTTTGTTAAAAAATATATATATATTTTTGGAGACTTTGGAAAAATAAGGATGGCCCAATACTTGCAACACGCTCCTAATGTTCCTTAGAATGTACTGTGCCATTTACATGTACTGCAAGTACAAGGTCTTAGCACTTTATAATCCACAAAGTAACCCTAGGCAGCATAATTTCATATTCTTCTCTGCATTTAGAATATTTCCTTTGTTACCCTTTGTGTGAGTCTATGAGTTTGGTTAATTCCAGACTGGTCCAATACTAAGATTTTTCTAAAGGATGATTTTACAAAGCCTTAGACCACAGAAATTTTCTAATTCCTTTTAAATACCAGTGAGAATATTTTCACATAGACATTTTCTTGCAGTATTCACAACTGAAACAACTGCATCTATTAGAATTCAAAACCAAAAATGTTTACAATTATTTTGGTTTCCTAAGAAGAATGCAAAAAATAAAGTGCATAAGAAAGTGAAATTACTTTCAACTTTTACAGTCTTCTGTGTGTATGTAATAAATGGTGACATTGATAAATTAATTGGTTTTCAATGCAGGAATCTTAATCTAATGCTAGTGGAATTCAAGCTCTTCCTTGTATTTAAAGGGTATTAAATTACATTTTCGACTGGTTTTAGGCTGACAATATATTTTCACATTTTAAAATACTTAAACAGACCATTTTCTCAGATGATGTGTCACGATTACAGCATACCGAGTGCCCTCACCATTACAAGAAAGAACATTTGTTGGAAGGAATGCAACTAATTAATTTGGTGTAAATGTACTATTAGTTGAATAGCTATTGCAGAATTAAATTGTAAATTGGAAAGCCCTTAAGCACCACTTTGTATGTGCCAGTTAACTTTACTCGGTATCTTCCAGTTTAAGTAAAACTTAAAACTTCAGTGTTTAGCTGTTAAGCGGCAACAGGATTACTATTTAAGCTAATAGGAAAATATCTGAGAATATGAATACACAAAAGATCCATGAAAGCTTTAAGCAAAGTCTATACAATCAGACTCGACCATAGACTAGGGCAGAGTTTCCCACTATACTTTCACTGAATGTATACTTTGTTTAAATCATCAATGCTACAAAATGATCGTGCCCTCTATGGTATACAGTGTTAATTTTCTTCCAGTTTAATCAATGTTAACATAGACATTCTCAAATATAGTTTAAATTTGTTTCTAGGACACAAAGGACCAAAGGAAAAATTTGTGGGATCAGGAAAAGAAATCTGTAAACCTGTTCTTTCTGCACTGTGAGGCCTTCTTCCGTGGCCCTGAAGATTTAATATTCTGCTATTTGTCATGCAAACAACACGGCACTGTGATGTGTATTTGAGTAAAAAACAGTAAGCATAGAAAGCATGCAGACGTATCGTGATAGAAAAGCACATCTGGCGATCACTGTGGATAGGACATACCAAACAGGACACACCATAGAGTCACTGAAGCAGCATCTGAATAACCCTGTAGAGTTTTAAAGGATTCAGAATTCCAGGGGCTGTGGGTATGATGCACATGCTGTACAGCAGCAAAGAGAGCACCAGGAATGGTGAAAAGGGGATTCTTATTTCTCTGAGATATGACCTCCTTCTCTCATTACCTTAATCAGAACATGAGTGTAAGGAGTGATTATTTGCTTATGTCACTGCACTTCTGTTGCTTTAAGCCTGAATGTTCTATGAAGCAAATAAAAAAACAATGGCAGGTACACTGCTTAATGCACAAAATACAATTGATTTTCCCTGCTTCAGTGTAGGGCCAGAGGGAACAGACATAAAGATAACTAATACTTTTCTCTCAAAATGATAATACAACAACGAATGCAGTTTTCATGCAGATGTGATACAAAGTATTATGGCCCATGGTATTACTAATGCTAAAAGGTTTTTTTCTTAGCACTCTACTCATACAATATAAAAATTGAGACATTGGCATAAAGCAAGTGTGATCTAAATAAAAAGAAAATTTCTCCTCATAAAATCCTGCACTACTAGTTGCTTCATTTGAGACAAAACTGAAACTTCCTAACTCTACCCCCAAAAAAGACAATACATGAACCACTCTCAGCTTAAGTGTAACTCTTACTGCAGTAAAGCATCTGTTTAACTTTATTCTACAATGAGAATGTCTCCTTAAGTGCATTTCTAGAAGATTCTGTATTTGGTAAAAATTAAAAACAAACAAACAAAACCCCACAAACAAAACATTGACAGAAAGGGATATGTTACAATTTTCAAATTGAAAACAAAAGAGTGTAGTAAGAAACAATTCTGGAACTACAGTGCAACTAATACTTTTTAGAGTTTGAAAAGTTTCTTACGAAGCTACTTGCTAATTTTTCCATAAGGCTCTTTACACCAAAAGCCGTCAACTGCATCTCAGGAAGGAGTTAATTTAAAAAAAAAAATATCCTCACAGTAGAACTGATCAGAAGTTTCAGTCGTGTCCCAGACCTACCCAACCATACAGTAAGAAGGGAAGGCTGAATAGTCTGGTTCACCTGTGTGGCCCACAGTAGGTCAGCAATAAATACAGACCCTTTTCTACTGAGCTGAAGGTAAGTGGCACCTAAAACGTATAGGGAGGAATCTAGTGGAGTGTACAGATCTGTATCACTCTCCACACCAGCCCAGAGAGTAAAAAACCAGTACACAGCTTCTGCTCTGGGCAGTTTCCCTATCAAATGCATACTGCAAGAAGTCCACTTTCCTAAGTAGAGCTACAGTTTTCTTAGAAGCAGACGACTGTAACAGACGGTGAGCCTTATAGGTCATAATCTTTCAAAGAATATTATGAGCTCCTGGTACTCTCATAGTATTATCACAAGAAAGACAAACAAAACGTTAATGTTTCAAACAAAACAAAGGAAAACACAAGAATCTGCTGGATTAGGTGATAAGCAGCCTGCAGTGTTAAGCAGAACTGTTTAGCAGTTCTGCAATGCTAAAAAGTTACTAACATAAGAAATCAATTTATTTAATTCATAGGAACCACAATAATGGTACATTTTAATTTTTTCTTCCTCCACTGACTTAGAATGTTCCTGTTCCCATGATGCTTGAAATAGGGAGAAAAAAACTTGCTCTGTTTAGATGGAAATTACTCTAAGAGAAATTAAGTATTGGTAGATTGAACTAAAAAGAAAAAAAGCACCATCATGTTATTCTCTTTGTTTCAGTTTTCACTACCCCAACATCTTACCAGCAGCTCTGTTTTGCTTTTAGACAAACACGGAAATAGAGAGACATTACAGTTAAGAACTCTGTGTTTTAAACTGACTGTTGTAGCTCCTGGACTCAGATCAGCAAAAGACTCAAAAAGCTTCATCTATTGACAGAAGTGAAGCACAGTGAACCAAACAACTACGTAGTTTAATGGTGCTGCCATTGTTGTTTTTATTGAAAGAGCCTATGCTTCATCTGCTTTGCTGCATAAAAGAGTACTCTGGACCCTTTCCATTTAAATGAATGATGCTCCTGAGAAAAGACAAAAAGAAAAAGCACGACACTGGAAACAACAGTTCCTCTAGCACGCAGTAGCAGAGCAGGTCTGGGGTTATGGGCTAGAGCCATGGTTTTGCTACCAGCTAACAATGCCCTCCTTCTGTTAGCTGGTTATGGATGAAAAGATCATGAAGAACATAATTAAATGACATCATCTTAATGCAACCTGCTAATTCAATAAGATTAAATCATCAAAGGACCATTTATTTAAGAGGACAGGTGTGGCTTATCCCTTCTGTAAAGGAAACAGACTGTTAGCACTTCTCACACTGATAGTAAACCCCACTGGCTACCTCACATTGGGATCACAAGGCCTAGAGCACAGCTAGAAATGCAACATCACAACCACCTGCAAGAGATTTGCTCCTCCGTTAGCTATCTTCCTAAACAGGCATGACCATAAACTTACTGTAGCTGGGAGATGTTAAGCATATTGCAATAAAAATGTCATTGCTTGGCTTTACTTTAGGTATTGTTACAGATACGGTACCACGGACTTTATTGAGCAATTTAAAAATATACACAAGGGACAATAGCTTCTTTGTTCTGTATTTTTCAAAATTTGACTTTCTTCCAATTGGAGAACCCAGTTTCAAATATGAAAAGGGCACTTGTTCTACAGTAACTGCATACAACTTGCTCAGTTCCAAGTACTGTATTCATTTTTTGTTACCGTCGCTGTCATTATATCTCCAGTTGTTTAGGAACTTCTCTCTTCTGGGAATTACGACTAAGTTGTTCTTTCTGATTCTACTTCCCCATAGAGTTCAGCTAGCTTCTTGAACTCAGGTCCCCAGTCTCCAAGGTAATTATAATCCTGGTCAGAGTGTGTTGTGGCTGAATCCAGAGAACTGATAGATCCAGCTTCTGATCTATGACCCTCATAGGCATATGTCTGTAGGGAGTCATACGGGGGCACACTGGGGTCCAGATCAGCCTCTGTCAGTCTTTGTTTAATGAACTCCTGAACATCTATACTGTCAAGGCTTGAGGAGGGATGATGTCTGGGCAAAGGCTTCACTTCAGGACGAACATCCCTCCGGTATTTTAGCTCCTCAGCAGCTGATGGATTCCGCAGTGCTGTGATGTCAAATGCTTCTGTGTCTTCTTCTCCACCGCCCTCATCATCATATGTCACAACGTTTTCCCGGACATCTTCTTCTGAAATGATCAAGGGCTCCTTCTTGCTACGTCTTAGGGTGATGAAAAGGACCACGATTGCTAGAGAGAAAACTGCGGATATTAGAGTAGGTTTAAAGTTTACATATGAAGTAAGAAGATCTATACTAAAGAAAGAGCAGATACTAAGTCATGAATACAGGGGTGTAATATTTTCAGGCTAATATTAGTATCTGGGATCATTACATCAGGCACATGTCCTTAACAAAGGGTCACCAAACCTGTCCAATCTGGAGAAGAACATACTTGTATTCTTAACTGAGCAACGCCTTTGCTGTGTAATGTGTTACCTGAAGATAGATTACCATATCCCTGCAAAGCAGCCAAGAAATCTATACAGCTGTGTTTTGACACAGCAACATGCCAAAATGCAACAAGCTGAGACCACAGAATTAAGGGGAAAATTAACAATGCTCTCCTGAAACTACAAACTTCCAATACAGCCTCGTCTTCCAAAGAGTCAGTAAAGAGCACTCACACTCTTCTACTGTGTATTTTCTTTGCAGGGATTGCTGGGGTTTTTTGAGCCAATGATGAAATCTGCTAGTCAGATTGTTACAGATCTCATGAAGGACATAAAAGAGGATAATGTTCTTTCATTTAAATGAGAAATGAGTAACTAAGCCTGACATTTTTCAGAAGCATTGTTGAGGGCTTTCAGTGCTTCATTAAACCAAATATTTAGCATATATATTGAATTAAAATGTAAAAGGTTTATTTTTTCTCTTATGAATATTCAATCTTGTATGATAAAATACAAGATGATAAAATACATGTACTATTATACATTTTAAAACAGCTTTCTGACAAGGAAGTTCTGAAGTAAGCTGTGAGGAAAGTAGTCTTTAGAAAATGTAGAGTCTTTGGAAAAAAAGCCTCAAAATCTCCTATGTGCATCACACTGCAATTCCCATTATTTCTTGCCAACTCTAAAACACTGTAGAAAGGCACATAAGTAGTATAGAGGTATGCACCCAGCAAATTGTGCCTCTGCCAAAAAAAAAAAAAAAAAGAATATTAACTAATGGGTAACACTCAAATTGGCCTGGGGAAAAAAAAAAAGAAAAAGAGGAAAATGCACTTGCAATGGCATTTATCTAATGGAGTCATCTTATAGTCTCATATGTCGCTTGCCCCTGTGGATTATGTTGTGCATTGCTATCAGCTTATCCCACAAAGGTAATTAAGAAATGGCTTTTGTACAGTGCTAATGGTGCTTCTTACAGTGTGATGCATTTCAAAAAGCTTTCCTCATCTCTTTTCTATCATTTTTCACACTGTTCTAGGCATGGCATTAGAGTCAGTGGCTTTTTGAAATCTTTCCAATTTACAGAAAAAAGATCTGCAGTGCTAATTACTTGATAACCTCTGAAAAATAATTTCTAGTGGATTCTAGATATTCATGAATGTACTTTAAAGGCATTTTTCCCTATTAATTTTAGCTAAACCTTTCCCCTCTAATCACAGCTATGTGTTTCTAATTACCTCCTACTACCAGGCAGCCTCTGGTTCAAAACCATATCGTATTAAAAATTTCTGCCCTGTCATATTCAGGGAGCCAGTGGAAGGATAGTATTACTTAATAGTGAAAATGGCTTACCAAGAAGGATGACAACACAGAGCAGGATTGCGATTAAAGCTCCGGTGCTCAAACCGGCGGAGGAGAGGAAAGCTTCAGCATGGCAAGTTCTCACTCGTCCATCTCTCTCACACGCACAAACCCGGATTGTGAGAGTACTGCTGCTGCTGAGAGGGGGCACTCCACCATCAGAAATCAAAACGGGGAGGTAATAGATATCTTGAGTTGTTCGACTGTATCTCCTTCGTCTTGTGAGGATACTGGCTGTATTATCTACAATACCGAAATCAAAATACCATTTTAATGAAACATAAAATGAAAAACATTATTGACTCTTTGTCTCCTGTCAAGTAGAAGCCTGGGGCATCTTAAAACTAGACAGTCCTTATCTGTGAAAATGCTCAATCTAGAATTACAATTTGTTCAGGAAGCATCTGTGGCCAATGGAGGAAAAAGAGCAGGCAGGGGAAAGTAATCAGCATTACATAAATACAATTAGTGAAGCTCATGTACTTTTCTTGAAGTCTAACTGGACTTTGACAAACATTTTGGGCCCAGTTTGCAAGCATTTTAATCCCATGCCATGCTGTTCGTTGTATATGGACATTTGTAAATGTGAATACCTGGAATTCTGAGAGTATCTGTTGTGGAATTCATCCACAACATAAAATCCTCTTAATTCTCTGAAGAATGTTAAAAGGTCTTTAGTGAAAGTTAAAATAAGACTTTGATGTTCTACTGTTTGTGACAGGTTTTATAGATCAAGTGAGCTTTCAGAAAACATCTGAAATGACAGCGCCCAAAGACTCATGCTGTGGAGAGGTCAGAAGGAAGAAGGGAAGGGAAGAGGGATGGAGGAAGGAAAGGGAAAAGAAGGGGAAAAGAGCAGATATTACATGTTCTAAACTCATATAGATTAAAGGCAAGTAAGCAAAGGGGAGATAGTGATCTAAGATTTTGCCACTATTATGTTACCTACAGGTCCACCTGGCATATATTACAGTCAATGAGAATACTAATGCTTATTACACACACATTGCAAGAACATTTATAGGCACTAATTAGGATAGTAAACTGCCACCCATATCCCTTTAAGTCCAAGAAATTAAGCTGCATAAAGACAGTGCAGGGGAAGAGGTGCTATGATAATATATAGTTATATCTTATTTTCATATGCGTAAAATGTAAATAATTTTTTCCCCTCAGCACCAATACTGCCACAACAAACTAAAGTCTGAGTGGTCACCTAGAAATCCCACTGAAGTCACTAGACGAGTGCAACACTCCCCCTTGCAATTTTTAGCATGTGTACTTATCAACAGAAAGAGAAAGTGATTTCAAAGAAGTGACAGTTCTAAGGACAATTATATTTCACGTTACAACAAATGAGAAGATGACAATCACACAACAAAGTTATCCAGAAATAATACCTTAAAAACCTAAGGATATGTTCAAGGACTCAGCTTGAAATGTAATTCCCTATTGGTAGTAAGTGACACTATATCCACGAGCTAAGCATTAACAACTGTCATGTCTCTCATCCCAAAAGAAAAAAATTCTCAGATCTTATACTGCTAAATCCAAAAGGTGACAGCAGATGTTATTACCAATACTAAGATCAGTCTTTCATTTCTGCTTAATATGCTACTTGACTTCTGTTACGGTGTCTACAAGCCCCAGATGCTTCAGTTCAGCTACCTTGACCCTATAAGTAAGAAAATCCTACAAAATTTTGTCCATGCGAATCTTCCTGGGTCCATACCCATAGAAGACCCAGTGTTCAAATCTGAGCAGGAAAGCAAAGCCTCCTCCTTCCATCTTCTGGCATAAATCTAAAAAGAGTGAATGATCCAGTATCACCATACTGCTACAGAAGCAGCAGCAAAGAGGCAGGCTGAAAAGAAAAGCATCAGAGACCAAATGTAATGAAGAAAAACTGAAGATTCCTGAGAGGAATCTAGCAGTAATGACAGAATTTAAGCACAGAAGACTATTGGCAAAGATGTTAAGGAAAGAGCGTTAGATGTTAGCATGTATGCTGTAAGGATAACTGTGGACAGATGGGGGAAAAATTGTGAGGACAATTAATAAAAAATGTGAGAAAAAGAAAAAGAAAAGACCAAATTACAAAATGGACAAACTAGACAATTCAAATGTTACAGGAAAAAAAAAAACTGAGTAAAGCTGTAACTAAACCGTTCTTCTCTGGGGTGGAAGGTCTTGCTAAACAAGGAACTGACATTTTTATACCACATAAAAAAAAAAAAACCCATAATTTTTTTTTCTTTTAACGTTGTATTTGTTTTTTCAACATTAAGTTGTTTTTCTTGTATTACTAACATCATAGAATTAAATATTAGTATAATTCACAATTTTAGGCAAAGAAGGAGCCAGAATCAAATTTTTAATTTCAAATATTTGCCATAGTGAATTTATGTTTTGTTTGTATTCTCTTGAGTAATAACTAGATTTCTGTAGAAACAAATGTTACATGACGTACCAAGGAGAGTCTGTAACATCATACACAATTATAAGCATTCTCAAAGAAACAATGTAAAGCTTTTCCTTCAATGCAATTTCACAAATTTGAACAGAAATAAAAAGTATGATCATAATCTTTTGGGCACTGGCATGGAAAACTTCTGTTCCCAGTATCATCAGAGGTGTTAATACTCACCATTACTTTCACTATTACAGAGTTATATATAGTAACTCAGTGCATGCCTGTGTGTACATATAAATAAAATACTGGGAAGTAACTCAGCTCTCATGTACTATTCTTTCTCATTAAATCTTTTAGAATATTTTACAAATGAGGTCTTTAATATTTTTACAGAGAAGGAAACTACATCCAAGAACTGATTTTTGAAAGTCACTGAGAGTCAAGAATATGATCAGTAGAATATGATCAAAGCTAATGATTTTGGCATAATACAGAAAGGATTCTGTCTCTTATGTTCTAGGAAGGTCTCTACTCTTGAGGACAATTTTATGTAAAGGTATGCTGACAAAATGAATAGATAATAAATGTTTAGCCAAACTGCAGTTCCAACTGCAGCACCCTCATCACTATTCTGATGTTCCGAGTTTCCATGTTTCGTTTACATTCCTTATCAAAAACTGCTGGAGGACCCATTGAGAGAAGAGCTAGAAAGACAGCAACTTTTAAGAGAAGGATCCTGGCATGAAAGGAAAAAATCCCACAAACTGTAAAAGCTATAGGCAGCCAAGTATGAAGACAGACGCTGATGACCTAGGAAAGCATTTACTGTGGGGAAATAAAATAAAATAAAATAAAATAAAATAAAATAAAATAAAATAAAATAAAATAAAATAAAATAAAAAGTTATATCAACAAAGCTAGTTTGCAAGGGAGGAGAGGAGTCATGGACTGAGAAATTCCTCTGATACCTGAAAAATAGATACAGCAGATAGACAGGGAAGACAAGCGTATAGGATACCAGCAATAACACTAGGATGATGAGAACCACAAACCTGATTCTTCTAGGCCTGGAAGAAAAGACCTTTTTATCTCAACAGATTTAAACTGTGAACTTCACCCCTGAGAAGTATGATATGAACCAGGACTTGCTGGAGATGAAAGGGCTGATTTCTAAGGGCTGAGCTAACAACTCTAACATAAGGAAAGAAAGATTTATCTGATTCCTTGTGGTGCACATTGCCCCATTTGATGATGTAAACTTTCTCATATTGGGGCTGTGCTTTGCAGACATGGCAATTAGAACTTAAGATTCATCTCAGGTAGGTTTGAGGTTACACCTGGGAAATTCTGCATGGTTCCAACACAGCAGCTCTTCACACTCTGAAGATGTGGTCGTTTATTAAGCCAGACTGCACACCGTATACGAGGCTGTTATCACATTCCTCTTTCCATCATCTGTGTCCTTTTACATTGAGCTTCTGAACTCAGAAAAGAAAGGAGGGCGCAAGAAAATCAAGGAAGCCGAGATACAATGATTAACACCATGGAAGGTGACTACTGGAGCACTTTGGAGGATACTTATTTATTATTCACAAATTGAGAATTCCTTTGACATGTTATACATTACAGTCAGATGCAAGAGAAATGGAAATAAAAAAATAAGAGTAAAAACCTGTTTATAGCTTAAGGCATGTTTTAATTTTCAGCTCTGCTAATATCAGCAGTTCAAATTCTATAAATTTTCTGGGAAGTCATAACTAATTAAAACTAAAGAAAATATATTGGAATGATTTGCATTTCTTATATTTCTAAAGTGAGAGCAGTTAATTTGTTTATGTGGGACTATATTGATAGCCATTTCTGTTTTATTTCTTTACTGGTAATTCTTGTAAGTATTTTTTTCTCTTTTGCTGCTTTCAAGCTATTGCCAATGGGCAAAAAGCTATTGCCAATTTTTAATTCAGTGGGTAGCAAAAATGAAAAGCAACATAGAAGACTTTCTGGGCCTGAAACATAGATATTTGCTTATGGGTTGGTTTGTGAAACACCAACAGGTAGCAGCACTGAAAAGAAACACATGAGGAACCTAGCCTATACACTATGCACTGTCACCTGTCTGATCAATCTTAGATCCAACCTTTTTAAATCAAAAAATTATCAAAGATGTTCAGAGGCCTGAGGAAGAAAAGCATCTCCCTCTACAGTAGCTAGGCCTGTTTTTCTGTCCTTTGTACTCGTGGAAGAATTCCTTTTTTAACTTCTGTATGTTGATTCAGTGATAATACCTTCTCAGGCATTCAACTCATTTACAGTAAGAGCACTTCTGTGGACTGCCCTTACAGTCACCATGTACAATGCTAACTTTGCACTTTCTCAGATATCATTTCTCTTAAGTTACAACTTGTCTTTACAGGATGATATTTCATGGAAGGGCAGTAGTAACTTGCAATACTACATAACCAGAGCAAGCATGCCACTTCAGTGTAAATGGAGGCTGGAACTATGTAGCTGTTTCCCACTCATGCTGGGTTACAAAGTGGGGGTTTCAACCTGACCTTTTTTAATGCCACTTCAGACGCTCTAGAGCAACTCAGACATGGTCTGGTATCTGGCATGCTTATTTGCAATGTTAAAGCCCTAAAATCAGTTTACTGGCCTGCTACAGACATCTTGTGCAATATGGTTGGAGAGAAGATTTTTGCACGTAACAGGGAAGAGAGATAAACAGGAACTTCTGCAAGGGAATTCACGCTGGGACAGGATGATTTACTCTCTGGAGGTTGCTCTCTTCTGAAATAACAGCAATGTTAAGTAGAAATTATCTTTTTTTTTTTACTCATTTTTGACCTGTGACACAGGAAAAATGTTAATTTGCATCATAGGCATGGGTAAATGAACACATTACACATTTCATTTTATACAGATGGCATTGAACTCATTGTGCTCCAGATCTACAGAAAACCAGGTCTCTGCTTCTGTGGGTATTAAAATATCTTGTGGCATAAGATTAAGAAAAAGGAATCTCCAAAGTGGTTATAGCAGAAAAATGTCCTACCTTTGTTCCAATTCCAGAATATTCTCCATCACTGGGCAATTTTCAAAAGGCCAGAGCTTTGAGAAAAGTGGGCAGAGGGGAAAAATAAAACTGCAAATATTTTTGTGAAATGAAACCTTTGTCCTGAAGAAATAAAAGGGGAACAAATGCTAAGCTTTCTCAAGGGAGTTGTTCTTCCTTGAAAGTAAGGTAAACTTTGTCTACTTTCAGAAGTCAGCAGTCTCAATTTATTAAAGTAAGAGAATGTACAAATCTTACTGGCAGTGTTGGGTGAGTGTGCACAGTCTCTGCACAAACCCTCACCGTCCACAAAATTTACAATACCCACTGGAGCATCCATGGTAGACTGCGTATCTTGTGACAAAAAATATCACCAGCAAAACAGTGCTTTACAGTGCATAAAATTCATAAATGTTCTTTTGCACCTATGTGAACTGTTCTCTGAGGTTCAAGCTTTTGCCAGCTCCCTGAAAAGTATTGTGTAACTTCTGAAAGAGGTCTCTAACAGGTACCAAAATGGGCAGAAAGAGGGAATGAATTTTGTAACTTTAGAGGGAGAGACAGGCTATGCAAATGTGTGCGTCTATATATTAACAGTTAGGGTTATCATAACGATGACATACGCTCACATGCATTTGCCATCAAACTAATAAATTTTGACAAATATATCAACTGTTTTTTAAGCAACTGGATTAATATTATGATTCTTTCTGGATAAAAAAAAGTACATTTTTTTAAATTCAGTACTTAGAAACAGCTCTATTGTGAGGAAGTTCTTTCATCTTTCCTCTGATTCCCCAACAGAAGGTGGTTTTAGTTTCATATTGCCCTGGCAAATTTTTAAGGAGACATCCACAAGCGTATTTCTGATTAGGCAAAATGTGTAAATCTGAGATATTACACAGAAGTGAATAAAGCATTACAAATTATCTATGATAACATCCTGAAAAAAAACAAAGTGAGAAAAACACAGTCAACAATGAACTGAGTTATGTAGCAGCTGAACTGCAACATAAAAGCACCTCCAGATTAAAAAAGTATTTGGCTGCTCAGGTTTTCATAGACATTGCAACATTTTTCTAGACAGAATAAATTGTAAACAGCCCTGCTTTCATTAAAAAGTGTTCATAAGTACAATTCCCAAACAAATAAAAAGGCATTTTCCCTAGGTTTGCTTTCTAAAATTGCAGGAAATGATTACAACTTAATGTGTTTTCTCTGTATAGCAAAGAAATTCTGTTGCAGCTCTTGTTCTGTCTTGCTTACATGTGTACAGACACTGCATCATTTTGTTGGCTGTCCGCTTGTTCATACTCTTAAGCCTTTACTCTCTCCGAATAGTACTTTGCCAGTATATAAAAAAAAGTCAAACAGCAACAAAGAATCTACTGTAGCTTCAGAATCCAGTCAGTAGGGAAAAAGGTATAATATTCTGTCTGTTCCATTTTTTTCTTTAAAATGAAAATTGTACACACTAACAGAATCCAGAAGGTGATCCCAGCAGCTCTTAGGTTCTGCTGGACTGCATATCTGGTATAGCCCTGTGGCTGTCTCCCGACCTACATTTCCCTGAGGGTTTTAAGCTCTGCGTTATGAAGGTGCATATTCAAAGGCCGGAGCTTTAACACTGTGGATTGAGTAAAGGCACAAGTTCAGGCCCAAGAAATAAAAGTTTTACGGGTCATATGATCAATTATCTGGACTGACACTTTAATATCTATTTCCTTCTCAAGCCATAGAATTTCATTGACCTGAATCACACATGTGCTGAGATTGTATACTGCTGCAGCCTATACAGGTAGGTAGGGACAAACTAGGAAATCTTATGCTTGTGCAGGTCCTCTAGATTTCAGTCAACGTGAATAGATGTAAGCATTAATATTTAAAGGTCCAATCCACTGCTGCAGTCTTTTGATCTTGTAGCTCTGCTGATGATAATGGAGTAGGGGAACATTCATGCAACAGTGTATTTGGGCTCAAAGAGCAGAATTCTGTTGTTCTGGGTTATGAAAACAAGGGAAGAAAACATCTACTGAGATTTTTGTGAAATGAAACCTTTGTCATGAAGAAATAAAAGAAGAGGATGACTGGATCCAAAGATGCCTGTGAGAGAAATACAGCTTTGCAGTGACAGATACAGCTACCACTGACTACCCCTTTCAATGTGACTTTGAGATTTTGGGGTTTATCATTCTGCAAAACACTAATGAAAACTCTCTAAGGCAATCACTGTAGCTTTTTTCTTTAACAAACATAACATAACAAACAAACCCCTCCAAGAATGCCAGCCTTTATAGAATTATTAAATCAAGAAGTAAAAATAGCAACTATCTTGTGTTAAGCATTGATTCTTTTTAACAGCTGATGCTCAAAACCAAGAGTTTTCAAAAGTGCAAACTTGTCACAGACATAAGAAAAGCCTCTTCTGCGTACCATCTCTCAGCTATTTCCTAGAATAGAAAGCAACAGAAATTCCATTTCTGAATAGGAACAGATGATAAATAGGAAAGTTGTAATCTAGATAACTGGATATATATGTACTTTATACATGTTTCACTGGTATTTTACATATAGATTGTACCACAAAGAAAAGGTCCCAATAAAGGGCAGTATTTAAACAGTGCAATCATAGGGTCATGTGCTGAACAAAATAGTTACAATGCTTTTAAGATAAATTTCTTGTGATGATTTGAGTTAAACTGTCATTGTTTTAATTATATGGGCAAATTGGAAATTGCATTTGTGGAGTCTCTATGCATAGAAGTTTTATGCGAGATGCTACAGGAAGTGCATACTTACTTTTTGTATCTCCTTAGGTGAAATAAAACCATAATGCACAACAGGCCTTTCCTTAAAGAACTCCTTTTCCAGTTCCTTCCCCTACTTCCCCTTGCCAAATCCAACTTTGGATAGTCTGAACACTGCCTTCTGCTGTTGGTGAAGTTACTGCTCACTGCTCTTGGGGAGGTAAAAAGAAAGCAGCAAGTACTTACTGCTGCATACTTATAACCAAAGCGTGACACTGCCCCATTAGAGATTTATGAGAAGTTCTTGCACCATCTTATAAATCTGTGTAGGTAAATAACTTACGTTGACATTCAGACCTTAAAGTATAACACAGTATTTTCCACTGGTAATAAACACATACAATACAGATCCTGATTAAAATATGTTCAAAACCATAAACCATCTACCTCATCATGAAACACAATTTTAATAGAGGTACTGAAAAGCACACCTTGATGTAAGTATCTTGTACTGAAATGAACACGGTCATGGGTCTCCCACATGAGATCACAGTCCAATACTCAATGACTTTATTTGAATCTTAGACTCAAATACAAAAATACACAACAGTACACTTCCTTTATTTCAGGAGCAACCCTCTGGCTTTTCCTATAATGCTCCATCATGATCCGAGTGGAACTGAATCTGTGAAAGGGCTGGAGTCATCATTTAAGGTATATTTTTAATATATGAATTAGTCCTTCGAATATTATTAGTTTTTTAATATTGATAGATGCTGGATTGATCTCTTCTGGAACCAGAATATGAGGGTCATGAATCTAGTTCAAACAAATTGCGTGAGTTGATTTTTTTTTTCTGCTGTAAGTATAGTTAAATATTGGAACAGATTCTTTAGGAAGATTATGCAGTCTCCTTCCCTGAAAGGTTTTACAAGCAGATAAAAAAACATCTGTAAAGAATAGTTCAAACATTACGGTATGTACCGTATGTACCAATGATGGTGTTAATGCTTCTCAGTCATTATAGATGAGTAGTGACCTGTAAGATCTCAGAAGGTGTTCCATGGCACTACTGCAAACATATAACTGTAAAATAAAGCCACCCCCCACACACACTTCCACACGTGCATACAAACAAAACCACATAACACACATACACAAAAGCTCAAGAGGAAAGCTACAGACAAGCATTTAAAGTTTATTCTCATTTTCATCAGGTTGCAAAATGGAAACCATGAGGCAATACTCAACCAATAGTAAGGCTGATTTGGGGTCTTTTTGCAAAGGCTGGATGGTTCTTTGATTCACAAAGTGTTCAGAGACACCCGGCTGGGTGACTCTGAAGGCCCTTTTCCTTCTGGGCCTATGTGCTATGAATTTCTGATTGTACTTTTTAGGCACACTTTGTTAGGAAGGGCATGAAGCAATACATTATCATCAGGGAAGCACTGAAGGGCTGCTCTTGGTGTCATATCTGTAAAAGTAAGCATCAATTCAACTTTCTATGCCCCTTAAATTCTTATTTTCTCCTTTAAGCAATTAACTGGCAATAGCCTTGACAGTACCCACTCAGTGCTGTTCACCTAGAAATAGACCAAATTCCCAAAATCTTTTTCATTAATCCACTTTTAAAAAACATTCCTGAATGTATGAAGTATAAATGCTAAAATAAAAAGGAATATAAAACTAAAATGTAGTATTGGATTATTCATAGTTCGCAATATGTTGTATACACAACGTCCTTGATCTCAGCCAGTTCTGTGATGACAGATTACAGATTTTCCCCTCTGTCAAGAAACACATGGAAATTTTTCTGTCCAATGAGACATCCCAGACAAAAGAGAGACCCATTTCTTTGAGATTTATGTGTTTGATTTACCTTCATTGTCCCTTAGAGTAAAGTTGGGATTCAAAGAAAGCCCTTCATCAAGGGAAAAATGGAATCTTGCCCCATTTGCAGAGTTATCTTTGTCAGTTGCAGTGATAGTCTGAATTACCTGAAATAAAAATCAACAGTGAATGTGTTGAAATTTGAACTTGGCCCAAAGAGTACCTGACCTCAGCAGGATGCTCAAACTTAGCCTATTTTAATTTTCTACTTGACTGCTGCTAAAGTCAACTGATGAAATGACTGAGCCATTAGCTTGATTTCTCTAGCATGAAATATTTTAGTAACCACACTTCAGAGCTAGATAAAAACATCTAAAGCATCTATATTTTCTGACACTCTGATATGCTCAGGACCTGGTACAGAGATTTTCACCACCTGCATTGCATCCTGGTGACTTTCAGAATTACCGTTTACTTAAACATCTGTTTTTATGGAGCCAAAATTCAGGCTGAACAAGGACAGCCTACGCAGAGCATCATCTGCTTGCCATCCCAGTAATTAGATGCAGTTCAGTATTGGCTAGGAAAAAAATGGCAGCTATATAATACCAGCTCTCTGTTTAAAATTCCTTTTAAGAATCAATTTTAAATTCCCAGCGAACAGAACAGGAACAACAGCAGCCACTCCTGGTTTTAGCTTGGTTTGCTCAAAAGGAACAGAATTACATGTAGCAACCATGTACGCGGGAAGTATTTTTGAAAGGTAGGACATTTGCCTTCGAAAGCTCTGGTGGTTTTTAAAATTTACTTTCAACTAAAACTGAGCTAAGCTTTTGGAATGTGTGACCAAGCAATATTTCTACCTCTGCTTTCATTTTCATGCTGGGTCTGGAAGCTCAAGTGCTAAAGTAGAATTTAATAAAAGTTGTTCTTGTGATATAGGCAGTGAAGCCCACACAGACTGCTACACAGAGCTGATAGATATCCTGAGGGAAACGTAAAAGGAGGAGGGAAAGTGTTCTTTTCATGAGGATTTTTCTGTTCCGTGTTCAGCTGTAGTCTGGACTGAACCTGAAGCATAAACAGCACGGGCTCAAGTGGTCTGGTCTGTTTTAAAACTAAAAGACAGCACACAGTTATCTACCTCTCTTCATGTAAGAGAAGCAAAACAAATACATTTTAAAGCCAACAGAGTACAAAGCTTATTCCATGGACTATATAAAATATAGTGCATTATATTGACCATACACACCTGAGACAATTAACAATACTGATGAAAATTGCTAAGAATATTTTAAAAGTTTGTTGAACTGTAGCAGAAAAAGATCCATATGAAACATCTGTAATCATGCAGTTTACCAAAGTCATGGCAATACTGGTGAAAAAGTTTGGCAAAAGCTAATTGTTCACTATAGAATTTTGCAAAGGTGGTATATCTGTTATCAAAATAACTACCATGTAAAAACAGAAATAGAAGAGTATCTTAGGTAGATAAATTTAGTTAATAATGTTGAAATGGTATGAGGCAAAGAAAGACAAAAACAGTTGATGGAAGAATATTTTCAAGAGAATCAGTTCCTCTTATTACTCAAATACTAAAAATACTGTTAAATACCATACATAGCTGTAAGAAATTCAGGTAAGATCTTAAAAAAAAGATACGAATTTACTAACGTCCTTTTTGTAAATCCTCAGTGCTGTTTATCAGTGATATGGAAGTCATTTTGCCATGCACCTTCAGCTTTTATTTGACAGCCTAGTAGATAAACTTTTGTCCTGTTGCCCTCTTACATAAAACGTTCAGTGACATTTTACAGAATCTTGTTTCAAGAACATGCCATTTTGCAACAAAAATACCTTTGATCAAGGCCTCAGTGCCTCAAGACTAGTCTAAAATTTATTTGTTTTTAAGCCTAATTTTAAAACTCAACAAAATATACTGTCTACATTCCCTGCTTTCACACATGGAAATTCAAGTAACCCCTGAATTCAGCAACGTATGTACAAAGTATAGCAGCAGATGCTATAGAAATCATGCTTTTCCATGTGGAAAATAGACATTGTATGTGTAGTAGGACAGGTCAAAATATTTTTTACAGAACTGTTTCTAAACAGGAAGATCACACTCTTTCAGAAAAGGCTCTTGCTTTATAAGGAAAAGATTCCTAGGACATTTATTGAGACATGAGGAATGAAAGTGTGTGTCCTCTTGACACCCAAATGTACTGTTAACCCTTTTCTAATTACTAAGCCAACTAATTAATGGTCTATTAGCAGATGTTAACATGCACCTTACCAAAGCTGATTAAAATAAAAATGTAGACACAGAACCGCAGTTGATAAGTAAAGTAGACTGAGTAAAACTTACTTGATAGCACTAAAGTGATGAAACTGAAGGGTTGGGCTATTTTTTTTTTTTAAAAAGGCAAGAGTTGGAGAGAAAACGAAGAATTTCAAGAATGGAGGAGAACTAATTGAATAGGATAGAGAGCAGGTACTAAATTCTACTCAGATCCTTTCCAGAACTGAATCAATAGACAACTAAATATACACACGACAAACTTACAGTAGAGGCGTTCCTTGCCAGCTAACATTGATTTCCTTTGGCTATTAGAAATAACAGCATCCAGGCTGAGGTAGCTCATGCTGGCAGCACAATATTTATACACCCTGATTCTGAAGAAGTTCTTTGTGTGTGTGCATGTGCACATACACACAGCTGTGTGTTAATTTACAGTGACAGACAGTGTCAGGGAAATGACATTTCACTACTATCACAATGTGTTTCTATTATCCCCCTGAAAAGCACACAGAAAAAATGTTATCTTTAGAGAGCTATAGCAAATATGAGTAGCAGATTGAGTCAGATATTTTAATAGGTTTGCACTCTGCCAGGACAAACACTGAACTTGGAAACATTCAGAAAACTGTCAATGCTTCACTCTTCACTTTCCAGAACAAAGCATTTAAACTTTCTTTTACATTGCAATTTGCTCCCATTGTCTTAAAAATAATAAAACAAATTGCACCTGAAGCAGAGGAAAATTTCATTTGAAAATTTACTTTGTGGAAGATTTCAAAATTTCACCTTCCTACATTGGCTAAGTTTCACAATCATTCACAAAATCAGTATATTTCTAGAAGTCAGAGTTCTCCAAGACTGGATACCACCTGAGATCAAATCACAGCTGCTTTATCTACTTTAATATTTAATATCTACCAGGCTTCACCTGGAAGCTGTTGGAGATACTAACTTTAACTTCTCAACAAGGTGACTGCTAAGGGAGTAAAGCTGCCGCTTCAGTGTGGAAATGATCATCCTCTCACAAGCATTTTCTATTTGACATGCCTTAGGGGGGGTTCATTTAAGCACTTAAGTCCCTAAATTTTATTGGCTTTTTTTTTTAAATGTAAATAAATTAAACTGTGGAGGGAAAAATAAGCAGGAGACAGAGGCTATGCAATTAAATGATACTGTGATTTCTCTCCACAGAAGCCTCTTCTGAAAATAAACGAGCAAACAAAAAAAGTCTTCCAATGACAAACTACTGGTTAGTTTAGTTTGCACATAATAAATTCAAAATAGATGTGCAGAGGAAAGAAATAAGGACTCTTACAGAGCAGTGCAGGGCTGGAGCCCAACCTCAAAGCACTAGTGAAGCAGAAGTACCCGGCAGTACCTGACAGGATTTCTTCTTTAGTGATAAATCTTATGAATCATTCCCACAAGATGATGGATAACTCAAGAGTAAATACTGCCTTTTCAGTGATTCAGCACCATCCAGCTGGGCATGCTTTTTAGCATATGGAACAAGCTTGCCTTTTTCTGTAATCCTTGTTTATTTGTCCCTCTTTAATATTGAACACTATCATGTTCTTTCTTAAACCAGACAGTAAGTTCTTCTGAGTAAGAGCCAGGCACTTTTGTATTTTGTTTTTGCTTTTTGTACAGTGCAATGGTATTACAATCTTTTCTGAAGCCTTGTGCAATGCAAATGAAAATTAGTGCATGTCATGTATGTAATGGAGTCCTGTTAGTTTAAGAATACAACAGCATGCTGATCCAGCATTTCATATTAAACTACTGCTTGTAGAGTCCTTCATGGTAGCATTAATCTTGGGTGTTAAACTGCAATGCTGCTGAGGTCAGGAGTCATTCACGCTTGCAACAGTAGCTCAGAAAGAAATACAGCACTGACCCAAATCAGGAGCAAATGCTGTTACAGGAAAACTTATTTTATCCTTTAAACACCTCATAAATTTCCATTAGCAAAGCTACTATTGGAGAGTTAAAACTATGCCAGTAAGAAACATCAGCTACTCACCAACACCCCCAGAAAACAGAGCATTTCTGAGCTAGCTTCACTGCCTGCTTTGGCTTATTAATTATAAAAAAATAACAATTACTGTTAAATTATATAATTTTTAAAATATCAGAATACATTGAAAGCAATTGCAATTAATGTTTAAGAGATTTTATCTTCTTTCTTTAAATTAGTCTTTTACAAGTTCTACTTCTATATTTGGCTTTATTTGAGGTTTTCAGAATATTATTTTTACTTTAATAAGCATGTTAATGAGAGAGATTCAGTTGACAAACCTACTTAGATTATCAAAGGCTTTAAGTGAGGTACCTCAATAAGAGCGCTGAAGAAAACCAGGCAGCCATGAGATAAGAGGGAAGGCCCTTGCACAAATAATTGCTCCAAAGGCAGGAAATCGGGTCTCTTCTATAAACTGGCTATTCCACAAGGAGAGGAAGACACAAAGATTTCTTGTTCCACACAGATTTATGTTGGGCCACTTGTTGGTCTGTGTAACAATAAATGTCTTACGAAGAGTATGAATAACCAGCCCACCAAATCTACTTAATGATACTGAGTTCTTCAAGGAAGAAAAGCGGAGGGCTGACACTAAAGACCTTCCAATACTCAGTAGCCAGGCAATACAAAGCCACATGAAATTCGTTATACACAGACATAAAGTCTTAACTTCACATACATGATGATGATCTCTGAGCTGGCCATTACTTTTAATGATATCCGTGTTGACAGGCAGCTTTTGCATTCAATGCTTACTAGAGGTTAAAAAGCAAAGCCACTGTTAGAAATTGCCAGGAAAGGAATAGAGAACAAAGCAGAGATCATCATATACTATGAAGCATAAACTATGACAAGAATTATTAAACCACTGCATACCTGCATCTTGACTCGTGATTCCCCATCTCAGGGTGAATAGAGGAATTGGAGAAAGTTTAGAGGAGGACAAGATGAATGATCAAAAGTCTAGAAGGGCTTTATCATGGCTTGTCCAAGTTAAGTAGGACTCTTCAGTCTGGACAAGAGACGGCTGAGGGGCAATGTGCTAGAGATTGATGAATGGCACAGAGATAATAAATAGGGATCAACTGCACTTCTTCGCTCTTTTCTCTAAACGCAAGAACTGGTACATATCGACTGAAGGTAGCATGGGAAGATTAAAAAAAAGAAAAAATGAAGCTGGTAGGTCTTTCACAAACATGCAATTAAACTGTAAAATGCCTTGCTGCATGAGGCAGAAGATATCAAAAGTTCATGTTTGTTGTAGGAAAAGCTAGACAGATTCATATAAGATGGTTATTAAAGGATTATTAAAAACACAGAAACCATATTTGGATCAGGAAATGATCTGCAAACAATCTGACACCAAGGAAGTACATGGGTTAAGTATCATACATGCTTGCCATGTTCTTACACTGCTCTTTAGGTGTCAGCTTTTGGCCACTGTTAGAATCAAGATAACTTGGCTTAGCCTATAGTCTGATGAAGTACAGTGGTTTTATAGTCCTAACGTTAAAAACAGTACTATGCCATTACACATTTATGTACACGTTATGTACGCTTTTAAAGATTTGATGAGAAAACTGTTATTACTAGTAATATATTCCTCGGGAAAGATATGACCTCACAACTGAAACTTGCAACCTGTGTAATAATGCAAAACCAGTATAGAGCGCTGGATAAAAGCTCAATCTATGCAAAAAAGCAAAGGCACTTGGTAGAACTGTCAAACCATGGACTGCGATGAAGTGCATCGATCACAGGAGCAGTGGCTGGAATGCAATTCAGCTATTCAGTCTCAGTTCTAACCCTCCCCGTGCTCATAGCTGTGAAAACCCTTTCAACATCTTTTCCATAATGACCCTGCACAGATGACAAATGCAATCAAGATGCAAAAAGTGAGGATGGCAGCCATGTTAACCAGCCATTTCACTGAGCTGTATTGGAAACCTTGCTACCATGTGGCACTTAGATGACAGATGCTAAATCTGCTTCATCCATTTTATTCAGGATAGTGGCATGTCAAGTTCCATCACTCGCCTGACAAGATTAATGTTTTGCCTGTCTTTACTGAAGATAGTCTGGGTATTTTTTTTCAGCTACAAGAAAGATATATTGAACAAATTCCCAAATCTTCTCCCTTCAGCCTAATGTAGTTAAAAAGTTGAATCAAATGTGAAATATAAAAATGAAATCAGAAGGAATTATGATGTGTTCCCCAAATCAAAATTCTTACATAGTGGCATTAACAAATACAGTAATTCTTCTTTCTCACTGCGAGAAAGACAACTATGAGAGTTACCTGTCCAGGCTTTACATTCTCACAGACAACTACATCATACTCTCTGGCGAGCTCTGGAGGGTTGTCATTGATATCCAGGATTCTAACACCAACTGGAACATGGCTCACTAGCCCAGGATTGTCTGAAAAATACACAAGGGGGTATTAAGCCTTTTGAAATACTCAATATTCTGCGACGTCTTCAATTTAAACATCATTTCTTAACAAAATAACTGGATGAGAACGAGATACAGCTGCAGAAATTTCAGTAGCAAGATACTAAAATATGTTGTTTACTGTGCTTCATTAACTGTTTTGAAAAATAATCCCCTCAAAAGACTGGAAAGTATGGTATGAGTCTTAAGTCACTGTTATATCAATAAAAATGCAAGTTACTCTGGAACAGAAGCCAGAGAAAGCTGCTGGAGTTCTCGCATACTCTCACACTGTATGCTAAGAAATGATCAATTGCTTTGTAACAAATGTGAAAGTGTCATCACAGTGTTGAATAAATGGTAATATGAAAAATATTAAAAACTTTTTCTTTTTCTCAGTCCCTTAAAGTGTTTAGAAGATAAAATACCAAAACAGGAAGAAAACAAGAAGGCATAGGCACATATAAACCCTTCGCAAGCTTGAGTTCAGCTTCCTCACAAGTTATTATGCTATTATACAAAGTAGTTGATGAGTCTTGCTTCAGCAGTGACATACCAGTAAGAAAACGATGTTGAAGTAATAGTGCCTCAGGCTATGATATATACTTTTGTGAGAGCTCCCCTTCAAAAAAAGTTCACCCTCAAAAAGCACAATAAGTAGAATCCGTTCCATGATAAAATCCCCTTGTTCTCAGTAAGAAAATTTTACTTTGTTCAAAGAATTATGTATTAAAACTTTTTATAATTAGCTAAAATACAGCTTCTGAAGTCTGTGTAAGTATCAATGTTAGATGACAAACTTCATTTTACCTTCACCAGTTAAATGAAACTACCTGAAAAGACAGAAAAGTTGATCTTTCAAACACAACAAGATGGAAGAATGGGGTCTTACAGATTGACATTTTAAAAGTGTATGTCCCTGTGTGCGCTCATGAGAAGAAAAAAAAAAAAAAGAGAACATTAGTAGTCTAAATGTCTTCCCCTTGGTTATTTTGATCTTAAATAATCCACATCATGTTTCTGTCAAAAAGGGTCATTTGAAAATGCCTTAGATTTGTCACAACTTTAATGGCCTCTGCTCAGAATTCTGAAAAATATTGATTAGACACATATTTGGCTTCAAAGGCACCAGTAACGTAGCCTCCCACTGAAAGAATATTTGAGAATGTTGAAGTTTCTTTTGACAAAGTGAGAGATTTATCCTTCTCTGTTTTCATCTGGGATACTAGTCAAAGAGCCTGGGGCTTAGAAGTTCTCTTCAGTTTTTTTCACATCTTCTTTTTAAGTAATATATCTATGTTCACCTGATGATTTTAATTCACTTCTGGAACTTAATTATCCCCATAAAATGGGAATAGAAAGGAGATCAAAAAAGTCAACAGAAAAGGAAGACTTGGATAATATAGGAACCTTTATCCAAATAACATTAGCATCAGAAGTAGAAAAATATACTCAGAAGACATTTATAGACTTGAAAACTATTTTCTTGCTGAAATTTTCCTTGGCTGTTGGTATTTTCAGGTTTACCTTGAAACTATGAATATCTTTGTAACAGCTGAACTAAGGGACTAAAGTAGGCTCTCTCAATTATATTCATGCAAGACTGAGGCTTTCCATTTCTATCTGGAAAAAACTTTAATGGAAAACTTTGAGGAATGTTAAAATGCTAGGAATATATGAAGTGAAGGTGAGAAAGAATGACACTTGGCCCTTCACTAAGCAACTGGGAGAAAGGAACCATTCATCTACCTTTACTCTTATTACTGAAGGAAGCAATCATCTCTCCAGGAGACCCTCTGCAGTATGAGTATTAACACAAAAAGATGTTTCGTCCTTCCCTGGAAGTAGGTCATGAGATTGTGCAGAACAGCACAAGCACTAGAGATTGCATATTTCTTACTGCTCACTGAAATAGAGCTTACAAACTCATTTAGGTAACTTCCTCTGTCAATGTTATCAGACAATCCAATTACCAAAAATCCTGCAATTACAATTACAGAACATGGTATCTAGCAACAGATGATCTAGAGATGATCTATGACTCAAAGGAACTTTGTTCTTGAGGCTTTGTTCAGGAGGCTCTCGCACATAGTTCGTGAGGTATGTGGACTAGAAAGTGGTATAAATTGAAGGAAGGACACAAAGCAGATAAAAGGGAGAGCACACAAAAGCATAGAAAGGAGATGGTAGGCAGAGATGACCGTAAAGGGTTAAGGAGGAATAAATCTATTTGGTAGTAGATTCATAAATTATAGTGAAGGAATTAAAGATTTTAACACTAAGAGAAATCCTGGAGAAGCTTTTGCCAGAAGGCAAAAAAAGTTGTGATTATCAGATAATCAGAGGATCACTGAAAAATCTTAGTTGAAAGGGACTTCTGGAGGTCACTGGTGCAGTCTCCAGCTCGAAGCAGGGCCATCCTCAAAGCGATAAGGGGGCATAATACATCTAAAAGGAAGGGAGCAAAAAAGCAGAAAGAGCACAGGGCAGAGGGCACCAGAGATGGAGAACCATTCTGTAGGTCTGGCATGTTTGGAATAGTTACTGGGGAAGGAAAATCAAACTTTTTATTCCAATGTGTGGCAAAAAAAAAAAAAGGTAAATACTTTTTTTTCAGCACAGTGTATCAGGTCTCTTTGCCCCATCTTGAACGTGTCCTCTTATTTGCCTGTCACTTTACCCAGTGCGGTTTTACACTCATCTGTCAAATTTGCATTATTTTCACAGAGATATAATGGAGATTCAGAGAGTTTACCTTTATTTGTTCTGCAGCTGCTTTGCAACACAAAAAATTCATAAATACCTTACCAGTTCAAAGGAGTTCTTAAGGCACAAGATATTATTACTGTCTTTCTGGAAGCAGTTATGCCATGGGATCATTTGAGATTTGCGGGCAAATTTCCATGTTGACAGGCTACTCACTACAAAATCCTACTAGGGAAAGTATTAACACCACTGACCAAACAGTCTTGAAGTTTGTCAGACTGTGTATACTACACAGACGTGCATGCAAGAGAATAGCATGGTTTATAATGGGAAGAGAGAATCAGAATGAATTAAGAGGGACCTTACAAATGTTTTTTTTTAGGTGTGGGTGTTTTTTTTTTTTTAACTAAAATAAACTCCAATCTTTTTCAGATGTACAACTCACCTGCAGTCTTCAAATCACTCTACCAACAGTCTTTGTAGTAGTACGTTTTTGTTAATTAGACAAATTTCTTGCAGCAGTTTGGCAGATTTCCAGTTTTAAGATAATCAGCGCTGACATATATTTCAGGCCTGCGCATTATAAAACAGCCAGATCCATCCTGTGTCCTATTAGCATTATGCCTCAAGAGTAGATTTTTCAAAGTGAATGCTCACTGTTTTAAGGGGTAACTGAAGCAGAAACATTGCTCTGATTCACCTCCGCTAGGGACTTGCTTTCTTGTGCTTGAGGCTTTTCCCAGAATAAGTAGCTCTTCTGCCAGAATACTAAATATCTGTAAAGTGAATCAATCCATTGAGTATCAGCCCCTCCACCAGCAAGTCCTCTGCAAACTTACAGAAGTCCCTATCAACAGCCAGTCTGAAGTCTTGAATCTTCTCTTCCAGTAATTTCTGTGGGCAAAGTTTAACACCCCTATTTAAGAAGAAAGCTTTCTAATACAGCTACTGCTCTCTGAGACTTCCTTTTCATGTTAACAAAATTCCCATGGGCTTTATGAAAATAAATGCTACCTGAATGACATTCAGAATAACAGTCCTGACATCAACAGTCTTTTGTGGTTTGGGGTTTTTTTTTGCTTGTTTTTATTTTTGTTTTTTTTTTTTTTTGTCTGTGTTTTGGTTTTTTGTAAGTTAGACTGGTATGGTTAAACAGTTATTGTTATGAAAGACAAGTGAATAATTTAACCCAGAGACAGCCTGAACTATTTTAAAAGTGAAGGATTTTACAAAAAAATGGAATAATTTTACATGTTTTCATGATCTAGAACAAAAATCGTCATCTAGCACAGGATTAGAATGCATCATCAATATTAAATATTGATCTTAATCAGTACCGTAAGAAATTTTTTTTCTCATTTTGACATATTTTTAAGACCATATGAGGCAAGCCAATACTTCGGAAGTACAACTATCTATCCTGGTACTTTTTAAAAGAGAATTAGAAAGCACTCACCACACTTCTCTAATAATGATTAGTTTTGACACATTAGAAAACTAAACATAGATCCAGGAAGGATAAAATAAACTACAGAAAAAGAACTAAAATGATGAAAGAAGGTCTAGTATTTAAGTGAGAGTGGTAATATTCAGAAAATACTGGGTTTAATTCAGGATGGTGTATATGTGATAAACTAAATTTTCTGGCAAGAAGAAAATGATGCAGAATTAGGAGTACGTGTAATATTCTATTCTGCTTTTTTAAGGTAGTGGGTACTTTTAAATATTGTTACCTGAAGTTGGCTAGAAAATGTTTTATTTTTTCTTACAGCAAAATCTGACTTTTCACTGACAAACACAAACCTGAAGGCACTGATCACTTCTCTTGGATCATGCTAGTAGTGGTAGCAGTAGTAGCAACAGGAGCAATAGTAGGAATAATAGGACTGCAGCAGACTACAAACATTTAGCACTCTCAAGCTGGCAACTCCTTCTGCCTTAATGCAAGCCAAATTCTGCAGCTCATAGGAGATGCTGGCACTTGCCTCCTAGGTACATCAGGGCACCACTTCTGTGGCCAGAAATGTCCATTTTGAGATTCTGGGACTGATTCACAAAGCCCTGAGCAGGGAAATGCCCCATGATCCCAAAGACTGTCTCTTCCCTGGGGATCCACCTTGGCAGGCAGGAAAAGCCATACCCTACAGCATCTTCACATGACAACGTAGGAATGCCTTCAGCATAGCTTCCCCAGAGAAACAAAGAAGAGAATCGATCATGCCTAGAAGCCAATGACTAAACCAAGATAAACGGAAATAAGCATCAAACTTGGAATTAGAAACATCACTTCTTGAGCAGGACGGAGAACTAGCTGCATTTCGACAACTGGATTTTTTTAATAGTTTTGTGTAGGCTTTCCTTATTGCACTGGTAAGTACATTTGAAAGAATGGCAGATTCTGCTACAAATCATATTATTGTGATCTTATGGTCCATTAGCAGGTAACTTGCCAAGGCTGAAAAATAAACTGTGTATCATTGGAAAGTTTGGACAGGGTAGCACTGTTGTGTCTAGCTCTCACCATTGAAAAGATTTCACATATCCAGTTTGTCATTACTCCATGAACAAAAAAGTCTTAAAATTCAGACCTTGTAGTTTTTAAAATCTACATTAATCTGGTCTACATTTAGGGAAACACTTTTATGGCAGATTCTGACTCTTGGAAAAATAAAGTACTTGTTACCAATACCAAAACTCTTTCTGAAACTGAGCTAGCAGGCTGAGTGCAGGTAAGGTCGAAGTTGAAGAATAAATGTTTTTTTTTTCTTGGTGGGGACAGGGTTTCAGGTAACACTTTTACGCCTGGTTCTGTAATGCAGCTGTAGAGATGATCATAGAAGTAGCAAAACAATAGATAAGATGAAATTTGCCTGTACTGATGTTAAAAAAATTGAGTGAATTTCATTATTTAAGTGTACGTTGTATTGTTAAAAACCCCTTAGTTTTGAAGAAAAAATTATAGACCAAAAATCACTATGAGGAAATTATATATTTAGTGTAAGAAAAAATTCACTTTAAGGAAAATCTAAGACACAAAGCTAGCAACAAACACATTGATATTAAACGATCATCCCGCTGTCCACCAGACAGAGAGGGTGAGGAGATTATAACACTGTAACAGGACTTTTTTCTGACTTAGATTACTTTCTTTTAGATCTTGAAAAGTTTACTTTTTCTAAAAGTAATTATTTGACACAAGGCATTAAAGTTATTCTTGATTATGGGAAGAAGTTCAAAATGAGAAAATAAAATGTCATCAATTCTTGTTCTTTCCTAATTCTTTCAATGCTGTATGCCAAGAAGATATTAATCCATAGACTTCCTTCAGGCAATACATATGTTGTTTTCATGTGTTTCAAAATAAACAGAAATGAATTGTGGATTTTTGTCTTTTGTTTTACTTTTTTGTAAAATAAGTATGTGTGTCTCTCAATAGCATTAACAGTTTCTTCTGTTTACCTTACATCCCCACTCGATCTTCAGTTCTCATTTTCAGTGTGACAGTCTCGTTTAGTGCTATCAGAAGTAACATATATTTTAATCTCCTACCAAAATCTTGGGAATGTCTTTTCTGCTGCAATGCAACCAGAAAACGTGAAAAAGAACTGGCAAATTCTTCTCATAACTTGCTGTTCACTGATGGCAATACGAGGTAGCAATATCCCCGTGCACCTAAAGAAAAGATGTAACTGCATCTCACTATAATTATATACTTTATTATGTTTGTTTAATGTAATTATAGGGCTGACAATATTTATTCAAAATCCCAAGGGGGATGCTAGTGCTGCAACTTATTATTTCCCTCAGCGCGTCCTGTTTCCTCTGAATTGTATAACTGTGTCTTTCTGTTACTGTTTCTGTTTGTACCAAAACTTACTGATGAAAAAAAATGCTTATATTATAATTAGAGCATGCACTTTAATGTTTTTACCCTAATTCTTGCCAGGTAACTGTTCCAAACTCTTATTCTTGTGAGCTGTCCTGCTTTTTCATGTATTTTAAGTCTGAACAGGGCTTATTGGCCCTCCATGAAAATATCTCTGAAAGCTATTTCTTTGTGTAGTTTTTGTAATCACTGTATTTTCCTGGGATCCTTTCAATACCACATCATAGGGTATTGCATATTTTGTCAATGAGCTACTGCTCTAACCGAACACTTTGGTATCTTATTCCTTGAAGCTAGTATGAGGAATATGAATGGAGAAGCAAATATAGAAGACATATAAACAAAGACAAATATCTTTGGGTTTTTTTCCAATGTCTGATTAGTGTCTGATAGCCTTGGAGATTTTTGTTTTGTCTGTAAAATCAATTGCATAATGATGTCTTAAGTGTTTTGATTTCTAATATACTATGGTACCAAAGCTCTGTATGTGCAGTATCCTTTCATGCGGTCATTTTTTACTGTCTCTTGCTAGCATTTCTTAAAGCCTGGGGGATCTGACAGAACCTGCCAGGAACCCTATTATTTCAGTTCTCCTGTTCTGCAGAGCCTCTCCAGAGCCTCACGGATTCAGAACTCTTTATGGACCCTTCAAAATAAGTTTGTGCATTCATTGCATTTAGGTTGGTCCTTTAGGTAAGTAGTGGGAAATGATCTGCTTTTCCATTCTCAGCCATTGCAGAGCATTTTGGAGACATTCAGGAACACCACAACTTCATCCCCAAAAGACTGATGATCTAGTAAACCCAGAAATCTATTTACTCACAGGTATACTTACCAGCTGCATACCAGAAACATGTGAAAAATTCTCAATAGAAAGTATCTTCTAAGTCTCTGAAATGGAAACTTTTGGATCTGCCCTGAAAAAGCACTTATCTTGCTTTCAGAAAATCACATTTCTTATTACAAGCACAGATATTCTTATTATCCATCTAAATGTCCAGTACTTTATGAATCCCAGTAATCTCTTGATGTTAACATCATCTGAAAGCCGTATCTAGAAGCTGTTTTGCTCTGTGCCTATTGAGCAGATACTGAACACGGTCAGTTCAGTCGTTAGAATTAGTATCTAGAAGTTTCCTGACACATTCCTCCTTGCCATATTTCTAAGTAGAAACTTCTAGTGAAAGCTATAAGCCTCTATTTGATTTTCAAATCAAGACATTCTGTGATTCCTTCAGTCATGAGTGTTTATTTCTCCCCATAGCTTTTATTCCTTCTTATTGAGCACAAAGACTTCAAGGATACTGTTATTTGTCCTATTTGCAGCACTGCTTTGAAAACTTTGAAGTACATGTTTATTTTTCTAACTGAAATCGACTTTGGAACTGGCAGAAGCCCATCCATTTACATTTCAGTGCCATCTTTCTCTTGCAGGGGCTGTGATTTGGGGTTTTGCTGTTAATGTTGCCATTGCTTTTTTAATCAGCACTACTACATGCTAGAAAGAAACCTTAACTGAATTGCCCACAATTATTTTTACGGCCACCTATTTTCTTTGAGAACACATCAGTATTTGTGAGAAATAGTTGTCCTTTTCCTTCCCCATGTTCAACACACAGTTCCCAATATCAGGAAATCACAGAATGGTTGAGGTTGGAAGGCACATCCAGGGATCAGCAGTTCAACTCCCCTGCCCAAAGCCAGGGCCACTAGTGTACGTCGCTCTCGGCCGCGTCCAGTTGGGTTTTGAGTATCTCCAAGAACGGAGACTCCACAACCTCTCTAGGTGACCTGTCCCGATTTTTGACCAATCCCACAGTAAAAACACTTCTCTTCTTAGTTTTAGATGGAATTTTCTGTATTTCAATCTGTGCACGTTGCCTCCTGTCACTTCACTGGATACTACTCAGATGAGTCTTTCCTCATCTTTGCTCATCTTTACTCATCTTCTTTACTCCCCCTATCAGGTATTCAAACACACTGATAAGCTGCTTCTGAGCCTTCTCATGTCCAGGCTGAACAGTCCCAGCTCTTTCAGCCTCTCCTCGTATGACACATACTCCAGTTCTTACTGATTTCATGCCCTTTCACTGGACCCCCTCCAGTATGTCCAAGTCCCTCCTGGGCTAGGGAGCCCAGAACTGGACCCAGCACCCCAGGTGTGGGCTCACCAGAGCTGAGGAAGGGGAAGGATCACCTCCCTCGACCTGTTGGCAATGCTTTGCCCAACGCAGCCCAGGATGCAGTTGGCCGCCTTTGCCAAAACAGCACATTGCTGGCTCGTGCTCAGTTTGCATCCACCAGGACCTCCAGTCCTTTTTTGAAAAGCTGCTCTCCAGCCAGTGGGCCCTGCTTGTGTACTTGTGCATGGGATTACTCCTCTCCAGGTGCTGGACGCTGCATTTCCTCGTATGGAACTTCACATGGTTCCTGTCAGCCCATTTCTCCAGCCTGTCGAGATCCCTCTGGATGGCAGCAAGACCCTCTGGTGCATCAGCCATTACTCCAGTTTTGTGTCATTTGCAAACTGGCTGAGGGTACCCTCTGGACCATCAGCCAGGTCATTCATGAAGAGATTAAACAGTACTGTATCCAGTAACAGCCCCTGGAGGTACTCCACCAGTGACTGGCCTCCAGCTGCACATTAGGCTGCTGATCACATCCCTTTGAGCCTGCCATTTGAGACAATTTTCAATCCACTTCACTGTTCATTTATCTAGCCCATACTTCTATGTGCCTTGTTCTTACATGAGTTTCTCTCAATCTTCCCTAATTCTCAGCAGCTAGAGTGGTTATTTGGGAATGTGAATCACTTCCTATCATTGTGTGCCATCATTACAAAGAATTCTAATTGACAGATCCTATACCAGTCCTTAAAATAGCTCAGCCTTAACTTCTTCCGCTTCCAAAGGAACAACCACTCACTATGACTGTATTTCTTTCTTCTAAATCAGTCTTTCATCTGTTGGAAAACTCTGTGCACTTGCTCTGTATTTCCCTATTTTCATTACTTTTGTCAAAGATTTGGTCAAAAACCTTTAAAAAATCCAAGCAAATTCTATCTCTTTCCTCTTTCAAATAGTCTTTTATAAACTTTTTCAAAGAATTCTAATAAGATAATGAAAAGTGAATAAATCTATGTGAAACCGTATTTTAAAATCCTACCACCATCAATTCGTAGTCCTTCCCCCTGCCCCAAAGATAGTCTGTAGATCCTTCAATATAAAATATAGTATCATTTTATTATCTTCCTTATTCCCCAATACCACAAGGAGTTTTCAGGAAGTACTAGTATGGAAACAAAAGCAACAGCTTCAGTGCTGTGTCCTGGACACTAAAATCCCACTCTTCCTCACCGTATGCTGCTGCTAAAGAACAGTGCATGTTAAAGAAAAAAAAGGATTGCCCCATTTGTTCTCGTGGCAATGAACACTGGTGTGCTTTAGGAAGTATCTGCAAAACCAGAAAAAAACCACTGATCATCACAATAACATGGAAAGTGGTAGAACTTCCACTGATTTCAGAGGGGACATTTGATCAATGCAGAGTGTATATTACATACTGAGACTAAAAGTGAGAGTAAATGTCTTATGGAAGGTTCAGAAACAGTAAGGCTGAGGCATAACAATTTCTTACATTTGAGGGTAGAAATATGATGTGGATTCTACATTTCTTTTGCATAAAATAAGCACAGCTACAAATGGCTGCCCAAAGGATGATCAGTAGAAACTGAATTCTGTCAAGGAAGTGTAGCATAAAGTCAAGAGAGGAAAACACTTCAAGAAACAAACTATAACGGTAACATTATGTCAGCAGAGCACCTCTTATTGTTGAAGCAGTACAATCTTTCTGGGCCTTGCAGATTCTGCTATGTTCCTGGCTAAGCAAATGGTGTCTGAAGCTACAAATGCCTTCCCCCATGTCAGATGAACTTGAAGACTGCCAGTCTCACAGCTAAATAACGTTTTGGTCATAGCCTTCCGCTTATTTTTCAGCTTTAGTCTTAGTTCTGCAATTCCTTGTGCATTGACTTGAAAGTGAATGCCATAAAAGGCTGTAGATATGGGATAGATAACACTTAACATAAGAGTTTTGGCCTTGATGCACTATACGCGCCATAAGCACCTTCTTCCACTGTAGATCCAACTACTGATTTCACAATGGATTTCACTGCTGATTTCTCAGCAGTGTTGTAATTTTCAAACTGCTGTAGGTAAGAAAATGGCCAAAGAAGTAGACACGAGGAAAGGCTGCCCGTCACTTAGGCTGCATGGCCGTCTGCCTGCCATCCATCTCTTCTTCACTGCTGTCTCTTCCTTTATTCATAACTGGATTGTTTTTCAAACTGACATTATAGATTTACTTATCTTTCCAATCCCAACTTTAACAGTAAGAAAGGCAGTGCAACAGAGGGAAAAAAAAGATCTGTTTTCCTGTAACAAGTTGTACCTGGAATGGAGAATTCTAAGCAGGCTGTCTTAAAAAAAAAAAAGAAGGCATTTCATCCTCATGATTCATTCTATTCTCTTTTAGTTATAAACTTAATCCTTCTCCATTCTCCACACTATTGGTACACACAGCATGGTATGTGTACTTCATTTGCCTATGTGAAATAAATATTGTGTAGAAAGCTATATTTAATGCTATTGAGATTTATTTCTGCAAAATAATTACATTTGGATGGCTTCCCAAAAAGACTGGTGACTACTCCTTTTTTCAGTTTGTCCCAATGTGGCTTTAAAATCTTGATTCAAATTAACACTTACTATGCACCTGCTTATGATTAGGCTTAAAATATATTTTATTTCATGCCGCACTAAAATAACACATTGTATACAAAGACACTGTCAAGCACACTGAAGTATCAGTGGTTAGCTTTTTTAAAAGGCTAACCATAAACCTCTAGATTTTACTATTTACAACAGAAATATACTTAGTTCAAAATGTCAATTTAGTTGCAAAAGCAGGTACAACAATAAGAAACCATTTGTTGTCCTTATAAAATATGTACGTGCTGTTAATTCTGTAGTGTGTGCTGGTGATGTAGCAGCAGAACAGATTCCATTTTAACCTAGAGACAAACAGGTGAAAGCAGAAGGGGCTCTATAATGTCAGTGGCACCTGTTATAGGTAAAACCTGTATTGTGTTATCCGGCAATGATGGAATACACCCAAAAAAAAAAGGAAAAAGAAAAGGAAAGAAATATACATAAAAATAGTTCAATGTTTTGATCAAAATCACTGCCAATGAAAAACCATATCAAAAAGAGTACTTAGCAGGACTGGTTCTGTTGATCCAGGTTGGGAATTTTTTTTTTTTTCCATTTGGTTTGTTGAGGTTTTAAGTTTAAAACTTTGACTCTGCCAAAATAAAGACCCCGAAATAAAAAGGTGAACTGAAATGTTCTTTCAACTGTCCTTGCCTCATGTAAAAATATTTATCTGGGACTACTCAGTCAGACATTTCTGGTCTGTTGCAGGGCTTATCTGAGGCAACGGAAATTCATCAGACTTTGAGGCCTTTCAAATACACAGGCAAGTACTTATTGCACCTTTACTTGGCAATTTGCCTATTAAAAGGCCAGAGGTATACCCTGATAATTAGCAACTACTAGGCACCTATCAGATATGAATTAATATTGGCATATTTTACATGCAATTTGCTAAAATAGGCTACTAGCAGATACAAGAAGGAAGGCCAAATTTCTCAGACAGTACTATATAATGTTATCTTCTAAGATATATGAAACACAAATGGGACAAGATGTTGGTTTTAGGACACTGAATGCTTGGAACTGTTCCTGGGTAAACTGGCAGCCTTCTATCACATACAGAAAAGCACGGTACATTTACATAGGTGGAATCACATAGGCATGTGGCATTTTGTTTATTTGTTTGGTGGAATTAGGGAATTTACACACACAGAGAAAACTCTCCTTTATCCAAACTGCCTAAAAACCCAACGGTGTTATAAAGAACATAACTTCTCAAGATAGTGTTTCTTAAAATTTTTATTTTCCTTTCTGATTTTTTGATTTAATGCTATGTGCCAAATATATTATTTACCTATCTCAGAAGCAGCCACCGTGATGTTGTACCAAGGTGTCTCCTCTCTGTCAAAGATCTTGGCAGTCTTAATGGTCCCAGTACTAGCATCAATGGTGAAATACCTATCTTCTTCTGTGTTATGATCAATGAAATATCTATGAAGAAATAAAACAATAAATATATACTCATTGTAGTATGTAAAATCCAAAGTAACAGAAAGCTACGCAAGGATATTACTTTCAAGCTTTTAAAATCAGAGAATTTTTTAAAAACACCCTAAGAAAAATTCTGTATTATGGAGACACCCAAAATAACACCATATTTCATTTCTTTCATAATGTTACGTTTCTCTCGGTACATAACAAGGTTTCCACTGTGAGTTACAAAGACATAAATAGCTAACAGGTGACATTTTACACAGCAGTATACAATCCCGTCAAAGGTAAGATACACATCTATTTTGACTAAAAAGCCATAAAATGGAAAGGCAGAAAAGAAAACAGATATTAAGATATTATTCTTCCGCTTATTTGCTTGTTGCTGCAGACCAGCGTGCTCAGTCCCGGTACCTGTTTTGAAGCACGTCTCTTCTGAGGACATGACGACATACGTCATTTTGAACATACCCCTCACCGGCAAGGGGCAGAAGGGGCTGATTGATTCCCAGAGCTGCAACCGGCGCTAGCCGAGAAGCAGAACTAAGAAGCCCTGCTTAAGTCCCCCGGCTTTGGGGCACTTTGCCTAGCAGAGAAAGTAAAAGCCTTGAGGTGGGGAATGGAAGCAGAGGGAGGGAACACAGAAGAGATTGACAAGACCATTTTTTCTCAAAGTCAGAATCATTTACAACAGCTTTTAACAAATGAAGCAATTACTGAGCCCTATCAAGCCTTCTTCCCAACTTCAGACTGGATGAAAAAAATAAGGAAAAAGATTCTAAGTCTTTTACATACCATAATTGTTTTTCCTGATAATTTGTCAGCCCTGCTTTCATTCTGTGTAGTTTTTAATATATGGAAGCTATATAGAGGTCAAAATGATTTATCTGTCCCATGCAGTCACTCTTATTTCTACTTCACCAAAAGTGTAATTGCCAGCTAATAAAAAGTGGTGCACATAAAAGCTGCCAAGCTCGAAAAATTTAAAAATAACTTCAGTTTTATTTCTCTCTCAATGTACTTATTTAAACTATTTGTGGAAAGGAAAAACAAACAAGCAAACAAACATTTCATTGAATGATATATTAAAGTAAGATATGACATAGGAAAAAGCAAAAGAAATAAAGCACTAGAGGAGGAGGCAGCAATTTCAGTGAGTCACCTTAACTGGTCAAAGGATAGGACACCCAGAGGAAAAGCCAGCTAAGATCTGATGACTTAGGTTAGATCTTCCTTGTTGGAGAGAACCCGAACCCACCTCTCTCACTTGCAAGAAGTATTTTACATCTGCCTTACAATATGCTATTTTGGCTCATGGCACCCAAGATTTTCTTTTCATGCTACCAGTATTTTCAGCAATTAAAGAACTGTAGGTCAGGCACTGGAAATCAAAGCAGCCAAAACTAGGCTAGAAAAGCATTCCTTGTTGCCTGCTCTTTGTCTTTCCTTTCGACATGGCAAAGAGTGAAACAGCTTCCATAAGGCTGCGGGAGCTGTTGGAGAGACGTCAGACCTCAGTTTCCATCCATTTTATGTTTCTCTAGAATAAGGATTTAACTAGCTGTCTCTATCTACAGTCAGAACCTATGTGCGGCGGTTCATTAACTACCAAAGCCTGCGAATAGCTCATTCTCAAATACACCAGAAGTGCTCAGCAAGGACGCTTGGGATGTGCAACAAGGCAGCCGAAGTTGCTTCAGACAAGTAACACACTCAAACTGCTTCCATACTAAAAGCGGACTGGCAAGATCTTGGTGATGTAGGGGATGGGGCAACCACTTTTAAGAATTTAAGTCAGAAATATTTTTTCAGAGGACCTTATTTAATCAGTGTGTGCCAAATTGGATGAAAAAAAATCAAAACAAGTGATGTTGCCAAAAAAATAACAAAAAATAATATGCTGAATTTCTAATTGCTGAATCACAGTGGGCATTGCAGACACAATTCCGAAAGTTGGTATGCTTCTCGGTGCTCAGCAAACCCAGAAGATGTATTAAAAGCAAACTCTTGACCAACATTCATCAGTCACTGATCATGACATGCCGAATGATACAGCTATCCAAGAAAATGTATGTTGCTTTTGAGGAATACTGGAATCCTTTAGGGACCCAATACAAAACAAACACACAAAAAAGGACCACACAACTATCCTGTTGGCATTATTTTATGTGGCAGTACTGGTCCGGGCTGCTTACACCTTTCTATTTGGGAATCGGGATTTGCTTTTCAATTTCAGAACAATTGATTTTTCCAGTGTCTCTGCAGGTCTCAGTCTTCTATGAAGCACAGATTTTCAGTTTTTCCAAGTGTTTATTTGTCATGGAAATGTTTTGAAAGACTGTGCCACTATCAGCGAAGAAACTGTATCTCCCAAGCGCACAGGTAGCCTTAACTTTTGCTCATTACAAAAGCTTTGGAGACAGAGTGGTATCAAACTCTAAAAGTCCACAAAGCTGCCACATTTGCCATGGAGTTGTTCTGAGATTTGAACTTTGTATGGAAGATTCTCCACCAAGAAGCTTCTGGTGGAGAAATCCCCCCATGTCTTATACTTTACACTTGGCAGTGTAGGAAAACTATGAGCTACGACAAATAGTTGGACCATCTTGATTATACTACTATTAAGGCAGAAATAATGAACATTTGGTTGTGTTGGGCAAGATGGGACAGTGCACATATACACAAACATCTTTTAAATGATGAACTGGAATGCTGACAGAGGAAGCGTAGCAAGCATAAGTGTCCCTCAGTTTTCTTGGAGACCTTAGCAGGACCTTTGACTGGTAGAGCTTACCATCAGGTATGCAATGATAAAATTTAATTCCTTCTCTTCTATTACAGCCTTATTTTTCTTGACCATAGGGTCTCCTGTTAATGACAAGAATTATTTGCTAAAAAAAAAAAAAAAAAGCTTCACTGACCTGTTCTTATGGAATATGTACTGGAAACCCAAACCTATTTATAATACAAGAGTCTTCTCCCCGCAAACATTTATTACTGTGGACATTGTTTACTTATTATCAACATCAGGCGCAGTGACTACTCTGTGAGTCAGATTTGTCCGGACCACAGAACCACAAAAATAGGGCTACTTAGTATTTGTAGACAGTAGCTTAAAACCAGACAGGATTTCAAATTGGGCTTAAATGAGAAAAAAACTTAAAGCAGTAAGAATACTGTCCCAGGTTCGGCTGGGATGGAGTTAATTTTCACAGGAAGCTGGGAGGGGGCCCAGCCAGCACAGCTGACCCCAACTACCCAGGGGGATATTCCATACCATGGGACGTCATGCCCAGTATATAACTGGGGAGTGGGAGTGGCACCACAGCCGGGGAAGTGGCGGAGCATCGCATTCCGGGGGGTGAGCAACTGCATTGTGCACCACTCGTTTTGTACATTCGTCTATTAGTACTACTGTTAATATTGTAACTTCTCTCCTCGTGTTGTCCCGGTAAACTGTCCTTATCTCAACCCATTAGGTTCTACCTTCTGGTTTTTTCTCCTTTCTGGCTCTTGTCCCCATCCCGCCGGAGCAGGCAGGGAGGGCAGAGGAGGGAGCGAGAAGCCTCCTGGTGCTTTGGTGCTGCCTGGGCTTAAACCGCCACAGACACCCAGCAGCTTTTGGGGAGGTGTGACTTATAACTCGTCATCACCTCTCCCTCTGAGTAAAGTACAGAACTAAACCTGACAAGTATCTGTCCCAAATAGGAAGCTTGGGTAGAAAAACTGAAGTTTGATTCTGTTATGAATTATGACTAGACATATAGTAAAAGATGGTCTTATTTTTTTAAATCTGAACACCTTTTTCTAAATCAGTTATTTAAATGTATTCTATAAAAGATCAAAGCTCTTTGTTTATAGAACTCGGATAAATAATTTCAATTGTATTTTCTGTGTCATTAATGGAAATAAAGTGATCCTCGGGTAACTTATTGCACTAAGACTTTTACTTCCAGGGATACTACAATAATGAAAAATGTTTCTAATTTATCCACAGCAGCACTTCCCCTTCATGTGCTAACTTTCACATACGGTTACAGACATATTGAAACATTCACAGCTTGACAGAATTTTTCTTGATCATGAATAAGTAAGAGAGTGACCCTTTCTTATGCTTTGCCATTATTATAATGTTCAGTACTCCTCCATTACTCCAGATTCTTCCTTAAAATTGCTTTGGGTATCATATCTAAAGCAGTCATTTGCACTGCTGTTGTTCCCAACCTCCATGAATGTCTCAGTAAAACATGTTACAGAAGATATTCCCCCACAGCAGAAGAACTAGGAATGCTAGCCTAAATCACTACTCCCAAGTGCTCTAAAAATACTTTGTACAAGAAACCCCCTTGGTAGAGCCACTCATTTTTGTCACATGTAAGAGGACATTTTGAACAGGTTTCACTGTGTTTACAAAGTGCTTAAAATGTTAAGCCTTTGTGAATATTAGCCACTGATTTATCTACATGATGAAAACAGAGACCAGGTATATTGATAAATATAGCATGCTCCAGAGCCAACAATGTTTTTTTTACTTAGGCTTTGGAATTTATTTCACCTAGTAAAAAATTTACTTTCAGCTAGACACTAGTT
The DNA here is from genome assembly GCA_026212715.1 of Elanus axillaris. Lineage (NCBI taxonomy): Eukaryota > Metazoa > Chordata > Aves > Accipitriformes > Accipitridae > Elanus > Elanus axillaris. Next base: position 5,934,620 of record JANZLQ010000030.1, read on the forward strand.
GCAACAAAGATTGTAATTTCCTTCCCCTCCTACCCTTCCCTCCACCTCTCCTGAGCTGCTTTTCAATGCTTTTTCTAGACAGTAAAAAGGTATACTGCAAGTTTTGAATTTCAGATTTACTTCAAAAGTGAATTTTCATCTTAATTCAGTCGGCTCTTTCTTCTTACTTAGAATGCATTCATTTAAAAATGAATTTATAATATTCACTGCAGATATTTGTTTAGACATTTACTCATGACAATTCTGTGTGAATTAGCATGCTTTTAACCACTAAATCGGCACATCTGAATTGCATGGCACAGGTTAATAAAGGACTTAATAACAAGACATGCCTAGATAAACAGCTTTCCATAAACTGTTTACGTCCAAAGCAGCAACAGAAACCAATCGTAAAGAAACTGCATTAAAAAGGATCATGAATATAGAAAACCTATTAGTCACACTATCTGAAGAGAATCTGAAGGAAATTAAATACCAAAACTCAACCCTGCTAGCACTGAGAAACGCAACATGTGCCGCAGTTTACTAGGCAGTCACTCAACAGAGGGGTGCTCCCAGATTCCATCCATGTCCTTTTTCCTGCCTCTGACCAAAGCAAGCCCCTGGCTCCTCTGATCTCGTTCCTCACTTTCTGTCTTTTAGTGACGCAGCGGTTCAGTGACGACAGACATTCCCACCATTTTTATTGAAACCTAAAAGCGTTTGTGTGAATGAGGATCTAAAGAGAAATACATATGCAAGACGGGCCTTAGGCAGAAGGGCACTCTACACACATAAATCAGTTTGCGGTATTAAAGTAGCCAGCCTCTAATAACACAGACCGCTTAAAAATGGAGAAAGTTTTAAAAGGTGCTAAAGCAGTTTAGGAACATTCATGATTTCCAAACCTTCTAGGAGAGCTTCTGAAGCTAAAACCCATAAGCATTTTCAGAATCTCTCTCCCTAAATTCTTCAGTCTTAAGATAATATTAACATCAGTTTGTCACTTGACAGACAAGTGACATAGTCTGTTACTATTCCAGTATGTCTCTCTCCAGTTACTGTATTTTAAGGAAGAGCCTTGAGTTTGAGTTTTTAAATAGTTTTCAGTTTTTAACTTGCTTTTTTTTTTCCCTTTAATCAAGTCTTTAGCTCATCCTTTCACTATGCTGTTTTTATTTATTACCCTATTTACCAACTGCAAACCAGAAATCTGTTACAAATTTCCACTCTGGCTACAAACCTGCTATTGCTAATGAACTTCCAAAGCCACGTTTCAGCCAGATATGGATTCACAGGTCACAGTACTTCCTTGGGCCTTTGCATTGAGACACAGGTAGATAGCCAGTTCTCTAATACAAGTGAAACCGGTTACAAAGAAGCACTTAAAAAAGGTCAGGGGAAGAGGATGGATCATCCGTCAAACGAATTACACCATCTAAAGACTTATCAATTAGAAATCAAATGCCATTATAAGGAAACTTGTTTAGTTAAAAATTCAAACAAAGAAACTTTCTCAGAAAGAGATGCTCCGGCTCATAGAGATATTTTTCTTCTTTTAAAAAATAACCTTGAAAAAGAAGTGTAAGTAACAACTGCACAGGGTGAGGGAGGGAGATATACCAGGATGAACAGTGAGAGAACCGATCCGCTGCAACTCTCTGTGTTTGGCCAGCTGGAGAGCAACAAGAAATGGCCCATAGTGGGACATAAGACTGGTGCATGCCTTTTATCTTCTCTCTGCCTCCTCACAGCAGCACACCCCACCAGCCTGGGAACCAGCAGTGTTCCCTTGAAGCCAAACGAGGCAGTGGGGAGATATTCTGTTGCCATGACTGTCTTGCACTACACTACCTCCCTTCCAGGGCCAATCTATTTCCCTGCAGTTCAAACAAACTTCTCCAGGAGTGGAAACCAATTGTGAAGTGAGAGTCAGAAGTTGGCTGCCAATACAGCAGGTAACGAATTTTCTCCCTGCAGCGTGTCTGGTAGTTGGAGGAGACTTTGGAAGTTCCAGAGCTCCTCAGGAGAAGACTACTACTGAGAACTACAGCCTTCAACTGTGCTGTCCAGTTGTGAAAATGAAATATGTCTAAAGAGAGCCTGGAGAAGGCAATCCCTCTGTTTACCATTCCTTTGCTTTTTTTTTCAGACAGGCACAGCATAACTTTGAGAAAAATACGGTTCCTCTCAGAGCCTTTGCAGGAATTCGGTTTGCTACGCTGTTCCCACTGAGTTCCCAGTGGTACTGGCTGCCCGCTGACACCCATCAAGCTCATCAGCGGTACCTTGTTGTCTCCCGGCTCCCCTCTCATACAGAAATCTCGGCTCCGCAGAAGTGGCAGCCTTCCCTCTCCTTGTCCTGGAGAGGAGAGAGGGCAGACCCTGGGAGGCACAGGATGTTGCAAGCAGTGAACCGCTGCCTCCCAGCACAGCCTCTGGGAGGCGGCCGCTACTGGTTTGCATTTCGTGCAGAAGTTGCCTTCCTGCTCCCGTTCTCATTCCCATCCCCTGTGCACTGTTAGCACACTGCTCACCTTGGACACTGGAAAATGGGAATGCTGCCCATTTGAAGGAAATGAGCTGTTTCTTTATACCTGTCTTCTCTAGCTGACAATTTCTGTCTGCATGTGTTAACTGCTGATCACCTTTCCTAGCTAATTCTGCCAAAAATGTAGGCTAAGAACAGCCCACACCCTTAGTGACATAATTCAGAAGTCAAAGCAAGATAAAGGTTTGTCTTCTTTTCCTGACTTCTCTTCAGAGTATTACAACTGTCCAAATGCATTTCAAGTGGATGTGTTGATGGCAGAACTGTTATATTGAAGTTGCTTTTTATTGAGAGATTAACATTCAGATTCCAATGCTGCTAAGAAATAAAGTGCAGTCACTGTCACATGAGAATCACTTTTTGTTCCTAAAAGGTTTACCAGCTAAAGAATAGTCTTCTATTTACATATTTCCCCAACCCCC
>JANZLQ010000030.1:5937671-5969657 GCA_026212715.1 Elanus axillaris
TCCGATCTAAGATGGATAGATTTAGGCCTACTTTCTGGAGTTCATGGCCCTATCAAAAGACTACACTACAGATTTCCCCAACCCCCCCCACCCAAAGGCTAAACCAACTAAAACCAAGATGGGTAGATTTAGGCCTACTTTCTGGAGTTCATGGCCCTATCAAAAGACTACACTACAGAGATGTTCAGATATGAAGGCTGACTCCTAAAAACATAAAAGAATTTTAAATACTGGAGGTGTTCTGAAGTCAGTGGAAATTATAGAAGCATACAGATGATGTCCTGGCATGAAAAATCAGGCTCTCAGAGTCACCATATAAAGAAGATCTGTCAGTGTTTTCTCTCACAGCTCTAAGTGAGGGATGGAGGTGGCTCTGGTTGCTGTGAGATTTTGACCACCATCCCGAGCTGGATGCTTCCTACTGAGAACAGCTGTCAGAACAGCTTACCAGTGCCTGCACTCAGAGGTGAACGTTTTTGTTAGTGGGAGGTCTGGGACACATAGCTTGACAAGAATCAAAAATAATTTGAGGCCTCAGGGAAAAGTCAGCAACAGATCTCCCACCTCAACACTATAAAGAAATGTTTTAAAATGGTTCCTTCCTGTGAAGACAGACAGAGAATCAGGGAAGATTCTTATAGCTTCTAGATACCAGGTATGGCGTTGGAAAGCACATTTTTGTACTCATTAGTGTAACACGTATCGTGATCACTATCATACATGATCCATTGTAAGGCAATACCATCAAACCATTAGAAAAGTGAGAAGCCAGAATCAGGGCTGGGATTGTACTTGTATTCTTCACTAACTTAGCACAAAATTAACAGTCTGATAGTCACACACACACACACACAAGCTTTTTCTGGCTTTTCTTTGTTCTTTTTGTTTGCTACTTTGTGTTTATTGTTTTGCTGTTGGTTGGCTGGTTCTGCCTTTCCTGGAAGTAAAACAACTGCTTTCCATAAAAGACAACCATGTGTACTTTTATGTTTCATAGTTATTTCTTCTGAGTTTTACTGCTTTTTCAGCAGTAGTGTCAAGAGCAGAGTGAAGGAAGAAGTTAATTTTCTAATGACATCAGGAAGGCACTAAGACTACTTCGGTTTCCTATAGGTAATGGATTTCAGTCCTAGTGAATAAAATTCATTATAGTAAGGTAGATTACAGACTGGTTACGGTCTGACCCAAAAATAATTTGAATTCCAATGTATTAATAGAACAAAACCTACTCAACCTTCCAAGGATCCAACAAAATATAAGGTTATTTTTAACCAAGCCACAACAGACATAATTCTGAAAAGGGAAGGTGCTTACATCTCTTATCATTTGGCACAGAGTGCTGATCAGTACCCGTACCCTGTTCGCCGGGGGTCTTCTGTTAAACAGCTGGGAAGAGCCCATTCCTGCCCAGAAACGCAAACAACCCAAGTCAAACATAGTGAGTGGGAGTAAAGAATGACGAGAGGGGACAGAGGCCCTGTCATTAGTGCTCAAAACAGCGATCTGCCTCCTGTACCAGTGCATGACAAAGACTGCACAACAGCAGCAAAAGGAGTGAGCTGACGCTAAAGTATTTCTAAAATCGTATGACTTATTTCTCAAAAACTACTCTTACCAGGGTGCAATGTTAATAAAGACTTTCAGTTCCTCATGGGACAGTATCAAACTGGGATCAAGCTAATATGAGGGAACTTACCTTGTCATACAACTATTTTCACTATTAATCAGAGTTTCAGAAAGTATCACAGTCTTAAAACTATGCCTTTGCTCTTTTCTGAATCACTGGCTTGCAGGAGGCTTAGGGAACAGCAACAACATTGTTTTTCTGAAAACCACTCCACTGAAAACAGACCAGATGCAGTCAGAAAGCTCCAAGGAGCACCGGGCGTCTGCGCTGTAGCTAGATGGACTCCCACCCAGGACTCACCTACGGGAAGATGGCAGGGTTTCAACAGGCACTACCGCAGCCCTCAGGCAGTACTCGCAGCCTGGGGCTGCTCCCCATGCACATACCTAACTTGCCAATTAAAAGCTGTTTTCACCTCTCATCTCCAGGGAAGTCTTCTGTCTACGAGTTCAGGAAGAAAAAAGATCACTTCTAAGTAAATATGGAGAGATTTAAAATGAAGAATATACTAAAATAAAATTATAATTAGAGCATTTAATAGTCATACTTTCTTTTGTATTGTACGGGGAACTTTCAAGACCCGCTTGCGCACTAGATATTATTCTAAGACATGACTTAGTCCTAATCTTTTCAAGCAAGAAAAGATTTTAGTATGGAAGCAGACTACTTGACACAATGCAATGAAAAGGGATTAGTTTCTCATAAATGTTCCAACAAGGCAGTAATCCCTGTGAATTAATTACAATTTAGGATGTCTTCCATTGATTTAGAACACAATTTTTAAAATAAATAGCTGTTTTTCAAACCACTCAAAAAATCTTTATCTTAAAAATTAATACATGATGGAGTTTTAATATCTTTCTTTTTTATGCTTTCTATGATTATGTTTGCTTTTCATATCTCAAGAGAATAATAATCTTTTATTTCAAAACATAGTATTTTAAAAAGTTTCCCTGAAAATGCATTTCTATCTATTTGAAGAAAAAAAAAAAAACAAACCCTTAAAAAGAAAAATCCTTTAAAATAGCCCAAATTGCCAACCAGATAATGTCTGAATAAAAGAATCCTCTAATATCTACATTTGTTCTTACAGAGGCTCTTTTGCTGGGATTGAAGAGGTAAAACACTAGTACAAGCACTGGCACAAAGTCAGTGCCCTCTGAAGACTAGTCAGCTCAGGAACAAGCTGAAATCACTGTGATGAAATTGCAGTGAGGAAACAAGGCCAAAAAAAGCCTTCAGCTTGCTCTCTACTGATAACAATAGAGGTTCTTATTTATTCTGGGGTTTAGCTCACACAACTTTTTAAAAAACATTCCCCTTCAGCATTTTAATTACTGTAACTACTCCTCTAACCGCTATTCTGGTTATAAGAATCATTCCTGCCACCAAAAGAAACTGTTAGTTAATTGGGCAGTGACCAAATCACAGCACGGTATCTCTCTTAGCAGCTGGACCGTAGAGAAGTGATATGGTTGCGACTGTGTGTGCCTAACGCTTTATCAGTCTCACACACAGCAATGAGCGTCCTCCTAAAGTGGAAAGGACGCGCAAATGGATTAGGAAAAACTCTTCAGCAAATCGCTGCTCCGTAGCTGGTCCTGTAGCCTCATAGCATTTAGAGAGGTGGCTGAGGAATCATTACCCCAGTGCTCCCCACGGATCAGCTGTGCAAGTCCTACCTGTAGCTATCTTCCCTGGAGACTGTTGGACCCGTGCTTTCTAAAAAAGTGACATTGAATCTTCCTGGTTTACTTTTATAATCACTATTTTGATTTTGAATGAGCTAGAGTTGTGTGGAACCGAAGGACAGACGTGATCTCACCACCCTCAGACCACCTTCCAGACTCATCAGGGCTTCAGACGAACAGTGGCTCTCGCAAACCCGCGCAGAAGGACGCAAGTGCTTCTGAGACAACCAGCCTGCTCCCAGCCGCCCTTTCCTCATGGCTGGGAGCAAGCGTGGGCAGGACTGGCCTCCCGTGGAGCAGCAGCTCAGCCCCGCCTGCCGGGCCCGCTTCTCCGGCCACGTGCCACGTCCAGCCCACGCAGTGATAACGTCAGGGATAGCGGAGCTGCTTCTGCCCTTGCCCCGAGCCCCTCCAACACAGAACTGAGGGCTGGCTCCTTCCAGAGCCTCCTGATTTGGTAGGTTTTGCTGGCACTTTACTTTTTTTCTCCATTGAAACAGAGAGGGATGGAGGAAAAATGCAAAAAAAAATGTCAATGGGGGAGAAAAAGTGGGATACACAAAGTAAGGACATACTATGGATATTTAATATTCTGGCCTCAATCACTGGTTACAAATTCCTGCTTGGAAAAAAAAAGGGCAATACAAAAGCAAAATATTTCAAAGTTATTTTCACTTCCAACTCCTCTATCTCCAAATTATTGCCCATTTCACCCAGAAAATCTATTTCTGGCCTTCCCAGCCTTTGTACAAACTGCTGCTGCTTCCCGTTTACCATGGCTGTCTTACCCCTTTCTAGACAAAACTCTTAGGTGCCACAGACGGTTGAATTATGGAGGAACTACTCAAATCTGCACTTGCCCTTCCTACTCCCAAGTAACCATGATGGCTAATCTGTCTGACTGCATTAGCTGTTGTTTCAGAATTATAGTATTAAAGCTACAGGCACTTGGCAGTTATTTTTAGTGAAATTTTCTCATTTATGTTATGATTTAGACACTAATACCATAGTGGCAATTTTTCAAAGGCAATAACTTGCCACTAAGAAATTGTATATATTGATTGTCTGACACTAAACATTTTGAATCTTAGGCTATTAGCACAAGAGGACCATAAAAATCTGATGCTTTCATTGTTCTGCAAAAATTGTTTCATCTTACCAAGACTATTACACATACCCGGCAGATTTCAACTCAGTCAGGAGGCTGAAAATGCCCAATTAGCTTAAGAAACACTGTTCTCCAAGTATACACTCACACAATTTCCACAAAGGCTATATCATTATGTCATAAAAAAGAATAGCACCAAATATGTTTTCACGAAGAATTTTTTTCCTGAAACATTTTAAATCCACTACCACCTTCAAGACAAACATTCATGTGTTGTTCCACAAAATTCTCACACTGCACGTCAGTTTAGAAAGTAACTCATTCTACAAACAAAGCCAGTAAAAAATGTCACTTGATCCTATCATAGATGAAAACATGTAACTGCAAACTTTACTCTAAAACCAGGAATGAATTCAAACCCCAATTCCAGAGTGTTCAAAGTTAAATCCAAGTGCTCTTAAATTTAGAAAAAGTCAAATTAACATCCATATATATATATACACACACACACACATACACATATTTGGCATTGATGCTTTTTCAAGCTTGCTGTGGGGGTATTTCCAGCTTGATTTCAGTTCCTTAGTTCAGACCATGACCTGTTTCCAAGCCAGTTCTCTTAGTACTAGAAGTATTATGGCCAGAGCAGCAACACAGAAATCTTCCTTTTTCCCCCCTCCTTTTCTTTTTAATGAGAACATTTTCTTTAAGAATGAATTTCATTTGAAAGACTATCAAAATCTTTCCTTCCTAGCATGTTATATATTCATTTAGTTTTCCAGTGATGTATCTGATGCTGCGTTTGCTTCTCAGCACTTCTCTTTGCCTTAGACCTCGCAATTGGAGATGACATGAGATATCCATAGCAACACCAGTGGGGTGCATTATTTCACCCATTCTATTCTTTTGATACCCCACTAAAACTGAAGCATATTACAAAATAATGGCTTCCTCCTCAAACACAATTTTGCAAAAATGACACTGCTTGTCTGTGAGGACAGACGTACCTAAACCAGCTCCTATCTCGCACAACCACCTGGGCCAACTAGGGTGGGAGAGTGTGCAGATGGCCAGCACAATACTGGCACGACGGGAGAAACAGCGTTATGATCCTGAACTGATTTACAACTACTGGCAGGATACTGATTGGCGGCAGGGCAGCGAAGCACACCATTTCATACGACGTGGTAACATCTACTGGCCTTGTTTGCAGGCTGTTTGGAGAGGTGCTCTTACAGGAACTCATGCACACAGACCTTTGCTCAGACCGATGGCTAGATGGCAATTTTAGTGCAAACCAACAAAAGGTTGAAGATTACATTATTAAATCTAATCCATACAGACTGATCACGACACTGTTCTGACCTATGTTTCCCTTTATGTACTAAAATAAAAGACGTAGTTTCATACATCCCAGATCTCATTAACCTTTTAGCTGGTGGAATTCAATCCCATATAATTTGGACATACTATACCTCACTAAACTGTTGGCAGTGTCAGGATCTTGTGCCGTCACTGTGCCAACAGCAGTCCCGATCTTTGCATTTTCATAAACTTCCATGACATAGGAAGGCATAGTGAAGAGCGGAGGTTCATCCACATCGCCAACAATGATCTTCAACATTGTTACATCTTTGAATGGTCCCAAGTGCGAAAATCGGAAATCAACATGAGTATTTGCTCCTTCTATATTAAGTGTATATGATTTCTTTTTTTCATAGTTGAGAGGCTGTTGGCAGAAAAAAAGATTTATCAATGCCGTTCTGTGCTTCAGTTTAGCCTGCTAGCAAACTAACCACATCTTTTCTGTTTAACTTAAACCACATTTCTTCATGTTACTGGAAAGGGACAATATTCTGTGATAGATATTCTAGCAGCCACTGCCATACCTTGTAAGTAGAAGGATATACATGAAGCAGGATGGATTCAGGTTTTCTCTACAACAGAACTGTGGGCAAGGTACCAGTTTTGGAAAAACTCAAGGTTTAGAATGAACCTCAGATTCTTCTTCTATGATAATGTAAAGTCTTTGGGTTTTATCACCTTTAGATTTTTATTGGTCAATGCTAAATAATGAAAAATGTAGAGACTGATGTACCCAAAATTAAATTAACTTCACATATTTAATTAACAAGTTTAATAGGCAGTGATAGGGATACTAAAATTCTTTGGGGCATCTCTTCTCTTAGATCCTCAACTGAAAAAAGCAACTCCTTGCAAGAGAACACTCCGTTATCATAAAAGACAGGAACTTAAATGTCTAAGAATAGCTAAACATGTGCTTGTGTGCTTTTCTAACCAGAGAGGGTGCATCCCTATATTCTAGACCATTTTCGTTTCAATTCTTCACCAGCAACAATGAGAGAGACAACTTTTCAGCCTGTCTCACCATGTCCTACTGTGGTGCACATGGATCATGCCGTCATAAATGGGAAGAAAGTCTGCAGCTGGGGATATGCCTTCTGCAGGGCCTAATGTTCCAATAAAACTCAACAGAAGGCTCGTCCCCAGCTGTACTAGTCACCAGCAGCACCACTGACACTTTAGCATTGTCCTGTTATTTAAATCGAGATTCCTACTAGGAATCCTACCTCTCTACTAGGAAGGAAGAAGCTGGGGGTCAGACTCCTGTATCACACTGCATGGATTTGTTCTTTCTTAAGGGTCCCATTTCTAGCTTGCTGTTTACACCTGTGAAAATTTCACCTCCCTAGTTCAGCTGGTTTTCAGGTTATCGTGAACTAATTCTACTGACTTGATATATTTATTTTTACCCTGCATTACCATGCCATTGCACTGTCTTATGCATGATATGATAAACATGACACACCCAACTCTCAACATTTCCAGTGTCAGATAGTTATGCAGTAGAGGGGACTAAAAGGATATTTAACTTAAAAGTACGCAGGTAATAAAGCTCCATTAGCAGATAGAGAATTAAGCAATGTTTTTACTGGAAGCCATGTTTACAGGACCACAATTGTTTTGAGTTGCTTTCTTCAGTGCCACTGAAGTAACTGACTGCTTTTCATAGACAGCCCATTGAGAATTTCATGTGAGAAGCTATTTTTTCTATATATTGCCTGTTGGATCTAAGTACTGAAAATGCTCTAAAAAATACCATTTCAGCTCCAGGCAGTCATAGGACAGACTTCGAATTTCAGAATGCTATTTTTTAAATGTGCTTCTTTGTTGAGCAAAAGCACTCATTCTTTATAATAGACACCCCAATACTTACTGGGTTACAAATTTCTAGTTTCAGGCAATTTATAAAGAAGGACAGGTAAGTTAATATTATCACACTGAGCAAAGCAGGTAGTTTGTACAGGTGTATATATAGTACCACTAAGTTTCCAACAGTCTCAGAACACAGGCATAACACTAAAAGAAGATGCTAGAATTTTTTTTTAGAGTTGAAATTATTATGACATGATGGCATGGCAGAATTCCACTATGACCAGTATCATTCTGTGTGGACCTGACTGCCTTCCTGAACAGAACTCAGTACAAGTATTCAAGCTTTCAACCAAGGCTAAACTGGTATTTCCTATCACCCCAAAGAATGGAAAAGTAGTACTTAAAACATATGAGGAACTCAATGAGCGATTTCTCAACATCGGTGTGTATTTTGTAGATAAATTCTATGGTAAATTTAACTGATTATGTGTTAGAAAAATAGTTGGTCGTGATTTATATATACTCTGTTTCTTTGATTTCTCCTGTGTGTATTGAAGGACAATTAATTCATTCTCTTAACTCTAATAGGAACCAACGTTTTGTATTTTGCTTTCTCTGTCTCCCTTTCCTGAATGTAAAAATAAAAATTTTAAAGGCATGGAAATTTACCATAGTCTGATAAATCTATTACTATTTAAAAAGAGCTAAGTCATCTACTCAATTAAATCAATTCATAAAGAAATACAAGTTTAGTAAATTCTAACTGTTGTTCATTAATTTATGATGTATTTATGTTATGAGCATGGAAGTGTTAAACAGTAATTTGCATTGCTCTGCAGCATATATATTCTAAGATTAAAAAAGTTTACAAAAGGATTGCAAATTGTAACTATTGTGCCTTTTTGGAAAATTACGTTTCTACTGACAATGACTGGATTAGGTTGTATAGGAAGATTAATTTCTCCCAGAAAACACATGAGGAATAAACACAAAGTCTTGTTTTCTTTCTTTTGTGTAGTTACTTAATCAGACAATACCAACACTTTTTTGTGTGTGTCTAGAAATACAAGAATAATCCATTCAGATAATCAGAAAAAGCTGACATTTCAACCATAGCCAAAGCAGTTTTTTACTTTCATTTTCTTCCTTCTTCTCCCCACATCATGTCTGAATTAAGGAATCAGATACTGGGACATAATAGAAAAAGAGTTTACTCTCCTGCACTGTGATTCACAGAGCTTAAGAAACAACACTATTTTCAACGTTGAACTATTTTAGACAGAAAAGACACATACTGTACTAAGGTTTACTATTATCAGTGGTCACAATTAGGTTTTTTTCTGGTTTTTTTTTTTTAATTTCCCTTGTTCTCTCCTGAGAAGTAAGGAAATTTACAAAGCAGAGCAAGCCCTGTGATATTCCACATCTTTGAACAACTCACGAGTCCAGCTGTTACATCACTTTTCCTTTTCCTTTTAATAAAATATTAAAAAATTGAAATCTGGATGCAATTTGAATTTACAGCACTGTATTTTGCTGGGCTTCTGTTTAAACACTGTGCCTTTGTTAAAACTGACATTTATCTTGCATCTGAAGAACAAATTGGGCCCCCACTTACAGCCTGTCTAATGGTGTGCTAAGAAATTTCTCAGCAAGAGTTTGGGCATAAAAAATGATAATATAAACTAAATCATATTTACAAAGGAGGTATTTCATCTGTCCCATCAATTTCACAATAGGACTCATTTAAGTCCAAATAGCCAAATGGAAAGTTGTGGCTCTGTCCTGTCTGACTCCTTGCTCTGTCCAAGAGAAGTATTGAGAAATACTCAAATAAATGACTTGTAAAAACAATCACTTGTAATGTGTAAAACCTAAGTTTAAATTCTCCCTCATTAAACTCACAGAGAGGCCTTGAATATCAGTCGCCTATCTCAGTCATTAGCTGTAGCACTTTCCTGTCTCTCTAGTAATCTAGATCATTTCTAGATTTACTTAAAATGGTCCCAACATTGAAGTTCATTAACTCTTTCCTGGAAAGAAAACAAAACATTTAGATTTTAGATGGACCTAAACAGAATTTTTGTTCATGTTTCCTCTTTTCCCAAAGAACAATGTCCTTCCATGACAATTACTCACATATCTTCAGTGTGCATTCATTGTTTATTATGATTTTCATGCAAAACTGCAAATACTCAATGTAGCTCAAGTGACCAGTCACGGGGCTTACTGGAAAATACTGCTGTTCATTATACCGCGGTGTGTTTTTCTAATATCCAACTCCCAAAAGGGACAGCAGAACTTTATGAGAAGTAAATAGCTGTTTCCTGAACACTGCCAGTCTCATTATTCAGAACGGCAGAGATACGCTCTGTTCAGCCCATTTTTTCTGGGAAGCCTGAATGGTACTTGCTAACTTGAGGTCAGGAAAGTTCTGGCATACTTCTCTGAAAGGCACAACAAGGGGGAACACGCTGACCAGTCGTTCTCTGAAGGATCCAGAGAGTAATGGCTTTCTCTGTGCTATTTTGGTTTGTTTCCTCTAGTCTCCCACTTGAAGAAGGAATTGCATGAGGCGAAGGGGAAATCCTTCATGACGGCTTGCAGCCAAGCCCTTGCAGCTGGATCTTTGAGGCTGCAGGGTAGCTCCGCAGGGCTTGTCAATAGGGCAGATAACGAAAGTACCGGACGTTTGGGGTCAGCCGAGAGTAAGACTAGGAAAGGTTCCTTCCAGCACTCACAGACTTTGCGTGCCTGTTGAACAGCCTAGCGTGGAGGCGCTGAGAAATTTGATTTTTGCATCAGAGCCTTAAATAAGTGAAGTTTCAAACGGTTTGAGATCAACTTCAGATCGTCAGATGCAATAATGTATTTACTTCTGGCTTTTCTGATGTGCCTACTATACATTCTTCTAGAGATGTAATAGAAGACAAATCATTCTATTTTATTTTTCTAGAAGGTACTGGCATCTGATATATGAAATAAACCCCATTCTTAGTGGAGATTATCTGTTTCAAGTAGACTATCAAACTAATTCAGCTTCACACTCAATCATCTAAATAAAAAATAATTACAGCACACAGTATATGAAATACTTGTTAAACTGCATACAAGATATGAATAAAAAAACAATTTAAAAAATGAGATCACCTTATTGTACTGTACAAGGGGATACTATAAGCTCTCTGAGGAAAGAACGGGGGTATTCCACACCAATTTATGTAGCTTTAAGTACTGAATTTCTGCTTAACTGAAATATAACATTAGCTAAGCAAAATGTATCCCTTCTTGTCTTGATGGGAAAATGACTCAAATCACTGTTATGTGTATGTGTAAGAACAGGCAACATATGCTTTTGTCATATTCTAAAACATAGTGAAAATTTCTCTGAAGCTATTTTGTCTGCCAAAAAACAGTAAGAAATGTGATTTTACACTCTTTAGGTATGGAATCTTTCATTTTGTTGCAAAGTCTTCCTTTCTGCTTCATGTTCTCAATAGGCATAAATTTAATGAACAATAGTCATGGTGGACTTTTAAATGAGAACAATGCTCATTTGGAAGAAGAAATAACAGATTATGGCATTAGCTACATCAAAGCCACCGAGAAATAAGTTCCGTGGTATAAAAAAGATGGAGTTTACTTGTATGTGGCTGAAAGAGGTGTGTATTACAGAACCTTTATAAAACACCCTGAATTGAAGCTTTTTCAGATACTGGGAAAGACAGGAACCCTTTAAAAAGCATTATGAATTATAAAAATAACGTTTCCTTCAGTTACAAAATGTACTTTAATATGTTAAACAACAATTTACATACATACCTATTCAGATACAAAAAAGTAAAATTTCTTATGACAATTTTTATTTATTCTCTTTTCCCACATTTTGTCTGGGTTTCATTCCTCCTACTGTTAATCACGCCCAGAATACATATTATGAAATATGAATACAATTTCACTTTTATTTTTTAGGCTGTATGGATATAATTGATGATTATAAGACTCAATAACAACAAAACCCCATGAGAATTGCCAACTGACGTCTGTTAGTCCAAGTGAAAATGGAAATCAAGAAATTATTTCCCTTTGTTGGAAAGGTTTTTTAAAAAAAATGTTACTTAAATATTATAACCTGTCTTTCTGGATTATTATAAAAGTAAATTTAAATGTAGCCATAGAATATTAGCATAAGTAGGCAGACTTCAGGAAACGTTCACTATGAACTCAGTTCAGTGGACTTAATATGGAGACAAAACTATCTATGAAATTATACTTGTGCATGGAATTCAGTTAAGAACAAAATTAAATTACAAGAACACTTTATAATTAACAGTTTAAATAGCCTGGGATAAATATAGGAAATTCATATATATGATAACTGTGTGATGGCTTGACCAGTTACATTTTGAGTCTTTATAAGCAAGTCAGTATTTACATTACACAGTGCACAATACTTGACTATTTAGAAGCCAGCTAGCAAGTAAGTCAAAGAGTAACAGCCTATGAAAACTGAATTATACATTCATTTGCACAGATAAAACTTTCTATGTCAAGATTCACGCAGTTTGTAAAACATTCAGCCAAATTTTACTTCTTTGAAAGAAATTAATGTGCAAACCCATCATTCAGAAAAATTAAACCATCATATTCAAAAATTCAGTAGGATTTAGTTCATTATAAATATTAGATAAGACCATTCAGAAAGCACAGAAGATTTAAATATCTGTTTCTTCCCTTGAATTTCTTTTTTCCCTGCCTTTTCTACAAAGATTTAAAATGTCTCAGGAAGCCATGTGGAGAAGCTTACATTGCTGAAGTTCATGGTTCCATAGGTTTACAGAGTAAAATATTTTCATCGTGGTATCTGCTTATTCAGCATTCATCATTACATTTCAATTCCATACACAGGTAACTTTCAAAGACTATCGCTTACCTTCTTCAGGGAAAGAATTCCTTCCCTTGTTTCTTTGTCAGTAGATATGGAGAACACCCCAGAGCCATCACCATTTATAATTGTGTACTTCATGTCTGCATTTGAACCAGTGTCTGCGTCGTTTGCTTTGATTTTGCCAACTGCTGATCCAACTTGAGCTGATTCAGGAACATAGAGTTGATAATGTTCTGAGGGGGAAAAAAAAAACAAACCACAACAGCTTGGACATTTTCTAGTCAAACTAAATTAGAGAACCATTATGTGCTTGATAGATTCTGAGTAATGGAAGAGTATTTCATATGCAAAACTGACAAATAAACCTATGAACCTATTTAAATTCCTGAAAGAATTCAAAAGGGAATTGTATTTTACTCAGGATGCCTTTGTTCCCTATTAAAAATCCAAGTTACTTAATGCAGGTGTTTGGTTTTCAGTTATTTTTGCTGTTCGTCACATAACAGAGAAATTAACTCTGAAGCTTACTTCAAACCAGTATTTTTAAAAGTTTATTTTCTCCATAACCAAAATATATTTATCTCCACCAACTTACCATCAAATGAGTAGTCAAATGGGTACTTTTGAACTGGAAATTCTTTGAGTATTTACAATTTGTTTTTCTGAAATTTGATCAGTTTTGCAACATTACATCAACATTTTGCAACACTTGAATTGGCACATATTTTGCAACATTGAATTAACATGTAGGTTTTTCTACAGAAAATATAATAAATCTTAATATTTTAACATTACCACTTTGTAGTGTTTTTGTTGCAGCACAAAACCCTTTGCACACAAATTTTAATTGGTATTCATGGTGAAGGAAAATGAACATAATGGGTACATAAAAGTATTATACAATTGTGCCCATAAAAAGCACCCATAACAACTACGACCTCCTTTCAGTGTTTTTATAACCTGTTAGATTAATCATTAGAAAATGAAATACTTTTTTGAATGATAATTTCCTTAACTGTCTCTATCCTCTTGGATTAAATCTCCTAACAGGTACAAAGTTGCCTGGGGGACAGGAAGGTGCCACAGGGAGAAAAAAGTGGCAGACAGACACAATGTGATTACAGAAACCTCGATTTCCGTCTGAAACTAGGCCACAAAAACAGCTCCAAGAAATTTTCTCCAATAATGCTAGTGCTGTAACACAGCAGGGATGCCGAAACCCACCAGCACTGAAAAGGAGAATGCACATTCAACAGCCGGTGTGCATAGAGCAAGTCTTTCCCCCGCAACAACCCCCCACCCAAATCCCCCCCGACAGTCTGCACAGCTTACATCACAGGCCAACCACCAACACAGAAAAGAGAGGAAAAAGCAACTTCTGGTTCTGCACACCTTCTGAAACTCTGTAGAGTTTCGTCTACATTCCTCTTCGGCATTCTGCGACAGTGAATGGATCCGAAGATGCTACGTATCAAAGCTAACGTGTTGTTCCAGTTTGCTGAGTTCAAACCAGCGAGCATGACTGCAGAGGTGCTCTCAGCGAGCATGTAGAAAGGCAAAATTCAAACTGAATTCAGAGATTAAACCTGCATTATGGCAGAAACCCACTATTTCTTGGATGGATTGAAGAAATTATGAATCCACTGAAGTTGCAACTGCAGAAGGAATGGATGTTATCACTTAAATACAACCAACTTGAGACACCTGTTTGCAAATGGAAGATTTTATCTCAGATTTGCCCTATTCCTTGCACAATGGTTCCTAAAGCTATTTATAGTCTTGAATTGTTTTTGTAATACTAGCCCATAATACCAATAAACAAACAGTAGTCTGAGAAGGATGGAAGAGTGCACTAAACTTTGTTAGTCCAAAAGGAAAGAGAGGATTCCTAGGGAAACAAAAACTACATTACCATGCATTAGGGAAAGCTCAAGGGAAACAAGAAATGTCCAGCAGAACAAGAGAAAAAGTATAATTTGCCATGTAGAAAAGAAAATACCTACACTGATGGAACAGGAAAATTGCTTAGTAGTTGATTCAATTAAAACACACCATTAATTCTTTGATGCAATTCTTTGATATGCATATAAAAGCCACCTTCACAAATTTCCAAATAAATGCTCTGCCATGCATTCTTTTGCAATGTTTTGTGCTTACAGATGATGTCAACTCACACTTTCATATTGCTGGTTGCTTTACTTCATACATAAAATAATAGTGATCGGATGAGATCCATTTTGGAATTTACTTATTTCTAGAGTAAGTGTGAAATGTGGTCTTCTGACACTTTTGCTCTGACTATTGCATTCCAAAAAGGAGAAGGTTGAGACCATAAAGAATGTGTTATGTAGAGGCCATAAAGAATGTGTTACACAATCAAGCCACTTCAGGAACCGGAAGTGTTATAACCCATATGATAGGGTGAACTAATTAGAGACTTCCAAATAGTCAAGCTAGTTCAAATATATCCTCATGACACTACACTCTGCTTTATGATCACACCCCAAGTGTTAGCCATCTGTTTCAGAAAATCATTTTACTGGTACCAGCTTCAAACATTCTGAAATACTAAAACTTCAAGCAAAACAAATATTTGAAATCGCTCATTAATTATCTGTCTGTATTTGTAGAACTGACATGTTTCAAAAAAAACGGATGGAGTGAAAAGAAAACTGTTAAAAAATAAAAAATCTTAAGAACTTAAGGTCAGGAATGTCTCTCAACAAGTATTTAACCACTGCTTCAGAGCCAGCCTGAAGATGTCTCATGCAGGCATGAGCCAAATAGATAATTACAAACAATACTACCTAAAACCAACAAACACATAAGAGGATAAAATTCAGCAACATGGTTAGATAAAATATATTATAGACATTTCTTTAGACTAGCGGTGGAAATTGGAAATGTTCTACTAAACACTAAATTGTTGTAAACTTTATTATTGGAAAGCAGAGGAACCAACTAAAGGCCAAACTGAATATTTCCTTGGGCACTGAATAAATTTTGATAGGACATTAAACATAAAGTGGGATGCATATACTGTGAATTTATGTTTCTTTATGGTAAGCTATGAGTCTGTCTCAACCCTCTAAAAATCGGCTGGGAAGTTAGGAGCCCTGAGGATCAGATACCGGTCTGCATTAAAACTGTTTCACCAAATCTGCCCAAGTTGAACAGATTGTTGCTGTGGCCCCAGCATCACAGCCTTCCAGGAGCTGTTGTAAAGCAGAAAATTCAAACAGCCTTGGGGATGCTCTAAATTGTTCTAGGGGGGCTGCCCGGTGGCTTACAGATCAAGATTTTGTAGAGGTTGATTTGGCCCTCAATTTTTATGTTAACATTCATTCAGAAGCATTCACTTAGCTCAGGAAATGAGTAAATTAATACTCTTTTCCAGTTAACGTCCTGTATAGGACAGTCATATCACCTTGCAGGATTTAATTCACACTAATTGAAACATCATTCAAATACGTACATGTGATCATCTTTCTTTCAATAAACTATATGGCTTATCTGTCATTATAGTACAGAAACAATTTATTGATCTATAGAACAATTTACTTCTCATTTCAATGAGCCTACAGGCAACCTATAATGCTGTGGTTTACCCTCAGAAAAGCAATTTCTCTGTCTGAATCTCTCTCAAAAAAAGTATGACAGTATTTAATGCAACTCAATAAGCATGTTACTCACTTTATTTTATTCATTAATCTATTCTTTTATAGGTTATAATGTCTTCTTGAACAGCAGGAATTACCTTAACAAAGGAAGGGAGGAGAGGCCTAATACTGAACTAGTAGAGAAAATAAGCAAGTATTTGGCCTGCTTGTTATTTGTTTATCCAAGGTATAGTTTTAGTAACATGAGAATAAATACCGCTTGGCAATGACCAACAGATGCATCCATTCACACATCACAGCTCGTACACTGATACCTTTCTCTATCTGCTAGCAAACTGATACACACAGCAGCTGATTGCTTTAACGTAAAATATCACCATATACTAAATCTATATCAAAGTGCTACGTGAAGAAAGTTTGCTTGAACCCACAACTAGCTAAGTACTCAGGCATGAGCCAAACTGATAAGATACGGAGAATAAATGGTCAGTGAGCCAGGCTCAAAGTCTCATTATTCAGACTGGCAGCCAATTCAGCTGGCAGTCAATTAACAATCAAAACTGTGGCCAAAACTATTTAATACCTTAATTAATGACCTGAATGACAGGTTGCATGTACTTGCAGCAAGCGAGTGGACAATATCAATTTGGGAAAAAGTGGTCAATATGCTGGAGGGCAGGGCTGCCATTTGGAAGGACCCGGAGAGGCCGGAGCAACGGGCTGACGGGAACCTCACAGCATTCCATGACAGCGCCAGGGAGGAACGATTCCGTTCACCAGCACACGCTGGGGCCAACCGCCCAGAATGCAGCGTCACCAAAAAGGACCTGAGAAGGACCTTTGAAGACTTGACTAACCAAGGCCTTCTGCAGCTTGATTGAACTGAACCTGCTTTAAGCAGGGCTTTGGGTCCCAATGGCCTTGTGGAGGTCCCACAGGACTCCATGTCCCTGGCATTCATGAAGCTATGTCTCATGTTTTACTGCCAGCCACCTTTGATAAAACTCAAGTGCAGTTCCAAATGTGGACTGGGCTCATCCTTCCTTGGTGGCTTTCTGTTACAAAGTTATTCTCCATTCACCAAGCTGCTTGTTTGCATTACGTGCCATAGACTATTCTGGATTTCTCTTTTGAGACTGCAGATTTTCAGAAGTCCGTTTCCCACGGTGAGTCTTGGACATTTGTTACATCCTTCTTTACTATGCTTATTTTTAATATAATAAAACCAATTTTAATCAATCATCATTATGAATACAGTAACTTTTATGATTCCAGAAGCTCAGTCTAGTTTCTGTCTACTGTCTTTGTTCTGAACATTCTTTTTGATGGCAACATCCCTTTCATACAGCTAAACTAAAGAAAAAATTTTTAAGATGTGTGTTTGGCTTATTCTTCTTCCCTGTAAAAAAACAACGCTTTTTCACTTTCTAAAAATATTTGAAGTGTAAGTGAAGTTATTTCTTATTTGCAAATATGGCACTAAACCAATCTTCAAATATTAAATATTTTGCTTGCCTTGAAACTCTGAGAACGTAACACTCTTGGGTCAATTTAAAAAAACCCATTCTTCTTAGATGCAATAGACCCCTTTGGCTGGAAGAATACTTGTGCATCCCCATGCCCCTGCTTTTTACAACTCAGTGCAGCCTGGGAGTTATGTTTGTGATTAAGATTGTAATCAGTGATGAGTTTAATTTATGTTCCACGCAACTTTGCCTTTACAGACAGTAACTAAAAGGATCTGAGAACTTTCTCACTAATTCTCAGGCATCAAAAGTATTCTGACTTCTTGTAAAAGGTGTGAAGTTTTTTCAGAAACGAAAAGAAAACTGGGTTTCCTGGATTTTCAGATTCAGTACTCTCCTGTGGGTATTGAATGCCCAAATACACAGGTTTTTATGCAAATGGTGGGGGAAAACCAACAAAAACACTCCATAATCATCACTAGTGAGCAACTTAACAGTCAGGCATGATCTCTAGCAGTCTCTAGAGCTGTGCTGTGTTGAGTATATTCTGTGCCATTTAAAGGAGGACCATGGCTACACCAGGCAGCCTGGGTCAGCAGAGCACCAGCAACACCGGTGAAAGGGATACGCTGCATTTAGACCATGTTTGGTTCTGTTGTTTGTTTGTTTGTTTGTTTTTTCCTGGTATTGCCACAGCTAGGATTGTGCTCCCACTGGGGTTTAGCTTTATAAAGGACATGAAAAGGAAGGCAGATCTGACGACTAACCCTTAAAATGGAGTGGTCCTGCTCCCAATTCTCCCCACTCAGTAAACAAAACAAACAAACAACCCCCCTCATTCCCAAAGTCATTACTGCCTCATTCAGAACCCTTACAGAATTTTTTTTTTCTATCTAGAGTATTTCAAAATTATTTTGATATGTATGATGTATGTAATGAATAATCTACCTTGTACACAGAAATTCTCATAGACAATACCCAATTAAGTGAAATAGAAAACACTGCTAGACCCAATCCTAGTTAGGAGTAAAGTTGATGCACATAGCTGGGATTAAAGCTCACTATACAGAACACATATTTTCTACAAATATTTAGTCAGACTTTGACATAAATATATTTTTGTCCCTCCCAACTTCCCTTTATATTTGAATTCTGTAAACAATTCTGTGATCAAGTTTTATTGTCATGAATTCTTGTTAAAGAAGTTTTAAAATCAGATATTTAAATACTCTTGAAAAGTATTATATTTACTTCCTTCAATTTCTACAGTAAAAATCTGGTTATGGAAATCACACTTATTCTGCTCAGGAAACAGAATATCATGAGATTTCCTATGCGATCAAATGCCATTAAACAACTTATGTCAGATCTCAGTGATAAATGAAACAATTTGGTAGCTTTAACTTCAAATTTTATGCAAATAGGAGAACATATCAATCTTCTCACAAACTAATAGAATAAGAAAACAATTAAACAAATCACTTTACACAGTATTTTCCAGTCTATGGAGGCATGCACTCAAAGATACATATACTTTATCTCTTAACTCTCTTTGGTACTTAATGAACATCATAATCACTTATTCCGCATCTCACATGTCCGTCTCTTTAAGCTGAATTCATAAAGGAATGATTGATTCTAGCACATTAGAAAGACGCAACATAAGAGAAATTTTAGAAAATCAGTCTGATTACTGAGGCTTGTCCCTGTCACCTCTCTGTTTCCTCAGGACATTATAAATACTAGCTGCTTTTTAAACAGCCTGTTGTCCTTGTGCAGCAGCCTTGCTAGGCAGGTGACTAAATACTTCTTCTGCAGAATCAGAAAAGCACCATATTTCTCTTATGTTTAAGAGTAACAGCTGTTATCTCTTCGCCTGACACATTCAAGTCACACACCTTCATCAGGTAATAGAAGCATATAATAGCATTTTTCCCCTTTACATGTGCTGCTGGCTGTCACAGTCAAAAGGAGACTCATGTTGTGAAAACTGACAGAAATTCAAAAACTCGCTAGCTCATATTTACCTGCCCCTCATTCAGCTTCTGATGTGACACTTTAGCCATTTCTAAACAAAGAACAATTAAGGTCAGGGGCTTAGAGATCTACTTGTGATGATTCTCTTGTAAAGGCAGAAAATCAGTATACTGAACACCAACCATACTCACAAAGGACATGTCACTCACTGGTCATTCACTTTGGAGCCTGAGCACATGCTTTATAAACACTATTAATTGAAAAAATTATCTGCTTTTAAGAATATGAGAGAAGCAAAATACTTGCTAGCACCAGAATTATGCTGTGTGACTATTATGTGAATATGTACTATAACCAATTTTAATAGCTGTTTTCTTTAACAAAGCAAACAGCTTCTAAAATGTATACATCCCACAAAATGCATTGCCAGATTTTTACAGCAACCTTTAACACAGTCCAAACAACATTCTCAATGAAAATCTTGCTACCTTTCTTTCCTTACACAAATAACTAAAATCTGATTTCTGTAGATGCCATTATAATTGTATAAGTCTATACTGAAAAACTGTTTACATTTTATCAGCGCTAACATACAGAATTTCTAGGTTACAAGTAATTATTTCTATGTCTTTTTTACATCAAAGTTCCCCTGTTATTTAAGATTTCCTAATAATATACTAAAGTGTTCTAGATTAATCATTATGTCTCAAGTTAGCTGAGATTAGCATGTTGGGCAAGAATTCAGTTTTGTAGAAAACTCTCAGTATTAACCAGAGGTGTTTTAAGAGCACAGCAAAAAGAATTCTCTTTGAACATCCCTTAAATTTTCTCATAAGAGCCCACCCTTTAAATCTCATTATGCTGACTCAATTTCACAACAGCACTAAGAAGAAGCTACATTTAATTTTTAATACCTGTTTTGGACATAAAATATATTAAGATAGGCTGCTGTATTTCCTTATCACCTAGAAATATCTAATTTCCTGGCATTTCCCCTGGCATGTGCATTTATGTTACTCATTTTATCTTTTAATGAGATATTAATAATTGTCTTTCAGTAGATTGATCATGCACATCAGGCTCATCCTGTCTACTTTTACACAAAGAGCTGTTTCTGAAGCTGACTTTGCCTGACCACTGGGAAGGAAGAGTGAACCTCCCTAAACCTTACAGATGGAAAAATCAACCAAACCATAGATTATAATCTACATTTCATTAGCCATCTTGGAACACATATATGATAACAATTGTTGGTAATAGATAAATTCTAATTCTAGAAAAGCATAACCTGAATTGTGAACCACCTGTAGAAACAAATAGTGAATATGGTAGTACAAAAAACTTATTTGTGGAACACAGGAATGAGAAAAATGAGAATAAAATAAAATTTCCAGGATGGTAACTTCACTTTTGAAGAAAGGGAATAAAGTTATATGCAGGAATATATTTCTGAAGAACAAAATACTAGGGTTCTGCGCAAATCCGGCTATAAAACAGCTTTCTACATGTCCCTCTATCCTGATTTAAGGTCTTACTAAAAGACTTAAGCATCTCTTCAGCAATAACTGATACCTGAGAATATTCTACTGCAATACATTTTACCCTTAGTATATTACAGCTACTGGCTATTGGGAATAGTCACAAAGGTAGTAAGTGTTGTGGTGTGAATTATGAAAAAAGGCATTCTTCTAAATATAACAAACAAAAATCTTATTAAGTAAGCAACATTTAAATATAGAACAATTTCTGGAATGAAATGCTTCCTCATGCTCCCTGGACACTGGATCATTGCTGACTCAACATCATCATCACATAAACACACAAAGAACAAGAAACTAGATCACTGGGTATGAACAAAATCTAATTAACAAAGGTGCAGTTGATCAGATTTCAGCAATCTTAAGCCAAACCAGTTATCGAGTCCTTTTCTTGTTTTATTTTAAGTCTGAGTTTCCTGAGGACACACAACTGCCGTAATCATTTTAATTCAACAGCCTCCCATAACTTTTAACCCCTGTCCAATTTCAGGCAAATCTAACAAACGGGCAGAGGCCTCAAAGAGGTTATGATTCTACAAGCCTCTTAACAATTACTGGTTGAATAGAAGAGAAAGACTTGCTACAAGAAAATCAGAGAAAATTCCGCTTTACTCATCTCATCTGGCAGCAGCCAAGGGGTCACCTGGCAGGCAGCGGGGAGAGAGAGGATGCTGGTGGTCATGTATGGGGACCATAGGAGCTGGATCTGCTATGTGGGAGTGGGGCTATGGGAAGGACCATACTGGAGTATCAATTCCAAAAGAAAATCACCAGCAGATACTTTTGCGCTTAACTAGCTAAGACTTACATTAACAAGGCTGGACACCTTACTAGAGCAGAACAGAGTTAATGTCTGCTTCTGGGGTGCGAGCTTACTTTTTCAGAACTAACTGGGGTCATACAACATTCCTACTTAAATACGGCTGTGTGCTTTCAGACAATGACATTGTAAAAAGTGAGGCCAAGCTAATTATGCATATACATAATTTCACACTATATCTGTATACTGCCATGAAACAACCAAGACTCAACGATCAAGCTTTATAGAAAACGTTTTAAGCCATGACTTGTATTTGAATTCTGCTTTATCCTAAAGAACTGAGCTAGATTTATCAAACAACAAATGGGGTAACAGGGAAATAATTTCCTTGTAAAATTAGACTCTACACACAATAACTACAGATCTCCTACACACTGTCCAGAGTGTAATCGTTAGTACTTGACGTACAAAACATGTCAGTGGAAGTGTCTGCCTAGTATGATGATCTTGATTCAATCAGAATCTATTCATCCTAAACAAAGCAAACATGCAGAGTCTATTCATCCTAAACAAGACCAGAGAGAATTAATGAAAGAAAACTATACAGAAAATTCCAATGTAACTAAAGGCTGATAACAGTGTCAAACAGTACACAGAACATTTTCTATCAGATTACTGAAATAAATTTATGACTATGAAATTAGGGCCCTCAGCCATCAACTAAGTGGATCCATCAGTGGTAAAACTAACAAGAACCGAGAGATGCTGATTATTGAAAAGCAAAAATCTTCCCATGCAGAGCACGGTCTGTCAGCTTACATTAAATAGATAGCTCTTTTATAACTGGACTCACAAAAGAAAGGAATTTTGTGGTGATGGAGAAAAAGAAATCAGTATTGTACAAGATGCACTGAAGTAACTGATGAGCAAAATGTATCTGAGGTTTCAGGTTGTTCTCCAGCTGAATTCACAACCCCTTGCCTACTTCTGAGACACACTACTGTATTTTGCAAGCAGAATTCTTCAGCTGTTTCCTATTCCAGAGATTTCTATTACCATGTATTCCAGAACTGCAACCATCAGACTGATAAAATTATGCAGTAATGTTTCCTATTCTTCCTCTGAGACTTTTTGGTATTTTGGAAAACTGTAGCTCTTCTGTTAGCAATTTCTTTGAAAGAAAGTCGGCTATATTTAGAGTGAGTACAGAAAAAAACCACAGTAAAGATTCATTTAAGCAGATATACTTACAACCTCTCTTGCTAAGTTTTAAATAGATTTTTTTTAAAGTGTTTCTTTAAGGGGGACAGATCCTGCATACCTTACTACATATGCATCTCTACTGAACGCTGATCTACCAAAGCCAGAAAGGTATGATCTTTTAAATACATACAATAAAGTATATTTCTAAAAAAAAGAAATAATAAAAGCACCGACCAGATGTGCTTCCCAGCATGTTCTCAAGTAAAGTACTGATACAGTTAGAGTCAGATTCAACACTCACAAGTATGGTAACAGAGAAAAAGAAAATTATCCAAAAGAAAGTCTGCGGTTTAGCTGAGGCTCAGCCTGGCCCAAGGGTTATACACTTGATATATGCAGTTTTGGTTAGCACTTCCCTTGAATTCAACTCTGAATGTGACAAGCCTCAGTAAGACTCATTTAGCATTCTGTCTAATAAGGAAATTGAAGAGAAATTTAACTGAAAATCATGGCATTCAAAGAAAAGAAAAATAAACAGTGATGTGTTATTGTAATAGTTCATGATGCTAGGATGGCCTGATTTTAGATGGTCTATACCTTCGTTTTGTATTACTAACGTAGAGCTACCGCGCTTTTGCAAAGCCTTTAAATTACACTTGCTGGAAAGCAGTAGAAAAGCAATGTTAGAGTCATAACTGTGGTATAGGATTCTTGTGTAAGGAAAGATAAAGCAACTGTTTGTACTCTACAAGACCTGTTCTAGGATTAATATTTTCTGTTTAAAATGATAATGTTAAAATACATTTTTCATTTTGCTTTGTTAAATAATGAGTTTTCATTAAATGTGAAATGATGTTTTGTAGTTTTCGATGTTAGTTTTTGCAATTATAAGAATCCCTTAAATTGTATAGAACTTGAACATTTTATATTTCTACAATTTCTGTAAAAATATTAATACAGATAAAGCAATATATGTGATAACATACAGTTCTGCCTGCCAGCCAGTTTAATATCCAAAACCTTCTGTTCAAAATAAAAGAGGCCAAATCTTGAAACCGGATATGTAGGGTTCCATTTGTCTCATAAGCTTGCAGGAAACTTAGGACATTTTTGCTACTTTAACTATTTTAGATGTTATATTTGTTCAAAGATATGCCTTACCTTTTGCCTTTCCAATAGTTAGGAAGTATTAAATAGAGTGATGGATGCAATGACAATTCTGTGGAACATAAAACCAAATATACTTTATTTAAGGCTGTGTTTCAAAGGCTTTATGTTTTTATGTGTTTGCGAGGCACAGAAAAAATATTCATTTCTACAACACTTTTAATGAGCCAGAAATACTGCTTGATCAGATTTTACATAATGTCTATTGCCAGGGAGCTTTGTTTTTCCCCGGAGCTTTGTGATCTCTATTACTGTTTATAAATTTTCTCATTCGAACAGCTTAATGCGTTTCCCGGTGGAGGTACCTATAGGTACCAGTCCATTATGTTCTACAAGGACTCACACAGTGTCTTGAGCCCAGATTACAATACTCTTACTGGCCTTGAGCCACTCTGCAAAGGAAAGCAGGTTTAGCTATGCAATTGCATTCCAGAAGACTTTTAAATAAATTGTTGACTGAATTCAGAATTCCTATAAGACTCCAGCTGCTGTGTCAGATCAATGTGCACCCAATGGGTTGGATAATAATGAACTTCCTATTAGTGGTCATATTAAGATATTCTAAGTGTATTCTAGCGTATACTTTTCATATATGCATGTGAGAACATTCAGTTTGACATCAACAATTCATTTAACTAGAATAAAGGCAGACTCCACCCTAGCTCAACAACAGTGAGAAACAGCTTGGGTTTTGACCATCTGTAACGCAAAAAGTGATCTTAAAAGTTCGCACAGGTATAAAGAAACAGAAGAAAAAAATGATAGATGTGTATGGAAGCAGCCAAAGACATGCTGGATTAAATCTTTTAATGTGTTACCTTTTGTTGTTGTCTACCATGGAAACAATGTAATTCACTTGTGGATCAAAATCCCACAGTTATTGAAACATACATTCAAAAAGGACTGGAGAGTAACCCACATATGACAAGAGTATTGGTTTGTCACCCATCTCACTCTTACTCAGTGTTTAATTGAACGAATTCTTCACTGGTTTCAGTATTCTAGCATATGCCATCTCTGTGCTTCATCTGAAAACACCAGAACACTGAAAAATATTGGTGAATCCAAACACTTCTCAAGCTGCCTTCTCCCCATGAATTTGAATATTAGTTGGATTTCATTAACAGCCTCTTACTTCACTGAAAATCAACACGATTTTCAAATCAGTTATATGCTGAAATTGTACATACTCTGAGGAAACCTGGGTGGATTGTCGTTGACATCAGTGAGTGTGATATTTACAGTTGTTGACCCTGACAGCCCTCCGACCTGCCCAGCCATATCTTTGGCTTGAATGACAACGGAATAATGCTCTCTGGCTTCCCTGTCCATGTTGTGCAAGGCAGTCCTGATGACTCCTGTGATGGAAAAAAAAACAAACAAAGAGAAAGATCAGGATTAGCTTGGTTGAGGAAGAGGAAAGGCTGGGCATAACCTTTCTTTTCAGGAAAGGTGGAGCATGGCAGATTTTCTGGAAATGCAAAGCTTTTCTACAACCAAAATAATCTGGCTTTAGTTGTTTGCGTCTTATGTATATGTATAAATAGAAATATAAAAAACAATGCCAGATACTGGTAGACAATCAACTTGCTTGAGGATGTGAAGAAATTAAAATCATATATTAGAACAATTATTACATTAATAAATAATAAAACCAACTTATATAACTGTTTAAATAGCTATTTAATAGAAATGTTAATGAATGGAAACTGTCACCCCACTGAAGAAGACAAAAATTCCTTTTTAAGAAAAGTTAACTTCTGTATTAAAATGTGACATACCTCTTAAAACTACCCAAAAGCTAAAGTTTCTTATTTGACAGATCTCAAACAACTATACTTTCGTATTTTATACATGTCAATCATGTACATTTATGTTCATGTGTGACTTACCTAACACTTGTCCATAAAGTGAAAGATAAACTATTATTGTTTTCACTGCAGTACAGAGAGAAAACCAAAACTGAGTGATCCTAAAATTCTATTTATTTCTATCCATCACCATCAGGAATTTTTTTAACATGTAGCCAATTACGCATGCAGAAGCAAAGATTGCAACAAAGGAGGAACAGTCAACTCTGCGGGCTCCGTTTCAGTTTGAGGACATTTTTCACTTAGGATGATGCCTGTGAATTAGGCCCTGCTAAGTTCTTTGATCACAGGCTGACAGAAACCTCATGGAGTTCAATAAAGGGAAATGTCAAGTCCTGTGCCAGGGAACCAGTACATGCTGTGGACAGACTAGCTGGGAAGCAGCTTTTCAGAAAAGGATCTAGGGGGTCCTCAAGTTGGAGATGAGCCAGCAATGTGCCCTTGCAGCAAACGAGGCCTCCGGCATCCCAGCTGCATTACGAAAAGCTCCGCCAGCAGGTCGAGGGAGGGGATCCTTCTCCTCTGCTCACCACTGGTGAGGCCACATCTGGAGCGCTGGGTCCAGTTCTGGGCTCCTCAGTACAGGAAAGCCACTGATAGACTGGAGTGAGTTACATAGACATAAAGAAATATGTGAAATGCTAAATGTATTAACATTAAAGTTTCAAAAAATGAAATTTTTGGTATAACTTGGTTTGGGACTCTTAAACTGAGTGGCTGTTATACCTAGGAAAAAAACTTACCATAGCATGATCAGATGTTGCTTCTGGGTAAATTTTGAATATATAATAGCCATTAACACAAAGCAACTTAAGAAGAGCTTTATTCTTCTACACAACCTGCTCTACAGCACGATTCTCAAGGTTTTTGATTCCTGCAGTCTCAGATGATGCAAAAAGTGATTTTCAGAACACTATTTTTCTTGTACTTTAAGATTACTTTCTTTGCATTTCTTTAGCAAAACCATTTGGCCATTATTACATACAAAACAGAAATTTTCATGTAGCTTATACCATTGTTTCCATTCTATTCTGAAAACAAATCACACATAAATAAGTAGATCTATCCACAAGGAATAACATTTTAAAGTATCCATGAAGACCGAGAATGATTTTAACACAGTTTTGAACTGAAAGGTCTGTTTCATCAGAAGCACAGATTCTGGACAAGCTGGCTAAAAATAGTATACCAGTCTGGTTTAGGTCATCAGTGTTTTTTTCCTTTAAATGACACAGTTAGAAACACATCTTTTTTCACAACTTTCATCATGATATACTGAAAGTAACCACAATTTATACATACTGTAACAGAAAGGCATGGAGACTTTTGGATAAAAGGAACTGATATAACTTAAATAAGCAGTTTCATCAAAATCAATATGGGTCACCAAATCTAGTGCTACTGTTCTGAAAATTCACTTTGCTGAAAAATAGGAAGATAGAAAAGTATTAAAATTAAAAATGCTCTGCTTTGACATTTTTCAAATAAATTGCTTCATTTTTTCACATTAAACCGAAGTTTATTGGAATATTTAATGTTCATGTATATGCATGGAATGAGTATTGTATTTTTTTAAAAAAACTTCCATTTTAATTTGAAACAGACTAAATTTTACATAGTGGAACATCTCTCTTCTGTACAATCCTCATAAATGCACTAGTCGCATTTTTTAACTGATTTAAACAAACAGAAACCCCTCTGAATTACAATTACTTTCCTCTTCCTTTTTGCTTCAAGGGGTATGGTACTGAATCAATGCTTTTAGGCAGTTAATAAAGATTTGTGGATGACCAATCATTTCGTATCTCCCACTTGCATCAGATTTCTCTTTTCTGAAAAATGAGCAAATGAAAATGGGCAAGTTTTTAACTCCAAAAACTTGTATCCAAAGTTTAGAATAAGAAAACTGGTTTTAAGCTTAGGGTATGCTGAAGGACAGGAGATAACAGAGGATCTAGTTCTCTCTTTTCTTGGTTGCATATACATCCATCCATCCTAAAATTAGTTCATCAGTATGAGGTATGTAACTACTGTGAGGACCCTGATGCTCTGTCCTTGTCACTAGCAGCTCCACCAACTGTTCTGGCAGTACAGCACTAAAATCATACATACTTTCAAATTTCTTTAATGAGCCCAAAAGATGTAAGGAGAACTTTCTTGGTCGCCTTTTCCAATAAGATAATATGAAATGCTCCAGCAGTTCCTTTTAAAGTAGGAGTTGCCCTGAGTATCTTCAGTATACTTGGCAGGGGCTCCTATACATCCCACAAGAAGACAGAAGTTCTTATTAAGGAAGACATCTCCCTGTCTAAAACGGTGTGGAAAGAAACTGAAAAAGAAAACTGTCACAGGCTTTTTAAATTTAAACACAGCCTTAATTTTGCCTCCTATTTGTTAGGCAGCACTGCGACTCTGTTAACTGAGTACTTTTCAGCTATGTTTCCAATATTTATTCACCTTTACTAAGAAAGGAAAGCAATAAAAAGAAAGCAAGATGTAGACATCATTACGGGGACACGCCACCCTGTTTCGGGTATTATGTGAAGAATTTTTACCAAAGTCTGACTGCTATGTCAAAAATTGCATACAACGTGAAGGTTTGTGTCTGTTGGAATGGAGTTCAGAAGGACACGTTGCTCTGGACCTCTGACCTGCTGAATTGAGACATAACTATTTCCATCTTAAAATTATGAGAGATGTGTTTTCCCACATGGAAGGCTCTCTCAGAACACACTTTTTCTTCTAACTTCTTGTCTACATTTATTCACCTCTAAGTGACACCAGGTTTTGGGTTTTTTTTTGTTGTTGTTGGGTTTTTTTGTTGTTGTTGTTTTTTCTCTGACAATTTCTACCGTCTTGGAAAGCACATTTTCCAATTTGAATTTATCTTACTTGACTGTGGATGACCAGAAACCTACCTACACTCCAGATGAGACTTTATTGCTGCCTCTTCTAATTAGAACTTTTTCAGACTACATCACACTGGTGATTCATCTATGACTGACTAATATACCCAGGACATTCTCCAATGACATTTACAAATCAATGAGATCAGAGTTATTGCAGACCCATAGAACATCTTGAGTTGGAAGGGACCCATAAGGGTCAACAGGTCAAGAAATCCAACTCCCTGCTCCTCACAGGACTAACTAAAACTAAATTGTATGACTAAGAGCATCACCCAGATAGTCTTATAATTAGTCCTGAAACATGGCCTTTACTATATAATACGATTTCATTTCATCATGTTTTTCTTGCTTTTGCCTTCAAAGACATAAGCTTCTTCCTCTGTACTGACAATTCCTTACAACTTTTTACAATCATGAAATTTCTTCAGGACAGTCCTGCATTTGTCCTCAAAACTTCAGACAAAACTGACCAAGAAGAACATTGAGATGAACAATTGATATGTCTACTGCTGTGGATAACTCTTTTTCTTACCTTTTACCCAGTGCCTCTGGATTTGAGAAAGCCCTGAAAATAAGTTTATTTTTTGCAAGTTTTAATTCCTTCTCCACTCAGACTCTCTGAATTCATTCCTGATACTGAACTGCAGTCAATTCCTTTTTTTATTTTTTTTCCAAGTTTTCTTTAAGATACTTCTATACTCTGTAGCATCTGACAATGTGTTATGTTGTCTTTTTTAGCATTCTGTGAAGAACCATTTTAGTCGCATGCTTGCATGTAAGAAGAGCTACAACAGAAGGCTCAGTTGTAACTGAGACTGTAAAAATCAAGACTTTTTAATTCAAGTGCAGGCAATTATTAAGAAAATGTCTGCCACAGCCAAGTACCTAACTATGCATTTACCAAAGTATTTAACTCTGTACTTACCTGACAGTCTGGTACACTTGAAGTAATTTATCTTATTACTTACACAAAACAAGAACTTATTTTAGATTCAGTAACCACCGCAGAAATTTAGCCAGCTTTATCTTACAGCCTACTCCTGCATGATGTGTGAATAGAACCTTCCCAGAATAAACCATGGTTCATTTTAACATTTGAAGCTCAAAGGTTTTCTATCTACTGGGGGAAAAAAAACCCAAACCAAAACAACTCCACTTTAATGACAAACTAGTCTGTCATGGGCAAGTTAATTTTCTTTGAAAAATTTCCATTCTGTTGTTGGATCAGGAGCCTGGTCACTAGAGATTTTGTGAAGGGCAGTGGGTCACACTAGATCCCCCATATTCTATTTTCTTATATATCTGTCTTGTCATGATAACAACCACTAAATGGTTCAAATATAATTTTAAATATCTATTTAATAACTATTGAAATGTGTGATTTTACTAATTACTGAGGGAAGCGAACTGTTGCAGATGGTAATTTCATTGATATTATTTTTACTTTGAGAATAAAAGCTCTATTTTTATCACTGCTTTGCTTTAGGATATGTAGTTAGCTTATTTTATTGTAACTTAATACTCGGAATATAATGTATATATTAAAATACATCTCAAACCCTAATATTATTCTACCTTGAAAGAATTAGACACATGCCTTTTAAGAGAAAGAAGTACGGTTTTTGTAGTGTTTACATTTTAAGACAAATACTGAGCAAGTACAAGTCAGTAGATGCATTCATTTTTTCTTAAAGCTTCAAAATAAACTTCAAATTTCAAACTCCCAATAGACTTTGACTTGGATTTGTGATTTAGTTCGAACTGTAACTGTAAACAAAATGTGCAATATAGAGATTATGGTCATACTCCAGATTCTGGATGCTTCTATGACATATATGTTTTTAATCTATGGCTTTGAGTCATATCTGCTTTATATAACTAACATTATACATTTTGTTCCTTTACAGGGACATCACTCGACACTTCATAGCTAAAAGTCAAAGCACTACAGAAATGACAATTAGCGGTCAATTTTCTTCTATAGTCATGATTATAGTACTACAAGACACTATGCCCTTTCTTAAAGAGAATTATCATTGAAATAAAATACATTAATCCAACATTGAAGGACAACTGCTGTAATAAAATAGAAATTGCTGAAAAATAAGTATAGTTGAAAAAGAAAATAGTAAGGGTTTTTAAATAAGTAGGTTAGAATAGTGTTCATTTCGTATTAAAAGAAGGTGGGGGGGTTAACCAGACTGATTATATTACAATGGACACCCCCCCAGGGAAAAAGAAAAAATCTATTCAATTTACTATTAGTAAATAAAGCCTTCTAAAAAATCTCAATGAGTAACGGCCTGATTGTACGAAATGAAAAAGTCTTGTGCCAAAGCCTCCTGAATTAAGGATTCTGAAGAAAGCTTCACTGATTGAGTGGAAAAAACACCAATTTATGTGGCAATTGCATGGATGCCAAATGTAATCATACCACCTTCCACTGTTTCCATAATGCAGAGCACATTCAAATGAATTAAGAATTTGCTGCCAGTCTGCTCCCAGAAAGCAGACAAGAAACTCTAATCTGCCATATGCAATTGCTGCAAATCAAAGGACTATCTTTTATAGAAACACCATTGCAACTGGCTACCCTATTTGAGCAGGAAGCTGTCATTTTTTCTCTTGCCAAAAGTTAAAGCATATGGCTCTGGATGGCAGGTTTGCCACCTCTGTTTCCGTTAGTATCGTTCACAGTTTTTTTAAAGTACATTTCTCTCAGCCTCATGTAGCCTGGTTTAATCAGCGGGACATTATCATCAGGGGTGGTTTTCCACTGAATTGTTGTACTTGTCTCATTGTCTTCAGATTGCTGTTACTTCCGAATCGCTATGCCATGGAAGAAAGATTTTCTGGATTTAGTGGTAGTGGATTGTTGGTTTATTGCACTGTGGTTGTTGTCATTCCTGTATGTCCTGGTTTCAGCTGGGATAGAGTTAAGTGTCTTCCTAGTAGCTGGTACAGTGCTGTGTTTTGAGTTCAGT
>JANZLQ010000030.1:5994000-6095259 GCA_026212715.1 Elanus axillaris
ACAGGTTGCCCAGAGGTGTTGTAGACGCCCCATCCCTGGCAGTGTCCAAAGTCAGGCTGGGCAGGGTTTTGAGCAACCTGATCGAGTTGAAGATATCCCTGCTTACTGCCGGGGTGGGACTAGGTGACCTTTAAAGGTCCCTTCCAATTCAAACCATTCTGTGATTCTATGATTTCAAGTGTTGCAGTTCTTCATCAGGGTAAAAGTCTCTATTATACTTCTAAAATATTGTCAGTACTTCTTAAGCATGCTACAAAAGGGCTGTTTTACTCCAAAAGTGCAGAACTCCTTTCTTCCTTTTACTTCAATCGTTCTCACAGGTAGCCATATTAGATTGGATGTCAGTTGCTTATTCAGACATTGGTGTAGCTATCCT
This sequence comes from Elanus axillaris, assembly GCA_026212715.1. Classification (NCBI taxonomy): domain Eukaryota; kingdom Metazoa; phylum Chordata; class Aves; order Accipitriformes; family Accipitridae; genus Elanus; species Elanus axillaris. The sequence continues at coordinate 5,994,377 of JANZLQ010000030.1, forward strand.
GACTCCCGTCAGCTGAGTATCTAGGGATTACCATTAACAAGAATTTTCTTTTTCCAGGGAAAATACTCAACATGTGCTCTCTGGATGTATTTGTTGTTTTAATTCTCTTTCCTTTTCCCTTTCCTTTTTTTTTTTTTTTTGGTAACACAAGAATTTATGTTATCATGCATTTGTTTTACAGCCTGCGCTCTGTTCTCCTTCACCTTATAACACAGCCACAACACACAATTACAGAGTATTTGTGTACCTGCCAAACTAGCCATTGTAATCACCAATAAACCACTGAAAAAATTGACTCCATACTGCAAGTATGGAATCATTATAAATGCAAAGCTTCTTTTATTAAACTACACACATATCTACATGTCGTTACTCCATCCTAGGTGCAGAATCAAGCATTTCAACTTGTTAATTTCAGCCCATTAATCACTGCCCAATGCTCCAATCTATCTAGATCCCTCTGCAAGGCTTCTTGTCCCTCCACAAAGCCAACAGCACCTTCCAGTTTGGTAGCATCAGCAAACTTGCACTCAACTCCTGAATCCACTTTGCTGATAAATACACTAAACAGAACTGGCCCTAGAACTGAAGCCTGAGGAACACTGCTGGTGACTGGTCACCAGCCAGATGTAGCCCTACTGACTACAACCCTTTGAGCTCTGCCCTTCAGCCAGTGCACCATGAAACCCCTCATCTCACAGTTGGACAACTTGTCTAGAAGGATGCTGTGAGGGACAGAATCAAAAACCTTACTAAAATCCAGAAAAAATACATCCACTGACTCCCCTTCATCCACCAGGTGGGTGACCCTATCATAGAAGGATATCGAATTAGTGAAACAGGACTTTCCCTCTGTGAACCCATGTTGACTGTGCCTGATGATAGCATTGTCCTTGAAATGCCTTTCAATCGTACCCAGCATAATCTTCTCCATAATCTTTCCAGGAGCTGAGGTCAGACTGACAGGTCTGTAGTTCCCCGGGTCTTCCCTCATGCACTTCTTTTAAGTTTGAATAACACTGGCTACCTTCCAGTCAGCAGGAACCTCCCCAGACTCCCAAGACCTTTGGCAGATGATAGAGAGGGGTCCTGCCATAACATCCACTAGCTCCTTCAGAATTGTGAGATGAATTCCATCCATCAAGCCCCAGGGACTTGTAACAGTCAGCTGATACAGCTGCTCCCTTACAACTTCAGTGTTCACAAATGAAAAGTCACTGCTCCCACACTCATGGTCCTCCAACTCAGGGGACCAGGCAGCCCAAGGTCTATCAGTATTATTAAAGACTGGGGCAAAAAAAGCATTGAATGACTCCACTTCTTCTTCACCCCTATTAGTCACATGACCATCTTCAACAAGTATTGGTCCAATGTTTTCTTGCTATTACCTCCTCTTGCTATTAACATACTTAAAAAAATCCCTTCTTGTTATCTGCAACAACACTGCCCAGTTTCAACTCTAATTGAGCTTTGGCCTTTCGTGTCTTCTCCCTGCATAAACAAACCATAGCTCTGTACTCTTCCTGCGAAGCCTAACCTTGCTTCCAGAGATCATACAGTTTCTTTTTCCTCTTGAGCTCCACGAGGAGTTCCCTGTTTCTTCTGCCCCGCTTGCTTGACCTAAGACACAGTGGAATTGCCTGCTCCTGTGCTTCTCAAAGGTGCTTCTTAAAGACTGACTAGCACTCATAGACTCCTAAGCCCTCAAAAGCAGATTCCCAGGTTACCAGGCTGAATGTGAATTACTGTTTTCTAGTACCTTGCCTTTGAGTTCTCTAATTAATTCAAACGAGCAAACTGAAGTTCTGCAGTGGTGTATGTTAAAAGCATTATGAAGGTAACATGAATAGAAATAACCTTGCAGTCCCGTCTCTTCCATAGTATTATATAGTCTGTGCCCCTGCCTTCTTCCTTTGACTGCCCACATTCTACTCTTTTCCTGCAGTAGATTTCATGCCCCCACTTTCCCAAATGTCTGGTTTTGTTTTATGCAGTCTACCTGGGGAGGGTCACTTTTCAGAAGAAATGTTTTATCTGATGATGTATTTTCAAGGAACGATACTCTGAAAAGTTACAAGTGTTACCGATTGGAAAACAATTCCATTAAGAATACAAAGCAAATGTAGATCCCAAATACAGAGAAGATCATTTTCAGATGGAAGGCTTTAAAAATAATAAATACATTTGCAGTTCCATGTCACGGTATTTATGTTTTGGGTTTTTTTAACTTGTGTAAAAAATGAGTTTTCCAATTTGCTGTATTATTATTGCGGTAAGGGTCAAATAAATTATTGATACCTCACCACTTGTTTCAGTGTTGTTTTCAGTAATTTAAAATATTTTCATCAAACTGTTCATTTTAAATGCAAAAATTATCAATTTAATTAATATTAGATGATTGGCTATTCTTTCTGAATATAAAAAATATGGCACATACCCAGTGTAATAATAATAAAAAGTTCCAGAATGAGGAAAGGTTTCCTGCTGAACTATTCTGTGTCTCACCTTTTGGTTTTTGCCACGTGACACTCCACACTGGTACAGCCTGAGATAAAGAAGGTATAAAAATATGAAATCAAGCCCTACACGTGGCAAAAAAAAAGAATCTTTGAAGAACGCTAATAATATTGGAACCTACACATTCAAAATGGCCATATAAAATGAAAACATTATTATTATATCAAAGATAACAACAATTTCTCAGTTTTTAGCACAGAAATATACCAAAGCTTTGTCAATAATAAGCAACAGTGTTCATGAAGCGTTTGAACAAATACAGATGCCTGTAATTACCTGTAAGAAATGCAGGAGAAATGTAAAAATCACATACAATGAATGCACTAGATTCTGCTTCAAGACATATTGTCATGAATTTGAATTAATGTCAAGAAAGCCAATATCAATTTCTAGTATTTCACTTTTTCCAGTGTAGTTTACTGTAGCCTTCCATTTTTTTACTTCCAGGAATCACTGCTCAAATTTTTTCTTCCTCATTTTTACCTCAATGTGCTTATGATTTTTTTTAACAGTATCATTAAATCATCATCTGAAACAAATATTATCAATAAGTATTATTAGATGAAAAAAAAATCGGATCCCAAAGATTTATCTAAGAGAATATATTCTTTAATTTCCCCTGAATGAGCTCAATAAAAATGACAATAGTAACAAGTAATTTTGCATGTTTTATAAAATTTCCCACATGTTTTGAACGAAACAGGTAAGATTCTGATCTAGAAATTGCCATTTCTATATTGGGTGAGACTGTCTAGAAAAATCATCCTTGATCCTGTCATTTTGCATAAGTGAGAAGGGATTGTAAACACCAACAGCAAATGAAGTATAACGGAACAGCTAATGAGAAAAAAACCCAAAGAACAAAACTACAAGTCTCTTACCCCAAAAAAGCAGTGACATTTTATTCTGAACTCTAATTTCAATTTAAATGGCATTTCCCAAGGAAGTCTTAAGCACTAAATTGTCAGCAATGTCTATGTAAGTAACATTTTAAACTTTTTTTTCCCCATGCGTTTCTACATAATACCTGAAGATGACTTCATTTTTAATACACAAACACCACATTCTAAGCAAGCAAACAAAACCCTGCCTTTGAATGGTTTACAATTTATGATCACGATAGGGTCATACATGAGAGCACCAGACTTTTCAGAAAATCTGAGGATTTTCCAAGCTGTAATACTACGATAATATCATCTGGAATAGCAAAGAGCCACAGAGGCACTGATCCAATCACCTCCTGCACTTGGCTTCATCTGTATACAGAAACATCTGAATCTGCTACACTGAACAGGGGAAAAAAAAAAAAAAAAAAAGAAAAGGGAAAAAAAAGGGAAAAAAAAGGTAAGTGCTATTCCACTCTCCAACAGCAGTAGAAAGAACAGTTATCTGGAAAACACCTGTAGCTGCAATTCCGTATTTGTTATTTGCGTAGGATTTCAAAAGTGAGGTGAGTTCATAGTTGAAAGAAAAGGTTTGATTTGGCTCTGATTTGTACTGGTGCACTACTTACTATTTAACACATAAGCTAAAGTTTTGCCAGTATGATAACCCCCTCCCACCCCTTGCCTGGTGTGCACATCCCAAAATAATGAGGTTTCTTCATCAACATGCAATGATAGCAAGCAAGATCAACTGAGGAACAAAGTGCTCCACTGAAGAGGGGGAGACTTTTGTCATGTTAGAGGTATCAATACCAAATGTATGCTCTATTTTGTAAAAACCATTTGGCAAAAGTTCAAACACAACACATTTACATCTTTATGTTAGTGAGATAAGAATTAACAAAGTGGCAAGCTAAAGGCACATGTATCTCCATGTTAAACTACAAAACCACCCTGAAAATCCAGGTTATCATTTTGTTTTCATTGCTCTCATTAGATTTATAAGACTAAGAGACATTCACCAGTCTCATTAAGAAGAGTCCTAAGGTGAAATGACCTACTATTTACAGAAAACATGAATGATAAAGATGACAGCTGACACAAGGATTTACTGGAACATATGTACCATGAATAACTGAGAGCAAATATTTAAAGATCTGAATAGGCAGACTCTGCTTATGATATATTAGCATGACTCCATTGGCTTTATTAGTAATTTGGGTTTTTTTCCTATATGTCCATGTGAAAAAAAAACCACAAGCCAACTATTTTTAGTGCAAGAATAATAAAACCATTTTGTACTTGACACAGAAACCCACAAAATTGATAGTAAGTGAGAATGATGATGTGCAAACACATTTTCCAAGAAATCAATAGTCTGTGTGGTTTTAAAATGTCAGACAAAATCTCTACTTGGTTAAGACATCATTTATGTAATCTACTGTATCAGCCAACCATACTGAAACATTTCATGACCTTCTGGGATGTGACCAAGTACCTATGTGTTCATCACCAAAGAGACATTACAGACGAATGTTATGTGCAACTAAAACCAATTCGGGAGATATAACGTTTGAATTATTAATAACAGAAAAGGGCAGAATTCATATAACTTGCTCAACAAAAAATATACTCGAATTGTCAACAATAATGCATAAGGTAAGTGTCTGCATTAAAATGATGGATGAATGCATGGGCCAACCCATGTTACACAACCAACACAACAGTGTCCACTCACACAGCAGTAATAAAAAGGAATGCCTGGATTTTAGCTATGTATTAAATGTATTTCCAGTCAACAGAGAATAAGAGTATGTCAGGAAATATGATACCTGAACATTTGGTTTGATCCACAGCCCACTTCATGCCCCTAAGTGAGGAAACCCAGAAACAGGGACAACAAAAGTTTTGGTTCCAGTGACTTTTCTTCTTTTGTACTAGATCTGACAGGCAAGATTTTTGTAAGGGTAGATGTTTGTTTGCGGTTTTTTTCCAAAAAAAAAAAGTGAATATAAATTTCAAAGAAAGGTATTGCTTACATAAATACAGTCCTAAAGGAATGTGTCTCTAGCCTCAAAGACCAACAAATTATAGCTATTATAATTAAATACTTCAATTCTATTTCAGCTAATGTCTTCATTCATGATTTCATCTTGTCTTGCCTGGACTAATGCAGTACTTTCTTTCACAGTTTCTTAAAATCCCATTTTTTTAATGCAGACATCTGAAATATACACAGTTCATATCCAATGCTGAGATAATTCTTATTCTTCTTCAACATCATATTCTAAATAGTCATTGTTTTTACAATCCTGAAAATAACAGCTTCCTAACTTTCTCAGAAAGTACATTAAGTGTTTTTTCTACCTTCCTATTTGCCCCAACCCCTTTTTATTCTTTAATATGGTCATCCTGTTACTGGCAGTATCTGATGTTTCATCCTTTCAAAATAACCTTTGCATGCTTCTGTATGTGATGGCTTCTTAATTTTAGGAACACATGCATAGTGTTTCATCTCCTATTTGTAATGAAGAAGGCAGAAAATTCAAAACCTAATGTACAAGAAAATATCTTCTTTTCCTGGAAAGATATTAGGACTCTGTATATGTTTGATGCTCCAGATTGCAGCAGTTAAAATAATCTGGTTGCATTATCTTAATCCATTTCATACACGTTAGGGCATTAGCCGATGTAGACACATGCTAGTATTAAAACTAAGCAGCCATACAACTGTTTGCAAGATCAGGGCTTTATCTTGGAGTTGCAGAAATTAATATACACAAACAATAACAAAATGGAAAAATCTACATCTACCAGTTCAAATAGTTCTGGATTATGAGTGTCATGAACTATGACTGTTTATTACTAATAATCAGAGCTATCGTTGAATGTATTTGTTGCTTTATTCTATCATGCTGAGTATAATTATAAACACACAATTTCATTTGAGAGACCAGCTCCAAACAGAGATTTCACAGTGGATATTATAATAGCATTATATTGTATTGCACAGAATGACTGGAGATATATACAGGAAAGTTAACTGAGACTGGGATCCAAGACAATATACCAGTACTTAAAGCATTTATTCTTCATGTATAGTGCAATTTTCTTTTTATAAACCAAAACATTTCTGTAGAAATTTTAAGATCTTAGTATAAAGGATCTTAAATCTCTGTATGAGATTGTCCTGTGTGCCTTCATAAGTGCATCATTCTTTCTGACACTGAAAAAAAGAGTAATTTTCTTGAATACCTAAGTGCAGCTCCAGTTCAGATACACATAGCTAACTGTTACTTTCATTTAACTGCAGACAAAACCCCATTTTTTACATGGTAGAAATACTTTCAAAATCAAGATACTGCAGAAAGAACAGTTTCTGTTTCGGCATGAGCATCATTTAGCTTGTTTTGCTCGCATGCAACGACAACTGCACCTCATCTTTCCAGAAATATGACGACAGGGGAAGCAGTGTGTAATGTGATTCAAAAGTTCATCACGTGCCAGTGAAGAACATAGCCTTGGAGATGTAAGTTTATAGACTTACAAAGTATTACAGGGAAACAACTATTTTTTCCACACTTTTTGATCCATTTGTTCTATTATTATAGAAGACACTAGCAAAAGCTACATAATAGTTTAGATCTTGATGTTATTTAAGAAATATAAAAAGAAGTCATCTAAGTGGTCTAGGACAACCAGGTGATCAGGCCCGGTCAGCACAGGTTTATGAAAGGCGGGTCCTGCTTCACTAACCTGATCTCCTTCTATAACTAGGTGACCTGGTTAATGGATGAGGGAAAGGCTGTGGGTGTTGTCTACCTGGACTTTACTAAAGCCTTTGACACTGTTTCACACAGCATCCTCCTGCAGAAACTGGCTGCTCATGGCTTGGACGGGCATACTCTTTGCTGGGTAAAAAACTGGCTGGATGGCCGAAACCAAAGAGTTGTGGTGAATGGAGTTAAATCCGGTTGGCAGCCGGTCACAAGAGGTGTTCCCTAGGGCTCAGTTTTGGGGCCAGTTTTGTTTAGTATCTTTAACAATGATCTGAATGAGGGGATGGAGAAAACCCTCAGTAAGTTTGCAGATGACACCAGGTTGGGAGGAAGAGTTGATCTGCTCAAGGGTAGGAATGTTCTACAGAGGGATCTGGACAGGCTGGACCAATGGGCTGAGGCCAACTGTATGAGGTTCAACAAGGCCAAGTGCAGGGTCCTGCACTTGGGTCCCAACACCCCCATGCAGTGCTACAGGCCTGGGGAAGAGTGGCTGGAAAGCTGCCTGGTGGAAAAGGACCTGGGGGTGCTGGTCGACAGCTGGCTGAATGTGAGCCAGCAGTGTGCCCAGGTGGCCAAGAAGGCCAACGGCTTCCTGGCCTGTATCGGAAATTCTGTGTCCAGCAGGAGCAGGGAGGGGATTGTCCCCCCGTACTGGGCACTGGTGAGGTGACACCTCAAACACTGGGTTCAGTTTTGGGCCCCTCACCACAAGAAAGACACTGAGGTGCTGGAGCATGTCCAGAGAAGGGCAACGAAGCTGGTGAGGGGCCTGGAGCACAAGTCTTGTGGGGAGCAGCTGAGGGACCTGGGGCTGTTCAGCCTGGAATAGGCTGAGGGGAGACCTTATCGCTCTCTACAACTACCTGAAAGGAGGCTGTAGCGAGTTGAGGGGTTTCTTCTATCAAGTAGCTAGTGATAGGATTAGAGGAAATGGCCTCATGTTGTGCCAAGGGAGGTTTAGATGGGATATTAGGAAAAATATCTTTACTGAAAGGGTTGTCAAGGATTGGAACAGGCTGCTGAGGGAAGTGGTGGAGTCACCAGCCCTGGAGGTGTTCAAAAAATGCATAGACAAGGCACTTCAGGACATGGTTTAGTGGGCGTGGTGGTGTTGGGCTGACAGTTAGACTCAATGATCTTAAAGGTCTTTTCCAACCTAAATGATTCTATAATTCTAAACTAGCATCCTTCCTGGTTTTTCTTCTCTTTGACAGTGGCAGGAGAGATGCTTTGAGCATCTTAGGCTTAGATCATACTAGGCAGAGTTTGTCAATTACTTAGATTTATCTCCAAGATTTCCAGAGCTGACCTACTACAGTTTCTCAGTCATGTCATCCATAACGGCCTCCAAGAATAGCCTTTTGTAGATCTCTCAATAGTAAGGCTCTGGAGCTCAAAATTACTAAATGACTGTAAAAAACTAAAACTGGGACTCATCATTTCCTCCCTCCTGGTCAAAAAGCGACAACAATTACTGTACTGTTGTAACCCCCTTATACAGCTTTAGCACAATGACTTAGCACTTATATGTAGCCCTGTTTAACATGGCTGGAGCCCACTCAGGAAATCTAGTGACAATCTTTTTAGAAGTGCTTTTGGACACATGCAAATAGTGGTTCTTCAGAGGCTCAAACCTCTGTCAAACCTTCATGTAATCTTACTATGAAAACAAAATCTGTCTTTTTAGCTCCAGAAATACCTTCCTCCCAATTGCCACACTCTGACTTCAAACCAGAAGTGGTTACAAAATGTGAAAAATAATACTAAAAAAATAATTTCTTTCACTGGTCACATTCTTACAAACTGCTTTTGCTGAACTAATGTAGTCACCAGACATAACAACAGTTACATGAGTTCATTTCAGCTTACAGAATAAAATCTGGCAAAGTCTATATGCCTTATAATGGAAATTATTACTCAACCTTATCTATAGCTATTGCTATTAGCTCTGCCAGAAGATTGAAAAAAACTCAAACTTCTGAAAGTTAGTATTTTCATCCAGTTAGCAGAATTTGTGCTCTACAAAATTAATTCAGAGTTATCAGGAGTCTAACCTACCACCTGCCAATTGCAATTTCTAACTTCTAAAGTGTAACTTCTTATGTTGTCTTCTCAGTACTAAACCCACATTTCCAACAATCAGAATAGCAAAATAAGATTAGTATATACTACTTCATAAACAGTTACTGAATCATGGAACACGAACTCTCAATATATATGGAAATGGATTATCTAAACTGACAATTAGTAAAACCAATATATTCAAAAGACAAAATGAGTTTGGTTGAAAATTTTCAGTAGGAATTGTTTTTCAAAGATAAATGCAGTTTCCTCATACACAAAGGGGTTGGTGCATTTTTTGTTGGGAGGAGCAAGCAGTTGAGCAGGAAAAATTCTTTCTCCTCACTTTTCTACTATATAGAAATACCTTAACTAACACTAAACTATCTAAAAAACATTGTGACTACTACAGCGATTCTTTCAAATCAGAGGTTTGATACTGAATCAGCAGTGCCTCATTTCATTATTTCCTAACTGAAATTTCCTAATTCCTACGAAACACATTACTGACAATTTCGTCTTGATTCAGAAAACCAATAAAAATGTCATTTTTCACTGTTTCTTGTAAGACAGTTATTCAAAGTATCTTCAGCACTAATCGGTTATTTTCAGTTAAAACTATAAGGATAATAAAAAACCTCCATAATGGCCCTTTACATATGTTATCATGTGATATTTTAAAAGAGATTGGAAAAAAATATGGATTCTTTTAAAAAATTCCTTTCTACTTCAAATAGACTTGATTTTTTTTTCTGTCTATTGGTATTTCTAATGGGAAAAAGAAGACAGCTTGACACAAAGAAAACAAACCTCACATAAAGACGGTAAAATGCAGTTAGGTACTGTGCTGTTGTCTTGATAATTTCTGATTCAGTACTGAAAGGCTAGACTTCAGAAGCTAAATACATATTTCACTGAATAGTAAAAGAAAAACTCTTTGAAATGAACAGAGTTCAATCACATTTTCTAAAACTGACTTGTATTAGCTCTAAGTCACTGAAGTAGCCCATCACCGCACAATGAAAAAGTAGCAATGCCATCATATTATACTCTGGATTGCACTATGGTCTACTGTGGTCCATCAAGGCATTCTCTCAGAACAGAAACACAGTATGTATATATTGCTGTGCTTGTAAAATTAAATCTATATGAAACCAATTTGGAGTGGAAGATCAGAAGCACTTCCTGTGAAAACAGATGATACTACAATGTCACACAGGCACCACGATGATTGCCACCAGATAGGAGACCCTTTTTGCCATGAATATGAGGACTGGTGATCCTCAGATAGACTTCCTTGCCATTTGACGTATGGGTGTTTCAGTGTCCGTGTTACAAGAAACTGGCCAGCACAAGGAAATGCTAACATAGAATCACAGAATCATTCGGGTTGGAAAAGACACTTAAGATCACTGAACATTCCTGTCTCTTTCCACTTTGACTAGTCAAAAAGAGAAGTGCCAACAAAGCCTTCTTCTGTTCTGCTCACTATGTAACAGGCAGGGTCTAGGAGCAGAGCACATCGGCAGCAGCCCACAGCTGCAGGAAACTCCAGTTCAGAGGCTGGCTGCTCCCTTCCTGAGTGCCAGCAGTGCTAGAGATGGCACGGCTGCCCTCAGCCCCTGCTTGCTCCTGAGGACAGAACGCGTATGCAGGCAGGGCACACCAGCGGGTTAGAACATGCTGGAGTGTCCTTCTGCACAAGTAAATTGGGCAAGCGCTGGAGAAAGCCCCAGATATGAAGTGAACTGAGCTAACTGGCACTACAGAGGCAGGTGCTCCAACATCCTCACGAGCAACAGGCAGCTTGCAGCACATCCAGCATCATGGGCTGGCTTTTAAAAGTACCACAAAAGCTGCAGGTACCGAAATCTCATCTGGCTGGATATTATTCTGAGTCCTAACTCCTGTAATAGAAAATTATTTTCCTCTGTATGTTTGCGCCAGTGAGCATTTCAATTCATGTGTTCTACAGGGAGGAGTTATTTGTCATACAACAAATGGTGCAAAATTCTTAATTATAGATAAAAAGAGATAGTAATGCAGTGAAAAGGTACGGTGGATTAAAAAATCCTACCACCTAACATGAGTTTAAAAGCACTGCTCCTTTCTTACCTATTACTTCTTATACTCTTCCTGGTGGTATAGCCCTAGTAAAAATGAAATTTTCACTGATAATTTAGAATACTTTAAGTAAAATAGCTGACTTGACAGAAAATGTAAAGGATGTTTGGTTTTGATTTGTTATTCTGCTTCTGCCTAGGAATATGTGTCAGCAGCTACATGAATCATTTTTAATTTCAAGGCCTTGAAATTCACCCTGAGGACTCTCGTCACAAAGAAAGGATCTTCAGAGTCAAAAGAAGAAAATATTAAAAACACAGCAACATTGTGGCTGTCATCTGGCAACAGCTCTTAGTTGTATTATTAATCAAAAATGAATCATGAAGAAAAAAATCTTATTAGCTTTTGACAAGCAGCCCAACGCCATGCTTGGTGGATCTAGTAGGTACCCCACAAGTAAGGTTCGTGGAGGTTAGAGTGTTCCTAAAGTCTTGCCAAGGAGTCTCTGTTCAAAGCAGGACAAAATTCCTGCAAAGTCAGATTAAATCACGTTCAAATGAAACATATCTGTGGGACTTTCATGTCTTGTATGGTTAGCTGATCAAGACAAATACAGTCAATTCCACTTATTTCAGTGTTTGTTCCAACAGAAGGTAGGAGGTAATGGGTATCTGACATATAAGCCAGGGAAAAATTATTATCCCTGCAGGCCACTCCGATTAAAAACAAGACATTAGATGTTCCTGTATCTTTAAAGAGAAATACATCCTGAGAGAAGTACATGGATGGTAAATATGTATCACCCTCTCTTCAAGCCATACCAAAAAGTTACAGCCTAGTCATCTATCTTTAAATTTGCATTTTTTTAAAATTTCAGTTTGCATCTGCTCTTCTCTGAAAAGAAGCAACTCCAGAAATGGGTGTTTCAAAAGTTTTTAAAATTATCAGATGTTGACTTTATGTACATTTGCTTCATTTGTTTCAGCAGTCCAGATTAAAAAAATAAATCCACTTGCAAGATCTTTATCATGGAAATAATACCAGGGAAAAACAAGGTTCTACCTGAAGAGAAGTGAAAAGGCAGAATTTACAAGAATGATGAATATCCAAAAGTTATGTCAAGAAACAGTATTTTAAAAACAATTACACAAGCCAAATTCAATTGTACTACACAGGTACTTTATATTACATCGCACTTGCTCTTGGTTTCCTGACTTAATAGGGTATTAACTGAGCAAGGACATGGTGGCTTAAAGTAAACAAATCTACATGTTGAATATGAAATTAATGTTTTCTGTACTTTAATGTATAATTGTTAAAATTATTAACAATAGAGTAGCGTAAGAGTAGACTACCATATTCAGAAAAAATTGTATGTTTCCAGTAATTTGTTTTTACCTTCTTTCATCTTCTGTGATAGTTTACAGATGAGATTTTTACATTAGCAATTTATATGTTGTCATGGTTTAACCCCAGCTAGCAACTAAGCACCACGCAGCTGCTCACTCACTCCCCCACACAGTGGGATGGGGGAGAATCAGAAGGAACAAGGTAAAACTGGTGGGTTGAGATAAGAAAAGTTTAATAGAACAGACAGGAAGAAACTAATAATGATAATAACAATAAAAAAATGACAATATTAATAAAAGGATTGGAATATACAAACCAAGTGATGCACAATGCAATTGCTCACTGACTGATGCCTGGTTAGTTCCTGAGCAGTGATCCCCGCAGCCAACTCCCCCCAGTTTATATACTGGACATGACGTCCCATGGTATGGAATGTCCCTTTGGCCAGTTGGGGTCAGCTGCCCTGGCTGTGTCCCCTCCCAACTCCTTGTGCCCCTCCAGCCTTCTCGCTGGCTGGGCATCAGAAGCTGAAAAATACTTCACTTAGTCTAAACATTACTGAGCAACAGCTGGAAAGGTCAGTGTGTTGGCAACATTCTTCTCATGCTGAATCCAAAACATAGCACTGTACCAGCTACTAGAAAGAAAATTAACTCTATCCCAGCTGAAACCAGGACATATATCTATAATTAATCATTTTTCATCTTGCAGAATGTGCTACACTACATAACCTTGAGGTTAGAAGCAAAATTTTTGGAGTAATTTCCATGAAATTGTGTAGTACTTTATGTAATTTTTTTCAGAATCAGAAGATGCAATTGTTGATATATATTATCAACACCACTGAGAATCCCTTGGAGATAGTATCACACCTGAACCAAATCTAATCTATTGAATAAAACAGAAGCTTATAAAAAATACCCAGAAGGGCCATTATACATGAGTACAAAGTTCTGTAAAAAAACAACAGGATAAGTTCTGTCTGCTTTTCCTAATTTAAAGCAGTTTTTCTTTTCTCTTCTTCCAAAGAACAAAGTAAGCTAGATATTTGCCACAAAGACATCCACTTTGAAAATGGAGGCTTCCTCTCTACAGCACAGAAGAGTACTATATTTAAGCAAATGCAAAGGATTAGACAAGTAAACATACCCTATGTTCTTTCAGTGATTCAGTTACTTTTACAGAACGTTATGGCTCAGATGATTAATCCATTTCACTATGACACTAACTTTTTAACAGAACTGATTACAAATGGATTAAAGCTAAGAGTCAGTAAATGCATTTAAGCGAAATGACCTGCATTGTGTTACCAGTCCTTGCCATTTCATGTTGAAGACAAAAACCTAGAGAAAATCTCATCATAAGGAGAGGTTTCTCAGGAAGAAATGGCTTTAGCTGATAATTCACTCATTTTATTTTCATCTTCCACTCAAGTAAAGTGAAGCCTGACTCACATGGTGGTTAGATATATAGGGAATTGTTGCATTTTCTGCCCCAACACTTCTAGATGCAATCTATTGATCTAAAATATATTTCTTGAAAGAACAGTTTGGGAGAGAGAAAAACCTCATTTAATCTACCCTCTTCCCTCAGGACTGCTCCCATGATGGCTATATCTGCTTCTGGGACTGCAATTGCTTTACTAAATTCTAGGAAGGCTTCCACTCTTGCACCTTTCCTAATGTTACAGATGGAATTGAATTTTTCCTTGCGAACATCATAAGCATGCTCTCAAGATAGTATGTAACAGAACTACTGAGAATTTTATGGACCAGGTAAGGAAAAAGAAGAGGAACAGCATCTTTGGAACATTTTAACATTGTAATCATGACCACAAATAGTATAAAAAGTGACATGCTTTAATCCTGAAATGTGTTCCAAGAGAAAAACAAGGCAAGACTATGTGAAAACAAAAGACTTCCTTGGAGACCTAAATTAAAGACTGCAGACTGGGCTGCACTTCTCTGCAATGGGTAGCAAACAGAGCTGCACTTCTCTCTCTTCTAGTGTGATAATTTTCAACGACAGGGGCTTAATCTAATGTTTAAAATAAATATTGCAGAAGTTATGGAGTGGCTGGGAATGTGAAAACCTTTTTTTGCCTGAGGGATGGGTTTTGCTCAAGGGTTTAAAAATGTGAAGAAAAACATCCACCTTAGAGACCTTTGTTGGCCACACCACTAGCAGCCCTGTCAGGGCACTGCAGGGGTTGGCAGATGCCTGGGGCCAGGTGTCCCAGGGCTCCTGGGGTGGGCGATGGCCGGGCCTGGCAGCCAGGACCTGTCCCATCTCCCCAGCCAGGAGCAGGGCAGCCAGGGGCTCTGGGGCAGCCCCAGCCCCGGCATTGGCCACCTCCCTGGGGATGGGGACGGGCAGAGGCTGGGCTGGGACGTGGCCCGTGAGTAGGCCTCGCTTGGCGGGGCCCAAGGCCGGGCAGGACAGGGCTGTGGGGAGCCAGAGAGCGGCCCTGCTGCGGCATGGCTGGGGCAGGGGCTGAGGGCCTGGGGTCTGACATGGCGTCCTGGGCCGTGGGACAGGGCAAGGGGTGGCCCGGGGGGCTGACCTGGGGTCCTGGGCCCCAGCCAGGGTGGGAGGTTCTGTTAGTGGACTCTGGACCCTGACAAGAAGAATGGCAGGTCTATTTGCTCTTTCCAAATTTCCGTATAAAGACAGAACCTTTGATTTGGTAACATATCTGTGTGCTTTTGTCACGTAAACATTCTAGTTGCAGATATGGTGGTGGACAAACACCGAATGATCTGACCCTCGGGCAAAAAGACCTAACTCCTACTTTCATGCACCAGTTACATCACAGAATACATGTGTAAGCAAAGACAGGGAAAAAGATATGAGTACTGAATAGTATCTTCTCCTGGAAGTAAAGTTATGGAGTCTCAGGAAGTCTGGTTATAGTCTCTCCTAAATTTTAAATTTACAAATATGATGGCAAATCATAAAGACAGTTACAAAGGCATGAGGTAAATTTGTTGGTTACTGTGTTTGAACAGAGCCTATCTGCAGCGTTTACAACCAGACAAACCCCACTGTGCTGCTCCTGCTGCTGCTTTTGGGCTTGACAAAGTCTGCAAGAGAAAGAAAACGTACTCTGGGGCAAGTTCAGAAAAGATGGACACCACCTAGGGGAAACTGGGAAACCTTACTGTCAGGCTTTGTGTTCCCCATTCACACCGGCAGTGATGGTGTGCAGGCTGCAAAGTCAAATATCAAAGGGAGGACAAATGCTGACACACAGCTGGTAAAGGTCAAATTTTCTGAACAGATCACAAGTCCGTCGGTGGTTTCCAGAGCCAGTTTCTTTCTCCCTTCCTATTCAGATAAGAACTGAATTATAGAGGTTCCCCAAATGTCATCTTTGTTGCTATCATATTTTAAAACTGGTGTAAAATTGGTTCATAAAAACCTTGTGCTTGTTTGTTTTTTAAGCAGATGGTCAATAGATATGGAGCTTGTGTTAATTTTATAAAGCTTTTGTTCAGTTTTTCTTAGGAGGTATCTCAACTGCAGTTGAATTGGTTTTGCTGGACAATGGTTCTTGAGAAGCATTGTCTTGATACATGATCTTTGGAAAAGCATCATAATTGTACTAGGTTTGTTGTTCTGTATGGTTTGTTACAAGACAAGATGTTATCAGCCACATTTTTTCAGATTGTAACAAAAAATGTATGCATTGTTCTAAAAAATTAAGACTGACGGGAAAGCAGATGCATGCGTATTTATTGATCTAATGTAGATGATGCGTTAATACTGAGAGTAGATATATTTTTAAATCACAGGATTTGTGTGCATTATAAAAATCTCTGTTTATAGGCAACTACTAAAGGAAACAGTATCCTCAATCAATTCTATACACATTTCCTTTTCACCAGTCTACCACGACTGGTCTTTTCCCCTCCTCCAGTGCGAATTAAATGCAATTTCTCAAAAAGTGAAAGGCAAAAACGTGAACTTACTTAAACTTATTACTAAAGCAATAGCATTATTAACACAATATATTTGTAAAAATACTCATAAAATAGAGACACAAGAAATTAAGCCATTTAACAAATATATAACCAGTGCGTCTCCAACCATAAGCAGGCATCTTAGCATTAGCAAACTGGCAGATAACGTATCTCCTGGAATAGTACCTCAGTATTGCTCCCTCTCATTTTCATTGCCACTGCAAAGTTTCATTGCCACCCTCTAACTGCATTTCTGAAATTATTATCCTCAACAATACCAATACCCACAACAGCTTGTGAAAGGGAAAATTAAATTGGAAAAGGGAAATGTGGATCAAGAAGCAGAGCTCTCTATTAATTAGGGCACCTGTACAAATTTCAAATTAATGCTTTGCCCTATATCTTCATTTCAGTCCTCCAGCCAAAAATTTAAGGGGGTATTTGGGGGGGAAGATTCAATGTCCCAGTAATTTTTTCTTGCAGAACTAGAGATGCCAATAATAACCTACTGTCTAGAAAAAGGACACCTGTTAGCACAATTAAAGGCAATAAAGTCACTGCTTATTTCCACAACAATAAAGACTGATCTGTAGAATTATCGCTAACATGGGGACTGGTCCTTAGGGGCAGAGTCTCTAAAGAGTCTAGTACATTAATCTTCTGAGTCAGTGTCCTGGCTCTCATCCCACTTGAGCTAAAAATTACAGTAATGTATTTGTGGCTTTAGGATGAAATCTTACTCATTCCCTTTCCCTGAAGTTAAACACATTTTATCACACATGCGATTTCCACACTTTGGATGGAACATTAGCCTTCCTTGTTTAAAAACAGAGAACTTACAATTAATTGTTCATATATCCCTTGTGAAAAGTTCAAAGACACAGAGAGAAACACCTGTTCATAGAACTAATTCTACTATGGAAAAATGGACATTTTACAGACACTTGCAATGGAATGCTTTTCTCACACCAAGACCTTTAACTTCTGTAGTAGATACAGCATGACATTCTAGACCTTAAAAACACAGCAGGCCTTTTACTATCCTCAGTACATCTGAAAAGATGTGAATGTCTAGATGTGTGGAAAACCAAGCTTCACAAACATTAATATCAGGAACCTTTTCCAATGTCCCATAAAAGGTAAAAGCAAAACCTGGCAATGGTGAGCAAATAGCAATTTTGCACCTAAGAAAAAGGCTGTAAAGGATGTGGCAACAGAATCCAGACTACATGGTCATGTATGTCTCACTGCTTTTACATCAGGACTTAAAATCTGGTTGAACAAATAAACACAGTGCTTCACCAGTGTACTGGTCTTGGCTGGGACAGAGTTGATATTCTTCATAGAAGCTCATATGGTGTTACCTTTTGGATTTGTGCTGGAAACAGTGTTGATAACCCAGGGATGGTTTGGTTACTGGCGAGCAGGGCTTGCCCAGAGCCAAGGGCTGTTCTGCCTCTCCCCCCACCCCACCAGCAGGAGGCTGGGGGGGCACAAGGAGTCGGGAGGGGACACAGCCGGGACAGCTGACCCCCACGGACCCCAGGGATATTCCAGACCATCGGACATCATGCTCAGCAGATAGAGCTGGGGGAAGGAGGAGGAAGGGGGGTGTTCGGAGTTATGCCGTTTGTCTTCCCAAGTAACCATTACGTGTGCTGGAGCCCGGCTGTCCTGGAGATTGCTGAACACCTGCCTGCCCGTGGGGAATATATTCCTTGTTTTGCTTGGCTTGTGTGCGTGGCTTTTGCTTTCCCTATTAAACTGTCTTTGTCTCAACCCACCAGTTTTCTCGCTTTTATCCCTCCCATTCTCTTCCCCATCCAATTGTGGGGGGAATGAATAAGTGGCTGTGTGGGGCTTAGCTGCCTACTGGCCCACAACTTAGCCCACAATAACCAGGCATTATGTTGTAAGTGTAAAAATATATCTGTGTATTTACAGATGAAAGGTTAAAAAAATAAAAAAGACTAACAACAAAAAGAATGCAGTTACCATATTGCAGTAGTTCTGGTTAGGAAGCCAAGATGATAATATGATCTGGGAACTTGCCAATTGCCAGTTAGTGGTTACAGAAGCATGTGCCAATTCTTCAAAATTTTTCTTTAAGGATAACTTGTGGCTGGACAACACAGATTGTCCACAGTGGTTGTTCACAGCACCAGATGATGAAGGAATAACAAACAGAAACAAACAAGAGTGGAACAACCAAGGGATAATTTCTTCCCTATTTCAGAAATCAACCTCCAATACACATGGTCTATCTCACAGGAGAGGATAAAGAAGGTTAGAACATCAGGCAGTCTTTTTGCCCTCACTTTTCTGCCTCCTATGCCCATTCTTTTTAACTATACGATTGATGCTGGAAGAGAGGGTGATGGTAGGTAACCAGCAAAGAAAGCACACTGCCAGAACACCGGTCCTGACAAGTGATCAACCCATCTCGTGCTCCTCAAGGCCCTGCTCCAGCAGGCAGATCACAAAATGTCCTGGGGGTAGATGGCAAAAATTGCATCAGGATACACAGGCAAGAGGATGGCCCAGCAAATATCAGTCACTATTAGAAACACTGAACTAGGTTATACGGACCTTTGCTCCGAACCAGCGCTGCTACTTTGGTGTTACCCTTATTACATACCCATTTGCAGCTTACCATTTTGCCCCTCCTCTTTGTACGCTTTTGATTAGCAAGGACCCTTCTGTGAAGTTTCCATGCTAGTGGAAAACAAGGCCTAAACAAGTTTTCAGTTGTGCCAATACCCTCATAAAATCTTCAACTGTACCAAAACAGAGCCCTTAGAAAATGAAAAGAAACAGCGGAGTGTTCAGCTGCTCAAACCTCTCTGCCTGTCTGTCTTATGGCCTGAGTTATCCTTTGAATATCTCTAGGAAAAACTGTACTAGTATATCGGTATTTTAAACACAGAAGAAAACTGTGAGAATTGAGTCCATTGTTTAGAGTTTATCTTAAAAGTGTGAAAACTGTAGGTGTAGAAAATCCAGTATTTACTTAAAAGTGAAAGCAAAGGACATTACAATATTTACATTATTCTTAGCTGAGAGCTAGCAGATGACACTCTCAAACAAGTATTCATGACAATATTTTTGGATGGAGCACGTATTTCTGTTCCTTCAGGAATGGAGGAGTGCATTGTACAGTACCCGGTAGAATTAGAAGAACAAGGTAAGACTTCCAAATTTTGAGTTTGTATTTCTAGTGATTCTCTTGACAACAAACTGTAGACTTTGGCAATGGTATACACTAGAGACGTAATTTCTGTTACAATATTTCAGAAATTCCTTGAGGGAAACTAACTGTATGAAAGCCTGAATATGGAATATAGTTCTTACAACTTCAAGATAAAATTACGGTACCCATGCACAAAATAAATTTATTGTAATCCTACACACTGTTAGAAAGATGCATCACTAATAAAAATAACTTTCAGACTGATTCTTCACTGTGGCCTCATCTTGATAATAAGTAGAAACCAACCACATATAATTAAGTTGGAGTTTTTACTAATAGCTTTAAATAAGTGGACTGCAATGCGAGCGCAAGTGAGGTTTTGAAGGTTCACCATAGATATTTCCTTACCTAACTCAAACAGAATGTGTCACTAGCAAAATATTATGATTAATGCAATCACCCTGACTGGTTTTATAAGATTTAATTATTGAACAATAACAGTTTAAGAGCCCATGTGTAAAAAACGTGATAGAGGAGGTTAAGTTTACTTTAAGGCCACTAAAGGAACCTGGGCATCACCTGCGGTGCCTTAGTTGTGGAGTTAGGGTGATGTCATAAAGTATTTCTTTAGAGTAGAAGCATTCAAGCTATGCAAGATACTTCTATAGCCCTGTAAAGTCATTAAAATTATATTGGAGCCTCTCAGCATGAAGCAACCTGCATATCAGCCAGGGATCATTAGCCCTAGTAAACATGCTTATTTTAAACACGTCACTATGAAAGATATTTCAACTAAAAAAAGTATGAACTCTTATTATAAAAAATAAGTATGCTCATTCAAATAAGTGGCTGAATTCAGTTTCTGAAATGATTTTACTAACTAGTATGATTTCCTATGTATGGCAGACATGGGGTCATGAAATACCTTATCATTACTCGAATTAGTGCAGTGGATTCTTATCTGGGATATCACGACAAACTGTTCTACTAAAGCATGCAAAAAGTGTTCTTCCTTTTTGTACTGGGAAGTCTGTGCAACTCCTCTTTATGCTAGTTTAAGTTATTTTCTCTCAAATAAGGAAATGAGATAGACCTTAACCCATTAAACCCATTATTACCTCAGTATTTAAATAACTTCATTTTAATAGATTCCATTAATTAATATTTTTTAAGTATCAGTATTTATTTAGCAGTACCAAATCTGCAAATAACTTGATAAGCAATCAATTTTTTTTCTCTTATTTTGCAGAGGAATACACATGCAACTTTAAAATTACACTCTACATACATACTATAATGCCACAAAAGTTGCCATTCCCATATGAACTATGGCCAAGAACTTTTAAAAAAGGGTAAGAATAATAGTTACAGATGAGGACAAAAGTCTTGAACTTCAGGGATTGCTCATTTGGCATTTGTGAGGCAGGCACATCACTATATTTGGAAACATCTATTCAGCCACTGACTATGTTTGTTATTTGTATTGTGCTCTCAGTCAGGAACCAAACTAAATAATTAGTGAATAGGTCATTTCTTATAGGGATGCTTGAAGACATTGTTCATATTATTGTGAAGACAGAAAGCAGGAGGAGGTTGACACTCTCCTCACACTTCATAATTAGTCTGTACTAATTTGCAGTGATGTTCTTTCATAAATAGGCATACATATTTCTTTACTATTTAATACCTTCAAGTGAAAAGAACCCAGACAAGTTGATCCATGATTAAGTTATTTCTAATATTGCTGCTGTAACAGCAGATCATTATAAATACAAATATTGAACATTTTTTCACATTCAGTTTAATGATAAATGTGTTTCCCTTCTCACCAATGTCTACATTTCAATTCAAAACTACAATGAATGAAGGTTTCATCTCTTATTTCATCACAGTTACAGCCAGAACTGCTGATTTGAAAGGACAAATGCCCCACAGATTAATTCACTCTGTACGTTCTGTTCAGAAAGACTGATGCACCTGCGAAGAGCTGTGTGTAGCTAATGTCCTCCGGATACGGGTTTACTATGTACGCAGTAGAACTGGACTATGGGTTTCACTTTTATTCCCAGAGCATGTGGTGACTGAAAGTGGGCTCTGTAGCTTCTAGAAAAAGCATACAGCCTGATTTGAGGTTTTCTCAGAAAAAAATGAGCTTGTGGGGCTGGGTTACCAGTCAAATGTTGACTGTTGATGAGCCACACCTGACATAAGGAAACAACAAGCAGGGATAGATCCTACATCAAGTTCATAGATCAAAAAACCTCACAGTTTGGGAAAGGTGGGTGTATTAAATTTGTAACTCAAACCCCCAGGAAAACTTTTCATGTACATTTGGGCATTTCAAATGATGTTCAAAGTAAAAAAAACAAAACAAAACATAAAAAAAACACAGGCCCTAGAGCAAATCAACTGAAAAACTAAAGATTGTTGGGAGCTGCCAGATCTGGTAGCCTGATGGAGATGAGGTTGCTGCAGCTCTCTGTTTTTAACCCACGATTTAGAACCAGCAGTGAGGCCAAGTGTGTCTTCCCAATAGGCACACACACAGATGTAACACACATATGCAGTGGGTGACACACCGGTAGAAACACTCAGCACTCAAACACAAATAGCACAAACAGCCTCCTCCTTCTCCGGCTGATCAGGGGGAAGGATGGTTTATAGCTGGAAATATACACACGTACTCAACATGGATCCCTCCCGCAACTTGCCTTAGACACTCAGTGTATGCAGTAGCTGGCACCTGGATGCCCGGCCTTCACACCTGCTGGCACCCGGACATACGAGTGCGCGGCCTGCAGCTCCCCTCCAGACGGAAGCACAGACCCTCTCTAACCCTGGGCACACTCACACATCCCCACTCACCCCAGCACACTGTGGATCCCCCGGTAACGGGCCTTACACACTGAGCATATCCAGTAACTGGCCCCAGACCCCCTGGACCCCCAGTGCCCAATGACACCCCCACATACACCTTTACGAGCCCCAGTAGCTGCCTTCGGCACCCACGCCACCCAGGAGCTGGCTCCTGGCTCCCTGGCCTCCCCTTGCCTCACGCACAAAGACACACAGGCGCAAAGAGGCCTCTCGGTCAACCCACAGACCACGCAGTCGCTCCAGACTGGTCTGGACCTCTTGGCCCCTCCAACAGCTGACTTGTGAGGCCTCTGGTCTCGCCAGTATCTGGCCCAGACTTTTGGTTGGCCACACGGATACCCAGCACCCAAGCCACTCATCTGACTCGCTGGCTACTCCAGCCTGAGCTATGAACAGCTTGATGTCTGCACCTGATAGCTCCAAAAAGCTTTACTGATAGCCATGAAAGATCCTTAGGCGTCACAGACATTACATTCAGTCATAATGTTGGGACCTTTCTCTTTTTCCTTGTTCTGGCCCTTCCGTTTTGTAAAGAGAGTTTGTGCATGTCAGTGTAAATTCAGAAAACTTCCAGATAAAATATAATTAAGATGGAATTGAACAATTGAAGCCTTAGGAAAAATAGGTCACTGAAATGCCTGCAAATTCAGAAGAGTGATGTTTTTAGAAAATGAGTCTTAAAACCCAGAAATTCAAAGTGAAATTTCATAGTGAAACACTCTATTCTTCAAGACTTTCCCATCATTTCCAATATTCTACTTCTTCCCATATATCACGCCAAATTAAATTAACTGTTATTCTGCAATTATAAAAGGACAACTTAGGAAATCAAAAAGCTTTCTTCAGTTTTTCACCGTTTCACTCTCTACTTACCTCATAAGGTATTTTATTCTTTTGCCATTTTAATAGACTAAGGTATCAGAAGAATTTCCATATTCTACACACATATTAAAAACAGATTAAGTTCATAAAGTGTTATTAAACCACTGTCAAAGCCTCAGGCTTGGGGAGTGAAAATACAGTCCCATCTGCTTTCTTTATAACATACAAACAGTGATATAACAATATTTTCTTTTGTGATACAGACCCGATACTGAGAACATCCATTATGATTCTTCATTGACTAAACAGCAGCTCCAGACTACAAGTTCCATACCATTATAAAACCAAAAAATATAGGCCATTGCCTCGGAGCGCCAAAACAGAAGTAGAAATGTAGACCAGGGTTGTATTTCTAAGTAAAAACAAGGGCAGAGATAGCTTCAGCACTGTACCACTGATTTTCCGTACCTCTTAGTTGTTAACATGTACCCCAGAGTGGTTTTAGCCTATGCCAGCCAGTACTCTGCTAGGCTGTACCCACACACGGCTGGGTAAGGTGCGTGCCAGCAGTTGTTCCCAAAACACAGTGTGTATGAACAGGCCGGCATCAGGTTTGCCTCCCAGCACTTTATATAATCCTCCAACATGATTCTGTCAGGTTTTGCATTCTTAGACCTTACTAACGTGAGCTCACAAATTTATAGAATAATTGAGGTTGAGAGGAACCTCTGGAGGTCATTGAGTCTAGCCTCCTACTCAAAGCAAACCTCAAAGCTAGCTGAGATGGCACAGATACACTTTCATCTCTTGTATTGAAGCAAGTGTATACCTCCAAGTTTCACAGAGATTAATGTACATAAGCAAAGACACTTAAATGTAAAAATATTAAAATGAAAATTATTTACTTCACTTCAGCACATTTTAAAAATCATTATTCTTCCCTACAGTTAAGTGTAGAGATCACTATCTTTCTTTCCTCTCAATATTAAAGCTTTGATATAGATAGGGAAAACCAGTTACAAAATTCAGATGAAAGAAAGTACTTTCTTAAACTATATTTCCTCATTATGAAGGTCTATAAATGCATACTAAAAATATATCCTCATATTACTATTTAAGATAATGCTCTTCAGAAAATCCAAAATTAGTAACAACACCCTTCCCCCAAAGAGATTTCTTTGCTCTTTAAAGAAACCAATTTGGATTCATTATACATAACTTAACTTTGTGGTAAAAAAGGAGAGGGCAATGCATAGAGCGTAAACATAAATATTTCAGCTCATTCTACTTCTTGAATCACAGAATAAATTTTCACTGAAATGGCAATACTGCAGTTTTATAAATACAAGAATGATATTAATTTATTATGGTATATGTGTTGAAGCACACGTTCAATAATCCTCCCAAGCCTATCCTTCAGGCAAAACAAAGCATTTAAAATCATAACGTATTAGGCACACTTGATTCACTTCCTAAACAAGAGGCTTGAAATGATGAAAAAGTACTATTCCAGTTTGGCTGAATGGCTCGTATCATGGCATGATGCAGAATTAATTCTGTACACAGTAGGCTCATTTTAGTACTCAGCAAAACATAGCAACTCCTAAATTTCATAATGTTAATACAAGAAGTAGCATAAAACAGGAATTAAAAAAATAAATAAATCCCACCCACCTGCATTTTGTACATTGGATTTCATCTACCAGACTTAGTTAACTGCAACATATTAGCCAAATCACACTGACAGGAATATAAAATACACACCTGTTTTAGGGTCAACAGAGAAATATGGCTGTCCCTGAAGAATACTATACACTACTCTGGCGCTGTTTCCATATGTAGGGTCATCTGCATCTGTGGCTGTCACCTGTAGAACAGACGTACCTGTATATACAGGAAAAGAAAGGTTAATTGATATTAAATACAATTTTTGGATAAATACAAATATTTTAGATGCATTTTTGAAACCTCTACAGTCCCCATACTCTACAACTGAGAGATTAATAACATTTTTAATATGTTATTATCCTATCATATTTTATAGAAAACTATACCCATTTAAAAAACCTTTTTTTTCTTTCCCTCTCTATACATATATGTCACTTAATTACATATATATATATAAACAGAAATAGTAACTACACAGCATACATCTGTATGCATGTTCACACATACAGACTCCAAGCTTGGATATTGCTTAGACTTCCGAACAACTCATATTTATGGACTTCAGGATTATCTTCATTCACAATACAAATTAATGTTGACGTGCATGTTTAAAATAATTTGCATAATCACTCCCACATCAGTAAAAGATATTAAGGGAATAAAAAAACCTAGCTATTAGATGGCTTCAAAGATCTGAAAATGAAATAATACTAGAACCTTGTTGGGATCCCAATAATGGATCCAAATTAGAAGGATAAGGAGTTCAAAGGACAAATATTTGTATGCTGTTAATAAATACCATTAGAAAAATAAAATCAGTGTCTAGCATGTCACTAAGAGGGATAACTTACAAGTAACACTTTGTAGAAAATAAAATGTATAAGTACTGCAAAGATAGAATGGAGACAAGTGATTTTACATTTTACTGTATTTTTCAAGACATTTAATGATGATTCTTTTTTGCTATCACTGCCCAACACTTCACATAAGAAACAAGTAAATGAAAGACTGGCAAGTTTATAAAGGTTCAGTCTTCATCCCACTTGTTTATCCTTCTACAAACACTGCTTTCGACAGGCTCCTTTGGCCTAGTATTAAAACACTACAATAATAACAGAACAGGCTGTCTCATGTAATTCTGCATCTGAAAGTGGCTTCTCAGTTAAATTAACCACTGAGGCATCACCTACACTCTGGGGTGTTCCATTTCACATCTTAGTTGTAAGGGGAGGTATGCTTTTGAATTGAATCCCTTGATCTCCCCCACTTGTCGTACTTTGATTTGCCTTGTGGAACAGTTTCAGAGCATGCTAACTAGACTCCTTTGGGTGAAACTAAACCAGATGTGCTTAGCAGCACATCTGATTTTTTTCTGACTGCTAATGGGCATTTAGTTTCAGAGACCAGAACAAGAGCTAGTCTGAAATAAGACTTCCCATAAACATATGGTGCGGACATTGGATCCTCAGTTCAAACTGATTAACTGATCTATGATCAGTTTCCATTGCACAGAACTGTTTGTTAACGTGCACACCCTCAGTGTGCACTGGGAACAGAAATACCTAAAATCATAGAGTCTCACTTCAAGTACGGTAAAGCAAGCATGCACATCTTCACAGATTTGGATTCTTCACTGTTTGAGAAACTATTCATTCATCTGTGCCACACTAATGTGGACACCAAAAGTTGCTTTTTTGTATCTTTACTGGACATTTAGTAAAAGCTACAGCAACCACATCTGCATACTTAAATATAGTGTCTTCTGGTCTCTGAATAGGCCAAATACATACAGTCCCATAGATAAATATATTCACGCGACAGATATAAGGATACCTTGATGAATTTGCAGTTGAATATTGTAATAAAATCAAGCTGGAACTAGTAATCTGTTCATAGTTATCCAAGAGTTAATGGTAAAACTGACTAAATTACTGTATTTGGGTTTACATGGCAAGGTAAACAAATATGAATTAAAGATATTTTTCTTAAAATGTTCTAGGAATCTATTCAGTCATATGTATTTGCTATCTAAACTTAGAAGAAGAGTTCCTGCAAACCACATCAGGTCACTTCAAAGAACAGAAGATGCATTTTTTCCCCTCTTCTATAGCTTATCTACTGTACTGATGTATTTCTATAGCCCAGTTTGGCAATAATTTCTAACTTGAGGTGGAAAAGATGTGACCTTTCTGTCTTCTAGTTAAGCTTGTGTTCAAGGGTAAAGGCCTGTCCACACTAATTTGTTGTTTTTCCTTTATTCATGGCTTCATTATTTTATGCCGGAATCTTGTATAATCATTAAATATTAATAGGTTACACACAATGAATGTTATTTTTTTTTAATTGCATACAACAAAAAACATATCCATCCAACCAGTATAGTCACCTACCAGAGTTTGCTACCCAGAGTGCTGGGCAACTTCTGTACCTTTTCATTTATAGATTTTCCTGCTTCCAGGAAAAAAGTTACCAACAGTTGCCTACTCATCTAACAGGTTGAGTTACCATTTGCACTTTTCCCAGGGTTCTAGAAAATCAAGGTTGGTTATGGAAAGGATGAACAGATGTTGGCTATTTCAGAACAAAATAACAGAAATACTGAGCTTTCATGGTTCTCCCATTCTTCAGAGACTTCCTTCTCTCCTCTCCTTATTTTAAAAGGTAGGGGATAGAAAATGAGTGCTTGTATTGCTCATTGATGTGGGACAAAGAAACAGGGCTAGTGAAAGGTGATATCTCACATAAACAGCCGACAGGTGATTTTAGCATGAATGGAATGCTATTATACCTTAAAATGCACCACAGTGATTTTCTAATACCTCTGCGTGTCTCTCCTAAGAAACACCAGATAATAGTAATTCGGTATTGAATAGTGGCAAAGTGTTCTCTCTCCATCTAAAAGAACACTTAGAATAACAAGTTTTAACTCAGCGCCTCACCCCACCTTTGAAACCCTCATTCAGTGCAACGTAGCTCATCAGATGCTTAATTTTTCACTGTATTATACAAGCACGCTCAGCATCTTATAAGATATAGACATACTGGCCTTTTGCCAAACTCTTGCCTGATTTGCTGAGCACAGACAGAAGGCAGCTTCTGAAAGCTGTGGGTTGGAATGCCTTGCGAGACAAAAGGTAAAGAGGCTACCGTTACCTTCCAATTACTCCCTTCAAAGTTAGCATCGCTCAGCTCATCAACATGACAGACAAATCACAATTCCGAATATATTTGTACCATTCAGATGCAGCATCAGTTTTTGCTGTTGAGCTATGTGTAATGAAGGATTTAGATGGAAAGGTATACGGAACAACTGCCTTGCTGTTTTTAATGTTAACAATTCTGAAGAAAATAATCTAATACAAAAAATAAGGATGTGATTTCCCTGGAGACCTCAGAACAGATACGAACATTGGACCCTGAGGCATACCTTCCGTACGTTCTTCCCTCACCTACTGTGAAAGTGGCTGTCAAGAAAAACTCAAAGTTTTGCTATGAAAGCATTTTGACACTCCAGTTAGGCAATAAAAAAGATTTTTTTCCCCAAAGTGGAGGCTTTGCTTATTCAGAGTACAAGTACCATTCCACATGATTTCCCACTACAGTTTAGAGATTACATATTGGGAATTCTGTTTTCTTAGCTAATGCTTTATACAGAGCTGGAAAATATGTCTGTATGCTCTGAACACCACCCTCTAAGCTTTGCCTTTTTTCTGCTATCAAAAATAAGGATCATTTCATTTGGGAAACCAAATTGTGGTTTTATTTCAAAGTCTCTTCTTTTGTTTTTCTCTTATTTTAAAATATGTTTACAATAAAAAATTTGTAAAGTTATGTATCAAAGAAAAGCTGAAGGGAAATACTTCAATCTGTCTCTCTGAAGACAAACTTTAATGTTTAATGAGGCAGTTCAATAAAACATGTCTGTTGAGAATGCAAATCTGTATGCATGGCTTTCCATAGTTTGCTGCACTGTTAGAATCTCAAATGGATCGATACTGAACCAAAAGTAAAAGAAGTGAAAAAAAGATGAAGTTTAATGAACACAGTGATTTCCTGCTTAACTAAACTAATTCTTAAAATTTTCTTAAAACAGTAAGTCAACACAACATGTTTTAGTTTCATTCTACATTAGAAAACAGTGATTTCACTAGGAAATCAACATTTCAAGTCCAATGACTATAACACTGATCCAAGTCCTCATTGTAGAAAATATCAATTTTTTTTTCTTGTCAGCTATCTTCATTAGAAGATAAAAACCAAACAACACAGGAAGATAAATAGGTATTTCTCAGACAAATCATATTTATGAAGACCATGAATACTGTCTTGCAGATTACGTGAAATTATGACTACCTCATATTATAATACCCTGGAAAGAATTTCAGGAAAGTCCAGTGTGTCTATTAATTTCCTAGTAGAATTTATCGGGAATACTCTTCTTATGCATGACCTCACACTAGAATATTTAATATGCAGTATTTCACTCATTTTGAAGCTATCTGAAAATGAGCAGTTATGGAAGGCTTTTACTGACAGAAAAATGTTTTAATTTCCTTTTACATTTAGATATTGATGACTTTCATAAACATTAAAACAGAGCATAGTTATAGCTCTCAATGAAACTGAGTTTTTTACATGGCAGAACAAACCATTTCAGATATAAATCTTGGTTCTTGAGCCAACTTTTAGGAAAAATTTCAATGAAGGCAAGGAATAGGTGGTTTTTTTCAGCTCTTTCAGCATAGTATATAAAGCATAAATTATATGTTCACTTTGTGCCGCAGTGAACACTGTGATCTAGTATTTGGCAAATAATTTAAACAAACTTACCCGCACTTTCTTGTCAGTGACCTAAAAAAAGAAAAGCCATAAAGGTCCTACAGGCTTTTACAAGTAGATCAAGGAAGGTTCAACTTGTGGGAAAAATACCAGCTAACTTCTTGAGGAGACAGACAGAAACCTGCTGAAACTAAACACCATAGCAGAGATCAAAAATACCACCTGCCACTAGGCATGAGGGCTGTTACAGGGAGACAGTAACACTGAAAGTTCTTTAAATGACCACGTAAATAAGCAAAGGAAATTTCTGAAGTAGTGAAGTATCCTTAGGAATTCATACAATAACAACAAGAAGTGCAGTTATGTATAGCCTCTGAAGCTAAATGTCAAAAAACGTGCTAATTACAGAACTCATAAAAATGGCATAGTGAGCTCCATTATTTGACAGAAAGAATGTATCCTGTGGAAGCAATAATAGAATTGGTCTTCCTGAGACTGCAGACAATAAAGTGCTTTCAGTATGC
The DNA here is from genome assembly GCA_026212715.1 of Elanus axillaris. Lineage (NCBI taxonomy): Eukaryota > Metazoa > Chordata > Aves > Accipitriformes > Accipitridae > Elanus > Elanus axillaris. Next base: position 6,024,857 of record JANZLQ010000030.1, read on the forward strand.
AACAAACACAAACAAATCAATAAGGAAAAAGAAAATAATGATAATAAATTTTCAATGAAAATATAATGTATGCCTACAGCAGACTGCCTATATGGCAGGATATGAAAATTCAGTTTTATTCACACAACAGGAAAGCTTTGTGGAATAGACATTTTAATGATTTACCTCAGGTACAACCAGTAAAGTATTTAATTTATAAAATATATGCATTAATGCTTTATTTTATCATTAAAACTTCCTTGTTTTACCATAGTCCACTCTGTTATATAACCCCAAATGCTATCCCAGATTAACTACTCAAATTGTTCTTTGGAAAACAGTAACTTTTATAATGTACTTGTACAGCAATACCAAGATTCAGACTACTACAGAATTATGACTGATTTCTATGTAAGAATACTATGTTTTGAGAGGATGAAAAAAAGAAAAAAGAGAACTTTTATAAATAGAATGAGCAAATAAAAAATAATTGTATTGGCTGCTTTTGACTTTGAGGGTAACATTGATTTCCTTTCCACTGTCTTTCCTCCTATGCAGAAAATAAAAGGCTTCCACAGGGGAAGGACATAATCAATTAAATAAAATTATCTCCATTAAAGACAAAGGAAACTGAAGAAAGAGGAACAGTTACACGTTTTTGGAGGCAGTCGATAAAGGAAATGAATTTCACATCAAGACAGTCTGTGGTGTGATGACAGACAATTGAGATAAGAACTTAGACGCTACTGAAAGGAACTACAACTCTAACAGTAACGCTTTGTGCCATGGTGAATTATCAGACAGCTGAAGAGGTTTTGTACAGGCCCACAATATTCCTACTGGGAGCTCTAACCCCTCACTGTAGTACTTCCCACAAAGGTGTATTTCTTAAACAGTCCTGGTGTTATGGCATTACTCACAGAAATACCACCCTTCTGTACTTCCATAAATTTGTCTTGGAAATGATATCTGCAACAGTATGCTTAGATGGGTAAAATAGGGAATTCTACATTAAAAACATCCTGTTATATGCACTAGCATCACTGTGTAGATGGAATGGAGATCTACATGTTTATAGCTCTGAGAAGTAAAAGATGACATCAAGGAAGTCAGTATTTGAGAGGAAACCATGGTTTAAGGTAACAATGAATAATTTGCCAATTATTTTAAGGAATGAAAATATATTTGACCTATAATCTGACAATCTTTAGTAGCTAGATACTGACCAAACAAGAATGGCTAATAAGGATTGTTCTTCTGGTAGAGATCCCGAACAGGATATTAGAAATAATAATAATGATAAAAAAATATGGGAGGAGGGAGAAATAAAAATTACAAGCAAAGACAAAGTAGAAATTCCCAGTTAGAGTGAAACAGACTGTGGAAAGAAGAAAATTCTTAAAAGGGAAGTTGAAGGGCAATCTGCGAACAATGACCTATGAAACAAGAAAAGAGAAGGAAAGAAGAGGAGACCAAAAAAAGATGTTTCTCCCTTCAGGCATTCTTATTGCACGAGGGGCCACAGGAGAAAAAGACTTGGAGTTCTCCACAGCTGGGAAGAGACATTGGAAATAGCACACTGTGGGAGGACTTGGAAGAGAGGACAGGACTCGAAAGGTAGAAAGGTACTACAAGTACCTACGAAGTATTAGAACAAGACAATTACAATGCAGACAGGTAGATTATTTTTTCAGAACACCAGATATGGGGGACATTTTGAGAAGAAAATCAAGGAACTATTCCTGTGTGTCAGCACAGTGGCAGTGAGAGAAAGAATGAAGAGGCAGTAATAACGCCAGTGGGAAAGAAAGAGAATGGGGAAAAAACTTCTATATCCTTTTAAAACGTGGTATTTGGTAAGCTTGAGAGTCCATTTAATACAATCTGATCTTGCATGGTAGATAGGGAAGGATACTTATTCTCTACTTTATACAAGATTAACACTACTTAGGTCAATGAAGAAGCCACTGGTGTAAAAATCAGTCTGCTTCCAAACTGTCACAGCTCTGAACTCCATGGTTCAGGAATAAGATCTAAAATATTTCTGTCTTTCCAGGACTAGTATGATTACTACATGTTTGCAAATATTTCATATGCCACGCTTCACTTGTATATGCAAGAAAAGAACTGTGCATGTGTTTGGAATGCACTGGGTTTACTATGTACATACATAATGGGAGCTGTGGTTTTGGCCTGCTTAGCCTCCACACCAAGTATTTCTTTGCATACTGTGAAACGGTATGCAGTTCAAACAGTATGCAGTCTTCCACAAATTAAATCTCCCTCATTACACCATCACACATGCCTGAACTCAGCATAATAGTGTCAAGTGGTACCACAGAAGATGAGCCCAATACTCATTCCCAGTTTAAAATGAATTTCACCTACCTACACTAGGAAAGTTCAGAATTGATTGAATGAATTGATTGAGTGATCAATATTGTTATGACAGTTCAGTAATTACATGTATTTTAATATTTTTCCCTTTTAATTTTTAAAATTCTACTCTGCAGAAGTTAAAGTCTATCACCCTCTTATTAGACAAACAGCAAGGAGAGAAGAACAAATTATCTACTTTTCACTTTGGAAAGCTAGACACACGTTGGACTTGAAGGTTGTTTCTTAGATGTGGTGTGTAGGGATTTTGGGGAAAATTGAAAAGTGTGTGTACATAAGGTAACTATCTGTACTGTCCATTCAGTAACAAAAGACAGCAGACGTATTTCGCAAAGACCAGTTATGATAGTTAAGCTTTCTTTAAAATGTATCTAGCACAAAAGTAGTATTTCCATCTGTCTATCCTAGACTAGTTATGTAGCTTTGGTGTTGTGATATTTCAACAGAGAAGCAATAAGGAAAACTGATTGCATAATGTAGCATCCCAAAGAATAAGAATATCTGAACTACGTGTCTAACAGGGAAAACCAAAGACCAGTACTTTTTTGAACTTCGGTTCACTTTATAAGAAACTTAATAAAGGTAAATAAACATATGACACCATGGTCTAAAGTAATCTAGAAAACTACTGTTCCTTTGTATTCGTTTAATTCTGTGAATTGCCTAGACTACTCATGAGGGCATAAGAGAAGGCCATAAAGCGTGCAGTTGAATGAGGATATATGAATACATCTTGTTTCTAGAGTGCAAAGTACCATTTGCCCAGGAATGTCTATTAAGGCATTCAAGAATAAGAGTGACTCTCCTCTACAGTCTGTGTGTGTGTGTGTGTACTGTTTCTTAATATGGATGTCCCAAGTAACACACAAGGTTGCATTTGATGTCTTCTTATAATCTCTTAATTGTAGTATCATTTACATACAATCAGCAATACAATAACGTGTCATAACTTTGTCAAACAGTATGTGGCATTTTCACTTCTTAAAAGACTGTTGAATAGAACAACTTGTTTTCCTTACCCATTTCAGACATCTCTGGCACAGTAACAATGTATGGTCCGTCTGTAAATTTTGGTGCATTGTCGTTGATATCCTGCACTTTGATAATAAATTCAGATTCAGGCTCGAGTGGCTTGTTTGTCCGTCTATCAATAGCTTGGGCATGAAGCACATAGTGTGTCTTCTGCTCTCGATCTAGGCTTTTGGTTGAATGGATGTCTCCAGTCGTGTCATCAATAATAAATATAGTCCCCGCCCCTTCTCCAGTAAGAATGTATTTGACTGATCCATCACCTTTGTCGGAATTGGAGTGCAGCTGTAGAATATATACACATAAAATCATATAAAATGACATATTAAATTTCATAAAAGGTTATTGCACATAAGCTGTAAAACCTATAATATTACTGTTAGCATAATTCTACTTAGGTTTTAAATTTCCCACCTCTTGCCATAGTTCCTCATGTGCTATTCATGTGCAAGTCAATCATTTTGTTCAAGGTCACTTTCACCCAGCACAGTTCATTTTTTAAGCTGGGATTTCATGGGTTCTACGTCCATTCTAGAAAACTTCCCTAAGTCGAGAATATTCCAGTAACTGGGGTGGGGTTTATTTTATTTTGGTTTGGTTTTAGTCCTTCTAGTAGTTATCTTACAGCACTCAAAGCTAGAAATTCTGCCTTAAGCACTAAGCCTGAAGCAGCCACACTGAGGATTGTTTGCTTCAATGAGTGTAGTTCAGTCCCACCACCTATGTTACCTTCTGTGGCCCCAAGCACAGCATCATTGACTGTAAAATGAAACTGCGTGGTGTGGCAGTGACAGATGTCTGTCCAGGATTACTCTATCCCTCAACAAAACAAAGCCATTTTCTCTGGTTTTTGTTTGTTTGGTTTTAATTAGAAAGCCACCTAATTTGCTTATATTTAAATTATTTAGAATGAAGTAATGAACTTTGACTGATACTGACAGCATTTTCATTGTTCCTAACACACACTTTGTGCTATAAAATACATCTTAGGTATGTTATATGCCTCCCTGAGTAGAATAAAGCTTATATTTATTGGGGGAGGGGAGAGGAAAAGTCACAAAGTACCTTGTTCTAGTAAGAGATAACATGAAACAGCTACCCATTAAGTCTCAGTGCTTCTAAATTGACTTTAAAGAATTGCCTGCTTAGATTAAAAATGAGCATGTGTTCTCTGAGAAGGAGGGGTGATTTCTTGACAGATTGAGAGGCTTTGTGTTTTTTTTTTTTCTTTAAAACAGCTTTGAGAACAGAATGTATTTACTGAGGTGCACAATGAGAACAAAGTGATAATGCAGAAATGAACAGCCTCAGGTATTGTGCAGTTATATTGTGATGTTAAATCAGAAGGGAAAGTTTCTAATTTTAAGAACTCACTTATTCTTACCCCACTGCCCTGACTATCTCAACATCTGCAAAGTGGCATTACTGTGTTTCTATACAGAATCTGAGCAAAGCAGAAGCAGAATGTCAGATATTATTTTTAATTAATGGAACACAAGGTGTAAGTTTCCAGACTACTTTCCATTCTCAGTTTAGAAACCATTTGGGTTGGATAGAGAGAAAATAAGACTTTTGGAGGTACAAATCATCTTTTTTCTGACTTAAGTCATAAGATACAGAGGTGCTGCTATTTTCTCACTCTCTCCTTCTGCCTTTTTTGCCAGGTCTTTGTCTTGCCTTTAAAATGACCTAGCTTGATATTTGTAAAAGGAGCAAGCATATAGGGCGTGGTAACATTTTTCACCTCGTGTATTAAATCTATGAAATTATGGTGTTGCACATAATTTATATCTTGTCCTGGAGGGGAGTTTGGGAGGGGGAAATCTAATAAAATTAAGATTGTCAGCTCACATAAATTTCAGCATGACTTCATTCAATGAACCATATACTTACCTGAGCCACAAAAAGATCTGACTGAATAACCCAAACAAAACTGGACCATCGCTGTGGACTCATTTTTTTTTACTTATTTTGAAAATGCAAGAAAGAAAGTAGCAGAGAAAGGGTCTGTTTGCTTGGTTTTGCAAGGACCACAGGACAGTCTTATGTTTCTTTTAGTGTAGGGATGGTCAAAATTCTGGTTACATCACTTGTTATCCTCAGAATAGTACTGTATTCTATTAACAAAGGAATAATTCACTCAATTTAAAATGCCAGGGATCCAAACTTCCTATAAAATCAAAATGTTCTCTGAAGTGATTTATTCCTAAAACCAAGAATAGTAGGTATTCTGGTATTCTAACCCCGGTTTGCTGGTATTCTAGTTTTTCAGAAACAATCAGAATTGTTTTTCCATTGCCGCAGGTTCCTTTTTTGATAAAATGATTCCTAAGTGTTAGTGTTTGCAAATGTTAACATTTGCTTCAGAAGGATTATCTCTAATTTATGGGGAAAAAAAAACCAAAACCCAGGAGAAAATTTGTATGCCCAGGAAAATGACAGATTTGCTGACTTTATGATGCTATAAGAAACTCAGGATAACACTATCCCAAACTGAAGAAGACCAGAAAAATCTCCATCCTCATTCTCTCTTTTTAACTCTGTATGCATGTAAGTAAAAGCATATTCAGGTATACCATATAGACATCCCAGCAAAAATCACTGCATTCATAACTGGAATTACGAAATTATGAAGCAATTAAGAAATTGCTTACATAGATGGGTAAGAAATCAACAGAGTAAGGAACTGCTATGGAATTTAAGAAGTATGCTTTCCTCAAAAACCCCAAATATCATCAGACACATGGTGTTCCAATACCATACTGCAAAAAGACATTCAGAAATTCACTGTCATAGCACAAAATGCATGGATCATTTGGAAGAGTTAATAACATCAGCTATTTTTGTTGTGAAGAAATAACTATTTGTACTTGTCATCAGTGAAGAAAATCCAGGTACAGTTTGAGTCAGTGATAAAAGTTAAGAAACAGAAGATTCTCAGCTGATTGCACAGCCAACCGATTATATGTTAGTCCTGCTAAACATCATGTTACCCTACAAACTTCAATTGAAATATGCAGACAGGAGTGTCACTAGAAGAACATTATTTGAGTGTTAATAAATTCTGAAAGCCTTCAATTTGTAACTGGGTCTTTTACACTGCAGTTGTAAGGCAACAACTGAAAACAAGAGAAATCTAAGAGAAGTTCCTGCTTCCCTACTTCCTGGTATTTCTTATATTGTTTGAAATATAACACTTTGATTTATACCTTTTAATTTCTAATGCTGAATTTTAAATTCATATAGGAGGATTTTTCATAGCACTTCTACTGCATAACAAAAGAGCCTTTCCTTTGTCAGTTGGTTTATATTTCAGTTTTTCTGTAAAGATTAAATAACTGTTTGTCTTCTTTAATACTTCCATCTCAGTACCAATTGGCCCAAGTAGAGGCTTCTTTCAAACACTTATTTGCAATATGTGTTGTGCTGAAGAGAGCCCCTGGGAACCCCTGCTTAAGACAATGTCTACCAGATTAATGAGAGATTCATGTCCCTGAGCATGGCACACTTCTTTCTTTCCCCTGCGTACTAGGAAATCTTCTCCACAACAGGTGGTTTATTCCATAAAAGCATTTCTAATTTGAATAAATGTGACTCACCATTTAGGTTACACATACATGGTTTGGGAGACTATTTCTGCAGCTATGTCCATAATGATTTACAAAAGACAGCAAGGGAGCAAAATCTAGCCAGACAATGGCAGATTCTCTCTCCACTTGGGACTGCTGCAACTATTTCTGTTTCAGATTAATTTGACAGAGAGGGGGATGCTGCTAAGCAATGCAGACTCAAGCCAACCCATGTTCTGTTCACCATTTCAGATCTAACTTGTGTGACCTACCTAGAGAAGTCTTCTCAACCCAGATCCCACAAAAGTGTGTAGACATTTCATTTCAATTAAATGCCCCAACCTCTGCCAATGACTACTGCAAGAACATGCATACACTAGAGGAGGAGACACTCACATGCCGTAGTAATGTGAATAAATAGCTTAGATAAACACAAAATGTGGTGTTATTTTTTCCCCTGCTGTGCCAGTCAGAGACTGAAAGCTGGCACATTGCGGGAGTCTCTTAATTTAAAAAGAAATATGAACGCATTGCAAACTGAAACATGATTACTCGTAATGTTGAGATGAGTAATGAGCATTGAAAAGAAATACAAGGGAAATATGCCAAACATTATAACATAGCTCCCTGATTTCTGTATCAGAGGTTTTCACTATGACTATGCAAACTTAGTGAAAATACCTCTCAGTAGGTCTTAGTTTCTATGATAGTCCACCTCATCTGACAATTGTATATTGATCTGTGATATTGACTTTTTAACTGCTACTTAAAGAAGCTTTTTTTTCCTTCTTAAATTGCTTCAACATGCTTCCCTAAGCTATCTCACCTTAGACCCGGCACCCTAGTTTAAAACCAACTTTGCAGACCAGTAGTTTGCCTAGTGAACCGCTAGAGACCAAGACAACTTGTGCTCACCCCTGAGCCTTCCCCAGCCCCCCAGGGCTCCCCTCACCCTGCCCAGGGCTCAGGGCCTTCCAGCTCCCCAGGGCCACCAGCCTGTGCCCCAGCCCAGCCACGGGCCCCACCGAGCCGGGTCCACCCTCGGCCTTGGCCCATCCCCGGGGAGGTGCCCGATGCCCGGGGCCGTCCCAGTGGCCCCTGGCTGGCCCTGCTGGGGCCCCCCCAGGGATCCCCCAGTGGCCCAGCCCCAGGGTGCTGCCTCACTCTGCTGCTCCCGGACAGCAACATCTCCAATTCCCCAACTTCCAGCCAGTGCCGTCTGCTGAATTCCTTGAACAAATGTGATGGGCTGGCTTCTGAAAACATTACTTATCACTGCTGATTTGGTTACGCTCCTAACAAGAACATATCTGTTAAATACTCTAAATCTGTCCACAACCAGCAGCCGCCAGAAAGGATTTAATTTTCATCCCCTGTTGCGCATTATTCCTGTCTTTATTTCTCTGAAATTTTAGGAAAAGAAGAAACTGAAAATAATAGCTGAAGAGCATATCTGGAATGTCACCTTTATCAACCCAGTGGGCACCACTTCTTGACATATGTAAATACCAGGTTGGATTCAGGATGATTTATGATGGTTCCTCAATCTTTAAGTAGCCTATATCAGCAGCATATGACTGATTTTGCAGAATAGCAACCAAGGTGTCCTCGTTTTGCTAAGACTTAAACATTTTTCTTCCATCAGTCCATTTAAATGCTTAACTTTCTGTTAGAATTCCTGCAGAAACTGTAGAAGGCCTACATTTTCCAAGGGCATGATTTGAAGAGGTATACCAAACGTTTCAGTTAATGAGTTTTCTTTATATTCTTATATTAATTTTGATACTACAAGTCTTTAAATATTCACAATTTCATGTACCAGCATATTAACTGCTGTAAATTGAACGCACAGATTGTAGGCTTATTGCCCAGCTAATACAGTATTGTTAGTGCTAGTAACTGCAAAGCGATTGGGTGGCTAAAGCCTTATCGCAAAACCAAATGGTCAGGTGGCTACTGCTTAGCTACTGGGCCTACTCACTAGCCTTCATCTTCATACGTCTTTTACTTAATTGTTTTAGCTAATGCTTAGCCACATCATACATGCAAACATGTAAGCATACATACTTGTCAAGCAAACGAGCACAATTAGGCAGAAGCTACTGGACAGTATATAAGCAGGGACCAACGGGAAAGAAGCACACTAATAAGTACTATAAAAGCAATTAAAAAATTGAGGAGGAAGCCAACATCCTGCTCCTGCTGGGAATGTGGGATGCTAATAACTCACAGTGATCACCACACTCCTCTGCACTTGCCTAAGGAAGAACGAGTCACGACCAGGAACCATGCATGACCAGAAGAATGAGAAAGAAGCCTGGATAAGAGGGGCTGCTCTAAAGTAGAAGAGCTGTCTATAAGTGATTTAATTGTGTGACTGCTTCCCCCCGTCTGCTTTAATTGAACACTTTGGACTCTTGGTGTGTTGTGTGGGTGGCATTTTAAGTGGACTACTAATGACTTTTACAATATTTTAATTGGACTACCAAGAAATTCTTGGATCTGGATATAAGATACGTGCTGTTCTGCTGAAAAAAAAAAAATTCAGTAAGAGATTCCCATACATGTGCTAAATTCAAATCTGAGGCTGATTTGAAAAAATCAAGAGCTGTTGCACTAACGTAATGAATTTAATAAGAGCAGAAGTAGCTATGTACATATAGACCTAAATTATTTTGAAATCACTGCAGAGAATTAACTTTAAACTTATTTTTGACAAATAATAAAAAATAAAAATAATATGCACAGAATTCCAAAAGCAAAACTGAAGTTCTGGTAGTGACACTACCATTATGTCTTTTGAATAAAGTATTGTCTTCTGCTTGGGGAGCAGCACGTTCTTTCAAGGAAAGCAGCAGAACCTCCCCTTCTCAATTCTGTTGTCGTTGACAGCTGGTTTAACCAGACAACAAGAGGGCCCCAGCACACCATTACCACAGCAAAGTCTACCAGTGAGTGCCCAACCTAGAGGAATGACAAAACTATTCCCAACAACATGAGCTATGAGCTTTAGTAAAGCATAGGAGAACATATCAAAAAAGAACGTATGCATGTTACTTTACTTTTGTTACGCACACTGTTCAATGCTTCACGAAAACCATGAAAATGTAGATACTTATAAAGAATTAATGGTACAACAGTAAAACACTGAGTAAAAAATATTTCAATCTTCTCTCTAATAAGAACTGCAATCATGTTGACTTCCTTTGATGTTTATGCAGACGCAACATGTAATTTAAAAGAAAGGATGCAACAATTTAGTAGTAGTAAAAACCGCATATAAAATTATTCTGAATGGTACACACTGCAAAATCAGAGTCTAGCTGATACTACTGAAATGTTCATTGTGCCTATGCACTGAAAACATCCTCAGATTTGCTGCAGACTTGATTCCTTTGGTCTGAGCTATAAAATATGTTTTAATGAAATATACTGCTCTGGGCAATGTCACACCTTTTGATGGAATTCTCAGAGGGAATCATTAGCCCAGGAGATAACTGTATTATCCATAACAGTGTCCACAAATCGAGAAGAAGCTATTCCACACCCTTGTCAAACAGAGGAAGAAAATACAGAATTGCAATTGCCCCCATCTGCTGAATAGGTTTTCTGAGATAGAAAAAAATAATTGGATTGCAATCATCCAGGAAAAACACAACTGAAACAATATTAACTTCACAGTATAACACTATAGCATACAAACATCTGTTCTTGCAAGATGTGCTTATCTGAAGTCCGCTTCTTTGCTGCTGCTTTTGGGGAGACTGGGTAATGGCAGAAGCATGCAGGTGCATAAGCAATCACATCTGAAATACCATCAGGTGTACTAAAGCTGACACAAGTGGTCAACATTAGCTTCTATTTTCTCTCTGTACAAAAGGAGGACTCCAGTGAATGACAAGAAAATTGAAAATGGAATCCTGAAACAACACAATAATTGTCTATGTATAAAACTGTTGTTTTGTTTTTAAAGAACACTATATATTTTTTAAGAAAGATAGAATCCAAAATTGTACTTTCAGTGTAGTATGTGTCTAAATCAATACAGAAGAAAAATACTTCCACTCTGCTGAACCCTATTCACAGCAGCAAGCTTTCATTTCAGACATCCTTTACTTGGGCAAGTGCTATGATGGACATTGAAACTATTTTTTTTTTTCTTTTTAAAGAAAGTAGGATTTACACAGCATATTTGTCTTACAGGTTTTAAAGAGCTGGATAGGCATCCTGTTGCAGAACATGGTAATCAAAGTCTTCTAAAAGTATAATTATATGAATATACTTGTTTGCATGTCTCAGGGCTACTACCTGTGACTACAGCTCGTTGAACCATTACTCTAAACCACGTCTGAAATTAAGTTGGTCTTTTTGTTTGGGTCTTATTTGCCAAAAAGATTACTTTTAAACAGGAAACAAAACAAGATTCCTCATTCCCCAGGGCTGCTCTATAGCCAGGGGAGTTGTTTCAGAATGGAAGCACACCGCCTTTAACCCATGAAATGCTCATATGCGGTCATACTTATGCAGAACAGCCACAAGATATTAGTGTAAGATAAGTGCTTGACTCTGTCATATTGTATTACCTTTACTTCTAACTAAGTAAGGAAAATCATAAAAGGTCTTAGTTACAGAGCTTCTATTTTTTTAGCTCTTGCAGTCTCCTTAAAGGGCAAGTACCATTATCTCTCTTTCAAAGAGGAGTAATCTGAGTTTCACAGACTTGAACTACCAAATTTCCCCAGAAATAAGAAAACAATTCAGATTTTTAAAGCCCCAAACCAGACTCTGGTATATCCAGTTGTGATATTATTAGATAATGCTGAACTCTGCAATTCCCAGAGAAAGTAGGAGGGAATGGATTCCTGAAGCCATACAAAAAATTATTCCCGGAGGGCTACAGAATTTCAGAACATTTAGAAACTCATCTTTTCCATGCCATGAGAAAAACACCATCAATAGGAAAAAAAAGAAAAAGGAGAAAAAAAAGTAAATTAAACTATGAGAGATGAAACTTAGACTTTAAATGGATGCTTCATTGTTACGTTCAGCCACATAATTCTCAAGATCTAGGCCAGATCTCTTCTAGGTTTGTTTGTATGGTAGTCAGAAGTCTGGCTTCAATGAGTATGAACAAGTAATTAATGCATCAGTCGATGTTCTATTACTTCATAGCATTCTGCTCTGGCAACACGGGACTCCTCCCCTTTGAGGCAATATGTTAGTAAGCTAATGTGCAGAAAACTATTTCATGTTCTCTAGACAATTTTCTAAAATTGAGTGGTCTTCAGTTTTCAGCATCTCCTCACAATCACTGTCACCAAAAACTCACTTTACAGTCAATAAATCTGTAATTGTGGTAATAACTTAGATTCCTAGATCCATGTAAAAGGACCATAAATTTGACTTCAGTTTGAATCCGCATGCCCTGATGATACGCTCTTACTAAAAGAAGTCCTGGCCACACTACATCACCATCAGGAGAACGTTTGGTTTCAGTTTGTGTTATTACTAAATTACAGTGAGGAGGTGCTATGCCAGTATAAAGCACTTCTGAAATTCATGCCTTTCCTACAAATGGGCACAAGCATACAATAAAAGTGCTTCAGTTCATGGTACTACTCTCTGGCACAGGCCTTGCAAACTTCTAATTTACTTACATCACTGAAGCACTGCTTTGTTTGTAAATGCCGTTTCTTTAGACTTTCTACCGATGCTCTTGACCTTCATTTCTGGTGCTTGCTCAGTCAAGCTACTCTCATTGCAGGAGTTCTTTTTGTGGGGTTTTTTGTTGTTTGTTTTTTTTAAATGTGCTCAAAGAGAGACTCAAATTCTGCTTTTTTTTTTTTCCCATTTGCAGGATAGAGGGAAAAAGGGAACACATCCACTGTAGCAGGGTCTTCCAAAAAGATAATACCTATCTGCCCTTACTGGACAGGAATGCCAACGTAAGGATTACTTCAGATTTTTCCAAACAAGAAAGAACTACTAGTTCTCTAAAACCCTGATCAATAAATTCTACCTTATGTGTGATATCCATGTATATAGCTTCTCCTGATACTAACAGCAGTGATAAAAATAGCTCACTGGAGCACAGAGCTTTAAGTGTAACAGTACTCAAACTCTTATGGAAAGTACGACTTACTGGTTTGTTCGCTTATTTGTTGGGCAGCGCTACAGCAAATACTGTTTACTCTATGACAGATCTTAAACCAGCATACTCATTTATAAGCTCTGGAAAACCAACTCTGCAGTGTACCCATGTGATACTCTAAATTACTTCTTTCTCCTTTGCTCTTCCTAAATAATATTATGAAGATAAAAATAAATGTATGATTTTCTGATGTAGTATTTGTGAGCCATGTAAAGTCAACAAATCGTATGCCAGAGACTCGATTACTTACTCAATTACAGAGTTTGATTAGGAAAAAAAAATAATATGTGGAAAATTTCAAGGAGAGATAATTAATTTACCAGATTCTTTTTATCCCATCCTTCCAAAAATTTTTCACACATTTTTGGTTCTGATGCCTTTGAAGCTAATTTGTTGAGAAATTTATAAGACTGTGGAAAGAGAACAGGTTAGCTACTGTCCAATGGCTTCTATTTCAGGTGAAAAAGTTGTTTCATTCTGAAGAAACTGAAACGAATGCACTACCATGGATTATCAAGAACTGCAGAGATCATTGTTTCAAAAGGATTTAATCTCTGTATTTTTGTGAGCTCCTTATCAACCCATGTTAATGCGCATTTCCAGGTAAAACAAATGCATGTTTTCATTATTGGAGGGGGTTTGTCATTTTATTTCTTAAGAGTTCTTATATACTTTTTAAATATTAGAAAGTGGTATGACAATATTGAATATCAGAATGTTGACTTGTTAGGGTATTGGTTCACTGCTTCTATGGTATGTAACACTTAAAAGCATGTTTTGGTTTTGCATCTGGAATGCCACTTCATCTCTTTTATGTGGCCTACAGCTTGTCTTCCTGTTGAGTGAAATTTAGATTTGTAAAAAACCTGCTTCTGTATAGAGTTTCCATTACAAGACTCACAAGTGATCACTCTTCTGCATCTCCCTTAGAAGCGAATATGATTTTTTTTCCAATCACAGATACTTTTCTTCTTCCTACAGTGTAGTACTCTTGCTGTTTGCTAGAAGCAAAAAGTACTACATGTTACAGGAAAAGAGCCCTGCGTCATCATGATGAGGAAAGGATTCCACAAATTTCTTTAAAAGGTCACTGGTGCCTTAAAATGTATTGATAACAGAGAATGCCAACTATGCTACTTTCAACATCTTTGTTGGTTAAGTCAGAAAATCCACGTTCACAGCAGAAGCTTATCCCTAGCGCCCTCCACAGAGATGTCATGTAATGACTGCAATAAAAAAGTGACTAAGTGGTCACAACTGTTACACTGATGACTCTGCTTTTACAAGTAGGTGTAAAGAAATGGGAACATATCAATTCCAGTGAATGGGCATGTAAACCGCTGTCCTTAACTTTAGGATGCTTTTTACAAACTGTTACAAAAGCTTTCTGGATCACATGGATGTAAACTGGCAAATTTTAAGAATGTTTTTTGTGTATTTCCCTACTTCACACATGCATTATCAAGAAGCAATACATTTTCTGAGCTCAAGGTTTTTTCATCAGGTAATTCTTACCAATGAGCATGCTACTGCTTCTGTATTCTTCTCAGAGTCAGCAGGACCCCGACCTGTCCATAAACATCTGTACTGCCTCCACTGCACAGCTTTGATCGTAAGACAGAGTAAACCCCTCGTAATTTACATTTAGTTCAGTACAACTTCTGGACAAGTAAAACATAAGTTCTGAAAATGTTTACAAACCAGTTTTATATCACAATTTATGACTGACTGACGTTTTGAGTGAAAGGCATTCCTACAGAGGCGTTGTGTAACATGTAATCTTTCGTTACTTTTTCCACCTGACAATGTAATTGCAAGTCCAGCATGGTATCTTTTCAGCACAGTACAGAGCATTTCCATCCTTTCATGGACAACAACCATTCTTCATTGTGACTGACAACACACATTCTAATAATGAAGAAAAGAAATTATATTAGACTTTTGAAATAGCAACCAATAAGACCAAGCCCTCCAAATTTCCAGAAAGCCACATTTAAATTCCAAATATGCTTAATTGTTCCTGTGTTGAATCCATGAAATGTCTCTTTCTAAAAGCAGCTGTGTTCTATTTTTGTATAACACGATATACAAGAAGAATCCATGTCCAGGAATCAGGTATCTGCAGATGAAACTGTGTTGTAAAATTGTATAACATATGATACTCTTTCTGAGCAATAGTTTTTACATTAAAATTCTCCTGTATGTCAAAAAACATGGGAAGTGTGCTGAATTTATCTTACATAGCTTTAGATATATGGATATTTAAAAATTAATTAAAACCTTCTCCTCAAAGTTCTAAATTTCTCACTGAAAAAATATTTAAGTTCTTTGCTGTCCATATGTTTGATACTTGAACTTGTTTTCATCTGTCTGCAGGACAGACATATCCTGACCACAGAATTATCTTGAATTTAGCACAAGAAAAGCTAGTTGAGAACTAGTTTCTTCCATAGTTACCCTTTGATGGTGTTTAACAGGAAGTATTTCAGCAGAGCAACTCAGGGCCTCATCAATTTACTAAACCAAACGGTAATATATCTGCATGTTACACTGAACATGAAATTTATGCTTCTCATTTAAGCACTGTCCTATATTCATCATCATCTAATTCCAACAGGGAACACTAACATTCTCTTTCTGTACATGTAAGGAATCCCAGACATGCTGTTCCATTCACTGCTATCCCTTGTTAAAGTAAGTGATAAAAACAGCCTGTTAAAATTTGACCTTTCTCCAGAACCAGTATTCCAAGTACATTAAATGCCATAAACAAACTATTCACACTTTGAGGGACTGTATTACTCTCCTCAGTGTTTCTTATGTGTATGCTGACATACCAATAGAGTTGTCATTTATCATGAACATGTCAGTGATTTTTCTTCCCAAAGACTCTCTGACACCTTCTCCCCTCTCAAAAAAACGTTCAGGCAGAATAGGATTACAATCTCTAAAGCTACTGGCTGCCAAGAAACAGTTCGGTGGAAACAATGCTTTAAAACAGTATTTGTAACATCATATGGAAACTAATATAAAAATAGTTCATTTCAGGAAGTAATTAAAATGACCACTGTCTCCTTTACATTTAAGAAGCCCAGGAGGAAGTGCCCATATGGTCTAGCAGAAGACCCAGGGTTCTGGTTCTGATCTTCCAGTGTCTTTTTTCTAACTTAATTTCACCAGTACCAGGAAGTTCAAAAATATTTTTTTTTTTGGAAAAGAATAAAAATATATAGCTTGGTACTTTAAACACCCACTGAATACAAGCTTTCACCCAGTCGTCCTGAAGTGACTAAATACTACTCATATTACTAAAATCTGATTTATTCCACAGAAGTAATAATCTAGCAAATTACTATGTTCACTGGTGCAGTATAGCCCTAACACCAGAGATCACGGCAACAAACCAGACTGCTGTTTAGGCAGCAGGAAAAAATTTTATTTTGATAAGAATTTTTTTTCATCAACTGATATTTTTTAACATTATTTGATCAGCTGGAAATATGTTCCTTCTGACCCTAACCATATTGTACTATTAGAACTAAAGAAAACTGAGACAAATGTTGGAAATGTAGTAAATATCACATTTGCTAAAGGTGTGCTCAAGAAAACTCTGGAGAACACCAGAAATGCCTCCTGCCTCCCACCCCTTCTGTTAATATAAATAAAACCTTTGTTCAGGCATAAATCCACACTGTGGAGAATTTCTTGTGTGTGCATGAGGAGCGAACCTACAGAACAAGTATTCAGCATCACAACAGATGCTGATGGGAGAAGTTAAACAATAAAGATTTTATCAAAACTACTCCTCTGTAAATGCCAATGAGACACATTTCGTCTTTCACAAAAGGATAAACTCCTGAGCTGATCTAACTTGTAGGGAAAATAACCCAACCTACATTCTGAAGAACAGGCACTAATCATTTCCATTAGAGTCTGGTAACACTACCACTGAATCAGTTTTGTTTTATTTTAAAGTGACTTTTTATCTGTCTTACAACTACTTCCAAAAGAAATATTAAAAATGCTACAAAATCTCTTATATCACTTGTTGTAATGTGTGGGAAATGCACTTCAAAACTAAGTTTTCTAACATTCATAATTTGATGCCTGACTTTTCCTACAGATGCACAAAATCAGAAAAGGGGAAAAATAACTGTATTTTAAATATCTTTACTTTTATTTAATCATCAAATGGTTGCTCTTTGAAAAAAAATAAAAATCATACTAAGTACTTTTCCTTACAAATATCTTGTTTTCTGAATTCCACAGGTCCTTATGATTTATGTAAGGGAGAAGTATTCACTTCTTTGGAGTGGGCTCAGAATTGCTGCTTATCAGTTTCATTGTCACTTGTCCTTTCTTTTGAATTATGAAATGCAGAACATGAAGGAAATCCCACTGATGCCAGTGGACTTTGGATCAGGCCATTAATGCTGGTAGATAAAACTACAGAAAATAACCATTGTTTCAATAATAAACATTAATTTCAAAGATGTTTGCTTTTTATAGTGCATATATTACATATTTTATAAACACATATAATGCATGACAAGATATAAATCTTAAAATAAGCCTAGGTAACATCATAAAGGGAGAAAATTGTGATTTCAGACTTCAGATTTTCAGAATTCGGGGGGGGGGGAAGGTACGGTGGAATAATCCCCTATATCGGCAGTTAGATGACCTGGAAGAGAGTACTAAATTATTTCATTCTTTGATTATATTTTCAAGAATATGATTGTTTTACTGCCTCTGAAGTATCTGGCATTTCTGGGAACCCACCACATTGACATGGGTATGCAACATTTTGCCATGTCAAAATAGCACTACTCAGATACCACTAAAGTAATGGCAAGCTATTGTCTGGACAAAGACATAAAAAAAAAAAAAGTTGCTCCCTCTTTAGACCCAGGACTAAATTCAAAGTGAATGAAAAAGGACCAAAAGGAGATAATGTGACCTATTCAGACGATGAAGTCCTACTGAGCCAACAAATTATAATCCTTCTGCTGTCAGCAACAACTGCAGATGTTACATATCTGAAATACTGCTCAGGCACTAAGTACTACAAATCTCCATAGTGTTAATTCACACTAGGTCATGAATGGCAGGATAAGACGGTTCTCAAAACATTAGATGGCTATTACTTTATTATCTGCCTGCTCAGGCCCAGCTGTCTGCATAATCAAGGGCAGGGCAGGAGCACAGACCTCTCACCAAGCTGAATTCTGAGCTGCAGAGTGCTTGGTGGTACGGGAGATGATAGGGAGATGTTTTCTGAAGTGAAGAGTTCCCACAGAGTTTTCAGAGTGGAATTACCTTTTTTTCCCCGCCCCCGAAGCTGCAGGTGGCTTGTCGTACTGAACATTTACTCCAAAAAGACGGAAGTCCCACTCAGCCAAGGACATCGCATCCCCATCTGATCAAACTCTCCCCTCAAGTCCTTCAGGCTATCTTACATCTCTCTGTGTTTCAAAAACTGCCTCTTCACTTCCTTTTGGTTCTCCCTCCTTACCCTGTGTTCTCCTACGCGTCCTAGCCTGCAACACTCATCTGCATGCTCCACATGCACTGCAGTTCCTAAAAGCCCACCTCTAACCGCATTCACATTGAATGCACTGATAAACCGTGATACCAAGGACACATGAAAATTTAAACATCAGCCTCTGGTGTTTAAAACTTTTTCTGAATGACATGGAGAATTTTGGGAGGATGATTGGGTGCAAAACTCTGCAGTGAATAGAATGAATATATGGCAAAAAAAGTGTACATTTGTAGCAATTTATAGATAAATATGCATTAAGAATTATAATAATTTATGCACTTATCACTCCTGTAAAATTAAACAGGAAATTTTCTAATAGAAAAAAAACAACACAGAAAAATGTTTGCTTTTAGAGTTAAGGCAGCCAATGTGGAATTTTCATTGAAGTAATTCATTCCAAGTTAAGGAGGTTTCTGTCTCTGAGCCATCTGTGTTTCAGTCTTTCCAAAACACATCCATGGGTAGGCAACAAATACATTTTCAGTTTAAAAACATGCCCTGCCCCTCCCCACTAAATTATCCATATTTAACTCTGTGAAGGCAGATGCACACCTATTTACATATACAGCACACATGCAATCTTGGTCAAGTTGAGAAAGACAGCTTAGAAATATAAATATTTTAAAATTAAAAATACAAATATTTTAGTATACTGAACTCGCATTTTGCCTTTTCTTTTTAACAGAGCATTAACGCAATTTTCACAGTTCTACATGTATTTCTAATATAAAGAACAAAGCTTCCAGCAGTCAGCTTAAAGCACATGATATGGCTGTGATAACAAGACACTAAGGACACAGACATACAGTAAAGTATCAGTTTGCATGCTATTTATTTCCTCCCTGGAAGTGGTACTTTCAGTATCATGCTGTTATTCAGAAAATTAGCATTTCCAGCGAATAGTTGCTTGTGAAATACTCAAAATGCTCAAACACAGGTGAAGCCTTGTGAAAGCAGAAATTAATTAATGATAAAAATCCAGAAAATAGTTTAATATCCCACAATACATTGGGATTAGCACATCTAGTTACAGATTAATTCTGTTTGTGGCTTACAGTAGTAATGCTATAGCTTTACCTCTGTCTGTGTAATTTTACTTCTTACATTACCCCCCATCTTGTGTTATGTTTTGTGAGCTCTGCAATTTTTTTTCTCCTCATTTAAAATAATTATTTTTCAAGTTTTATTTGGTCTTAAAAATGTCCTTGGGAAAAAGGAAAGCCTGTGAAATAGAAACAAAATACTACTTGACAATAAACCAGCTCATTTCTTCCTAGCAAATATGAATTTTTCATACCTACCCCTGACCAGCAGCAAGCATGCCTTACTGTATATGAATACATCCAGCAAATGATTTTCAGCTAGCTTTCAATTTCAGATCCATTATCTGTTCAGTAACCGATAGAAGATTTTTGCCAAATTAGTCTGCTCACGAAAAATATTCTTCTCGCTCCTATTCTGGACGATTGTCTCCAATAATAATAATGTTATTAACATTTTTGTTAATAATATCCAACGGCCAAAAGCAAGGAGTGGAAAAATGTTTCTGTTCCACTGTTAAAAAATCAACTTGTTATTGCAATAATCTATAAAGGTATCTTACATAACATCCTTCTCCCCAGCCTGAAATGCTTCCTTTAGTTGTTCACTTCTTCAGACAATAAAAAACTAATTCTTTATGGTAGAGGAATAAATTATTTTCATGGTTGTGCTCCCCCACCTTATGCAAAAGAAGAAGGGAGAGGTTGTATTTCAAAACCTTAGCTGGTGACGTAACTGGACCTGATTATCAGAAATACTACCTACTAACCCAAGGTTCGAAATAGCTTTTTTCTAAGAGTCTACATATGTGCTCTCCGAGGAGCCTCTGCATGGAAGAGGTACCTCTCTCTGCAAAAGCTGCATCGGCCCAGGGGCTCCACAAAACAATCCCTGGGCCCTGGAATGTCCAGCATGGAACGTACTATACCAGGGGCTTGTGACATTTTCTGACATCCTATGCACTTAATAACTATGTACTTAACAATCATGCTAAGCTAGACAAACATTTCCAGCTAATTAGTTCTGGATATGACTTCATTTTAGTTTGTGATGATTACAGTTATTTCCCTCCAACATCCCCAACTTGTGCATGTAGTTTCAGCTTCAGTAGTTAACGTACAAGTAACTCTGACATATGGACAACCATTTTAGACCAAAACAAAATGGAAAAAAATGAGAGCAGGAGAGAAAATGAATGAATGAATGAATGACAGAGGTGATGCAAAGGAGTACTGATTAAATGAGACAGAGTAGACAAAAATCTGTTAGGAAAGGTTTAGTCATAGCTTGTCCCATAGTGGGCTCTAGTTATGGAACAGATGATCTCTTGAGGTTTCTTCCCAGCCTACAATTCTGTGGCCCTTTAAAAAAGCATTTCAGCTATTTCCCATATAAATAATCTCTTTCTAATCTGTGATCCTGCCTTGAATAAGGATAGGTAAACTAATCCAATTCTATGATAAACAAGACTCTTTAACATTCAAAGGTAGCATTTATAAAGGGTTGAAGAAGGGTCTCACTTTTTCAGGCAATTATTATTTCATTGTACGTCAGCAACACTTAACTTATTATATAATACAGGCAGGAGTGCTCAAATACTACCACAACAAGCTCACCAAAATAATTTCAACACTTTTGAAAACAACAATGGAAGTTTTTACTGAAATGAGATTTAGTTATGGAGGAACATTTAAAGAAAAGAACATATTTTGAACTCATAGGGCTACATACTTTTTTTGTTATATGTGTCCTTTTATCTCTTGCCCATCATTCAAACAGAGAGGTGAGATGTCCCTAAATGCTTGGGTATCCTCCAATTAAGAGGGGTTCATTTTTTCTCATTTTTAAGCAAAGCATGACAAAAGCTTCTTCTTTCCCTTTTGCAGCTATCAGGCAGGAGAAAAAGGAACAATGATAACGCTCTTAGGCATCTGTACGCTGACGGATAGCCTAAAAATAGTATTTTAATTTTTTTATTATTTTTAAAGGGCGATGTTAAAACCGTGAAAGATAATGTCAGTCAGTAGAATTACACAACTCACAGTTACTATCAAAAACATAACAGTACTGACTCTTAATTAAGTAATACTCCTTTCCACTCTTCTGGCAATCTGAAGATCTCAGAAAGGTGACAGTGCAATTTAAATTGTGATCATTCCTTCTGGTTCATAATTGCAGCTGGTAATTTAATGGCAAATAAATGGTGACACCAAAACTGATTTGAAGCTTTACCCTCCTTTCACAGTCCTCATGCTTCCGGCTCTGGCTGTCAGTCCCATCTCATCAAGTTCTCTTGCGCATAATTGTGCCTCATCCTTTCTCCCTGTTCCATGCACGGTCCTTCTCCCTGTCCTGAGCTATGAGGGTCTGCACCACTTGCACTGCCCCTCACAGAAGACTGAGACCTAACAGCATGCTGGAGCAGGCAAAACCTCACCCTTGTCAGTGAAGGGAATACCCTTCAGCAGTGCTCTCTGCTGTTCCACCTCCCGACTCCGGAGGCTGTCTCCCCCCGCTGCCACCTTGCCCTCGGAACACTATCCAATTCCTCAAGGAGGAGCATCACCTTCCTCACCTTTTTGAGAAAAAAATTAATAGCCTGTTTAACTTATTTCAACATGATAAGCATTTGTGAAAGGAAAACAGGAAATAAATTAGTAAGCAGCCCCAGCTTAAATACATTAACACAGAGAATAAAGTAGCTCTACAGAAGATAATATTAAGATCCAACATAAAAAATATCATGTGAGAATCTGACCCAGAAAAATATTCTTGACATCTCTGACAAAACCAGAAATAAAAAGGAACAGTGACATTTATACAAAATATAACAATGGTCTTGTTGCACAGCCTAATTAGTTTAAGCAGGAAAAGAAGAACTCTTCTCCTACTATGCACATTTTATTTTCCAGTCATACACTTAAATTGAGTTGAACTGGGAATAATTTCTTCTCTCTCATCTGGAGGTTCATAAATATGTACAAATAAATGTCTTTGGTGCTCAATTTCCCTCCTTGTCAGGAAACTAAATTCACTATTAAAGCCATAAATCAAGACACTCACAACTCACCTAATCAACAAACATGATGGTTAATTAATTAATCAATTAATTAATCAGATTGTATTTGTTGTACATCTCACAAGCATGATAAATCCAGCCATGGAGCTTCTAAGTGTGTCCTCTGATAGGCAACCCAGCTCTGGAGAATGGGGGAGAATTGACCCTTTACACTCTGAAATTCCCAGTGGATGAGTAACACAGATTCTTTTTCCCATTACCTCACCCAGGTCTTGCTGCCTCCACATAACAGAAACCTATCAAACAAAAGTCAATTCCAAATTTAGCTTCTGCTTGTCAGCTGAATGTTAATACAAAACATAAAACATTGCTGCAATGCTTGGGAACCTTTTAGGTCAGTCAAGTTTCTGCAAAACTCCCAGAAAATAGAAGTACTGATCATGATGAAGCCCAAAGCTTCTGTAGGTTAATTTCATTTTTCAGAACTACATCTAACATTTAAGATTTGCACTTTCTGTTGCTACTATAACCTGTGTTCTGTACTTCCCACACACTTTTGCTCCACATGATATTTTTCCAACGAGTGACAGAAGAGAAATCAAGTTCTTCGCACATCATCTTAGAACCACATGTGCTTCCCAAAACATCTTACTACATGTGGTTGATTCATGATCTCCCCCCTGGGAGAGCTTCACAGACTAAACTCGTAGCTGGTTTCTGTCAGAAACTCTTCAGAGGGTACATGAAATAAACAGCAACTAGGACACAGACCTCAACATGCAATTATGTTGTATACAATTCTCCTTGATTCTCTAGAAATGTGGGAAGATCTTCAAATACAATTTGGAGAACAAATCCAATGATTTGCCATTTACATCAGCTGAGAAGCCAGTGTGTGAAATTCAGATTATTGTCACATTAGCATGGTTTGCTAGAGTTGTTCAGAAACTCAGTATAACCACATAAAACTCTTTAATATGTTAATATGATATTAGATGTTACTAATTACCACATGAGATGCTACACCTACCGTCTAGTAAGCTGCAGATTTCCAACACTTTAGTGCTTATGTTCTGCTAAATCAAGACAGTAGAGATACAGATTTCTCTCTGCATGATATCTGCACATAGAAGAAGAAAACAAGAAAATAGTAGGTGCAGAGCCCTCTTTTACACTGCATGACTACCTGTTAATTACAGGCTTCAGTGGAGTGATGAACATTTCAGAGTACAACACTGCTTGTTAATTCCCTTGTTTTGTGTTCTTGGATTATGCCTCCAGCCTTATTTGAGTAGATGCTGGTAACAAGTCTGCATCTGTTTGACATAAAAAGCATTTGCCTGTTGTGGTGCTAAGAGCCAGGAAAGCTGACTGCCATTCCACGCGTACTCAGGGGGTACATATTAGAGCAAGAGGTTTGGAAAGATGCAACTCAACTGAATCAAAGTTGAGGAATAAGCTTTGAATTTTTTTTTTTTTTTCTATTTTTTCAAAATAAATGCTGGGATGAGAAGAACAGGCTTCTTGTTATGTACTCTTTGGAAACCCAGTTTACTTCCCAGTGCCTCAGTTGAACCTTTCGTAAAACAAAGTTTCAGAAGCATGCTGTGGAGGTGAATTAACTAATATCTCTCAAGAATCTTTGGACCCTAGACTGTAGGCAATACAAACCAAAATAATTCACATTTTTTCTATCTTGCTTCCCCTTTGCAGTTCATGTAGCTGTAATATATGAATGTATTATGTAGTCTTCAAACATATCTTCCTATTTAGTATGTTTCAGAATGAGAAAGGTTTGAAGAAAAGTGCATCGAAAAGCTTTCATTTAGCTTCTAGTGCCTACATACATCCACTATTCTGTTCACACTTTAGTATGATCTTTCATCAGCTGCCACATGGAGCAGAGGTAATATGAAGACTGAATCATCTTTTAGCCTCCAAAGGATCCACATGAGGTCAGAACAAGGTGATCTTTCAGAGTCACAGGAACAACACCACAAAGAAAGATTAGAAGTAGCAAATCCAATCACGAATTGCTGGAAACTGGGAACTGAAATCCTAGGAATTTCAATAAGTGAATGGAATCCAGCTGAATAATGAAGAGTGAGGAGAAAGCATTTCTGCAGAATCTCAAAAGATTTAAAAAAGTTTCTCTCCACTTCCTTAATAGCCTTGCTGATGGGGGAGAGATGCGGGTGTTAGAAAACACAGCAACTATTGATTGGAAACAACTCAGCAGAAGGGAATACCATGAGAAATGAGAAGCATTTCAAATAAAGATTATTCAAGGTAAAACAGAAGGTCTGAGAAACTGCAGCACTCTCGCTCTCCTGCCTGTAAACTGACACTGAGAGGATTCCTTTCCTGCGCTTGCTTGGTATTCAATAGACTGAAACGTTGCAGACAATTTTTCTTGGAGGAAGAGTTGTTGTTTAGATGTTTCCAGTTTAATAAACCAATATTGCACCTACAGATGTACTTAGGAGATTACACTGATGAAGGCAGCTCCTGAATAGCAGTGAGTTTTAAATTCTCAAGTTTTTTTGTCAGGGAAGAATACTGATTTTAGAGATCAGAAATGGTTCGAGCAATTTTGAAGAAACCTTAAGTTACAACTTACTACTCAGTAACTACTGAGCAAGAAGGGAAACTATTACATTCTCCCTAGGGTAGCTATGTGGTTTGATACTTGTATCACACTTCCACCTAGGGATTGTTTTCATTATGTTTTGCTACAAAAGGCTGCCAGAGGAAAACATTTTTCTCCCATAGAAAATAAAATCAACACAAATAAATGTTAATATCCTATAGCTTAGAACACGTCTGAGACATGGAGCAGAATGTCTGTTTACTGTGTAAGTGGTCAGTACAAGCCTTGTGAACTACTTGACTTCTGCTGAAATAGCAGCTTCGGACATAAGGATTACTTACATTACTGTAGGACCTCATTGGTCCCATTTTTTCAGATACTGTATACAATACACAGTAAGATTGTGTCTCTTCTCCAAAAGTTACATCTAAGTAGATAAAAAGAAAAAGTAATCATATTAAAGTTACTGTGCATTAATACTGGTGTTGTGCACTGCTACTTAACTGTATGTCTCTTTTGTGAAAGAACCAGGAACATTACTTTCACTTTTGATTTTCAGTCAAGTACATTTGTATATGCTAATTAGATGATATGCATTCTTTCTGCTACTATTAACCACTATAATAACTATCAACATCCATACTGAAGTCAGATAAGTCATTATATTTCAGGGACACAAAAGTGTCTCTAATCAAAACTATTGCTTTCTGCAGTGGATTCACCAAGAGGAAAATGATACATAATAGATAAAAGACAGTATAGCTCAAGGTAAAGGTTAATAGCTATATTAGTAAGAAAGTGGCCACAACTAAGACCAATTACAGAATTTTCACATCTAGCAATGCTTTTTTTAAACTAAGATATAGGAGGAAGAGAACTCTGGGTATTGCTGATTTAGGGTTCCTACATGGAGTCTTCTCAGTGGGATCTGATTTTCTGGAAGTACCTGAAGTCAAAACTGGAGAGAAACAAATCAAATGAGTCGACAACATTATTCAATTCCTAAACAGTGCACTAAACTGGAGCCACTGGAAGGGTTTTTTTGGTTGTTTTTTTTTTTTTCTCCACAAACAGTGGATAATATTATAAGCGATACTACCATGCATATATTTCAGCTTTTACCTGGAGTCTACATCCCAATGTTATGTGAGCCTTATGATTAATGTTTTAAATACAAACAAACCTTGAATGAGTCACTTTAAATTGTGAGTTTGCTTTAAGTATGAAAACTATCTATAACAAATGTATTCCTTGTGCTCTGAAAGAAACGTCACAATGATTTCATACAATATTGAGGAAAAATGGAAAAAGTACTTCCTCCAAATAAAATGCAAAACAAGATTTGCTCATGCTATTAGAAACATGCAGAGGAAAAGTTAGCTAAGAAAGGAAGATGGACTGGAAATGCTGAGTTCATCAGTAATAGCTTCTGACACAATCAAGTTTGGAATAATATTTAATATGACAACAAATCCCTGTGATATAGGTGTGTGACAGGCAAAAATGATTTTTGTTAACATTTATTTGAGCTAAATAAAGCTCAGCTATCTGTATTTATGGACATGCAGATCTGACTTCTTGAATGCATGGATTTTCTTGTCAAACTGTGCCTTACTCTTAATTTCAAGGTGCCATAGTTTTTACCTGCTGAACCACAATTCATTATTGAGAGACTAAATAGGAACAATGGTGTGGCATTAAACATCAAAGCATCCTATACTAAGGAGTGTTACCAATTTCATATGTGAAGAACTGCATTGCTTTCTTTATTTCTAGTCTGTTGTGTTTGGTGTTTTTTTTTTTTTTTGACTACTCCTACTGCTTGTGGGGGGAAGGAAAGGAAAGGAAAGTGAAAAAATCATTCCTGATTCACATTCCTCACACAACAGCCAGTACTGGCAGGTGCTTTGAGGATATCTTCCTACTAAAGCATGTTCACTTCTCACATCCTTCTAGGTGAAAAAAAAAAGGAGAAAATACTCAACTGTGGTGATATGCATTCTATTTGCTTAATTATCCTGCTTGACTTTCTGGACCTTTTTTAATCTTTGTAGCTTGATATACAGTAAATAGGATTATTTAATCTAGAGTTTCAATCATTCACCAGAAGTGTTCCTGTTACTGTATAAACAAGTTAAGTAGAAGTCCAGGTAACATTTCCTTTCATAAATACATCTTGAATGAGTTGATAAAATATTCTGAAGAGCCAAATGACGTGGCAGCATCTTTAAAAAGACAACAAGGCATGTGGGTGTGAAAAGTTACACAGGCAATGAACATGAATGAGCACCTCTCTTAAAATAAAGTTGAGAAGGTACTTGAGAAGTAAGTGACATGTTAATTCACGCTTGAGTTTGTCAGCATATCCTCAGCTTCATCATCTATTGATTTAAGATTTTCTGATAAATATCATTACAGACAAAGTTACCAAGTTCAAGATCAATATAAAAGGATGCAGAATTGTCTTTGTTTCCTCATTGTCACATCTTATGGATGTAACTGACACACCATGTCTTTCCTGTTTTTTTTAAATACCGAAACTAAGTATTTTGGCATTTTACATAATTTTGCTATAATGACTGACAGAAGCTATGCATACATAGTATGGCATAAGTTAAAGATGCAATTACAGAAAAGGCAGTTGTACCACACCAACTTCGCGGTGGGTCAGCCTTGGCCGGCTGCTAGAGGCTCCCGCAGCTGCTCTTTCCCTCCCCCTCCTCAACAGGACAGGGGGAGAAAATAAGCTGGAGAAAAAAAGTTAATGGGTCGAGATAAAGACAGAGAGATCCCTGACCAGTTACCATTATGGGCGAAACAGTCTTGACTTGGGAAACTTAATTTAATTTATTGCAGTGAAAAATAAGAGTTGGATGGTGACAAAGACAAAAACTGAAACATCTTCCCTCCATCCCCCCTTCTTCTCAGGCTCTCCTTCACTCCCAACTCCTCTGCCTCCATCTCCCCAGCAGTAGGGGGGGGCTGAGGAATGGGGGGCTGCAGCCCGCACATGGCAGCTCCTCTCTGCCGCTCCTGCCTCCTCACACTTGTCCCTGCTCCAGCCTGGGGCCTTCCCACGGGCCGCAGGGAAACCCCTGCCCCACCGGGGTCTCTCTCTCCCGGGGCCGCAGGGCCACCTCTGCCGGGGAGGGGGGCCTGGAGCCCCTCCTGCCCTCCTCCCGCTCTCCCCTCGGGGCTGGCAGGGCCGTTTCTCACACCGTTTCCCTCAGCCCTTTGTCCCTTTCTTTCTTCCCCAGGCTTTCCCCGAGGTGCCTGCCCGCCCGCGGCTGAGGGGCTCGGCTGTGCCCGGCGGTGGGGCCGCTGGAGCCGGCTGGAACTGGCCCGGGGCAGCCCCGCCACTCTCCTCACAGGGGCGGCCGCCCACCCCTGCAGAGCCTCCCGCCAATAGCACCTCGACATGTGAAACCAAGACCTGACCAGAATGGAAAACAGAATAAAGGAAGGAACGAGGCTAGGTAGGCACAAGGCTGGCTTCCCCCACAAAAAAATTACTACTAAAACATTCAAGTGAGAAATGGTAGTTCCACCAAAATGATGTTGGTTTCATCAACATAGTCGTTCGGTGTAAAGAACATGTGAAAACCAAGAACTTCAGCTGCTGGTGTGTCAAAGTCATGAAAGGGTAAAGAATAAAAAAAAAAAAAGTCAAGTTTTGCACCGACTTTTTGAGTCCATAAGAATCTTGGGGAAGATTAGATCACCTTGACAAAATTATTTTGAACCGTTAATTGAAATAACAGTCTCCACATAGCGAACTGATGTTTTTCAATATAGAACTGACAGACTGTATAAAGCTTCCTCATGGAAACAGTTATTACTTTGACATATTAGACTCAACGTTGCTGTTTTGACATAAACCACCAAACTTCTTCTTGGTGCAATGCCACGTTGACTTAAATGAAGTTAAACCAGGTAAACACTTTATCCCGTGTCTTTGCACTAGGACTGAACTTCAATATGTTCATGCTTTTCTGTTTGTTCTGTTGGTCTGTCAAGTCAAAATGCCCTTGTCAGTCTGTATATAGCCATTTTCTGTCAAAGGACTGCAGTGCAAGTGCTATGCTTCAGGAAACCTCAGATATGGCTGAACACGCTGGAGGAAAGTCAGATTGATCAGGCTGATGAAAGCACACTCCTACCTTGAGTTTGATTTTCCCCCAAATAACCTCTGAATGTTTAGAGATTCTACTTTAAAAATAATAAATAAAACCTAAAGGTCCACAGCATTCTATGACTTGTAGAATTGGAGTAATGTGCCCTCAACCTCTCAAGAAGAAATGAACTAACAGCTGTTGAATACAGGTAGGGTTACTATCAGCATGGAGGCAGCAAATGGGGCTGTCTGTGCCAACAGAACTCAAAAAAAAGAAAAAAAAGCAAGTACGCATGTGCACAGTTTTACTTTGAAAACCTTTTGGGTTAACAACGGTCTTGAGTTAACTTTTTGTACAAATACAGTAGAAAATGAGATGCCTAATTTGATAGAGGACCATATGATGTTGCACAATACTGACCTCAGGTTTGATGACAGCAGTTAAGATGGAGAGGGCACATTTCCTGTGTCTTGGTAAGGCTGCTCCCTGAGCAACAGTGGGAGACAGATGGGAGAATAAAGAAACAGGCACTGTCCTATATGATCAGTGTTGGCTTTCCATCAACTCCAATGGCACTGAATCAAAATGTTATTTAGCAACAGTAAGGGTGACAAGAATTAGGACCTGAGTAATCAGAGAGCAGAAAAAGCATAAAAATCAAAATAGATAAAAAGTACTGTAATATCTGAGGCTACTGACCTAAAGCAATGAAAATGCTGTAATAGGGAAGAAGATGATTTTGAGTAATGAAAGAGCAGAAAACCATAAAGACTGAAGTAAACAGAAAGCAGTATAAAATCTGAGGATAGTGACCTATGGAGAAACTGTAACAGGGAAGATTTTTTTTAATGAAAAGGGGTCTATTAAAAATACAAACCTCTACTATTTCAGTGCAAACATCTATAATCTCAATGTGTCACAGATTTCCTGAGGTCCTTTGGAAGAAGCTAGAGACAACTCAGTCTTGAACTGAATTAAAAACCTTGAAGCTAAAAACTTTGCTCAAATATTAAGTATATTCATTCAGTGTTGGTCCTCCCCCTAATAGTCCTGGAAGAATTATAAAATTAATTTTTCACCGTAGACACATGAAATATGTGATTATAAAGTCTGCTGAGCCAAAATCCCTCTCCTTTTCTTTTTCCTTTATTTTCTACATAGGCCTATTCTAGTATAAAATTTTTTAAAAAAGCAACCAAAGTCCATAAAGGAACAGAAAAACCTGTGGTTGCATATTTTGGTTGTTATTGCTACCACGTTTTTACTAGCTATAGAGGAAAATTATTTTATCTAAATATATCATTTGTGAAACTAGCAACCTAAAAGGTAGAAAATGAGATGCACATTATTCTAGCTGCTGATTATGTCACCTGCATGCCTTTTTACAAAGGTATGAAAATGGCAAACAAGCCATGTGCAAAATCTCTAGACTATAACATCTACAATTTCATTTTCTTTATCATAAAAGAAAAATACTTCTTTAACAGAATAAATTTTGGAACCATTTGCTTATGTTTAAAATGCTGAAACATCTGATATGCCTTATTTTATGTAAACCTCTAATGTTGAATAGAAGAATTTTAATTGATAAACTCCACTTTTATTATAAAGTATATGTATTTTCCCCTTATTGTCATTAAATCTGAGGGGTGAAATTGTCCTGATATGACTCATAAGAGTCACTCTCTTGTATTAGAATTGATTCATTGCAATGACATGTCACTGTGTGTTACTTTGAAAATGAATTTTGAATGACAAGTCTGTTATGCTGTATTTCTGTTTTCAAGAGTAAAATAACAAATTAATAGAATTGCTACCTTGAAAATCCAGTGTAACATCTGGTATTTCATTCCTAATCTAACTTTCAGTATAATCATTTCAGGACATTTTAAAAGCTGTTACTTTTCTCTTCCCTTTCCTGTGTTCACAGTCATTTCTGACTGTTCTTACTTCCTTATCTCACCCATCAACACAAACCTGAAAGTGTTTTTGAATTACAGGTAAAAAATAAGAACTAAGTAAGATGTCACTCCCCTTACCCCCCAAATTTGGGAAGAAAAATGCAGTTGAAAAACAAGACAGAGTTGAGTACCTGAAAAACCATTCCTATTTACCCTTCAGAGGACATCTGAAGTGGATTAAGAGGTATACATTTGGTAATTCAGAGATCCAAAGAGTCACAGAGAAATCAAGTGTCAGTCTTGTTCATTAAATTCCTCTTCTATTCCCTCTAATAGCGTGACTCACTCAGCCTCAAACCAACACTGATCTTCCCTTTACCACTGCACATTTACTTCTCTCTTCAAAATACAGAGGACAGTGAATGTGTAGTTATGACCTGTTTCCAGTGCAACTCACTTTTAAGAAATATCAGAAGGGGCAGACCTTCTGGAGACAAAGAGGTGTGAAGGTTTAAGATGAAGACTGTTATGGGCTGAAACATGTACTCTGTTTCTCTTCTTTCCTGAAATTGTTATTTGTTTTCCATATCCTGACACATGAATTATCTAACCTGGAAGGACGCAGAAAATACGAGAGAAATGTAAACTGTATCAGCCATGGTGACTGAGAAACGTTAAAGCTTGCAGCCCTACAGCACAAGTTTTTCTAGATTTCCTCAGGAGAATCTTCGTTCCTCTGAGCTGGCGCAGTCAGTACCCGACTCCTCACCAGGCCATGGTGCATTCACTGCCCTGCCCCTTTCAGTGCTCACAGCTATGTTTTCATGAGAATAGTCTTCATCAGAGAGATACAAATGTCAAGGCGGCTCATGTAGCTGAAAGCTGTGTTCTGTGGATTCAAGCTGCTTATTTGAGACAAGGATATTTATTCCCACTTAACCAAATTTCCACAGTTTCTCCATTGCACGCACACACACACGTACTTGCATGCACAGGTGAGCAGTCTGTCAGAACTAACACTGTTAGACAGTATTGATCATTGGGAAGTTTTCAAGAAACCCTCCCCAAATAATTCACCATTTTAGAAAAAGAAGTCACTGTGGTTTAAAATTCTTTAAAGATACCTTTTTTAATGCAAAACTGTTTTTTGGAGTTGTTTGCTCAGGAAAACATACCCTGAAACATTGAAGACTTAGCCAAGTGCAACAGCAGGGAACCAGTTCAATAATCCTAGAACCACAGAAAATACTTAACATCTACAAAAGGATCATTTCTCATTTCTACCACCTCATTTTCCAGAACCTGTGTATTGCCATGTTTGTATAAAAACCTTTTGTGTAGGGCTAATATGGATTAATTTTATACAGATTTCCAGTCTCCAAATGACAATTTTTTAAGAGAAAAGAAAATGATTGAGGAATGGGGATATGCTTGATATTAAAATATAATGATGACTTGTTGTCCTAGCACTCGCTGTATAACAGATGACGACAATAAATTAATCCATCCTCTTGACAGTCATTTCACAATAAGAATGAGAAACCTTACCATTTTCATTGCAGGCCTACCCTATTCTTGTCCTCAGTGTGCATTTCCATGACAATGACTGTAATCATTATAACAGCATTGTACATAATGACTCTGCTTTCTGTGATGTTACTCCCAAATTGGGTGTGAAAAATGTGAAAGGACAGATATCAAATGGCAAAACTCTCACCAGTGAAGCAGAGTAGTCTACAGAATTAATAATTGACAGAACTGATAGCGTGCTGCCACCGAACAGAAGCCTGGAATTAAAGGGCACCACTCGCATAGCCTTCCTTCATAAACTGAGGGGCTTTGCATGAAAAACTCTTGTTAAATTAAAGGCATGTACAATGAGACTTTGATGAGGTATGTACAATTAAACGCAACATCAGTAAACCATCTGTTTTTCAAAATGAAAAGGAACTCATGCACAATGACCACTACTGAAATTTTGCTGACTACTAATATTGTGTCAGTCTCAGCCTGGCTTTCCTTTTTTCTGAATTAAAAATACATGCCTGAGCTAGTGTGATCGATCTTTGCAGTAAATCGGGTCATCAGAACCATCACAACAAATGGAAAACAGAGTACAGATACTTCTAAGTCCCACAAAGCTTCTGCAAAGATGAGCTTACTAATGTTGTGAAGTGCCCAGAGTAGAAAAAGATGAACACCACAGGGAATTCTTTAAGGAAAAGGGGAGAAAAATTGGTAAGTACAGAGGAAGAAATATCCTCAAACAGGGCATGTAGTCACATTCTGACCACAAAGGATTAAAAGAAATCCTATTCATTGATCTCTGTAAATGTAGCATTAATAGAGTGGTCAGAGGATGAAAGAAAATATATAATGCTATCATAGGAACCTAAAATTGAAAGGGACCATCCTCTAGATCACTGAGACCAGGACTCTGTTCTTGAATGCAATCATGTCTATAAATGCCTTCATAAAGACAAGCACACTTTACTTTGAAATCCCTTTAGATTTGTTTCCACTCTTCCTATTAGTGGACTCTTTCAGAATCTCACTCGTGTTCTTATTTCCATTCTAACTTAACTCATGGCCACCAAAACCTCATTTTTTCAAGTAAAAGCTGAATCAACTTAAATAGCAATTCTCTTTCCCTTGTGGTTTCTTCTGAAGTGCACTTATAGAATAATACATGCTCTCCACTATTATTTGTGGGAGTAATTAAAAAAACATTTTATTCTCCACCACCACCCCAACCATAGTGTTCGGTTTTCTCTGTATAGCTTCAAATATAAATTCATTTTTCTTGGCCAAAAGTAATAAGAGCAGTAAACAGGTTAACATTATTTTTCACAATGGCTTCAATACCATTTTTACCTCTGTTTTGATTATCTCAGCTTTTGCAGCTTAGTATCATATTTACCTTCTTTAATGTTATGACAGTAGAGACAATAATTGATCTGGTGACGAGATTTTTCTCTTCCTCTGTCACCAGTAGTGTATAATAGAAATTCATGATGTTGTTCTCTAAGAGCCTTATCACATTGTGGTCCTGAGCTTTACTCTGTTCTCCATATCCAAATCTAATTCATGCTACCTAGCTCTTTCCAGACAATGTTTTGATTCTTCTGCATAGCTATGCATCAGCAACATGCTTGTAAAATGTTTCTTCTATTCCAAAATCATTCATGAAAATGTTAATCAGCTTAAGATGGGTCTGGAAGCATACTTCCTCATCCCCTTACTTAAAAGCTGTTCTTTCAACCATCTCCACTTAGAAAGGTCCTTCCCCAGTTTACATTTCCTGCACAAATCTCCACAATTTTCTCTATGCTGAAATACTTGGTATTTTACTAAGGTTGGCATAACTAAATTGTGGGGTTTTTTTTCGTCTTTGTGTTAACAGTATCTTAAATACAGATGCTTCACTTGCTGTTTTTAGTTAAGATGATACTGTTCAAATTTGAAAGCCCTTGCTATCAGACATCTGTGATTTCAGAAGCTATCGGTTTCCTTGGATATTTTTCATACCCCAAGATATACTGCTCAGGATTCCCAATTTGAAGGCAAACTGAAATGAAATAATTCCTCTTCCATGCTCTCATCTCTGTTAACCATCTTTCTTCACTACTCATATGCAACATCTTTCTCCATTTTCATCAAGGAAATTAAGATCCATCTAGATTATGTAATAATCATGTATCATAATGCTGAAAGGCAGTATTCAGGGGGAGAAAAGCTCCATCTGTCATACATCTTGCAATAAAGCTATATATATAGTTTTGTGTTATTTTAATGCAATTGAAAACCTAAGCTATACAGACAACATTACACATGATAAACGAGACATCAGTTGACCAGCCTACAACTGCATCAGCATGAACCTTATGCCTGAAGCTCACTATATATGTCAAAACATAAATGCAGGGCTTGTTCTCACAGGCTTTTGAGGAACTGTAACAAGTAACATACCTCCCGTCTCCTTTTGTGAAGAAAGTCACAGTGGATTTCCCTTTGGATGAGTCCTTTTCCACCCTACCCTCATAGTGGAATGAATACCCTGTGGACCCTAGGCTGCACTTATTCCCTGAAGTAGATAGAACTGAATCTTACTCTGAAATAGTCTGGAAAAGTCTTTAGCAATGATGTATTTAAGCCCCATGCATTTGGGTTTCTAGAATCTGATGTAAGAGGATCGGCTGCACTCACTCTGTGTTTAGCTGAGCTCAGAAGAAATGCTATTTTATCATATTTTAATATCTTTACCCCATTTACTTTTATTTATCTTTTTTTCTTTATAATAAACACAGGAAGTATACATAGACAACTGGCAAGTTCACTGTGCATGTATGTACCAATCCAAGATGTGTCCTTTAAAATGGAGGTGCCATCTAAGGAGATACCTCGTTTTCCTCTATCAATGCCACATTTCAGAGGATGGGAAAACCAAAACCAAAACAAAGACAACGAATGACCTTACCTTTCCTACATATTGAGGATCTGGTCCCATGTGTTCTTCTAAAACAAAGAACTGATTCCACACCCATCCACGCTTGGGACGATGATGCACTTCTGTTTCGCCTTCTGCGTGTTTGGTTTGATTTCTAGTCACCTTGATGGAGCCATGGTGAGCAGCTCCATAACACCTCTGCACAAAACAGAGACAAACTAGGACTGGGCAGATACAAGATGTACTTGTAATTCTCATTGTAGGATAAGCTTCCTGTTCAAGGTTTTCTTTCTCTTGTCTTTTTCAGCTGTAATCCTTTAATAAGTTCCCGAGACAGAAGGTGAAGCCTGGTTGAGAAATACAGTCCAAAATGGGTTTTTCTGCTTGCTCATGGTTTAGCTGCCCATTTGGGAAAGCTCAAATTATATTTACATTATGAAAAGCTGACTGGAAAAATTGGTATTTCTTCTGAGGTCTTCACAATAGAGTTCCACAGCCGACCATTTTCTATCTAATAGGGAAAGAAAAGAAAGCCACTTACTCATCACTAACAACCAGCAGTTTTCAGGTTTCTGACCTTAGATTACACTCACAGCTGTAGTAACCAGTCTCTCAAAGACTCTCATTGTAACTAAAATTTCTTTCCAGTCCTTTCTGTAAAGTGTTTTCAGATTGTCTTTATTAAAATACTTTAAGGATTAGCACTTCCAAGGCTCTTCCAAGCTATGAAGACGCTCACATTATTAAAAACTGGATTCAGGACAGTTCCTTTGGCCTTTACCTGCAAATCATTGACCTGGTCTGGCAGTAAAATAAAATCACTGTTACAGTGTCATTAGATAGATAGTGATTAGTAATTCATTTCATATGAGTTCTTGATCTTCCGCACACCACACAGAGATCCAACATGGTGAAAATACCAAGGCTATGATGGGTTTCAAAAGAAAGCCTCCAAATTGGGGGAGCCTCCAAATTCCTCCAATTTGAGAATTCTGAGTTAATATTAGAGCATACTGATAGGAACTTTCAGTTAAAATGTGCACTTTTACACCGCGTGCTTTACATAAATTCCAACCAGTATCATACTGGAACCTCACAAAATTATTTCATACTGACAGAAAGTTCAGGTACTGCTGTTTAGATGATCAGTAATATTTTTATAAAAGCATCTAAGTTCTCAGTGAGAATATTTTCTGAACTTCACAAAGGAAAACATAACCTTTTCTAGTACAATAGTAAAATGTGAAAATGTGCAAGGAGTTTGATGAAGTGCTTAAACCAAAGTACCTTGAAAGAAATAAAATAACTCTTCAAAC
Organism: Elanus axillaris; assembly: GCA_026212715.1. Lineage (NCBI taxonomy): Eukaryota > Metazoa > Chordata > Aves > Accipitriformes > Accipitridae > Elanus > Elanus axillaris. The sequence continues at coordinate 6,061,956 of JANZLQ010000030.1, forward strand.
TCAGATGAACAGTCACCCTAAGGTAACCGTTTGTTATCTGAAGATATCAAAGATGAGGCAATCAGGAGTCTCAAAACATGCAACTAAATCTACAAAAATTAGAACTGTTTTCCAATATTGGCTTTGTTTGAGTATCATAAAGCCATTATAAGTTATGTAATCAGAAGCACAACGAAACTAATTTTGTTTCTAAGTTTCATGGGAAGCCAGCAGAACAAATTCAAAATCTCTAAAGAAGAACCAAACAAGAAATTAGAAATCAGATGGGAAAATACTGCAGTGGAAGGAAGCTCATCATCTCTTTTTTGGCTGCAGGTTTTTTTCCTGATGCTTCTTTCAAATCCATAATAATACTGGAAGTCCAACCATAAAATTCTTCTGTATTCATCTAAGTACAGTTTCTCCGCAAAATAATGGAAGAATACTTCAAGACTGCTGTATATTAGAAATACCCAGAAAGGACATGTTTTCCATTGCTATTACTCAGTTCAGGACAGTGGGTTATGCTGAAGGAAGAACTCCAGTCTCTTGCAGCTGGGCTGGAATTCAAAAAGAAACTCTGTATGGTATTTTCCATGCAGAGGAAAATGAAGGAGGAAAGACATTTTTAGATATTTAGTATTACCCTGCTTCTTATTTCCATATCAATGTGATCTCCCCTCAACCCCTACAAAGACCAAACTGGTCTCCTCACATCCCATCTCAGAACAGATTCATACAACATGATGTATTATTACCTTCTTTAAGTGAAAATGTGATTTAAGAGGAGTTTTTCACTGTTAAATGTTGTATGAAGTCTAAGTTATACCAGGGACAGAATCCAGACATTCTGGGTCTCTCATTTGTTTCTAACTATATATTCTGCTTCCTTGGTTTCCTTGCCTTTCTGCATTCTTTCCTGATTCTTGCTAGAAATCAGTTTTTGCCTTGAGGCATGCAATTTCCTTCTGAAGATTTCTATATTTACAGATGAGCTATTTAAATAGATTAGTCATTGTTATACTTCAGATGCATGTTAAAATTAAGCAGTACCTCACAAAATGGTAAGGCTGCAGTTTTATCCATTCAAGTATTATTTTTCTTCTTGTTTCCATCTTGGGAAATGCCTGGGAGCAGTTCACAAGACTATAAGCAGTGCATAATAAGTTAAAAATGGTATATGAAGTGCATTGAGATTTCCAAGAATGGCACATTTTTAAAGTATTTGAAATCATTACTACTGAACTTTCCTTTATAAAAACTGTGGGGATGATGGTGGTGGAAAATTCTTGCTTATAAAAGAGTAAATATAAATGACTGCAGAAGATACCAACAATTCAAGATTTACTATACAGAACTTGTTTCTCAGAAGTCATCCATAGAAAAACAAACAAACAAACAAGATGGAGCCTGTAAACGGTGTTATTTTACAGTCTGGCTCATATATGACTTGGAGTAAATATGAGAAAAAAGCGGCAAACTACGAAGGGCTTCTTCATCTCAAAAGCATCTGTTCTTCTTAGCATTAACGTTAACTAGGAGGCATTAAATTTACATGTTGCCATAACCACTATGTTATTAAACTCAGTTCAGAGATTAACTGTTAAGCATCTGTCCCCCAAATTAAAGTTTTAAAATTCTTTATTCTGAACAAATAAAAAGAGATTACAACAGCATCTACTTCCTGTTATAATCATGTTCAGGCCTCAGCTGTTCCCACATTGTGTGTAAAGCCTACGACATATTCAGCACCCTCCTACTAAAGGTCTAGCATAAACAGTCATTAAAAACCTGCCCAACCCACCTCAACTCTGCCATGAAGACAGTAAAGTTTGCCTACAGGGGGAAGTACAGATGTAAAGACCTTGAATGGTTAACACAGAAGAGGCAGTAAGCAAAGAATAGATGAACTTGAACTGTGAGTGACTAAAAAGGACTGAACTTTCAGAAATCCCTTAAATTGTTGCCTGAAGCTAACATACTGAGATGGTGACTGCTCAGTGCTCTTGTCTGCAGCTTCAGATTAAGTGTCCTGCTTTATGGTTTTTGCTATAATGATGTATGCAACTGCAGAGTAGACTTGTGTTATTGCTGTCTCCTGGGAGCCCTCATGAAACTGAGTTGTGTATCTCAAGAGACTGTCAGAGTGAGTTAAAATTAAAATAAATAATTAAATAAGATGAGGTGGGAAAGTTCCACCAGCATTGCTGGAAATCATTACAGCAGAGTAGTTACTGCTTAGTGTGGCAGCAAGTCACTATAATGAATTCCCAGGAAACGAGTATGAGCACAGTGATGCAAAAAGTGTATGCTTTACCATCACGAGGAGATGCATCCTTAGTAGCGGAGACTTGTCCTGAATCTCAGTGTCCCCCATCTCCCATAATCAGATTGACCACATATTTGAATTCATCTGAATGATTCAGTTTTGCAGATGCACATTCAGCATAGCTCTACACACCTTTTGTCACATCCCTGGGGGACCCTTTTCAGTCCCACAGTGACAGAGTGAAAATTAGTTATGGAACTTGTAATAAATTGCATTTCTCGTATACTTTCTGACTTCTCCCTCCGCACTCTGCCCTCTAGGCTTCCTCCCTGTCAGAACAAATTCTTCCATTATCAAAATCCAACCAGCTTCACATCAACATCATTAATGAGATATAAATAATCAGGCAGGCAAATGTTTCTTCCTTTCTGCATTGCCTGTGCTTAGTCTATTGCCAATGCTATACCCTTCAGCCCTGCAGAAATAATGGTGTATTGACCTGGAGACCAAAGACAGCATAATGGGCTAGTATCAGAAAGAAAAAAACTGGATGTTATTTTCTGTTCTATCTTTCTGAAGAAGAGGTTGATGGATTGCCAAGAGAATATACAGTACTCCTGTGGACCTCTGGTAACTGGCAGAAAAAAAGTGAAATTTCTAGGTAGATGAAGGGAAATGATGAAGGGAAATCTATAGTTGATCTCTATTCTCTTTTCCCAAGGCTGGTAGAGCTGAGCTATGGGACTTTACATGAAAAAATGAGGCACCGAGTTTTTCTCAGCCTATGTGATATAGACACAATATATACTCATCAGTGCTTTCTAACAAACAGTGCCTTCTGCACATGCTAGTCAATCTGACAGAAGTAGTGTCAAAACTGTTTTGGAAAGTATTCAAAAATGTATTATATGTTTCTGTCTTGGATCTTTGATGTTATGTTGTAGCTATGTGTATGAGACTAAAAACTAGGAAAAAAGTAATTAAATAAAATGTTCTTAGAATAGTTTAATAGTAACCTCAATAACTACAAATGTTTTGACACTATAGTTCTATACTGACATACCTTCTAGCAATGGGAAACCGGACTACTTTTTTACTTCAATAGCATAAGGAATTTTCTATAATTTGTAAGAAAACTGCATGAGATATTGAACTTCTAAATTATTGCTAAATTTATGTGTAAGTATATTAGTATTCTGAAAGTTAACCTTTATTTTCCTGGAACTCAAACAGTATTCTAAAGAAACAGAGAGAAAAGAGCATTAGGTATCTCCTTCCTCACCTCTTTAAGCCAACAAATCCAGCTGATGGCTGTACAGTATCAAGAGGGGTTGTTTCTTGTACCAGTCTTTCACCCTTACACACAGTCTTCTGGTAAAGACCATGTCTAATCACCAAAAAGTGTCTATGCTAACCTAGAACTGACTTTTATTTCACCTATTAAATTACTTTACATAAACTCTCTTTTACAAAATAAATAGAAATAACCACAAAATAAAGCCTCCATGAAAAATAAAGATTTTTCTTCCATATAAGGCAACAGAAATTCTGTTGTGGGGAGAAAGGTGCGGGGAGGAAAAAATGAGAAAATAAAAGGGATCTAAAACTGACAAACAATCAGACATTATATAAAGATAAATAACAGAAGAAAATTTAGAATAAGATACTGAAAAAAATCTCTGAAAAAAAAAAATCAAGATAGAGAAGCAAATTGGAAAGTTCAAGTGGAAACAGCCAAAGCTGTGCAAGCTAATATGTGAAGCTTTCAGAGATGATTTTTCTCCCAGCTCTGCAAGCACGTGTGTGTAAAAAACAAACAGTAGTACAATTTCTGTGAAATGTAAGAAATCCAGTTAATATAGTTCAAGAGAAAGACAGTTGACGTAAAGAAAACATTAATTGAAAACAAAAATAATGAAACAAAATTCCACACAAAATATATGTATCTGTGAATTGGTACGCTGAAATTGCCAACGGAAGTGCAAACCTGGTATTTATTTGCCTATGCTTTTTACCTTCTATACTCAAAAAGCTCCGCTTCTGACTTCCACATTTTCATATATAACTCACAGATCAAGTCAACTGATGACACACTTGATTCAGAAAAGAAAATATATATACACAATATAAAGTAATATAACAGCGTAAGGACAACTGCACAGGCTAAATGATTACAAGTTGTTACGCAGTATGTGTGAAAACCTGTGATATTCTTAGGTTCAATTTACAATCAGAGAAACACATTATGTAAAATTAATTACTTAGATGACTACACCACTCTTGCTGACACTGCCCAAATACAAATAAAGAAACAGAAGATAAATGTTCTCCTTTTCCGTTTCTTCTCCCCCTTTACCTCCAATACCTCAAGGAAAGGAACAGTCATACCAAAAGCCCAGGAAGAAACAAAAACAAGCAGCTGTATTATTAAGAAAAGGGAAATCACACATTTTTGGGCATTTTAAAACAGCAAAAACAGAACTCCAGATGCAAATCTTTCATTTGGGAAAGCAAGCTAGCTGGCCCTCTGGAAAGTAACTTCTTATTCTACATAACAGAAAGGCAATTTGAAAAGAACAGATATGGGCTTTACATGCCTTAATATTGAAACCAGATACCCAAAATTAGTCATTGCCCAGGAACTAATAAATTACTCTTCCCACTTGATTTTTTTAAAGGCAACGGTAGCGTTTAACTGCAGAGTTAGCATGGAGTAATTTTAAATTCATAAAATCATTTCAGATAGTAATGTGTGATTAATTTTTCAATAGTATCCTGACTGACAGACATACATCAAACAATTCCTACTTAGGAGGCTCCATTCCTCCTACCAGCTTGGAATTCCACAGAGGCAATATCAGAAGCCTCCATTAACTCTACAGTTTGTACCACGTAAGAATTCTTCCTAAGTGCTGATAATCCGAGCTACGTTTTAAATCTGACTCTTTTTCTATCTCCAATTCTTCCTCCATTCAAGGCTGATATTATTTCCAAATACTCCTTTTACCCTCAGTGATAAATTTCATGAGGTTTATTGCTATTTTTGATTAATTAAAATTTCTTGTTTTACTGACTCAACTCTAAAATTTCAGTAGTTTCTAAGTCACAGAAACCAATATACTATTATTCTTCCAAGTGGATTGCAAAAAATGCAATTGAAGCAGTTCAGAAACCAGACTCCCTGTTAGCTTAACAGGCCTTAAAAAGTTACATTGCTGGCTAGAATAGGTTGCATCTTTTAAACTAGCTGTGGTCATAAAATGGAACAGACATAGTATGAATAAAAGCTTTTGAGATTATTTATAGAGAAGGCCCCATGTTCCTTACAGAAGGTGGAATATGAACCAGAATTTGGATTTTGTTATGAAGAAAGTTGGAAGGAAAGCCTAGCAGCACTTGCAATTAAAAGAGAACAGAAATGCTGAGCTAGAGCAAGCAGTCCTGGCTAGAGCTACTTCCCGGTAACACCTAGGTTGAAGTATACTCATCATGTGTTATATCTAGATGGGCTTCCCCAGAGGACAAAACCGCACTGGAACCCTACCTAACAGAACCGTTAGGATGAACAGAGAGTGTGAAAAGCTGGAACAGCGTTAGGAGATAGTCACAAGAAACATTCAAAAGGCTTTAATGTTGCCTGTGGCAAAAGAAACTCCTGAATAGTTACTGGGCTGGAATCTGCTTTATCATTGCTTTTTCTTAATAAACAAGACTGTCAAGACTGTCTTGTACCAAGGTCTTAAAATAGCAGCTTTAATAGGAGTTTGAGCAATTTATAAAAAACAATGTGGAATAGTGATCCAAGGTACTCTCTTCTGGTCCTATGTGCAGCTTATCACTAAAAACAAGATTTAATGGATTTCTTAATGGGTAGCATCAACTGAGTCACCACTCACAAAGAGTAAAAATTAGCTACATTACAGCTAGGCAACTAATCCAGCACACTATATGGCAAAGGAGATTGATACCCCACATGGCCCAAATAAAGGATTCCAGGAACGCTGATACCCAACATGATACGAAAATAAAGATAACCTCTTTAACTATTTTTAAATAATGCTTTTCAAAGAGGAATAGTTTGTTTTTCACCACCACCAACAATAAAATTTTAAAAGATTGGGGGTGTGCAGTGCTTTATATACAAAAAAATTAAATTTCACATGAAAACCATCAATGCCCTTGAAATTCCCATCAGAAAAGGGGTATTCATTGCCAGAATACAAATAGGCAGGTCACATAAGATCCTCACCTGCACTGTTATACTGGAAATACATTAGAACCACTATGGAATTCAAGTCTTATTGTTATAACAGGATTTTTAGAAGTGTATCTAATTGATGCTTTGGTTAGATGATATGCAAGATGAGCTGTGATCTGTTATGCTGCCTTTAGCAATAAATGACTCTAGTGAGTGGTTAACTGTAGAGATGATTTAAAAGACTCATTGATTTTAGAAAATATGTTGAAGAGGCTTATTACAAGGCATTCTTATATTCATGAATGGGTACAGGAAACTATTAAAGAGTACAAACCAATGGATTTGTTACTCTTTTGAGCAAATACGTTTTATGAAAGAGAGTGCAAATGAGTAAAGAAATATATGATCTTCCTTGAACAAAGGGAGATCTGCAAAGTTTGCAAACAAAACAGAATAAGTACTTAATTTGCAAACAGCACCGCATGTAGACAGGCAATTAATGCTACAACGAACAGTTAGTGAAAATATGACATTAAATCAAGATTAAAGGATTCAATGCCTGTCCTCAGTTGGCACACAAAACTATTTTGTATATGATAAGCAGGCACACAGCAACTTCAGGATAGCAGAAGTGCTCTGCCACAATCAACGACTGCAGAAGCATTTTTTGTAACTATACATATATGATTTGCACAGAGTGACTGTCAGAACCATGACACAGTAACAACACAATTAGTCAGATAAAATCCAGCCACTGCTTCTATAACTATAATTGCACAGACAGTCATGCTAGCCATTACCTGCTGTGAAAGGAACAACTGTGAAACACAGAGAGATGATTCATGAATCTGACTCACATCTTTCTCTTTTCCTCCACCAGAGACCAATCCATCTACATTTATATCTGGAGTCCATGTAGCTAGTCAAGGATAATACAGATATGCAAGACAGCACAAAGGTCCTTTTACATTCCCAAAGCAGCAGAGGCTTTTTTTTTTTTTCCTGTGCTGTTTCTCTTCCCAAGGAACTTGCTGGCAGAATAAAGCTTTCAGTGATTTCTTGAGTCATTCCTCCCATTTATAAAGGTCAGGTCACCCAATCATGGAACAAAGCAAATACATGAGGCTCTGATGAGCAATTACCCAGTTTAAATAGGAAGAACTTGCAACAGCCCACTTGTGTATAATCCACAGGTACTGTTTGTCCTAACAAATTATTTCTCAAAAATGAATAGCAAGAGTTCCTCTGAGCAGTATGGTAGAATCCCAAGTGACTGGTAAAAAACAAAGAATGGGAAGCGAAGTGCAAAGTAGACATTAGATAATTAAGAAAGAGTTCAAGACATTTACCTCCCATAGTTTGCTACCAGTTCAGCACGATACTTGAAACTCCTTAAGATCACATACATTATTCATAATATTATTTTTATAGGTATTTTGGCAAAACATAATATATAGTAAGTATAAATATGTTTCTTAGGTTAGAAGAGTGACAAACATTATTGTTTACATAAACTTAAATCTTGGTGTTTTAAAGAAAAACATTAAATGACCAATCCTTTTAAAAAAATCTTACTGTATATGCTTGAAATTTCAAAACATTCCTTCTCCAAAGTTTCAAGAGCAGTGAGAAAGTATGCCTAAAATGTGATATATTTCAATATAGAAAATAACTAAAATACATTTTCACTGTACAATTTTTCTCTTCCTTTTGAATCAAAATACAAATTGTCATCATTGTTTCTGAGACAATCTACTTTTTTTGTGTACTTAACAAGATAGGAAGAAAACCAGATCTTTTGTCCCATTTTTTAATGCAGCAATGTTACTGAAATAATGAAAGAAAATAAACTGAGACAAGGTAGAGAAGCCATTTCATTAAAAAAAATTACTTTGTTTAAATAGAATGCTTTAACATTTAAAATCAGCTAGGTTTCAAAGCAAAGGTAATTTTAATTTTAAAATATTTAAATGGCATCAGTAAGTAACTTTGAGCCTTTCTTCCCATTGAAACAACCCTTCTATAAAGTTTTGATTTTTACAAATTGAAACACTGCAGTTAAGTAATTTCTTGACTGAAATTTCCCTATAAGCTCTTCATTTAATGCATTCAACTTACAGATTTTTTTCCTCAAATAGGAATCGTGATGAACTTTTATTTATCACTGTCCATCACAATTATGACTGACTTAGATCATTTTCTATATGCTGGATTCAAATGACAAAACTCCAGCTCCCACTAAACGAATTACAAAATCCCAAGTTTGGCAAAAGTAAGCTTTTACTTAAAGTTCAGTGGCGCTCAGCATCAACTGCTTTCCTTTGTAAGAGAGCACCCTGCTCTTTTTTTAATTTTTTAAATCTCTATTAATGTGGTTTTGAGTTATAAATGTTCTAGGAGTAAAAACCCACAATAAAAATACTAAAAAGTCCTTCATTACAGCAATATACAAAAAGGGGAATTTATGAAAAAAATAATTCAGTGTTCAGAATGCCTTTTGTGGTCTTCCGTTTTTAAGAAATCAGCATTCAGAGGACAAATAGTGCCCAACTTTTGACAGGTAGGACCATCTCTTTGGGTCAGTTACTGGCAAAGTAAAAAAAAATATAGATTTTTTTTCTTGTTCTTTGCAAAGAAGCAGCAGTAATCTGAATTCTATTTTGAGTTTGAATTTTTTTTGGAGCACTACATGAAACCAAAGCAAATGACTCCTGGCTTCAGTGAAAGTGGCATGAAGACTTTATCTACCTATTTTACAACATCCTGAAACCATGTGTGTAATGTCACAGAATCCTCCACAGGTTGGGGAAGATCCTTTGGGCATCACCCAGTCCAACGCCCTGCTCAAAGCAGGGTCAGCTTCTGGGCTGGACACGACTGTTTACCTGCAGAGAAGCTTGTGGGAAAGAGGATGCATGAACTGGACTGGGGTTAACTCTACTGGACAGGAGGTCAGAAACCAGCAGATACAACTAAACTTGCAGGACGCAACAGGTAACAATGTAGGAAGTTACAGACAGAGCCATGAGGAATGGCTGGATTTCACAGAGACCAAAGTGAGAAGCAGCTGAACTTCACAGACCGTTCCAGAAGAATATGGGAGCTCTTTTGGAGAGTCAAGTCTTGCAAGGTCCACACCGCCTAGGTAACTATCTCAGTAATACTTTTAAAAGATAAGACTACCTAGGAAATGCTACCAGAAATACCAACTTTGGGTGTACTTGTAGAAAAGCTAAGATAAACAAGGAATTATGAGCAAGTTGTTTATTTGGCAGGGGACAAAGCAGATGGTAAAATGGAAGAACCTGAAAGAGGAAATGGGGGAGAGAAAATATAAAAGGCAGCCAATGATGTGATCAGTGTTGTTTGGAGATCTCTGCAGAGCAGCCCCGTGCGTGACTACTGCCATTTGGAGCAGGGCACTAACAGTGCAAAAATGGGTTTTGCACTGTATTAGTGTCTGACTTGCTTCTGCAATCAGAAGGAGAGGGCATATCTTCCCTGGAGCTGCTGAGGGAGGCCTGGCAGCTCTTCTCCTTGGAATGATGGAGGAACCCCTGGAAGGTACCACCTAACAACTTTTACCTCTCAGGTTCTCCTGTAGCACAAACCAGGGGCCCTCTCTTCATTTTAGACCTCCACAGATTCTGTTAGAGTTTCTGCAGGCCTAGATTAATTTTTTATTACAAATAAATTTCATGAAGCCTGTAATTAAGTGATACCAGTTCAGTCAATCCCAACTCAGTGTTTCACAGGTGTATGAAGTGAATCAACTCCTGCAACAATCTGGGTCATTCCTTGGATCTATACCCTTCAGTTCAAATAAAAAAGGAATCATGGAAGTCACAAAAACCCCACTAAAAGAAAATCCTCTTCAGAAGTAAAACTATTACCCAGGAATCCGATGCTAAAGAAAAAGAATGATTTTAAACAGCACAACGGTGAATAAGAGCTCTGTTCAATGGCCACTGGCAGTTCCAGGATTTCTCTTATGCAGCTACAGAAATAAATATAAGTAAAGAGAAAAGGAGACATCCATCTAAGTTGAGTCTAAATTTGAAGTCTATATTTAAAAACATGCCTTTTCTCATCACACTTTAACTGAGATCTCCTTAAGTCTTTGATTTCTCCTGTGACATTACTACTGCCAAACGTTACTATAATCACTGTCAACCACACAGCATTACTGCTAGCATGTTCTTTTCTTACCATTTCCCTAAAAATGTTTTTCTTCTACACAGTACCAACTAGATTTGTCTTTGGCTGCACCCATCCCTTCATTACATTTAGCTTTCTCTACTGTCTTGAAATGTACATACAGAGCACAACTTCCTTTTTTTTTAATCTTATCTTCCTGTCTTCTTTTCTCCCTCTTCAAGCTCAGCCAGTATTAAACCATCAGGCTTCTCAATTTATCACTTCCAACAATAAATGTATTTGGTTCTGTTTTAGACTGAGTTATGCATAATTCTTCAAATGGAATGTCACAGCTTCCTCGTAGATATCTATAGTAGAATATGTTATCTGTTAAATGCAAACAATATAACTTAGCAACTCATTTTGCAAAGTATTCACAAGTCAGAATTGATGTACAAAACAGTCACCTAACTTGCAAAGGCAGCTTTGCCCGGACGGATGAATGAAGAGGATACAGATAAGCGTGCATGTGTTTGTGGATTCGTAAACAGGAAGTGTCTGCCTATATGTAACAAACAAATACAGAAGAAAATTAGTGTAACTTGGTGTTGGAATTTTCTATGGATAATTACTGTTGCAAGTACAGAAATATCTGAGACACCTACTTTTGTTATCTTGGCAAGAAAGAAATCTCTAATAATTAGAAAAATACCAAATGTCATACAGAAGGCTGTCTGAACAGACAGTAAATACAACTCTGCATGTCAGATTTTAAATGTTCTTTTACTTTGAAAGAAATCACAGCTTTGTTTGTAGCAGTATTTTTATTGTCACTTTGTAGTAAAAATGAACACAAACATCAAGCATTTACTTGTACTTTTCGGCCTAGGAGTAAGCTAGACTAGCAGAATGGATTTTTTCTGAATATCTTATTCTTTAAGTTCTTCCTTATGTTGGAGGATTCCCAAAATCCAGATAACTAGGTTTTCTATCATGGGACATCAACATGAGCATGCAATGATTTGTACTGTATCAGAAATAACTTCTGTATCTTCCACCAGTGCAGTCACTACCAATACTGAAAATTTCCAAAATAGCCCAAGAAAATATTTTCATTAAGTTTTCTAGCTTACTGTATTGCAAATTCAGAAAGGAATGATGTAGTAAATTCAGGTGAAACCCAAACAGAAGAGTTAAATGAAAAAGATCTCAAAGTGAGTTTTGAAAAGACATGGAAATGACTGTGGTATTTTACATGAATTCTTAGGAAAGTGTCTTTAAATAGTTATGCATGGCTACATTAGAAGTGCATCGCAGTTTTCCAGTTAATATTATATTATTATCCTTTCTGCTATTATAATAGCAAAACATCTTTTAACGTCTGCTCAGATACTTTGAAGTACTCCTGCTGTGATCGCTCTTTCCTTATTACTTGAGTAAGTCTATCCCTTATTTTTCAGAAATTTACACTAAAGCACAATCCAGGACCAACTAATCTGTAAGAAAAAAGTCCTACAAATCCACTGTAATCAACAGGAAAAGACTGCCTTTAAGAAAAGCCAACCAATTTAGTTCTTCACCACTAATACTTGTGTAGTTCTAAAGTTCGTTTTTTCTAATTAAACACTAGAACTTATAGCTATAAAAAGATCAAAGAAATATTTTTTCCATTTAAAAACAGTCTGATTTTTGAAGGCTGTGTAAACACACATACACACACGCAAACACCCTCCACATAGATATGTGTGCGTGTATGTGTATCTATGTGAACAAAATCTCCACAAGCTCCCATTTCTCAGTAGTTGCATTGGTCTGTTAAAATTTCTAACTAAGTTTCCCCACAAATTCATTTTTACTCACTTTCCCATTTCTATTGCTCTAAGTTACGAAAAAAAAAAAAGAAAACCAATCATTAAAAACTCTTTATAGGCATGATTAACGAATTTCAGTTCAATAACTGAACTCATTAAAACTGAGAAGTACTTTAATCTTGCATTTTTTCTAGCAGAAAGTAAAAATATTCTTATATCCATGCTTATTTGCATTGTGTATGTATATGCATTTTTTTTCCTTTCTTTAAGGAAGGGGAATGGGTACCAAGAATGAGTGGAATGTTTTCCTGTCTTAAAAAAATTTCTGTTACATAGCACGGTATTTGAAAAAACGGTAAGAAATATATAAAAATAACAGTGTACTTTGGTAAATAACTATGTCCAACTACCAGCGGACGTCAATACTGACACAAAGAAGAAAGTTACATGGGGTTTTGTTGAGACTATCTAATACCTTGTTTTTTCCAACAGCTACTCATATTATCATCACTTTCTTTTTCAGGAAAGCAAAACAGTTGTTTGCCACAAAAAGAGACCAAAAGAAAATAAAAAATCCAACTCTTTCAATCCTAATGTATGTATTGGTATCTTTGAACACACAGTATTTCATTAAATTAATTCATGAATGTGAGCATATAAAAGTAATTTTTAAAAAATGAGTTGTGTGCTAATACTGAAACACACAAAGTCACCTTCATTCTCACTCATCTTTTCAGAACAGGAAGACATATTTCCACGCTTTTATCTCAGATTGTTCTTTATTGTTCTTCCTAAGCTTCTCTTCCGAGGAAGAGATCCTGTCCTTCATTTCAGCCAAGGTAGTCTTTTGTAACTTTTATGTTATTCCTCCATTATTTTTGTCTACATATAAATCACTTCAATGTTCTTCCTTGAATAGCTCTCCATTATTCTAGAAATGTGAGTGTATATGATTTTCTATTTGAACTGAAGTTAAACACATCATGAAAACCTTACTAATGGTCTTAAGATAAATTCAGGTTTTATACAGCTGTCAATTTTCATGTACTAGTTTGTATTAAGGTTTAAATATCAATATGTGTTAAATACACTAATCCCACTGAACTGCCATAGACTTTGTATATGCAACTTTATTGCATTCTTGTGAAAAATTTCTTGTCCAAACAACTTCCCAGGAACAGATAAACAGGTAGATAAATTGAGATTTAATGTTCAACCCATAACACCAGCAAATCCTCCAAAACAGAAGGGGAAGGAGAACCAAGGTTAATCAGTAGGATCACGTCTTAGGTTCTGACTGTACAAACAAAAAAAGACTGACTTAACTTTAGGCCTATTAATGAAAAGCTCATTCACATTAATGGGATTGTCTGCTTAAAACTAAGCTTAAAACTGAACTTTTTAAAGATCGGGTCATTGGTGCTTTAGTGGAGGAGCTGGAAAAACAGCTTCTGCAGTAAATGTAAAATAACATTATATACTTAAACGCACCAGGAAAATTTAAGAATGCAGCATTCAGTTTCAAAATGTGTTGGTCTTCCATTAATAATAGTCTAATGGAAAGTGAAACATTCTAAGACTGTTTTCATACTGTTCATAAATAAGAGGCATGCTATGTGATACTAGGCTTTCTAGTGTGGGTTGAAGGTCTTCAAGAAATCATTCACAGTATGCTTAATAGAAAAAAAAAAAAAAAAAAAAAAGGATTCTCTTCACCCAGAGGGCACCTCAGACTGTAACTTACATGTTTAGCTTTATTTCTGTAAGTGAGCAGAATGGGGGTTTTGCACTCATCCAGCATCATTGAAAGAGCACCACAGTCAGGACTGAACAGCCAGAAAAACCACATTCTCACCTGAAGAGGGAAAGCATTTCATAGGAAAGATCAGTTTCTGAGCAAAACCTTGTATCTCAGTCTCATTTTGAGCCTTATTTGACAGTGCTTACAACTACACTGTTCCCAGAATACTCTATTCAGGTTGTGAAAAGTGGCAGACTGAGGTACCTAAATGCAGTATGTAAAATATCTGCAGGTAAGTTGCAATATAAGTTATCCCATTTATGAAAGTAGCCATTCAACAGAGCTAGTAGGGAGAGCGTAATTTAATGAAAAAGAAATTTAAAAGTGTAACAGCTTCCAGTTTTTTGTTTTTTTTTTTTTTTTAATGAGGCTGGAATACCTGTTATGAAAACAATCAAGAGAAATAATAACTCAAAATTGTGTACCTATAATTTCATCTCTAACCAACCCGTCAAAGTGAGATTCAAGCTTCTCACTGGTGGTTGTTCTCTCGCATTTCAGTGTTTCGTGTTTCTCACACAGGTTATCTGCTACTTTTTATGAAAATAAATTGGTATTTCATTGATAAGGACACATAAATTTCCACATATTCTAGCACAGATTTACTATAACTACTATAACTAGAAGGGGACTGGGCTGTTAATGAGGCTACTTAGCAAACTTCCATCACCCTTGAGAATTAAAAGAAGTATGCGGTTATCAAAATGAACTGCCACAAGCTTCACAACAGAACAGCTGTATCAAGAAAATAAATAACCCACAGTGATTAGAAAAGCTTAAAAAGCTGATAGAAGTTTGTGATCCTGATCTGATGCAGATATAATAGCATTAAGGAAGCTTCAGGCCTATTCCTTCTTGATAGAGAAATTGTTTGCACGGGAGGCTAAAGCAACTTAGCAAATAGGAGACTAAGGAGCTACTCTGACAGGTCTGTCACGAGCATCTTTAATCCCCAGGTGAAGGCTAATGGAGGAAGAGCTAGCGCAGCAACCATGCTCCAGCCCAAACCCCACCCTAGAATGAAGAAACAAAGCTGTTTTTTTCATGATTATGAAGTCATCTCCTACACATAATCATGCAGCATACTCTAATTTTAAAACGTGAATATTAGTTTTCTTTCTAAAGCTCTGAATTGTGAGGTGCTGACACTGCTGGAATTATACATGCCTTGAGACTGAACAGTCTGTAAAACATACTTATGTCAGATGTACGCAACACTGACTGGTGTTTAACACTTGTACATGCCCCTTGCATGAAGACAAATGGCTCTTATGTGATTATTGTAATAATGCAGATTTCTTATGCACGAAAAGGTAAACAGACACAAAAAAGACACTCACACACACATAGTTGTAAGTATCCAGTAAAAAATGTCGCATTCAGTGCTTAATCCAAAGGTGATGAAAATAAATAGGATTCTTGTGGAATGAACACAGTTCTGAATCAACACTATTGTTTTAAGGGTAATAATATTTTGTAGCATTTTCCCTAAACAATAGAAAGTAAAAGATGACACTCATCTGTTCTACTTTTCCGAAGACTTCAATACTCTTGGTTTTCCTCTCCAGACAGCCTTCTAATATAAGGCATGAAGTTTAGAAAATAGTAATTCTAAGTTTTTATAGTATTACATGAGCTTTTGTAACAATTTACCTAATACTTTCTACATTTTATGAAAACAGATATTCTCCACCTCAGTTAATTAAACCAACAGAAAGGAAATAATAAAAAGGAGTTCAATATTAAATTATACTATAAACATTGCTCTTGGAAAACACTGCGGAAAGGATTTAAAGGAGGATTATTCATTAAACTGCATGTTACCTTCTACAAGTGTTTTCATAATTAATTGTGTTGGTCAGTTTGGAATCCAAGCTTGGTTATTTTTTAGATGTTATCTTTCAAAATCTGATTTTATGTTACTGTAAAACAAGAAACAGGTGAATTGAATAAGGTTTATATAATAAAAAAAAAAGAAAAAAAAGAGGAAAAATGTACCAAAAAAACCCCAAAATGCTTCTAGGATAGCTACTTCCTTCATGCTCACATTTCCAGTTCTTCTGTCTGTAAATGGGAAATACGTATCAGAGCAGTTATTTTTTGTAAATGCCAGCTCTCCAGCTCTGACAGCAAAGGACTCAGCTTGGACTGCACAACATGACTGGGCACCTGGGTAAAAATGCAAATGGCTGCCTGCACTGTGCTCAGACACTGCATGTACATTGATACACATGTAAGCTAATTTTCTTAGAACTCATTTAGCTGTATCTGCAGTATGCCGGAGACATTGCCAATCACTGACATCTACCTCTGTAAAAGGACAAGAACAGACCAAAGCATTATTAAGTAACAGAGTTCAATCCCATTTATTTCAGCATATATTCAAAAGTGTCTGAGAAATATGGCTTGCTAAGACAATACAAGAGTTTTAATGCATGAACAAGGGCATTTGCTACATCATTTTCCTATATAAAACTCAATTATTAAAGGATAAATATATACTATATATACACTATAAGATAAACTCGATACCTTGGATGGCAAATCATTCAAATATGCAATCTCCATATCTTAACGAAAAGCAACAATTAATTTACCTTAGCTAACAGATAAAAATGTGCAAAGCACTGATCCATCTCAGTAATATTAGGTCCCTAACACTGTCTAGCCATACTTTTTTCTAGCATACATCCTATTCATGACCTTTGCCACGCCCTTTAGGTCTTTTGCCTTACACACGTGAGAGAAAACTAATCCACTTCTGCTAGTAAGTAAATTTTGCCAAAACCAATTATATAGCTAAACAGAAAAATCTTGTGGGGTTTGGTTTTTTTCTTCCCCCTTTCATCCTTTATCCTTCACTATATTTATTGTGTGGACTGTAACTAATCAAAATCGTATCATTTTTATGTAATTAGGTTATACACATACACTATCTTATTCTAAACACAAGCATTCTAAATAGAGGGAAATCTCTCTATTTCTGCATTTCTAAAATCCACTTTTCTACTGGATATCTATCTTCCATTGATAGCAAAGATAAAAATAACTTCTTCATAACCATTGTCATATCCAATAATTTAGAATAAGGAAGTCATAGACAGATGGAGTTCCATCTCATCCACTACTGCTGCTTTAGTAATAGCATTATGAAATGAACGCACCAGAGACCACACTTTTTTCTTATTCATTTTTTACTGCATTTTCACCAGGGAACAAGGAAATAGGACTCCAGGGGAGCTGACTACACACGCTAGTAGTAAGACACGGCCCACAAGGCGTCAATCCTTTGATACGTACCAAAATAAATGTCTGAAAGCAAACAATTTATGAGACAGTTGTACTTCTATTTCGACACTCAAGCATAAAATCCGATGTGTCAAAAATGCACATGCAAGAATAACGTCAACCACCAGAATAACATCGACACACAATAACAACAGCTCATCTTCATTCATCAGTATTTCTTAAATAAACAGTGACAGTTATGTACTAGTGTTGTCAATATACTCCCACTCTGCACAGTTACAGACCATCAGAGCAAGTGTTCATCACTCATTTAACACTCTCAGAAACCATGAACCTTCTCATACACATGGACAAGGCCCCAGATAGCTAATGTCAAAGTAATCTTTTGCTCATTCAAATGTGTTGTGGTTCTGTCCTGAGAAAGAGCCTTTCTGGAAATACAAGAGAAAACATCCTACAGACCCACACCACAGGTACTTCCATCTCTTCGATTAAAATCTTTAACAAGAGAATAATTAGTGCCAAATGTGTAGAAAAATCTTTAGGTAGCAATTCTTCTGATCCTGCTGACTAAGCAGGATTTGTACCAGTAACCTAAGATCAGAATCTCTGTTTCTGACACTAAGGTCAGCAGCTATCTTATTCCCCCAAAATTCAGGCAAAGAATTCAGAAGTCTTACCATCTTCATCGTTCTTTCCAATATTTTACTGAAAGTTTTCATTTTTACTTCTGTCATTCTTACAATTCAATGAGTGCTGTCTACCACATAGCCTTGGCATTGGTTTCTAAGGCAGTAATGTAACTATATCCTCATGGCAACTTGTTTTCAGATAAATTCTCAAGCCATACATCTACCAACCTCAGGAGATGGCCTATATTACTACAGTCTTTCCTAAAATATGTAACCAATCTTCCATTATCAGCCTACAACCCTTATAATTTGTGTAATTTATCAGTTCTCTCACTTTCTCAGTTCCTTCTTTCCTTTCTAGCAAACCAGCATTCATTACTCAGCAGCTGAAGCTAGCTTCCACCCAAAGCCCAAGGAGATGGCAGGAGAAGGTGTGCAGTCCCTCAGAGACAGAGGTAGTGAATCTAAGGTTCATGGACGGAGGAAGGTTGTGGCTAGGCAACACAGATAATTTCCTCCAACACTCCAGAGCTATCGAAATATGCAGTCCACTTCCTCTGCTTTTCTTCTCAGCTCCTTCAATCTAGCCCACTTAATGGACAGAAAACCCTTCAGCTTTCTGGCTGCATTAGTCTTTCTCTGGTTACGGTGCTGCAACTGGCTTCTCAAGGGAATGAACGAGCATCAGACACAGTACCACAAAGGAGCGAGGAAGACAGCTGGGAGCCATGCATCTGGTAGCAATGAGCAAGCAGATTGGTTTGACTGGGTCCAATCTGCGTCCCAGTTACATCCACACAACACAAGACTCCATGCTCCTTCCAGCTAGTCCTGTTCCACTAAAACACAACACAGGTCCTTCACTTCCCAAGCCTCCTGTTTGTTGCTCTAAAAGAATCAAGATTCTGTGTATTCAAAAAGCTGCAGAGAGCAGCTTGTCCCAGAGTCAGGGAGAGTTTACGGCATTCTCCTTCCCTGCGCTTGTGTATAAACAAAAGACACCACAATATATTAAAGCCACGTTCATAATTCCTAAGCTAATAAAACTACAACCTAGTATTATGAACTTCTGCCTCAGCTGCTTTCATATTTTCAATTCTAGGAGAAGCAAAAATTTCATTTTTAAACTAATTTGATGAAGCAGTGAAGGTTTTAAAGATACTGTATATTAGGCGCAGAGTTTAAATATTTTTCCTGTGTGACTGTCCTCAAAAAACAGCATAAGTGCTTAATACACTTGCAAATATGTCCAAACATTTCTAAGTCCGAGCTTCACTCATTAGTGTTCGAGTTTAGCTTCTCACATCCAAATCTACCCTGTAAGATTTATTATTATATATTGCTTTCTGCTGGAAAGATATTTTCTCCTGGGAAGAAACAGAAAGCAGTTAAGACCTGCATTTTGAAAAAAAGAAATTTTAATCTGACATGATTCAAAAAAGCATTTGAATTAACAGACAAGCATGCTGCAAATAAAGCTGACAGTCGTTTGTAGTACAAAACAGAGTAGCATTTTCAGTAGCATGCAAATAGAGCTGACAGGCATGTCTTTATTCAATTAGTTCCTATTTTCCAAGGGCAGAGTTGTGTGCACACATCCAGACTGCACCCTCTAATTTTAGAGACTTTCTATATTGAATATTTAAAACTACTTAGTATCCAAATCAATTTAACAGAATGTCACTTAATGTACTTCTCAGTTTTGGCTTTCAATAATTTACTCTGTATACCTCAACAACTGCTCATGACCTGAACCCTAATTACATCCAAGCAGATCTCTTGGCCTTTTTTTAAAAGTATTTCAGTTTCAGAATAGTTAGACTTCCATGTGTGCAAGTTTTTCTATGCTTCTCTGTATTATAAAAGTTTCATACCAATCCGTCTGCGTATCCTACTTACTTCTGCGGCTAAAATAGCAGGTAAAACAGGCACTTACTGTTCAGCGGTTACAGGGCACTTCTCCACTCTTCCTTTTCCAAATGACTTGCCAAATCAAACCTACTGCCTCTTTAGCTGCTGGGAAACAAAAACAAACAAAAAAAAAACCCACACACGTCAGAATTCAAAGAACTGAGGAAGAGGGTGTTTTACTAAAAAATATCTTTCAGAGGCAGCTAATGAGAATCTCTGAACATGAAATCCCTTCACAAGAATACTGTGATGGGGCGTACAGTTACCATCTGTGGACGACAAGAAAGAAAAAAAACCACCAGAAGCAGTGATATTAAAAATATATAAATAAATATTAAAAAACCAAATCTATCATGTCCAAATATGTAGCCTCCTACTACAGAATTAAACTTCTTTGTAGAAGCCTTTGATTTCTTACTGGTTTTTAATTCAAAAGCTGCAAAATTCCATTGAAAAAATTGCAATTGAAAAGAAGGCAGCCATAGGAAACTTCTGTTTTCTAAAGTACACGATAGCTACTGATGACTTAACATTCCCCAAAGGTGTCAGTATCAGCAAGCAATGTGGTGCTAGTGCTGGCCATTCAACAGAATTATTAATAGCTGCAATGCTAGCACAAATCAGATGTGCTGCAATTACTCCTATCAAACTAGTGTGATAAAGCATCTACGATTTACAGTAAGCCTCATTCACATGACACCAGATAGCATCCTAGAAAATTAAAGTTTAAACACTCATTTCAGACCCAATGCATGTTAGAGATGTCACCATGTTAAACGCAGTTCTGTTTCACAAAGTACAAAACTCATGACGAGTAACACATGAAGAACACTTTGCTTTCTAAAAGGAAAGTCGGCGGCATTCTCATTCCTCTTGTCAATACCAGAGGCAGCTCTTCGATGACCACCGCCAGTTACAAAATTTCTGTCTATTCATAGCAGCAGGTGGTGATGCTGACAGACTACGCGAGGAGCCCTGTTGCGCTGCCGTGCACGCCCACTCCTTACACACTGCTAGGAGACAGCCTCTCTACTGCATAGGTGAAAATGCATGAAAAAAGTATTTTTGATGAGAAACATTCTCTGAATGAAAACAGCCATTATCTCCATCTTACAAACAGAAGAGCGAGGCGTGCCAAATGTCACAAGGTAAAACCTACTCAAGAGCAGCGCTCGGATAAAACGAGGTCTGAACAACATCTGCCCGCTCCACTAGCGTAGGCACGCGCAGGAGAGACGCGCAGATGAACCTCTGCCGCCTTAGCACCCGCGCAAGGCCTTCGGGCAGGAGCCTCAGGGCCAGTGGCTGAGTGGCCAGCGGCTGCTCTTCAGCTTTAGGTGTGGAGAAGGTCAAAGCGGCTGGGTGGTGGGACCAGCGAGGCCCCTGCTAACCGCCCGGGTGTAACACCAGGCGCAGGAGCCCAGCAGGCTCCCAGCGGGAGGATCTGAGCGCCTGTGGGGAGCGGGGGCTGCCGGACACACCGCCGGGCCTCTTCCCCGGGCCCGCAGCACTGGCCAGGACTGGGAGCAGGGGCACTGGGGCTTTGGTGGGTGCGAACGCGTGCGCTGTACCCAAAATGGATGTGTATCATAGCCGCCCCGAGCGCACCCGGCCCCAGCTCTCCTCTGGCCACAGCCAGCCGACACAGAACCAAAAACCGGCATCAGCGAGCAGAGTGGTTCTCTCCCTGCAGCTGCCTCAGCCCCCCGTTCCCCTTGACAGTGACCAGCCTGCAGGAGGACCGCTAGACAGCTGTAGCAGAACGTGAAACAGGTTCTTCTAAGATCCAAGGCATTCCAAGTTCCTCAGCCACCAGTTTACTTCCCAAAGTTTTTTCTTTATTGTCACAGGAAAATACTATTATTTTTAAACTTACCAATGCTACAATTAATATTTTATCAGGAAAATAACTTTTTATCTAGTTTTCTTAGGGAATAGTATTTTTTAAAATTTGTGTTATTGTCATTTACATTCTGGCACTGCAGGAAACCTCCGGTTAGAGATAAGAGATCCTGTAACGAAAAATAACCTTTCTTTTCTAAAGACAGAGTACTTTATCAAGTGCTTAAATAATCTACCTTCCACACCTATTTCAAATTAATTTCTTCTTTCTCATCTCCAGAATGACAGCGGCCAGTGCAGCTGCTCCGCTAGGCATTTCTGTGTGTGCTCAAGTCCTGCACAATGAAAACAGAGGTCGGCGTCAGGGGACAGTGCTTGGGGGGGCACAAACAAATAAAATATTACCATTACAAACTTTGCAGATGAGACCTGGGAAGAAAGGTAAAGGAATAAAAAGGGCAAAACACTTCTCTATCTTCTTGTTTAGAACTCGGAGAGAGATAAAGGGGAAGGAGATTGCAAACCACCAACAGAAAAGCAGAAGAGGCAAAGCACGGCCATGTGGCTACCAACCAGGTTTGCCATTAGATCACAGGGAAAAGCACAAGTGAGAACTGCTATGAGACCCCTTTCTGCCACAGAAACTTCAAGCAGCACCTGCCTGAACGGCTGCCTGCCTCAAATTCTTCCCTTGCTCACTTTCCCCTGCTGGTTCAATCCAAATTATTTCATGTCAACTCTTAAATACTGGGTGTATTTACATATTTTTATGGGAAAAGTGCAGTATGGAACTATGCAAAGTAAGGTAAAAAGGCTGCAGTGAGTTAAAGTTATATATTAAGCATTATTCAGTGAAAAATATTTTTAAAATATATTAATAATGCCTTTGGATGAATATTTGAATGATTATTTATGAAGCTGGAGACAATACTCAGAATCGATTACTCTGCAAAACAGGATAATAAAGATTAAAAAATCTCAGCAATAAAATTAGAAATGTATAGTTTGAAGTACCATACATCCAGAGCCGTTGAGTCCCAGTGCTTTTGAAGAGTTCCAGCTGATAAGTGCATTAAGTAGAAGACAGAAATTCCAACCCCCTTTTTCTAGACAGAATGTCAAAACTCTGTATTTTATTTATTAGAGGATTTAAAGCTAATCAGATTTTACTTGCTATATAAAAACCCGTAAATTTCTCCTGCAGCTTTTGATTTCCCCTATGCCTTTGCAAAGGGTTACAATGGAATATCTTTTGGAGATGAAAAGTTGTTGCTTCTTATTTAGCTCTCCTTTGCATCCCACAAAACCAATTGCACCAGTGAATTTTCATCTAAAGATGAATAGAAAAGGGAAATGAGTACCTTTGCCAATACTTAATAAGATAAAAATTTTAAGTAACTTTCAATAAATAAGAAATTATTTTTCCTCCTTTCTGGATTGCCGTATAAGAACTACACGAAACCCACAGTCAGATATAGAAATCAGACACTGTTTTCAAAACAGTAAAAACCAGTTTATTAACACTGTTCTTATTTTTAGTCCTGTTATGTCTCCTTGAAATTATAGCTGGGATCAATACTATATAGACCTGTTTTCTTACTGGTATCCCAATAAGATTCTAGAGGAACTAGAACACAACTGATTTTATAACTATATATATTGCTATGCAAATTTTGTAGTAAAGGTTTCTAAACTTCCCAAAATTTATAGTTTGAAGCAATACTGTTACAGCAACTAAAGCAGTGAATTTGCTCATACTTATGTATTTAACAAACTGAGTTTGAGGCATATTGAATAAAGGTTTTTCTACAGAAAAATGATGGGCTGCAAGAAGTGTTGGTGACCACTCAGTGTGATCACTGTGGGAGTAACTGCTTAGCGTAAGGAAACAGTTAGCTAAGGAACTGCTCAGGGAATGAAAAAAAATGAGTTATCAAGGAGACAGTAGCACCTGGAGCAGTAAGCAGTTAGGTCAGCTCAATGGATTTAGGAGCCCAGGACAAAGTGGCTGAATACTAAATTGTAGAAAGCCAATCTGAAAAGGCTCTATTCAGCATTTTGGTATTTTCTGCCTGCTTTTTATCACTAAATGATGAAAACAAGAGTGGGCTAAACAATCTACCCAATCATACCAGGCCCTTAACACTCAATCTGTAATGGCTGGAACTCAGCCACCTACATGTCTGCTACCTTCTATATTCCAAATAGTCTTGTATCTTTTGCATTAAAAGGCCCTGAATGAATATTTTTAAGCAATTTTCATACTATGTAACCTGCTCTTCCTTCAACAGTTCAATACAACATACCATAAGGTGTATTCGGAAATTTATTTTTAAAAAACTGATCTAGAACTGGAAAAAAAAAATAGAATGTATTTATGTTCTTGAGATCTAGCAAAATAAAGCACAAGAAATTCCATCAGAGTTACTGCAACTACACCCATTTAAATCAAACAGGAACATTCAGCTACTCACAGTGACAGGAAGAGATATGAGTTCATAACTCTGTTTATAAACATCAGGGTAATTCCTGCAGGTTTTTTGGGTTGAGGTCTGGGATTTACCTGTTCTTTCTAAAATGAAAATATGCTCCGCAATTTCTAGTAGACACTGTTGTAATACCAAATGTAGTGTGTCCATTTATCACACCAACTCGTTAACTTTGCTTATTCCTGTCAGTTCTCAAGCTTGCCTTCCTCATCCTGCATCCTTTCTTTGTTGTGGAAGAGTTTTACTGATACTATTTTAATCAAGACTAGAAATTCAAACTCCAGAAATGGCTTAGTTTTACCAGTGTCAATTTTATACTCAGGCAGAAATGAAAAGCCTGTTAAGTGATTTCAGAAACCAATTACTTTATTTCAAACCATCCATGTATAGTATCTCTTAGAAGCTGCTGAACGTTCTGGATTCCTACAGATGTCCTTCATAATGTTACAATTCAGGTAGTTCTTAATGAAGAGTATAGTTAGTGGGAACTAACCATCTGCTTTGTATCATTATTAATATATTCCCAATTCTTCTGCAGAAAATTACAATGTAGCATCACAAATCCAATTACAATACACATAATTATAATCTCTGCTAATGGAATGGCCCTAGATGGTCCCCTTGGAATCTAAAATATTTATAAAATGTGGGCACAGTAAAAAAGAATACATTTCAATTAACAGAATCATTTTCTGTACTTGCTAAAGAAAGGCCACTTATACATTCATCAGTCCTGACAATGACTGACAGAGCAAACCTTTAGGAAACTACTTCTGGGAATCAAAGTGCTGAAATGCTGGTTCTGAAATGGTTATTTGAATTATTTCTAGTCACCTCTGCCACTGTACAACAGTTATTACCAGGGAGGAACAAACACTGTATGTGGTTATGCCTTAAGTGATTAAAGGGGGGGGGAAGGTGTCCTAAACAATGTAGTGCATCTTTTGACCAAGCATTAGACAAAATGGAGAGTGTGTAATCAAAGCCTTTACTTGAACTGTGTGAGGAGGCTTCATCCCTTGTGTGACCCCAGTAATTGCAGCGGGCTTACAGCAGGAACAGACCAAAGCTCATTGTACAAAGCAGAACACACAGCACTACGTTTTGTAAACTGCTACACGTTTCTGATCAGAGCAAGCAGTTACGTTTTAACTCATTTTCCAACAGTGTCAACAGAAAAGCTCCCGGCAGATTAAGAAAAGTAGTAAAGTTCAGCACTGCCTTCTATGTCTTCAAGCAAATACAACATACGGCTAGCAATTTAAAATAATAGGACAGATATTATCAATTAAGTTTGAAGTGAGCAAGGCTGGTTTTTTGCTTTTCTCTAATTCTTGCCTGAGATGCAGCAGAGTAAGGTCACTAAGATCATTTGCCATTAGCAAAGCTTAAGGTTGGAAGCTTTCAGGTCTCTGTTAGGTGCATGCATTCCCCAGTGTGCTGTTCTTGTTTCTATACTTAGCTGGAATCCCACTGAGCAAATGGATAGCATGTGCAAGAGCAGAACAAAATCAGGCTTTTAGTGTGACAACTTTTCTCCCTACACTGGCTGCAGAGAAAGAAAGAACATTTAAAGTATAAAAGAATAAATCTAAATCATTTCAGGGACTCTATTTACTAAGCAAATGTGTAACACATTTTAGAAAAGTGTAACTAAGGTTTACATGTAACCAACACTAACTAAATACTTATGCCACAACATATAATTGTTAAAGTGCAAGAAGCAGGCAAAATAAATTGGCTGATAAGCCACTCAAGTCTCTTTTCAGCAGTGTTTAGTCACCATGAAAACAGAGCAAACAAAAATAGCTCAATAATGAGAACTAGCTCCCACCTGACATCAGTATTTCTGAACTCTTGGATCCAAGAAAAAAATAGTGGATCCAGGGAAAGTGCCCTATAACCTCCAGGCTCTCTTTGCATTCCACATACAGAAGCTCAGGAATCCTGAAACTCAAGGGTACTTTGGTGCCTCCTGCCATGACACTGACATGAACACACGGTGTAGGCAGATGCCCAGCTCCGCAGATATAAAGTCCACAGGGTCTGGAAAGACTCTGATCTACAACACCCTAACATAAATTCAGGCAAAGGTCTACAAAAACTGTCTACCAAATGAATCAAGCCAAACATGTTTCTGATTAAGTGTTTGGACTTGAGGTATTCAATGCCTTCTTCACCTCAAGTCTTTATTGGAAAGACTGGTCTTCATGAATCCTTAGGTCAGTGGTAGAGTCTGGAGTGAGTAAGACACCCTTGGTGGAGAAGAAACAGGTTGTGGAACTTCTAAACAATCTGGATATACATAAGTCCATGAAGCCTGACAGGAAGCACCCAGGAGTACTGAGGGAGCTGACTGATGTCATTTTGAGGCCCCTCAATTACCTTTGAAAGCTTGTGGCAATCAGGAGAGAGAGTTCCTGAAGACTGGAAGAAAGTAAATGTCACTCCTATCTTCAAGAAGGACAAGAAGAAGGATCCAGGAAACTACAGGTTGGTCAACCTCACCTCAATCACTGGGTCGGTGATAGAGCATCTGATCCTGGAAACTACCTTCAAGGACATGAAGGACAAGAAAATGACCAGGACTAGTCAGCACGGATTTACAAAAGGGAAATCATGGTTAACCAACCTGATTGCCTCCAGTAATGAGGTGACTAACTTGGTGGATGAGGGGAGAGTAGTGGACGTTGTTTACCTCAGCTCTAGGGAGGCTTTTGACACTGCCTCCTGTAACATCCTCAGAGACAAGCTGAAGTATGGGTTAGGTAAGTGCAGTGAGGTGGACCGAAAACTGGCTGAATGGCCAGGCAGAGGTTCCTGATAAACAGTGCAAAGTCCAGCTGGAGGCCAGTGCTGTACCCCCAAGGCCCATACTGGGGCCAGTACTATTTACATCTTCGTTAATCACCTGGAAAATGGGACGGAGTGCACTCGCAGGGATTCTGCAGATGATACAAAACTGGAGGGCAGGGAGAGTGACTGATGCACCAGACACGTGTGCTGCCACTCACAGGGACCTCAACAGGCTGCAGAAATGGGCAGAGAGGAATTTTAGGAAGTTCAACAAGAAAAAACACCAATTCCTGTGTCTGGAGAGCAATATGTCCACAGCAAGGACAGATCATTCACGGAAATAAATACATAGGGCCTAATTCACTGGGGCAGGCGCAGAGGAGTATGCACTGCAACTAACTCTGCTAGCCAGTCCCTTGTATAGTCAACTGTTAACATGCTTGAATTTAAAGACAGGCCCATAATCTTGGCTCCGGCTGTTCTTTGGGTTTCTGTCACATATTGAAAGTTGTCAAGTGACCACAACCCCTCTGGCAATGAATGCTAATGGATATAATGATTCATGTAACTCCATCACTTAGCTTTACCTTTCAAGAGCCAGTGTTGCTCAATTTAGGGACTAAGCGTATGTGCTGTCTTGATACAGAAATCATAACTTAAAAGTGCAGCCTACCTCCACAGGGAAAATGTTCTACATAGCTCTGAATGATGCAGACTCTTAGTGAAAAAGCTGAACTGAATGATTTGCCTGCATTACAGATGTTAGAGCTTCAAGAAAATCTTGCACCAATAAAGTGATAGGTGGACAGATTTGACACTTAATAGTACAGTTACACAGTAATCCAACCAACAAGTTTAAACCCGTCTGTGTAAATTCATCAGAATTAAACATCCTAACACTCTTCAGGCAGAAGTTCCTCAGCAGCAATGCCGATAATGATACACAAACTGTTAATTTCTTTACCAACTTTGTAACAAATTTTCATGTATCGTGGCCACTTGCTGCCGTTTCCTGTGTCCTTGATAGTGTATTTTCACATTATGTCTAGGAAGGGAAAAAAATTATAAATGGGTGATCTCAGCATGCTATGCATCTGGTCTTAGTCAAATGTTCTAAGTTATCATTCAGTTATCCTACAGAGATCTTTGTATCACATACAATTTTAAAGTACAGGTTGCTATAGAACGTTAACATCTAATGAAAGACCTTACACAATGAAATGTAAGAGGCCACCAAGGGTGCTTTGTAAATTATCTTACAAAAGCTTCTGAACGAGTGTAAATTGAGGTTTAAGGCAAGCAGAAAGAGTACAACCCTGACTGCCAACTTAACAGCACAGACATAAAGTCAACTCAATGAGGGACAAACAGATAATTTGACACAAGGCTTGTGCAGCAAGGCTAACTGCAACATCTTTCATTTAATCTATTTAGCCTAAAAATATTTTAAACTGTGTGGTCTATTTGGAATGCTACAGACAAATGCTAGCACTTGAATTTTATCTTAACTTTGCTTTAGTTGAGTTTGATTAGTGCCAAGTGGATAACGAAGTATTCCTTACCTAAGTGTGTCTAAAATCTATAAAGTGGATCCTGGAAGATCCTAAAAAGAACCTCAGACCCAAACCTCCTCCAGCTTCTCCGGAGCGGCAGTGGAGGACAGACACGGGAAGTCAGTACTACAGGGCCAATGGAAACAGGACCATCTCCTGGTGACTGCCGTGACCTTGAGGGATCTCTGGGACACAGTAAGATTTTTCAGGTACACACTTAAACCTCTGGCTTTACAGGAGTATAACCGTGATGGATTTTGCACTGACGTTTGGCTGTTTCATAGTATACAATAGAATTAAACCATAAACTTCACAGTAATTGGATGAAGCACAAACTACTCTTTCTTGGGATTTCTACTGTTACGTGATTCCAGGATGTTTGCCTATTCCTTTCAGGGTGTAAATATTTTTTCAAAGTTCTAACATCCTTCCTTAGGAGTTATTCAGCATGCTTTTGCAGCAAGAGTTGCTATCATCAGATCCACACACTGAACACAAATAACCCTTAGAACCTTTCTAAGTTTCTGAAGTTTTGTTTCCCACATATACAAATATTTTGTTTGGTTCTGAACACATCTGAATTGAAAACTCAAAGTGAAAACATGGCATCACTTGAAATGGAACACGTTCACTTCAATGTTGTACGAAGATAACTGCACAAGGTTACATCCTGAAACAATCCCAACAGATGACTTTGTGACTATCTAACCTGCCCTGCTTTTCCAAGTGAGGGGTGGAAGCATCCATAGCATTAAAACTTTTAAAAATATTTTTTCCTTGCAAAGTTAATGCCCGTAATACAATAATGTAAGGAGTTAGCAAAGACCTGTTCTTAACAATATGGGAATTTTTTCTAAGCTATGATTTTTGTCTTGCCTTTAAGTGTCTTTGAGGAATGTCTTTTATAGAAGCAATAATAACTACTTCAGAAAATCCAAATTTAAGTATCTTTGCTAATCTTCTGTTTGCATGACAAAAGGATTTTTCTGATGCTGATTCCTACTTCTTCTTTCCAAATAAAACCAATTTATTCCTGTATATAATTTGGGGTAAAAGCTAGTGCTGCAGATTATGAAGTGGATCAAAACTTTTTCCCTTTTATATTCCTCCAAAAGCATCTTTCATCAATAATTTTGAAATCCTAGTGGGATTATATATATTCTAAAAAGGTCTGCTGCCAACAAGGTTTAGGGATGTATCGTGCCTTCGGTCACTATTCTGAACAAGGAACAATGCTGCTTACAATGCCACTGAGATGTGCTAGCTCAAAACCACCATCCAAAACCTATTTCCCTCTTTCTCCAGGGTCACCATGTATGTGCAAAGTACAGCTAAATCCTTTCCATTCTTCTCCTCCACGCAGCTTCCTGGGTGTACATAAAGTCTGAAGAAGCCCAAAGAATGGCACAAGTGGGGCAGATCTAGAAACAAAGTGACAGCAGCAATCCTGTAAGGTTACGAGGAACTCGCATACACACATAAACTAGAAGTCTGAATTTGCCACTGTTGTTCTGACCTGAGCTTTAATAAAACATCCAGAAGTGAGGGGTAATCAACATCAGGTAAAAGAGAAGGCTATGCTTTAAAATGTTAGGATGAAAATTAAAATTGCTCTCTGCAAAAATTTCTGAAGATTTAAAGAAAACAGTTGAAGCAATTTTGACAGAAATGTTTCTTTCTTCCCTTCTACTTTTTCCTCTTATATGAGAAGGATGTGCTAACTGATGTGCCATTAGTTAATAACATTCAAGAATATTTTTGTGTTAACAAATACACCTGGGGTGCCAAGTGCTACCCTTCCAAAAATCTTCTTTGCAAAGGTACAAGTCTCTACTGCAGATCCAATTGCCAGGGAACAGACTTAAGCATAATGGTTTTAAATAGCTCTCTTATTTGAAATCGATTTATTCACTTTATGGGGATATTTGCTGAGGCATGAAAGACACTTTTCTTTTAATGGAAGATTCAGCATGATCAGCCATTCTGTTGGACTTCCTAGTTCTTCTGAAAAATTTGAGATTCTCCTGAACACCAAGAAACATCCAAGACAATTAAACTGGAAGATGGAGAAAAAAAAATTATGGAAGGATACAACAAAAAAAGCTTTGAATGCTAGAGATGAAGACAATTTAGATGCAAGAAAACTATTCTATTCATAAAAGGAGCTTCTTTCAAAACTCCATCCAATATATCAGTCACTTGCAAGTTGTTTTTTACTAATCACTCCCCAACTGGAAAACTAGCTCAAGGACAGTATTTTGGTTTTGTTAGAGAGGGAAAGAATTGGAAGAATTATATTCTATGGCCTTCTAAGTGTAAGTGCAAAGTCAGGCAAGTGTGTTTCGCCTTTGGACTAGTGGAAGTTGGCAAGATACTTCCTGAACTTTAATTTTAAGGAAAACTAATTTTTTTATTTAGTTGGTTCTTTCCTGTATAGATCATGTTCATCGATTCAGTGATCATTCAATTTTTCATTAGACTAAGAAAGGTCAATAACTGTAAGTAGACAGTGGATAAACTGGAATTTTCAAGGATGCCGAGGCATCTTACTGGAGGAACCTAAACCCCTTGGGAACATTTTGCCATGATTTTATATATGTCCAACTACAGCTTCTCCAGTCTGTATTTTGATAACTAACCCCCTGGTTTGACTTTCAGGTGTTATGCACACAGTAGTTCCCAGTGAGATATCAGGAGAGACCCAAAAAATGCATAAGACTTTAGCCTTAAACATTCCTGGCCTCCTGTTAAGAGAACTTTGCTCTCTCGTTACAAACTAGAAAGTCTTTCTTCTCCCTTCTCCCCCCCCCCTCATTTTGAGCAACATTTGAATAAGGGTAGATAAATTAAAAAAAAACCCAACAATATAGTGTCTCAGAAATTAGAGATACTATCCTGGGATTAGGAAATTTTCTGTTTCCTTCCCACCTCAGCAACAGACTTGTGGGGTTTTTTTCCATCTGTAATAGCCCTCTCTTACCTCAAAGAGCTATGAATATGATATCCATAACAGACTGAAGAGGTAAATTGATACTAAAGGGGTACAACATGTATGAGTAAGCAAATTATTACCAACAGAACAGCACATACCATTTTCAAGTAAAAGTTATAAAAATCCAAGGACTCACACCAAAATACACTTAGAGTTGCTTATATCCAATACTAATCCAAGAGTCATTTGCAAACAATTTAGAAATATGAAAAAAAAATGGCCTGAATAATGTATTCATAAGACAACTTGTTTAAATGGCAGCAGAGTTTTGGCTAAACTTTATAGATTATTTTTTTAACTTAATCTCTACTTTCCTTAAAAGAAGACCTGCTTTACTTCAAAGAATTCAGAAAATGGTGAGCAAAGACTTATTAACACACACAGTCAAAGCTAGCTGGCTTTCTAAACTTCTTCCCATCTCAAATGCACGATCATTCTGTTGAGACAAGTTTTGTACAAAAATGTTGATCTGATACCTGGAAATGAAATGTGATCACTTTTGTCTATATAGCAGGAAAAAAAAAAGTTTTTTAAAAAAAGTTATTCAACTGTTCTGAAGTTTTCAAAGAACTGCTTTGTGTAAATCCACAAATTGTATACCTAAAATCTCTAAAATCTTACATTCAAATATCATATACAAAGACTGCAATGCAGAAAGAAAGGACTTCACATCAATTCAGGCTTGAAAAATTAGGGGACAGGCTCTGAAATAATTCAAGATTATGTTAATAAAGATTACTTAGATAATGACTGAATGACGTTTCATAAACTAAAGCTAAAAAAGTGCTTACTGCAAGGATAGTTAACTGGCAAGGGTAGTTAACTGGGATAGTTAATTCAATTAGTCACTAAAGAGGTTAAGTTCTCTGAGTGTTGCTTTCATTTTTATTTTTTTCTTCTTACTTCATACTGTTGCCCATTTGTTCATCAAACTGTAATTTACACTCATGTTTAGTGTTTTCCACACGGTCCTAAAATAACGTGAAACATAAGGATCAGCAAGGCAAGATGGTTCAGTGCCTTGACATAGCATTCTTCAATGACTGGTAGTATTCTAATCCCGCTGATGTGGAAATGTAGAAGCTCTCATTTTAGTGTTAGGGAATTGCTATTTCAAAGAACAGAAAAGACTCCTCATATATTCATTGTATCACTTCTCTTTCCTTTGTGATGGACATGCCACATCCTGTTCCTATTTAAATAGTGTACAAGTCAGGAAGAGGAACTGTGACAATGTGTTTTCTTTTTACCTGGACATAGAGTTGCAATTGGGATGCAAACAGGATTTCAGTTTCAATCCGCACCCTTGGAAGTTCACCTGTCCTCCCTCCCAGGATATGTTCTAATGCAGCAACAGCCTTCAGAAAGAGCACGCGAGCGTACTGCTTTTGCTTAAGAGGTTTCCTGAATAATGGTCTTAAGTTATTACACAGACAATTTCTAACCAAGAAGAAGGGACAAGATATTGACCAAAGACCTGAACAGCCAGTAAGGAGTTGTGCTGGAAAAAATATGCAAAAAAAGAAAATAGTTGCTTTTCCCAATGCAACTTTTGTGGTGCTTAGGAGAGTGATATCTACATAGATACCCCTGATAATTAATGTACATTGGTTAAAAAAAAAAGAACCAAAACCAAACCCCCCCC
>JANZLQ010000030.1:6106688-6143761 GCA_026212715.1 Elanus axillaris
CCCCATCCCACCTGGGGGGGGGAAGGGGTGAGCGGCTGCGTGGTGTTAGTTGCTCGCCGGCCCTAAACCACGACAGTGTATTATTTTCCAAAATAAATAGTGCATTCTGTTAGACCACTGAAAGTCAGAGAAGTGAGCAAAGGCGATATAATAATACAAGGTGGGAAACAAATTCCATTGTAGAAAAACATTATTGCTGCAAAATTAAGCTCTCATTATTAAGAGACAAAGAAAGGAAAACAAAAGACAATTCACTTACTTAGGTGTTTGTATGTGGGGCAAACATTACACTGACATATATAAACTTAGAGAAAGAAATCATGTTCCAATACTTTTTCCTGCCAAAACTGAGATCTAACATTGTAAGAATGCTACTAATCATGTTACTATTCTGCTAAGAGATAAAATTGGCTGCAAAAATTTGATGCATCTGTAGTTTTCAGGCAGGTAATAAGAAAACACCTGCTTCTTCTATGTGTGACTCTGACCTTAATATTAAGCACTTCTACTATAGCTTGGGATTTTGATAGTAATCAGAGCACCCTACCAGAACCCACACTGCTCAGTGCTCCAAAATGAATGGCTGAGCTGGATAAATGCCAGGAGCTTAAGGTATCTGTTTTCTATCTTCATAATTAGTGACAAGGCATGAATTGAATACTTAAAGGAGTGAAAATGTTCTTAGACTGATTTTTAGTATGCAAAAATCATCCTACTAAATTATCTTCTTGGCTAGCATCATGAAATGTGTGATCTGGCACAAGGTATAGCTCCAGCTCTGCCTAAACGAATGCATTAACTCCCACAATGTTATAGGAATGGAATTATAATATTCTGTGATGGCTCTGAAGATAAAGCATGTCAATGTCACAGTGAATTATTTCATGCACAGGATGCAGAAAAGAACAAGCCATTTGTTCAAAGTACTCAGTTAATTGCAGAAAAAAACCTCCCCAAAATAGAACAGATTCTTTAGTGCATTCTTTGAGGAGGCAGATTAATTTTATTACTGTGATATATTTCACATTTTCTAAAACAATAATTATATACGGCATTATGCCTTTTTTCCCACTCAGCCATTCTGATCTGAAAGAAAACACGTTCATACAAAACCTTGCACTTCCTATGACATACTAAAAGTCATAGTAAATAGTCAAACCAGCTATGGACAAAAATGTGTTACACTATGAAGAGTTCACTTACAGTACTAAATGGATACCCCAGACTGTAACTTTGTCTAAACTTGAGAAGAGATGCAAAGCTAGATGCTAGCACAACTTTTCCCAAATAAATACATGAATAAAAGAACCAAACAGCAAACCTTTGGAAATTCTGGAGGAGATGAAATGTTGGGTATTTGCTGCAGATTGTGTGGATAAGCAATCCTGATAAAAGCCTGAGAGAATGTGCTAAAGAAAATAATTAAAAGCTCTCCCTTCGTATTTATGAGAAGGTGTGATATATAACATTTAAAAAAAAAAAACAAACAACCAAAAAAGCACACAAGAAAATCACCTTCCCGAGATCTATTCTTCACTTAAAGTTTCCACTTTGCTACAAGATATGTCCTGCAGATTCTGTTTTTGCTTTAGTGTTAGCATGGCTACTTTGTCTTTCAGTAGAATACCAGTAAATTGACAACAGTTTTTTTTCAAACTTGGTAGAAGTGTTACAAACTCAAGCAGAGTAGCTGATGATCTTAAAAATGTAGCTAAACCACTCCTTGTACTTCATTCTCATTGTTTTGTAAGGTTTGGTACCATGTTTCATGTAATCCAGCGCCAGTATTTTAAACTTTCACCTGAATCTGCTTTTATCTCACCTCCACAATGAAGCACAACAACTCCTCATACAAGTGGGAATAATTTTCTCTTTCTAGAATGCTAATAGTACTACAAGAAATATTCTGGAAATGAATGAAAAGTATCTAT
Source organism: Elanus axillaris (assembly GCA_026212715.1). NCBI lineage: Eukaryota > Metazoa > Chordata > Aves > Accipitriformes > Accipitridae > Elanus > Elanus axillaris. The sequence continues at coordinate 6,108,620 of JANZLQ010000030.1, forward strand.
TTCTGAACACAAATATAATACTTTACATAGTTTTATTTTTATGCCTTCTGTAGGAAAAGGTGTTCCCAGTTAGTATTTAGAATACGAGGATTTCTCTCACTTTTTTTCTAAATGGAAAACATTGAATTTGACCTTTCTTTCAAATCAAGTTTCACAAGTTGCAATTGCCTACCTCCAAGATGGCATACTGCAGTCAAACATTTGTTTTTATTGGTTGCTATGGAAATTAAGTGGAAGGTTCATTCCATAGTCCTTTCTGTTTGTTCCCTTTTTTCTAATTTAATAAGAAAATTGATTATCACAATCATTCTGCAAGGTATTTTTCTTTCAGATGGCTACAGCAAGTAACTGATAGAAAGAGCTTTCCTATTTCTTTATTTCAGCATGTCTCATCTACTTATCTTGGACAATACAGATGGCATATCCAAGACTATTCTTAAACCTATTTGTAAGAATAGTAATTATTCTTATGTCCCAGATATAAATATCAAACCAGCCTAATACTCACACACATCCCCCGATCTTGTTCGCTTGCCAAATCAGATGTTTCTATTTACCTCCTTTTTCTTACCCATTGAAACTTCTGCCTTTAACATAGTGTGCAAGTACAAATCCAACACCCATTTCTTACTGCCTGTAAAGGAACCAACAACTACTAGTCAATTTGGTCAAGTATATCTACAGATCCTTTAACAATGGCAAAGAGAAAACTGAGAGCTTTATAATGCTTTCAAATGATGGGGAGAAAAAAAACAGCCCAAGAACTGCAAAAATTACTTCGATTTCTGAAGAAGGAGGAACAGTCTCATAAGAGCTATGATGGCTACAGAGACATAAATGACTTGTTGAGCAAGGGAAGAACTTCCTTAAAACTCCTTTCCTGTAACACCTTGCAGTCCACTGCAAATGTGCAGGGTACAAAACACAGTAGTTTAAATAACAGTAGCTAAAACCTTGTGAAGCATTAAGTTCAACACCATAAGCTCAATAAAGTATTTCACAAGAAGATTCAAATGAAAAAATAATTTGATTAATGAGAGCTGGATAGCATTCTGAAATATTGGGAAATCATACACATACAAAAATCCCAAAGAGACTATGGGGGGGGAGGGGGGCAGAGAAAGCAGTCATCAAAACTTTTGTTTCAGGAGCCTTAACAAAGCAAACATAAAATATGATTTACATAAACCCATGTTCTTTCCTGAGTCACAAAATATGAAGACTGAAAGCACTGCAACTATATTTTCAAATCATTTTCATATGCCTTAAACGCATGTGTTAAACGCATCAGCAGAGTGATAATATTTACAACTAAGTGAGAATGGTATCTTTCTTCTTGTGGAGAAACCTGAGGAAACCTGAACTGCAGAGGTACAGCATTAAGCCTTCAGTTGTGCTTCTAAACTGAGATTTGGACTAACTTTCTGTGGTTAAGCGGGGACTATCCCTGCAGAGGACAGCTCTGAGGAGTCCATCCCTCGTCCCTGCAGTGCTGTTGCTGCCCTAGGAGGCAGAAGTCTAAGACACAAAGTCCTTCTACTGCAGAATAAATTTTATCTTATTTATTTGTGTGGTCTGCGACTTCACAACCCCAGAGTACCTTTTGGATGAGGGAAGTGAATATGAAATTCATAGGGTCTCAACTTATTAGAGCATCCTTCCCCTCATCAAGTGGGCTAGAAAGAATATAGAGTGAAAAACTGAACACTTCCTTCTCCACTCAGTGTATCAGCAAGTAACTGTACAGAAAACAGCAGAGAAAATAAGCTGAATTATTATCTGAGCTGGAATAAATTACTTGCTCCATATAGCAAAAGAAGGGCAGGTGCTCTTTTTAGAGCAGAGCAGTGTGCTCTGGTGTGAGCTTAATAAGTCAATCGGACCCTACTGAGACAGATTGAAGATTTCAGTTTTAATGTACCTACTACCAAGAATTCTGTTTATCTTATATTCTCCAAATACTTGTATCATGTTTGTCAAGGCTATTTAATTTAAATCAACTCTTCAGGAACCAGAACCACAACCAGCAAAATCTATAGCTTTATGGGCAGCAACAGAGTTACACAGCCACCAGCTCAGTATTTGTATATCAAAGTCATAATAAAAGGCTTAAAAATGGATTTGACCATACCACTGTTGCTACTTCTTTAGCAAGAAGAAAAATGTGGAGCAATACAGAGATTTGCTGATCAAATAAACCCATGGAAAACCAAGTTACTAAGGTAAGCCTAATAGAAAATGAATATATTCTGCCCAACGTTTTCTACATAAAACTCATTGTTCCCTCTATAGCAGATGATCCCAATCGCAGAGGCTATTGCATCCTGTACAGCACAGTAAGCTCTTAATGCATAATGAGTAGCATTAACAATAGGCAATAGGAGAAAGTTATGAACTACGGAGTCTTCACCCAACCATTTATCTCACAGAAAAAGCTGAAAAATTTTGCTGTTTATATTCTGAAAAAATACTCTACTTGCACAGTGTTTGTGCAAGGGATCCAGGGGTTTTGGTTGATGGTAAGATCAATATGAGTCAACAATGTGCACTGGCGGCCAAGAAGGCCAACCGTATTCTGGGGTGCCTTAAGCACAGTATAGCTAACGAGCTGGAAGAGGTGATTGTCCCACTATGCTCAACATTGGTGCAGCCTCACTTCAAGGAGCGTGTGGAGTTTAGGGCTCCACAACATAAGAAGGATATAAAAATACTAGAATCCGTCCAAAGGAGGGCAAAAAAGATGACAAAAGACCTAGAGGGCATGACTTCTGAGCAGCAGCTGGGGATACCAGGTTGGTTCAGCTTAGAGAAGACGCAACTGAGGGGTGCCCTCATTGCTGTCTATGCCTCCCTCGTGAGGGGGAACGGAGAGGGAGGTGCTCACCTCTTCCTATGGTATCTGCTGACAGGACGCAAGGGAATGGCTTAAAGCTTCATCAGGGGAAGTTCAGACTGGATATTAGGAAAAAGGTCTTCACTGAGAGGGTGGTGAAGCACTGGAAAAAGCTCCTCAGGGAAGTGGTCATGGCCCCAGGCTCCTCAGTGTTCAAGAAGCATTTGGACAAAGCTCTTAGGTGTATGGTTTAACTTTTAGGTTTCCCTGTGTGGAGTCAGGAGTTGGACTCGATGATCCTCATGGGTCCAGGATATTCTGTGATTTTGTGAAATATAATGGCTTCAAGAACTTACACTTCCTTTTGTAAAATGCATCATGTAATTGATAAAACCCCATATTCCCAAGACTTTAGGTTGGTTTTTTTCAGATACATTTTTACTAAATACTTTTGAAAAGGGTGTTATTTCACATGAGTAGGAAGCAAGATATTTTCATGTGGCAATAATTTTACATTACAAAGAAATACAAAACTACTTTCATATATTTCACAAATAGAAGCTTTTTCATACCAAACAGTAGGTGTGCAAAGAAGGTTGAAGAGGTTATTAAGAAATACATATTCTTTAAGTGATGGCAAATAGCATGCCCAAAATCCAAGCTGAAAAAAGAGGCCTTTAGCTTTTAATATACTTGAAGCCCATTCTCTAATCCAGGGCTGAAAACAGAAGTTTCTAATATTTATTTTGTTTAGGCACTCAGCAGTATCTGGAACACAACAGGTCAAATTAAATCTCCAAAAGTATATTATTTTTTATCTATGTTTGTTCAAGTTGCATCCATCTATTTATAAAGCAGTAGCTTTGTTATCAGAAGTTTAGCAAAACAAAATATTTCAGTGTTGAGATGCATAATTCATTGCCATTTTGGGTATTAAGAACCATCTCAATACCGAAATACATACAAGCAATGCATTTAGCAGGGTGCCTACAAAGAAGCTTATTGGTTTATATAAATTGCACTCCAGAGGGAATGGAGAAAAATCAGTTCATCAGCTAAACAAGGTATTGAAATCAATGCTATTACAGTGGCTCCTTGATAAATACACAGTTCATTATTGCTTTATTCATTTGCTGGTTTACATTGGTGAAAAAGAGTGCAGCTGATCAGTCAAAGGCATCTCTTGTACATTATGCAATTGCCTGCAGAAATAATCTTATTTTTTATGTAAACCTCCTGAATAACCAAGGTTGATATGTTTGGTTAGAATGGATCATCCAACAACAGCTGTTGAAGCAATATTCTCAGATGCGAAATAGTTTTACCAGATGATTTATAGGGTTTAAATTGTTTATTTACCAACACATACAGTTCAGGGTTAGAAAAGAAAGCAGACAACTGTTCCATTTCCATTGGGACTGAAGTGTCATCATTTTGCAGAGGTCTAGTTAGAGATACTCCATTAACACTCTAACGAAAAACAACTCCCAAAATGTAGAAGTAAAATATGTGGTCACAAGGACATTTTTTATTCAAGGTTTCTGTTCCCTTGAAAACACAGACCACTTGTGACCAAAGAAAGAAGTAATTGTTGTCAAGTACAGTGAAATACAAAATGGAAAAGTTTTCAGGTTCTTACAGAATAAGCATCACACTCACCTCTGGCTTACAGCAAGTACCAGCTTATTGAAAGTAGTTACAGCAGGATCATCACGAATGGGCCGTTCACTGAAAAGTTTAAATTTTCACCATAGAGAGTTTCCTGATTAATTGCTTAAAGTACAGAATTAATAAATAATCATGAAAGTTTACATTAAACAGGAAACTTTCAAGCTCCTCCACTAGTGAGGAAGACAAAGAAAAAAACCCACAATGTTTATCTTGGTTAGGTAATGTAAATTAAATGGCATGACATGAGTGGTGGAAGGTTTTTTAACAATGTCTGAATGATCTAGGTCCTTCAGTCGTGTTTTTGAAAGATAAGTAGCAAGAGCTTAATCACTGTAAATTATCATTTGAAAGCTTCAAAGTTTTTTCAAGGTCTGATATTCTTCACTGTAAGAACAGATTCAGATTATTGCCTAGCAAATATTTATTCACTCAAATAATCCTAAATCAAGGTCCTTTACAGGACAAAATTCCAGCTCTTGGAGTCAGGGTTTCTTCTATTTTCACCAACATTTGTGTTCAGGCATTAAAAAATACATAAGTCCATTCCCTACACATACACACACAAAATCTATCCATTTTTCATCCTATATCCACAATGAGTTTGTTGTCAGAGCTTGATTCTGGTAACTGAGTCTTTCTTTACTTGGCAGTCAGCCTGTGAACCACAGTTCCATAGTGTGCACAGTCCTCCATCTCCTGTTCTAACACCATCTATCACTCTGGTGTTGAACAAACTACTATTTAAACTTAACTATCTTCAAGTTTTGGGTCACCGACATTTGATCTTCAAGAAGTGACTATCAGACAGTCTTTCATTAGTGTGTTTCAGTGATAGCACTGTTACGCACGCTATCAAGAGACTGTTAAGTGACTTTGCCTGTATAAAGACAGAATATTTATAGTTCACCATACTGAACAACAACTGCAGAAGCATCACCTTTTGTTTGTATCTAAAAAAAAACTTACACATTGTTTAATCACAAAACTGTTTAAGCAATACCTCTGAAAAGAATGTATTATAAATATGACAGTAAACTGCTGTTCCACATGATGAAAATAATGTTTTCCTAACATTATTTTCCATAAGCTTCCAAAATTCTTATTTAGCAGTCCAAAAATTGTCATCCTTCTGACAGTTTCTTTCTCCTATACCCACATTCCTGAGTATTACTCCCTTCACCTGATAGTCAAAATTTAAAGCAATTCTACTGTCGCTCAATTTTGAGATTTTTTTTTTCTGCAGTTAAAGCATACGTTATTACTGTGTTCTCATATTTGGAGGTTTTAAATACTTTATGTATCTAGAATTATTTTCCAATTATCAGCATTTCATTCAGAATAGGATATTCCTTAGGCTTCTTGGTGATACTTTCTAATTCTGCTTTGCAAATTGCATTTTTAAAAGTTGCTACATAGCACTTCTAGCTATTTCTCATATATAAGCATACTGTAAGAGAACAAGCAAATAATCATAATAATCTCCCAGAATTTTCAATAAAGTCCAATAAGGCAAATAAAAATCTCCTTTCAGATGTACGAGCATAATTCAGGAATAACTTCTGCATTTTGGTGAGGCACTTTGGTATAACACTGAACAGCATATAGTCCAGGAATGAATCAGAAAAAAAGTTCCTTGCACAATTTTCCACTGGTATATTAGAAAGTTTGCAAAAATTAAACTATTAACTGGTATACAAGATTTTTATCGAATCATATATTTACAGCAGAAATGACAAAAATGCATCAACTGAAGTCCTTTTAATTGCAAACCACTTTAACTTTTAAGACTGTCCCATTGTGATACAATTAGCAACTTCTTTTGCAACAGCCCTATAAAGAAACACACTTCACACCACTACAAGCTCAGAAATACATAGCTATATCATAAAACCAAAATCAAAATAACTCAAGTAGTTTCCTGATTGTGGGATATTCAGTAGAAGGTGTTATCACACAGCAGTCTTTCCCCCTAGAAACAGTACTTATTTTTGTAAAGTTTATAGGAAGCTTTACATCTTTGAGACTTCTAACCATCTGTGGAATTTGGCAAGAACTGGCCAATGGTTTCAAAAGTTGTTAGCAGTGGAGGAGGGCAGGATAACAGATACACATACATACACAGACAGTATGTATTATTAGACTGAGTTCCATTTCCTTTACATGCTGCAGCAGTGTGTTAAAGTTTATTTAAATATACAGCCCAGATTGTCTTTACTCTGTCTAAAATTTACAAGTTAGCTAACAGGGATGGAATTCATAGTATGGCATACATGATGTATGAATGTTGAACATGTAACTCAACTTTAGAATATTAAATCTAAAACAGAGAAAGGTTACAACCTGTAAAGGAAGCATCTATATATGAGATGATTTTTTCTATCTTGGAACTTACTGAAAGAAAATCTATGCAATTCCTTTATTATTCAAAGACAAACACAAAGTTATGGTTCTGAAAAAGTACATGAAGTCAGTCCATATTTAGAATTTCCACTGTGTAGAATATGTCAAGCATTTTGTATCTGTTTATTCTAAATGGCAATGTGTCCAAATTCAACCTGAAGATGCATCAGCTCTTTCTAAAAAGAGACTAGAAGCATACATACAATGATACCAGGAAGATGCAAGAGATACAGTATCTATTTTAGTTAAAATTACTTCTTATTGGCATATGGAGGTAATTCTTAACAGACATGCAAAAGTTTCAAGAAATAAAACCACTGCTAACACACATGGTCTAATTCAGGTGTGTTGTCCCCTCCTTACAGAAGAATCTCAAAATAAAGACTGTAAAAGGAATCTAACTGTATTAATTTATCTCAGCTCAGGTATCAATCAAACATTGATACAAGATTTTTAAAGGAGAAGTTACTGCAAATGAGTTATCCACACTCACACTGGCTGAATTAGAGTTTAGATCAGGTCTTTTGGATTCATTCCCTTTACTGATAAAAAACCCTCCTGTGTACAGCTATATACTATCTGATCATTATATGTGCAAAGTGATCAGAGTATCGCTGCACATAGCAATACTCAGTAAGCACCAAGGATGACTAGTACCTAAACCAGTCTGTTATCTATCCAGCAAAAGACCTGATCGTGATCTTTATTATGCACAAGCTGCTTCTAGTAAGTGACATTTGGAACTGGGGTATCTAGGAAATACTCATTCAAGTCCTTGTCAAGAAACAGGTTCCACTGGTAGAAGAAACACTATCTGAAATTGTGTTTCCGTACCGCAAAATAGTCGAACAACTGCTATTATTATCTGCTTCACTTTGTTCATTAGCCAGTACAGACCCCATAAATTTTACACAGTTATGTGAGCAAACAGCACATACTATTTCAAGTTATAATTATCCACTATACATTAGAAGTTTCTCCGTTCCAGGCAATTTAGTTGGTTGAATAATGTTGTCTCCTTTCATAGTGAGGGCTCACAAAAAAATTAATCATAATACACTGAGACAAACCATATTGTTCTTTAATTTCCAGGACAAATATAAGATGATAGTGTAAAGGGATTACCATTTTCCTGTTTCTTGGGAGTAACATATAGAAGCACATTGTATGTATATGGCACCATATTACTGACAGTACCTTTTTATACTGTGAGCAAACATAATAATATAAATGGAATCATTTAAATGTTATGAAGGAATACAGGATTTTAAGTATGTAGGATGCTCCTCATAATTCAAATGTACATAAAGATGTACAATTGAGTGACTTGGTATGCCTAACATAAATTAGCATCCAGAGAGTAAGAAAAAAAGGAAGAAGAGCAACCAATACTATATGGTTCATCAGTCATAGTCCAACACTTCAGGCACATAACCACAATACAGTCTTTTCACAAACTGCTTTAGTCTAATAACATTTTTATGAGCTATGGGAAAATGAAAGTGGTGTTATAAAATAAAATGTTTTTAAAAGGTGTCAAGATACGCCTAGCCTTTAAAATTTCTCAACATAAAGGTAAGTTGGATTCCCAGATTCTGTAGGAGTTTAGGTAGCACCATTTGTCAGGAATACTGGTTTTAATTAGTATCTGGAAAGGAGATTAAACCTTTCCCTTTCAAATGCCATTGCAATAGTATTTTCTATCTGCTCTCAGTGAGACAATGTGCTTTGGAATAAACTCTGTAAGGGGTCGTATCTAAAAAATTGCAGAAATAGAAACTACTGCAGAGTTCACTTAATAAATAACATAATCCTCACACTGTAAATGTTTTCAAGTTTACTCACTCATTTTCCACCTCCAAAAACTGACATCATGTGCAAATCTCATCTGCCAGAGAGCCCGTCTGCATCTCTTTTCATACAACAGTATTTGTCATGATTACAAGCTTTTCAGCCAAAAAAACCCCTCCAGTCTATGTGACAAAACCCAGGATCTTTCATGTGAAAAATCTTTGGCAAATCACTTCCTTCCTAGATCTGATGACTCACAGGACATAACACAAAACCCTCTTCCCAAGCATAATGGACAGAGTGAACAGAGAAAAGCAACTTTAAAAAAGTGTAAATTAAGTGTTTTCATTACGATATATTCCGCTATCTGCTCCTCAGTAGTAATCCAGTACTAGACAGCAGTATTAGCCTCCGCCTGCCCTCGAATACAAACTCAGTATCTTTTCATAACTCACCAGTCTCTTTTCCCAAGTAAAAAGCGATAGGACAAGAGGAAATGGACTCAAGTTGCATCAGGGGAGGTTTTAGTTCGATATTAGGAAAAAATTCTTCACTGAAAGGGTTATCAGGCACTGGAACAGGCTGCCCAGGGAAGCGGTTGAGTCACCATCCCTGGAGGTATTTAAAAGATGTGTAGATGTGGTGCTTAGAGACAGGGTTTAGTGGTGAACTTGGCAGGGTTAGGTTCATGGTAGGACTTGATCTTAAAGGTCTTTTCCAATGTAAATGATTCTGTGATTCTACCACCTTTCAAGCCTGTCCCTCAAATGCTATACATGTACTATTCCTGACCAGAGGCAACAACATGAAGAAACATTTTTCTATTAACTAAAACCAAAAATACAAGTAACTTTGCACCATCATCTTAGCTAATTCTCCCTTCCTGGTATCATAAAGATTTGTAAGATCTGTCTGAAGTGGCTTTCCCTTTCAGAGGACACTTCTCTCAAACTCCCAGCCCTTGCCAGATCAGAGGAAGGTAGCCTCTTCCTTTCTTTTCACTTAAAATTTCCCTCCTCACTACTCTTTCTCTTCCATTGAGCAGCACTACATTCAGCTTAGTATCTGTCTAGGTCCAACATCCATCATTTATTTGCTGAATTTCCAAATAAATCTCTCTGAACTTTCTCTTGTGTCATACTTCACTCTCACAATTTCTCCATAAACATTACTTCATTCTCCAGTTTAAATCTCCCCTTTACTGCCATGCTAAAAATGGAGGCCTTATGCATCCTGCTGACAAACATATTCTATTTTCTGTTACTCCTGATTCCGTCAGCAATCATTTGTTGTCCACACCAGCTTTGCTGGCGACTTGGCCTTACTCATAAATTTTCTTTCAAACCCAGAAGAATTAGAATTTTGACTCTTTTGAGCTATGTGCTGGAATTATGACAATAATATCAAAACCAATGAAAGCATCCAAAGAGGAAACCAATGAGATTTTTAGATTGCATTTTATATTCATTGCGAAAGAAAAGTTAATGAATGATGCAATGTGGCACACAGAAATTAAAGTATCAAGAAGCCACTATATGGCTTTCTGTAAGTCATTTTACAAAGGATATGTTGCAAGTTTTCAGACATCTTATTAACAGTAAAGTGTCTGTTTATGAATAGTGACAACATAAGCCATTCATTAGTTTCCATACTAAGAGGGTGTGTGAACAAATTAGTTATAAACTTACTCAGACTGCAAAATTCTGTTCACAATTTGGTATGAATTCAGTCTAAGCAGTGTCTTTCACAGCTTTATAAAAGAAATAATTTCCTTTCTTAACTCCATTAAAAAAAGCGTATTTACTAAGTGATGAGCTCCACAGCATGAAAAACAACCAATTGGGTGAGTTCAAATTCCTAAATACTGATTTCTCCTGACTTTGAAAACATGGTGACATCTGTGTGCAGACATTTCCAGCTTTGTAATGTCTAAAGTAGCCCTACTGGAAAAGGAAAGATAAAACCCTGTAATGTCACATCCCTGTCACTGCTATGTCACTGTGTTGCCAGCAATGTTGAGGGAGGTGATCCTTACCTTCTACTCAGCACTGGTGAGCCCACACCTGGAGTGCTTGGGTCCAGTTCTGGGCTCCCCAGTAGAGAAGAGACATGGACATACTGGAAAGAGTCCAGCGAAGGGCCAGGAAGATGACGAAGGGACTGGAGCACCTCTCCTACAAGGAGAGGCTGAGAGAGATGGGGCTGTTCAGCCTGGAAAAGGGAAGTCTCAGAGGGAAACTTACCAACGTGTAAAAAGACCTGAAGGGAGAGAATGAATAAGAGGGGACCAGATTCTTCTAAGCGGTGCCCCGTGACAGGACAAGAGGCAACAGGCAAAAACTGAAACACAGGAAATTCCAAATGAACACAAGAAAATACATCTTCACTGTGGGTAGTCAGGTTGCCCAGTGAGGCTGTAAAGTATTCATCTATCAAAACACTTAACACCCAACTGGACATGGTCCTGGGCAACCTGCAGTAGCTGCCCATGCATGAGCGGAAGGGTCAGACTAGATGATCTCAAGAGGTTCTTTCCAACCCATACAATTCTGTGACTCTGTAATTCTTACTGGGTCTTCTACCAAATATACATAAAGGTATTTCTAGGCAGCCATATGCACAAAACCACACAAGTAATTATATTTAAATAGCAAATGCTGTAATGTTAAAGAACTAGGAGACATTGCAATTCCAATAAAGACTTTTTATTTTTAATTCTATCAGTGCAATACCCAGCCCCATGCACCATCTTAAAAATGGCCTGTAGGTAGTATCATAATGCAAATAATATATGAAAGATAATATTAATGGCCATAAAGCAAAATACTTTTTTTTTTAAAAAGTTCATTTTTGGGCCAGTTTACCATCTGGCTGTGAGAGTACAGATGCAAGAGTGTATGAATGCAGGTTCTTATGCTGCATCTGAGGTTTCTTCTTTCTGTACCACACCTCTACAGGGCTCTAAGCAATAATGATCCAATGTTTAGGAAGACGCAATACAGTAAAAGAGAAAATAAATCCTTAAAATTTCTTCAGTCTTATCAGAAAGCAGGTGAGATTTCTCTGAGCTTTGTTGGCACATGTCAGAAGTCTTTCAAGCCTCACAGATAAGGTTTTAGCAGTGTACTTCTGCACAATACTTAACTGTACCACAGATAAAGAGCACATGAACAACAGCTCCTCACAGTGAGCTCTAGGTAATTAATTAGCTTGTGCCTTTGGTGTAATTAGACTGTTAGACATTATGAAGCAGTTGCACTGAGACTGATGAATACTATCCCAGCCTAACAGGAAAGGAATAATCATTCTCATCAGCCTGATTCTTCACAGGAAAAATGTTCATGAGGAAAACTAAAGTCTACAGCCTCAAGGAACCTGAACATTTCAGAGTCTTGACTTAAAAATTCTCCTTTGTATATTATCCAGCTCCTAGATTTCAGGCTCACACTTGCAGCTCCTCTCCCACTTCTCTAGAGGAAGACTTAGACTGCATTTTTGTCAGGTGACAATGACGTCTTATTTATAGTTTGTGCAGTAAGGGTAAGTGATACAACAAAAGAAGACAATATGTCAAACAAAGTGAGTGAGCAGTTAAGATGGTGAGAATTGTGGCCAGATATGTCTGAGATTTTTTTATGAGTAAACAAACATTCTTTTTAGCATAAATATTTCTCTGTAAATCAATATTTCTATATATGAAATTCCATGCAGTTGTTGACATAATCTAACACTCTCTGTTATTACTGTACCAAGCAAAAACAGCCAAGAGGTTCAGAAGCTGATTCAAGATTCCATGCAAATTTTATACTGTTGAAGTGGATAAGTCCACACATCCCAGACAATTCTGACCATGAAGATACTCATTTTCAATTACAGTTTTACTAGATGGGAGGGTCAAGAAAATTCCACACCATTGCCATGACTAACATTTTTAAGCATGTGAATCTATAATAAAAGCTTTACGTTGCTGCAGTTTCATTATAAAACCACTTCAAAGCTGACCACTTTTTCCTCTTGGGGGGGGGGAAATTAACCAAGTAAAACAGACAACTTGCTTAAGTTACTACTTATAGGCATCCTTGCACAAATTGACACTTGCTGGATTATCATAGTACAAGTTATGTGCTTATTTTCTGTCCTTTTACATGTACAGAAACACTGTATCTCAGACACCATTCTGTGGTAAAAACAGAGAAGTATGACATGAAATGTCAACACCTTTCAATATGGTACTTGCCAAAAAAAGATATGTTTTATATATATGGAAAATGTATCACATATACACAGACTAGATTGTTCTTTAGCACTAGCAATCAATGGGGCTGAGAAAATCTATGCACTTTACAGGTCTGCCTTTCTAATCAGTAACTAAGACCTTGCTGACAACATGTAGGATAATTAGGCAATGAGGAGAATACAAATTGTATTAAAAAAGAAAAGATTTAAGGCATACTAAAATCAGCTTCAGAAGCCAAAACATATAAACAAACATAGAGTGGTTAACAGAGATGACTATGAATGTTGGATACGATGGCATCATTTTGCACAAATTGGCCTCAAAGCACAAAATTCAAATCTTAGTTTGTACTTTAAAATATATTTTTTTTTTCTGTAAGATGAACTAAAAATGTAAAAACACCTAGCAGTTCAAGTACACGTGAGATGTAAAACCAAAAATATATTATTTGCAACTTTTAAAAAGCACAGGTTTTAGATATATGAACACATCATTGCACTTTGAGAAGACATAACCAACTGAATCCGGTATGTATTTTACAGGTTAGGTAACAATGTACTAGCAAACCATGTAAGTGGTTAAAAAGCAACAGACTGAATTTAGGTAGACATCCTTTCCAAATGTCAATTAGTAAATCATCTCATGATATAAAATGCTTCTCAGTCTTCAAAAATGAAGCCAAGGTGCAAAGTCTTTCTTTGGCTGTACAGTACATAATCCAAAAGAACCATATTTATGACTTACATTCAAGCAGAGAGGTAGGAAATATCATAAACCATGACAATTCACAGTAGTGTCAAACACCTGAACAACTTGATTATATAAATGTTGACTGCTTTTCTTTCCATATTCTCATTTACGTAACAGATTAAAGCCATACAATGAACAAACACTGCACAAGATTACAGAAGTGTTGGCATATGCTACTGAACTGCATCACAGCAGGGTGACACAAACAGCTGAGAGTGCAGAGCTAGGTGCCTGCTGCGTATCGCTAGGGCTCATCTGAAATACAGTCATCTTTATACCCATCACTTGTTTCCTTCCTTTCATACAATGGAAATAATGGATAAAAATGCCCACAACCAACATTATTCATAAGTAAACCTTAGTAAATCGTAAGCTAAGTTCTACTGACTATATAACTACAAAATAAAATACATCTCAGACTTGTAAATCAAGATGTTGCATTCTACAATATCAGTTGAAATCCCTTATTTAGAAATATCTAATCCATTTATCTAGTATCTTAATGAGAACTTTTGTTAATCTTAAAACCAGTGGTGGGTGCTAATTACTTGAAAATATAACTTGAAGACCTTTGAAAAAAATACTCACGCAGCTGGGCTAAATCTCCAGTTCTAGATTCTCTCTACAACAATTATAACCATGCATTGGTCTGATGAACCAGCACAATAAAGGAGATCTGTAATTGAAAAATCATCCTTGTAATAGTTAAATATGTAATCAGATCATTTATCATTAATATAAAATATTAATTCCTTTCAAGTTTTTTTTAACCATCAAGAGGTACTTTTGTTGGGTTTTTTTAATTTTTTTTTTTTTTATTAAACACAACAAGTATTTCACAGAGATACCAGGAAGCAAGTTGTACATTGGTCTTTCCCCTGGAAAAGGTTTGCATAGCAGGTCCTAAGGCCTACTCTAACATTTCAACTAAAATACTACAATGTCATGCCAAAAGTTTATTCCTTATGCCATAGGTTATTTTTGCAGTTACGACTGAAACAAAACAAACCAAAAATAGATAAATATACTGCAGCCGAATCCTGAGATAACTACTGAGTTTAAAGTGCTACCAAAAGAATTCTTCCATGTATTAAATTGCTTTTTCACAGTGGTGAGAGTATACACTGAGGTTCATTTTCCTCCTTTTCTTTGATTACTTAGTTGCTGTTACTGATACAGTATGATACATATTAGGTTAATGACCTAAACAGTAAATATTTTCTAGGTTATTACTTTCTTTCAGATTTTGAGACATACTTCTCTTTCTTGCTCCTCACACACTATCAAATTTCAGGAATTTGGGAAGTTTGAATTTCCTTCAGTGCTAACCTTAATCAAGACATTAGGTTTTCTTCAAAAGATCCTGCTTCCCAGGAATATTGAAATGCACCCAGTACAACATAAGTCCTAGTATAATGCGTTACTTTCCTCCTTCTTGCCCACCTTGACCAAAAACATGATGACTAAGGAATTTGGTATTTGTTAAGCATTCGAAGCTTCTACAGAAATGTAAAAACCTCTTTCTACATCCCAAGTATTTCCACATGTTGTTGAGTGTTTTGCACATACATAAGCATCCTCTTATGATCACTGGAAGACTTCTTTTCCTCTGTTAATGTTTTCATACAAGCTCTGAAACCAGTCTACATGAAGTCTTCTACCTCTAAAAACTCTAGAGAGTGTGCTAGAAACCCCTGCCTCTGGTAACCAGCAATCCTGAGCCAGGGCAACATACTCAGCAAATCCAGATTCCTTTTATCCTTTTGCTTTTTTAAATTAAAAAAAAAAAAAAAATCCACAAAAAAACAGTAACATTAAAAGTAAGTATAAACAATGCACTTGTAAAAGAAGAAATGCTTAACTGTTTACAGCAAGGCTAAATCTGAACTACAGCCAGCTGACTTGCTTTAGTCTCTTGCTGTATTGTTGGTTGCATTCCTCAGACAAAACCCTGTCATTGGGGAGCACTGCTTGTTTTCACAGCCAACCTGTATTCTGGAGTTAGGCCCAACAGACCTAATCTCTTTCCCTTTCACTTATGCACTCTTGAAAATAACTTTTAACCTATCCAGAAGACAATTTTGACATCTTGACATTTTTCACTCTTTGGCATTGCTTTTACGCATTGCTTCACTGCTTCAGATGTTACTTTGTTAGACAAGGTTAGCCTACAACAGTAATCAGACACTTCAGGATCTGTGATAATAGGAAAAAAAAAACCCACAATGAAAACCTTTCTTCTACGGACATAAAAAATGAAAGATTTTCACAAAAGTATTTTTCCATGAGTTTTAGTTGCTAAACCACCCATAGCCCAAGAACCATCCATCTGAGAAGAAAATACAACCTTCTACTACGTGTGCCTTTTATCTTGGTCATGCTTTGTGGGTACTTTTATAAATCTAACAACTGAACCTTCCCGTATCATGTCAAATATGTCACATATACTGTGAGGAAAGAAGGTACAACACTGGGTCTTAGATGCTTTTTCAGCCTTTGTCACCTACTTGCCAGCAGGTTACCCAGTTCCGATTCTCTGCAGGTTTATCTGGATGCCCAGCATTACAGACCAAGTTGTCCCACCACTGGAACAGAATTAGTCACACTACATAAAGTTAAAATCTGTGAAAGTAGAGAACAATGCCTTGATCCTCCTCCCTTTACAATTTTCAATAAGGCTCTAATACTAGACAAGCACCATCAGTAATCACTTTGAGGTTTTCTTCATAAAAGTTCTCTGTTAGGAAACTTAACTTGATCTGTATATTAAACTTTCCGTGATTACAGTGACTGCGAAATATTTGTGTTCTGAAGAGCTGTAAACTAAGAGCAAAAATAAGCAATGCTGTAGCTAACCGAGGCACACAACTGATCTGATTCAGAAATCTCCTATGATTTTATCAGCTCCAACCAGTTACCAGTATCTACTGACAAAATAAATGAAAGTGGAACAGTGTCTCAAAAGTGCACTATGTAGGCCATAACCTTTTTTTCTTTAATAACTAGACTGCTACATCTAGCTACAAAACCACCTCTATTTCATTGTTTAATGAGTCACCTCTAGGTCCATTAGGACATAGGAACTATGTATAAGAATTTAGTACTCCTACAGATCTACTAAATAAATGATGAATGTTAATTTAAAAGGGCTATTACTATTATTAAAAAACCCAATATGGCGAGATAGAGCACCATGCCTGTGTCTTTCCACATGTATGTTTTTTGTGGGTGTTTACCAGAAAGCAAGCCCTCACATGAGCACAGATAACCACACGGACGCATAAAAACATATATCCACATAGATTTATACTCTTTTATCTTCCCAAGTAAGTCTGCATTTCTGAGACGTATGCCAAAGAATATTGAACCATATTGCCACTACAACAGTACTGGATACAACCATGATCAATGCCTCAAAACTTCCAGAGTAACATTTGGCTAGAAGTTTTCTGCGGAGAGAAGAAATAAATCTTCAGACTCAATGGACATTACATCAACTGCACTACCTACAGGCTCAATCATGACTTTTGACAGCAATTACACAAATCTTCAGGTACTAGAAAATACTCGAAAAAATCCAAAAAATTACCAAAGAAAGATTTCTGCACATGTTCACAAGCTGTTTCCGAGTTACACTCTATGCAATGTTTTGACTTCACTGATGCTTCATCAGGCATTAATCAGCAAAATTTCTGGCTTATTATCTTCAGTTAATTTTAGTGAGTCCTGCTGATTAAGCAGGGTTCATTCCCCAGTTCTCTAAATTGAGATTAAGCATTTAAAATAAAAACTAATCTCGTTCTGAGGCATCACTGCCCACTTGCTCACCAGATAAAAATATAATGTTATAAGGAGGAAAACCTGCATTTGGGGCCAATCACAGCAAGTCAAAAAGCAAAAAAGAAAGTCTAGAAAAAAATATTTTTATCATCAAATCTATGACATATTTTGCTAGTTTTCCACCCATGGTTTCACACTTCTAAAACTACACAGTTGTTACTAGATATCTTTTTGGCTGACAGTGACTTAAGTGAAAAAGTTACCATCTACAACCTGCCCCAGTTCCTCATTAACATCTTTCCTCTCCACATGTTGCTGCCTCCTCAGATCCACTAGCTTAACTGCCTGCATAGCCAGTTCTGGTGTCAGTCAAAACATTTAGTGTCAGATTAAATTTTGTTTTTAAATGCAGGTTATTTGACAGAGATAAGTTAAGGAGAGGCTACAGATGCAATTCTACTGTCAGACAGGATCCAGTAACTTCTGGCAAGATGTGGTGAGGTAGACTTGGAGCTGTAATCTTTCCACCAAGCTCAGTGGCAACCAAGACAGCATTTCAGACCACAGCGTTAAAGTTTTGGAGGATAGATGAGAGGAATAATGGCAGAATACCAGTGACACAACAGTAAACTCTATTAGAGATTGGCTATCGCCTAAAGAAAAAACTGTCTCATGGAACTAAAAAAGAGAACAAAACTCCTCAGTTTTCTATGCTGTCTTATGTTTATGGAATAGCCAAAACCAGTAAAAATATGAAACCAGGAGGATTCTCACAGGGCAGGTGGCAGCATTTACTAAAACTATATCCTTACAAGATAAGACTTATTCCAGGACTGGCCACATTCCTACAAGGAAGTAGCTGACGTGAAGCTCTTACTGAACCCAGCAGCATTTAAAATTTACTATACAACCAAGAGATGGTGCTGTGAGATGGTTCCTTAAGGAGAAAGTCCAGATACTTTTACCTTGGGGCTTCCTAGTTCTTCCCCTTCCCGGTCATCTTATAGCCACAACAGTTGGCTCCCAAGGCTTACAAGTTGGGTACCTGTAAAGGCTGTCTCTAAGAGCCCATTTGTTGCCAAGTCCCACACACCCAGTGGTCAAAATCAGGCAGTGGTTCAGCCCCTCTGGATACGTATCTAACCAAGATCGATCATTAAATGCAAGTAAATGTTGCCTGCTACACAAGCTAAAAATTGCTCTGTTGCAACGAGTAAGGAAACAGTGAATTCACCTTCTTCTTGGGCTCCAGACCAGTGCTCTAGCCAGAAGGCTGCGCTTCTCCTCTCTGCTTAGTTCAAGTAAAATTCATTCTCTGCTCATTTCACAACACCTAAAAATAAAAAAGAAGATCTTACTGAGATAGCATGGGATATATTAATTTAATTTCATCACTTTTCAGTAACTGGCTTAGGACGTGTTTGTAGGCCTGGCTCTATACAGGAGATAATAAATTTCAGAAGGGAACATCAAAGGCATTTGCAAAGCAATGTTATTGCGATGCTAACTCTGCATCTTTAACTCTTCAAATTATAAAAAAAGACAGGTAGTCACTAATAAACACCACAGATATGCTATGTTTTCTTTCTCCAGGGTCAGCAATCTGTAATAAATTCAAACAGATGACACATTGCTTCCATGGAAAAAGAAAGAAAAGCTAAGAGTGAAGTAGCTGTTTTCATAATTTCTGTCTGGATAGAACACACTCTAATTTGATTTCTTTGCTGGGGGAAAAGAAAAATATCTAAATTACCCTTTCTCATTCAAAAAAGTAGAAAAATAGTTAGGGGTTTCTAGGAGACACTGCAACAGCGAGAAAGATACAGTATTGTTGCCGCTTCTAAGAAATAGAAACATTTGATTATTTTGAGGTAGCTGGCCAGAGCTGGCAGTTGAACTCAATTACAGTTCCATCAGGTGCCAGCTGATATACTCAATAGTATTTGAGAGAAGATGAAATACAGTAGACCATGCAAATCGTAACAGAAAGTAATCTCACTAAGCTGATACCAAGCCATTCCTTGCCTAAGAATAGGTCTCACATTCCAGATAAAGAAAATTTAAAACATTAAAACTAAAGGATGAAATCAACTTAGCAAAATAATTTAAAAATACTTTTGTTTTAAAAGCACACTCCCACAGAACTTAAAGCGGGCAAACATATAACATGGTATTCTCCTTGAAAAAGAACACAAATAATGAAAAAGGTGATATCTTGGCAAATGCAATGTCCACAGTGTTTTCCGTGTCCATCTGCAAGAGGCCTGTTTTCTCTACGCTATTTAGCATATGTTGGGGGGAAGGTAATAATAAGGTTGTCTGAGATTTCTCCAAAGGCTGCACAATGAACTACACATGTAGCATTTACTTAGGATAATCAAATGCAGCTGCACTGGAAATTAGGAAAATACTAAACATACACAGAAGTGAAGCAGTAGACTCAGTCCTTCAGTGTGGCTGGTGCTTCCTTTTGCTTAATGCCAGCTAGGTCCTCAACCCACTGAGAAAAGCATTACAGGTTAGTATTTTCTGCCAGGCCACACTGTAAATTAATGTTCTTAATCGTAGTGGCATGCCGCTCGAGGGGAAAAAAATAATTCTAAATTCAGATAAATCAGAAGGACTTTAAATTCTGCCCTCCTAAATAAGAGGGTTAAATAAGAGGCTTATCTTAGAAATTAAGGTAATATTTTAAGCACACAAAGAAGCTTTTACTCATCATTATTTTCTAGAACGCTCTATTGTCCATCTGAGTTATTTTGCTTCAGAGGGCTTCAATTTCTTTCCTTCAGGTACTACTCCAGTGCCAAATAAATCTTTGATCCTGCTAGTAATCAGACTCTTATTTTCTCCAAGATGTCACAAACATTTTGCTTTACCTTCACAGGTTCATCTTCTCCTTTGGCCTTGAAGACATCAAACTCTATAAATCAATTCTGCTCTTGCCATTATGACAAGCAAGCCCTACTTATCCTTCTTGTGGCTCCAAGTCTTGAATTTTTCCATCCACTAATGCGCTTACTCTCCACAAACATTCTCATTAACTCTCTGTAAAAACATATATTTCTGGAAGAAGGGGACTTTGCTTCATAATCGGTTTGGGTAAAAAAGTATCCTCCAAAAGTAAGTCTAATTCTCTAATCTTGTTTCTCCAGTTACTGAAGTTTGGAGTAGACATTCACATCCAAGCTGACGAGAAATGAGCACTTAATAGATGCAATACAGTCCCACGTCAAGATTATTAAAGAAGTATATTGCTAAAGACTTAGAATTGGATTTGATCCCTGTGAAATCACCCCATAATTCCACGGAATTCAGCACATTAGTATTTTTTTTAAAAAAGCAAATGATAAGTAAACACTTACTGCAAATAGGACTGAAGACTGGACAATAACAGCAAAAGTGTAGGTTGAAAGGAACTTTTGGAGATCTAGTCTAGATTCCTCCTCAAGGCAGGGCAACTTCCAAGTTAGGTTGGATTGCTTTAGGGCCTTGTCCAGACAACTTTTTAAAACCTCTAGGGATGGAGGTCCTTCTCCAAGCAACCTGTCCCAGTGCTTAACCTTGCTCCCTGTGAAAAACTGTCTCCTTACATCCAGTGGGACTTTCCTTCATTGCCACTTGTGGCCACTGTCCCCTCCCCTGTTGCTGTGCCCAGAAGAACCTGGATCTGGCTCCTCTGCTGCTCCTGCAACCAGCTCCCTGCGGCGCCTTCTCTCTTGTCTCCTGGCAAAAGAGACCCTCCAGCATCTCAGTGGCCTCCCACTCAACACTTTGCATTTTCTTGACCTCCTTCTTGCTTTGGAGCACTGCACACTGGGCACAGCTGTCGCGCTGCAGTGGAAGAGGAGAATCCCCTGCCCCAACCCGCCAGCGGTGCCCAGCCATCGGGAAGCCTTCCTTGCCACAAAAACGCACGGCTGCCTTCCCTGTAATTCATTGCTCACCAGATCCCCATGTCCTTTTCCACAGGACAGTTGGCAGCTGGGCCACAGCGTTGCACTGAGTAACGCCAAACCAAGTGCAGGACTTCTGCTGAGCTGTCTCTGTGAACAGTATTTATACAGTTCCACGAGAAGAAGTCTTGTCCTAAGAAACTTAAGCCTAAACTAGGTGAGACAAGTAGATGAGGCAGGATGAAAAACAACTGTTCAAGAAGGGCAAGCCATTAAAAAAGAGGCCAGTTAACAGTTTTGAGCAGGACTCAGAGGGAGCATAGAGACAAATGCAAATTCAGGAGCTTCTGTTCAAGGTGTGGGAGGCAGATAAGTGAGAGACTCAAATCCAGGAATGGGTGATACAGATAAATAAAGCAATAGTATTAGAGAGTTACCTGGCCGTAAGGCGTACGAATAGAAGAATGATTGAAAGCAAAATAAGATTATGTACAACCTTAGGCACGCAGCTCACCTCTTCATTCAGTTATTTATTTTTTCACTTCTGAGATTCCAATTAAGCAACATCAAAGATACCACAAACCACTTTAGGTGTAAAAAGGTCTTCAAAAGAAAAAAGTAGTACTGCAGTCTGTTGGAGCTACCCGACAAAGAAGAGTTCAATAATCCTCTACTGCACTTGAGCAATAAGGAGTGAGAAGTATAACCTTAAATACAAGTAATGGAAAGAAATAAGTATGTGCCTGAAAGGAAATCTCAAATTCATCATGCCAAGCTTTCAAAGACAAACTTTAAACAAAATGGAGGTAGCTGAAAATACCTATTCATTTTGCTTTTGAGAAAAACGTATCTCTCAGGCCTTTAGGCAGTAGAGAATTACGTGGTCTTTCGAACTGAAAAAGTGCAAACTGTAAGGGATCAGACTGAATAAATGTTAAGATGCCAGTCTCACAGGGCCTTTGGGAGTCTACTCAATAACAATATTTTTGAGATGTCTCACACAGGAATGGTGGTTTTTTTATAGTTATTTACACCTTGCAGAGTAAGCTAATAAAGATGAAAGGATGTGTTTATGCATTAAGGAATGGAGACAAAGACAAAGGAAATATCAGCATGAGAACACATAGCAGGTATAAACAGGCCAGTCATTTTAAGGTAAGCTGAAAAGGAAAAAAAAAAAAAAAAAAAAAAAACAAAACCAGAGCACCTCTACCCCCGTTTTTAAATAAACTTCATGTAAACTTCAAGAACTGGGGAACAAACCCAGAAATCAAACCTAAAAACACCAGACTGTATTGGACGAAAAGATAGAATGGCAAATTTTTCTTAAACCCTTGATATCTAGCCTGTATTTTGCTTCCACGAGTGGCCAACAGCATATGCTTAAGCAAATGCAGATTATAAAAGCAGGGCAAGAATCCTGCAATAGTCCCCTCCTACAAGCATCTAGCCATCTGTGGCTCTTCTTGCAGGTTTGACAAGCCTTGCTAAATTTTCATTTAATCACTTTTTAAACCATTTAAACTTTTAGGATCAATGTAATACAAGCTGCAGGAAATAATTTTTTTTTTTTGCTTTACTTTAAGCTGAGTTCTTCTCAGGATATCTGGAACTGCATTGCAAAGAATTACAATCAATTATTCTCCCTTCATGTCTATGCCACTTACAATCTTACACACTTCTTTACATCCATCTTCCTAATTTTTTTCCCCCTCTAGGGAGCAAGAGGCATAGTCTGCTTGATCTAGTCTGGAAGACATCCCATACTTTCAGTCATCATTGTTGACTTCCAATGCATCATTTCTAGAGTCCACTCTCTCTTTGGGAGACAGTATACAGCAGAACTACACATGGAATAAATGGTATCTTTATGAAGTGGTTTAACAGCTTCATTTTTTTCCTCTACTGTTTTCATATTCATCTTTCTGACAAAGTGTATTGGGTTTCTGTGGCAAGGTTTTGGTAGCAGGGGGGGATTACAGGGGTGGCTTCTGTGAGAAGCTGCTGTAAGTTTGTAACAAGTAAATCAAATTCTTCCCTCCCCCAATGGATAAAATTCTTACTTACAGCCCACGTTTGTGCATGCACAATTTGGACCAATTTCCTCATCCACTCATATGGATTAGTTTGCATTTATCAACACTCAACTGCTGCCACTTTTATCAACAACTGAGTCTGTATAGCACAACTGCTGGCTTTAACAGGCCGTTTTCACTCTTTTTAATATTTTCTTTTGTCAACCTTTGTCACTTCACCATTCACCCCAAAACACCATCAACCTCTCTAGATCTCAACTACCTCTTGGTTGGGAAAGCAGACCATGTACTCCTTGACAGCTCAGTACCTTCAAGCACCTTGAGTGAGCAGCCTCGTTGAGGTTTACTCCAAAATTGGATTACCTTACGCTTATCCACACACTCATCGACTCTGCCTTAACAGATTTGTGATGGTAAGTTTTCCGTCTGCAAAATCTGCATCGATTCTTCCTCACCACAGTACAGGCAACCATTCTGTTCTCTACCAGCTTTATTCTTTGCTGCAGTTGAGACTTGCCAGGCTGAAGTTCTCAGGATTTCTCCATCCCTTATACCCTTGGCACTTTTTTGGTTTTTTTGTGGGGGATGGTTGTTGGCTTTTTTTAAAAAAAAAAAACAACAAAAAGACCGACACTACCGACATTCAGTTCCTCCCATTCCTTTGTTAGCAATCAATGAAATGTTAATATTACAAGCTCTATTAAACAGTTCAGCAATTTCAGATTAGAGGCCCCTTAAAAACTCCTAATCCAAATGAGTTAATAGGAACTTTGGTTTAAACTTCAAATTGAGAATTTTTTTCTGATTCATTCCTTGTAATTCCACTACAGGAAACTTCCTCCACTTCCATGTACAACAAGGCAAATAATGTATTTTGGCCTCCTTCAGTATCTTTATATTCCCCAAATGCTTTTGTGATTATCATTTACAAGCCATACAGATATGGGTGTGTTTTCTTCTTTGCTATTTGCTCATACCAACTTTATCACAAGCTTTTCATCAGCTCTTCTCAATAGCTGGTATACACTTACTCTGTTAACAAAACACGTGACAAAGAATCACCATGTTAGCTCTAAGCGCTTTGCTCCCTTCAAAGTGTCCCCAATCCTGTATCACTCTTTTATGAAATAATAAAAAACAAGTGCTTTAGTGAGTCCTCTTCATGACTGCTACGAAGCTGACTTTCAGCGTATGTTTGAGCACGTAATGATGAAAGTGTTCACTATGACAGACCAGCTCTTTAGTTGCTACATCTTAAACCAATTTCTGGGTAGTGCTCAAGAGCTGCTCAATACCTCTTAATTGAATGTTACCTGTCAATGCAGTTGATTTATTTACCTAACGTGACTAAGCTTTCTGTAAAGGACAGCAAAATTAATATTCGTACCTACATAATTAATGCTATAGAATTAAGACTTTTCCACAGGTTATCCCTCCTCATTCCTGGCCTGTTAAGACAGCGTACTCATTTTAAAACTACTGATAACTTCTTCAGCTGACCATTTTTAAAGACTTCCAGCATTCATACATAAACAAGCATACATTTGCTTTTGACATAGTTACCTCTTGATTTAACTGTTTCTTGAGACTTCGCTGTCATTTTCTGCTATGTTCTACTTGTTCATTTGCTTGGTTGGTGACAACTGAAGACTGAAATAAATGGTTTACTAATGCTTTGTATTTATTCTGGCAAGGACAGGCTGCTGCCGCAGGACAAGACTGTCATTATGTTTCTCAGTCTTGTTTCTGGATCATTTGGCAATATGAACAAAAGCTGCATGTCCGCTTTTCACACAGCTTACCTCTTTGGCAATACTTTGTCATGTAATGTGATACTTCAGATATTCTTATTTTATCTTAAAAGGGTATTTTTTCCCCAGGAGTAAACACACGTGCATAGCAATGACGATGCATCCTCATTCTATACTTTTTAAAGTATAACCAGCTACTAGAAACTACTATTACATACACTGAAGTCACTCAAGTTTCACAGTTTACTCAAGGTAAGAAAAGCAATTACACCTCTGCTGTCCCTGTGATGAACACAACCATACAATATATTAAATAGGTGTGATATACATACAGAACAGACTCATGGAATAAAATAAATCCTGGCATATAATGATGATTATTCTAAGCCAGGCATGTGAGCATATTTATCTCAAAGTAGGTGTTTATTTTCACCGCTAGAATATTTTTCTTTTTTTTTAATAAAACGCAGAGTTAAAACTGATGAAACTATGAATGTAGTAACCCTCCCCACATCCTGCAAAAAAGGAACCTTCATGCTTTTTGATTATCATCCTGACGACAGGGGCAATCACTTGCTATAAAATTTTCAATGTCTACAAGAAGGTTTCATATACCTTTCTCTCAAGCAATCAGTACCGTGAATTATCAAAGACTAGATACAACCAAGGACAATAAGCTCTTGTGCAGTGTGAAGTTCTAAGAATAGCTAGAATCAAATTAAAAGATCCCATTGTAATATGGGAAAATACACATTTTATTTTTAACCTCCATCCTTGCTGTCAATATCTGGCTGCAATTATTTTTTTTGTCCTTTTGGAAATGGGTAGTTTAAAAGGTAATTTAGAAGTTGGAAATTACTAAGCTTTATTTCACACTGAAATACAAGATCCTTCTAAGTTCATGATACCTTGAGAAATGGCAAAAAAACCCAACCATATTCCCATTAAGTAGCCTGCTCACTACAGTAACTTCAAAAGCAATCTGCAAGTAGGGATGAAAAAACAAGAAGGAAAACACATGACAGAGCAAGACTCTTGCCCATTTCAAGGCCTAAAACTTTAAAGGCCACATGTAAGTCTATTCATGAATTACACTACTGGTAACCTTCTAATTAAAAAAAAGCATTATGCTCTTGCAGTAGCTCTGAATCATAAGAAAATCATCCTCTTTTCCAGATACAAGAAGATAGCCAGGAGACTACAATTTAATGATTGTCTATAGAATTAATGAAGCTACATTTGACAGAGAAATAAAAAAAAAAGGGTAACAAGAAAGTATGGACTTAAGTTTACTTTTATGTCTATGGTATGCCCCCCAAAAGCTTATAACCCTATCAACTCTGTAATTTTCACTCAAACAAAAATCCATACTTGTAACAGAAAGCTCAAACTTTAAATCACAAGTCCTGATGCAAGATCTTTCAAATTAAGCTTTCAAAGTGATCACATTGTTATTGAAGTCCCAATTTTTTCCTTAAATTTTGATACACAAAGCAGGTCAGACTAGGATGTTTGAATGAACAGAAGAAGTAAGAATACGAGTATTAGAGCACTCTGAAAGCTCCAGTGTGGCCACCTTCAGCACAGCACATATGCATTAGATTATTAATGCAATGAAACCTTTATTTTCTACCCCCTACCTTTTATTTACATCCAAAAAAAGTATTTTTGAAAGTTTGGGCTGCTTAAATTAAGACAACTCCTCATATGACAACTACGCTTTCTTTTCTCAGATGCTGATCAGAAGGCAAGTGGAAGACTACTTAAAAAGGTCACCACTACACAATATGGTTAACTACACCCACATTGCACAGTGTTACAAGGAAGTGCTTCCTTTACCATTGGTTGCCAAAGCTGTAAAGAACAAGACAATCAAGGTATTCAGTTCAGTATTTTCTGGATCCACCGGATCCATAGTTCATAATAAACTACTATGAAAAAGTGTACTTGCATTGACCACGCAAATGGTTTACATATATATATACACACACACAATTCTTATTTAATAGTTATTACTTAACTTTCCACTGCACTGAGACTGTGCCCCTCCTACTTGTTCTTTAAGAGCATTTGAGGACACATGATTGAATAAATGCTCTTATAAACTACAACAGCCAAAGAACTTTCAAAATCAGCTTCTCTGTTATAAAAGATGGTCTTTCTAACTACTTGTTGTTATCAAAATAATGGAGGTTTCTTCATATTTCAGAAGACAGCACATAACTCTGTGGTTATTTCTATGCAATCTGTTTGTGATCAAATGCAAACATCTTCCACCACCAGCCAGTGCTCATCAGGCATCTATTAGATTACATCTAATCTGTGCTATTCAAGGCTTTATTATTATTAATTTTATTTAAGTCATCGGTATATAAAACTATTTTTTGCCATTTCTACTTCTATGGAGGTAGAACGCATTTACATAAGTTAGAGTTATGAACCATTAGTGCATGTACTGCCACAGATACAAGCTGTATACGAAAATAAACCTCTACAGTTACACATATCCTTTTAAGCTTTATAGATACTAGCAACAAACAGTAAAAGAATTTCTAACTTTCTTTTAAAAGAAGTCTTCAAAATTACACTTTATTGTTCCTTAAGAAAGACATTTAAAACCCATCCTTTCCTTGTGAGAGTATTTCACCCTGACCCAGCCCTCCCTCTGGTCCAGTTTCAGAGAGCAGCTTTCGGCAGGGGTGAAGAGGGATTTTTGGTTTGGAGGGGGATGTTGGGGATGTTATTAAAGTGAGCTCCTACACAGAAGGATAAAAGAAAAAATCACCCAAAGGGCAGAGGTAGGAAATGTCTTGGTGCCATGCCACCTGCCTCAAGTTCATCATTGAAAGGCCTGGAGAGCAACCAGGCGGACAGGCAGCAGCTTCTGCTTTCACGTGAGGAGGCGGTGATCAAGGAAAGAACGATCTATGCGCTGCTTTTCCTTCAATGTAAAAGACTGTTAATAACTTGAATGCAGAATATTGTTTCAAGCTTTACAATACAAGACTCAGGGATGGAGCTGCAACTTGGCTCCTCTTCTCTTCCATTCTGCATCTAAGACACAAAACTAAAGCTCCTCCAAACATCGCTAACCATCACAGTCTATTTTCCCCACAGTGTTAGGTACAATTTTAAAGAAGAAAACTATTTCTCTTTACCACAAAATTTTTAAGCATTCAAGATCTATTTATATGCATAATTATGCACACATAATCACACAAAATAAAGTGTCATGTCTTGAATCACAGTGGAAAACATCTAAGTGTCTTATTTTACTGCAGGTGAAGAAAATTTTAATCATACTTCTCAGACACTTAGGCAGTCTTTAGCCAGCTTTCCAACTTCCATGCAAATGCAGCTGTCCTATTCTAGCAATTTTACTTACATCAGTTATAAAGCTCTGTTTCCATTTCAGGATAATGAAAATAGAGGTTAATTTATTCCTGTCCACTTTCCCATACACCGCATAAGATCTAGTACGGCATTCTTGCAGACGTCACAGTCCATTACCCAAATGAAGCGAACCGAGTTAAGAGTCTGCATTTTCCAGCTTTCCTGAGTTGCAGAAAAAATAATGTGATTTTATGCCAGCTGCTGCACTCTCAGTCCATGCAATAGTACCACCCAGACCTTTATACACACTGTTATAACCTGCAAGGTTGCTTGCCAGGCACACACAGGTGTCTTAGTTTTAGCCACAACAGAACCACACCTCTGCAAAAAAAAAAAAAAATCTTCATTTGAAAGGGCATTCCCATTAGTTTATGCTTATTATCTGCTTTAAAAGTACACCGTTTTGTGCAAGTGTACAAATTTCATTTGTGTTAATTTGTAGCACAGTTTTAAAACTAAAATACGAAGGGACGCTACCAAAGAAATCAAACCAGTGCCACACTGCTTATATTTAATTCACAGATCTGAAACCTTTTAAGTGTACCTCATACTATTCAACTGGAGAGCTGAGCCCTGTAGTATAAAACACTATTTAACATCTCTACTAAACCCCAACATTTTTATCTCAAATTGAAAGTCTAAAAATTTCTTCTCCCCAGTTTCTTACAAGCTGCAAAGCTGCGCATAGCAATGTTGAAGCATGTTGGTCATTCAAACATTCCTGACAACTAACTGCAATGCAAATTAATGCTCAGGAGTCCCACATCTATGTCAAGCGAAAACACAAAGCAGTAAAACACCCCTGTATCTAGCATTGACTAAAATCTCCTGAGATTAAATATTTACAAACTTAATCATACTTTTGTTTCTAAATGAAAAGAAGAAATAACATTATAAAACCTGTCAAGATTATTAGAGCAGCAAGTGCTAAAGACAGTGCAGAATTTGTATTATTAACAGATCATCTTTTTTAAACCTATTTCTCTCTGTGTTTAAGAGCAGACAAAAAAGGGCTTGAACAAACCCATTTATCTCAAGGGTGGGTGTTTTCCGTTATCTGAATTTTTTTTCTGATGCAAGAAATACATGAAATGAAAAAACATTGAAGAGCACTGGACAGCACACATTACCCATTTGAACAAAACCAAGTATTAAATAGCACAACATCAATAACCATGTAATCTTGTACCCCGCTAGCATCCATGATACAGAGAGTACCAGAAATGCTGGGGGGACACACACAAGAGAAGTTAACCATTCTGACCCGAAATCAACAATTTAAAAAAAAGAAAAAAACAAAACAAAACAAAAGACCACAGCAATCACACCCTAGATGTCTTAATAGAAGACTTTCTTAGTTTTGGTAAAATTTAGTTAAGCTGGTAGAGCGTGTATACAGATCGAAAATAAAAAATGGGATAAAGGACCAAAAAAACCACTCAAGCATGACAAAACAGCTAGTTAGGTAATACAATTGGTATGAAAATTGTTTAGCAGAAAAATTAAATAATACTAGAACAGAACAAGAACAGCATACCTGCAAAAAAACAGGATCTGAGCCAGTAAAACAGGCAGCCATGTGAGTTTATCAAAGCAGACAGGGGCTACTGTCCACTTTTGTCAGCTATAAATCTGCGTTTGTCTTTTTATTTTAAAATCTACCTGAGATGCTACTGGAAAATTGTTCTTTGTTCAGGCTCAAAAAAAAAAAATCACAGAAAGGGAAAAACAGATTAAAACAACCGAGCAGAAAGATATTTGGGGAATTTAATCAAACGTTGCAACCAAATACATAACTGCTTTGGGATCCTTCACTAGCATGAGTACATTTGATCACAGCTTAGAGAGAAGCTACAGGTAGCCCCTTCAGAGAATAATCAGAATGCAGCAATGATCACTCCGTTAAGGAAGTTTTAGAAATTTATCACTCCTGAAGAGGCAAAAAAATCAGTCAGCAAGTGACCAAGGTGGAAGAAGTGAAATTCCCTCTCAGAATGAAAGTTCTGTTTGTCATTTTTGGGTTTCACACACACATGAACAGCACTTCCACAACACACCAAGTAAGAAGCTT
Organism: Elanus axillaris; assembly: GCA_026212715.1. NCBI lineage: Eukaryota > Metazoa > Chordata > Aves > Accipitriformes > Accipitridae > Elanus > Elanus axillaris. The sequence continues at coordinate 6,139,229 of JANZLQ010000030.1, forward strand.
CTTGGTATAATGTTTAAAAGTACAAGCATAGTTTCACTTACAATTCCTATAAAATCAAGTGTGACTTTTTTATTAAAGAGAAAGGAATTTCTAACACAGAATCATCCTTTTTGCAGTTTAAGAGAAAGCATCCAGTGTGACTGCCTTTTACGAACTCCTGAAAAGCAGAGCCAGAAGTAACACATCTCTGAAACAATTTTTGCTTGAATTAAAACACATTTTTGGAAAAGAACGAGTGATACGAAGATTTGCAACATCAGAGAATAAGACGAGCCCACTGTTTTCCTACCTCTGTCTAAACAGAAGCAACAGACTTAATCTTGATTCTTGCACTATTTTTTTTTTCATTCTCCAATTCCTATGGCTCTCTCTTCAAGCATGTCTCACCGATAATAAAACACATCCACTGCTGAAACCAGGGGTAACACTACTGTAAAAGTTGTATCAGGTACAGAGTTTGTATAACCTCCACATTCCCTACCCAAGCTTCAGAGCTGCTCTTGACTACAGCATCATGCTAAGAGCTCAGATTCCTCAAGACTTCAAGTTCTTTTAAGAGTTCCTGCTTCCCAACTAAAACCTCATCATCTACTAATACATCCACACTGAAAACGAAAATGCAACACTTCAAATTAAAGAAGAACAACAAACAAAATCAAACCCAGAAACCCCCAGCAAAAGCTCCAACACCAAGTATATCTAAAAGCTAAGACCATGGATACAGCAGAAAGAAGCAACATGAAAAATAGAAAAAGAAGAAAAAAAAAAAAAACAAAAAAACCCCACAGCCCCATATTTGTCAATATTTATCAATTCAAATGAAATTTTATCAAGCCTTTTCCTATCAGTTTGGCAGTTTTTACTTCTAATCATGTAAAATTAAGAACTGAAGAACACAGGAGTTAGGGAAGACTAAAATGTGGGCAAAATGCCTTATAATCTGTCCCAAAAACTTAAACTGGTAGAGGGCTTGCTTTTTAAAAAAAAAAAAAAAAAAAATCCTTCTCAAATCCTTGCTGACCAGCATTTTTGTTCTCACTCACATCACGCATCAGCCACTCCACTAGCTTGCCTGGGATCGACATTAGGCCAATACACTAGTAATTACCTAGGTCACGCTATTCATCCTTGTAACAATGTTGGCACAGTAGCAGATGTCTTCCAGTCCTTTGGAATTTTCTCAGTGTCCTAAGACTGATTGGAAATCAATAAAGGAGTTCTGCCAGGTATTTCTAACTCTTGGGGGTTGACAGGCCCATTTTTAGCACCTCTTTTACATTTATACTCAAAATAGTAAGTTTCATATAACAAGTATCATCTACCTTATTCCTCAAAACAGATATTTTTATTTAACATTCCCCTGCATTCCATTAAGATATCTATAAAATATATAGGCTGGGGTTGTTTTTTTGTTTGGTTTTGGTTTTTTCTTCGTTTTAAGTTCTGACGTTGGGCGTTTTTCACAGTAACAAAACGCACCAGCTACCATTTGTTCAATTGTCCTTGTGCAATATTCTCTTTCTATAAAATCCCACAGAACTCTTTTATGTTTTCCCTGGTTGTTTGGAGACTTTTTGTATGTATGTGATTTTTCTTAAAGATTTGGTTTGCCTAACAGTAACCTATAGTTTCTTCTACTATTTACTCACAGAAAGAACACGGTAATAACTGCCAACTACGCACAGAATACTTGGTCTGTATCCATCTGACTAGCACAGCTAGATCACATATTTCTGGCTTTCAGACACACACAATAGAGTTCCGCCTCCTCTAACAGATAAAATTTATCAAGCTTCTTACTCACTTCTGTTTCCTTGATACCTCCCTCCTTCCTCGAAATCTGCAGAGCTGCATTTCCTAACTCACTTCAGCCTCTGATGCTCCACTGACAGTAGCTGCCTTTCCCAGGCAAGAGTATTTTCTCCCAGCAAACCACCCATTTACACATCACACAGGAAAAGTTCTCTGGCTCGATGCAGAAAACACAAAACTCCCTTCCCACTGCCGATTGCCGTCACCGATCTACTGCTGGCTGTTGCCGAACTGAGTGAGCGTCATGCACACGTTTGCTGGTCTTGCTTCCCAGGCTCCTGGCGGCATTTGTTTAAAGTACTAACTAACCAGCAGCTTGATCAAAAGTGTCAGCACCAATGTAAAACCTCAAACTGACAAGTAGGTGCCCCAAAAGAAGACAAGGCTTTCTCATCTAGCTCTTTGTGAGTCCATAATTTCAACAAGGAGTTTCACCAAGAACAAGACAGACAGGCTGACTAGAACCCCCACTGGCTGATGCTTCCCTCTCGATAAACACCCATGTGACAACTCTCTCTGATAACTAAACAAGTTAGCATATTTAACAACATATTAGCTAAATACTCACTCAATACCAATTATTCTCTGAAGGACTCCAGAAAAGCTCTGGAATGTACATCTAACATCAAGAGCCAAGCTACTTTTTTTTTCCCCTGAAGTGTTTATGAAGATGCACAAGAACAGATACTGTTGTCATCATGGAAAAAAAATGAAACAGTGGTCAACTGGAGACAAGCACCAAGAGAAGAGAGGAAAAGATGACAATTCCAGGAATAATATACTGGAAGAGAGTACAGAAAAAGACCAACTAGAACAAAACCCCATAAAACAGTAAAGGTATTTCATTATAAGAAAAAGACACACTCTGGTGACAAGGCAACCATCTTTCATTTTAAGCTTCAACATTCTGATTAGTGCTCTAAAACACCAGCAGAACAGAGGTATTTTAAAAGTTGCCTTGCCTCACACAGATGTGTTGAAGTCTTTCAAGCTTAGGTTTTGCAAGATACTGAAAATCAATATTAAAACTTTCAAAATATCAAAGGCTTTAACTGAGGACTTACTTCAGGATAAAGTCAAAGTTCCACCGCCCAAAAATACCTTTTCTTTTTTTCCTTCCAAGGCAAAAAGCAAGTATTTGATACTCATTCTCTATTAACATTTTTCCAACCCAATACAATCACACTGTTTTCTACAAAAGTGTTTTTACATGCACCCTGCCAACCAGCCCCTTTCTCAAGGGAGATTAAAGCTCATCAGCATTGCCGTTCTACGCAGCCAAGAACTGATTACATTTACAACAATAAAAATTCCCACGACACACAACGTCTCTTAAATTAGTCCCATAAATTCAACATAAACGGCACTTTACACCTCAAATGCAGAAGGCAACCTGGAAAGCAGTTTATGGGGCCAACCAAACTTTACTGTTACCAAGCCAAGTTTTAAGTCTTTGCAAAAGTAGATGACGTCTTAACCACACAGAAACCCTGCTAGCTAAAGCCCAAGCTCAGCAAAGCAAGCCAGAGGAGGGAAGGGCAGCTGCAACTTTTAGGTGTTGGTTGTTTTCTTTTTAAATGTACATCTTGGTTTTACTAGAAAAAAAAACTACATTTATCCTGCTTGCTTCCTTCAAAATAAGCGTTTCAGAAGAACAGTTACAACCAGAAGATGAATTCTGTATGGACAATGGTGATTTGTGTATTGTGAAAATGAACGCCTATAAGACATGGAGACAACAGACAATGGTACAATACCAATCTCTTTGTATTCAGCATAGAAAAGACTCCAAAAATTCTGGACTTCAGCTTCTAAAAAAGGACAACTAATTTGGGTCAAAGATGGAAGGTAGTCTACCAAGAACAGAATTATCCAAAATAAAAACAGAAATTTAGCTCGTCCAACACTTCTCCAGTAAAATTAATTCCAGAGGAATAACATGATAATCGTCTTCAAAATGCATTTTGAACTGAACTGTTCATGCTAGTTTAGGGAAGTTCTTCTCAATGCACCCTGCATTTGCAACACGTGCATGCATTTCTGTATTGACTGCTAACCTAGCTTACTCCGACAACAGAACATGGTTATTTATATATGCGAAGGACACAAGAAAATGAAACTCAGAAGGGTAACAGAAAAGTTTATGCAGGTGAGACTTTCCCAGGCCATTTACAAATCTGTGTAGGTAAAGATATAGATGAACCTTCCCACCTCTGGGGCGAGTCCTACTCCAAACGTAACCTGCTTTCAGAAAAACTAAGATTCAGTATTTATATCCTGCTCCTTCATCATCCTACGCGTGCATGTAATGGCAGCACAGACTGAACGGAGCTGTTACCTTCACATTGCATGAGACCTACATCATCCAGCAGGATCTTTGCATGACAGACTAAACAATCCAAGGAGCACTGAAGAAACTTTTAAAACTAAGTTTCAGCCCTCTTCAGTCAGTACTTCCAGAATTCCAAGCAGCACATGCACGCTCTTTGAAGTACATACTAGGTACCTATCCCTATCATTTTGCATTATTTGTGCTTTGGAGTTTTACAGAAGAGTTGCTTGACTCCAGATTTGCAGTTGAACCAGCAGCCTTTATACAAGCAGGGTTGGTCCTTCTATAAACCACCTTTCCAGGCAGACAAATACACACCCCTGACACAGAGCACTAACAGTTTCTGTTCAGTCTGTTAAGAACTTCACATTCAGCGGAGGATTCCCCCC
>JANZLQ010000030.1:6156662-6168605 GCA_026212715.1 Elanus axillaris
GGAGGGCCGGGGGTGCGGGGCGGGCGGGCTGTCCGGCAGCGGGGCGGCGAGCCGGCGGCGAGCCCTCCTCTTTCTGGGCAAAGGCGTCGCCGCCAGCTGAGCGGTCCCCGGCCGGCGAAGCGTGGGCCGGCGGTGGCTGCGAGACCCAGAGCGAAGGATGCCCCCCTCCCCCCCCCCCCGCGCCTCCTTCCGAGCCTGCGGGGCCACCGGAGCTTCCGCGGGGGCCACCCGGCCCCTTCCAGCTCAGCCCCGCTCCTCTAAAGCCTTCCCCCCCTTCGCACCCCTGCGTTTCTACCACTAACACCAGCAACTGGGAGCTGGCGGGTAATTTGTGTCCTTGCAGGCTGGTCTGCATCAAGGCAGGCTGGCTGACGCAGAAGCCCTTCCAAAACCTGGACCTCGTTATCACGGCTTTACTCCAAATACACTTTATTTGGAATTAAGATTAGTGGCCTTCTCCTCGTTCAGGGTTTCAGGAATGGAGCAAACCTCTCAGACTTCACTTATCCAACCTGCTAAGGCAGTGTATTAAAGATGTCATCAACATAGAAGCAAAAGCCCTGGCACGTACCCCGCTGGCACAGAGGAACCTCGCTTCCAGCCGGCAGGACGTGCGCTCTGGAGCGGGCCACGGAACCACGGCCCGCTCCGGTCCCAAAGCCCCGGCACGGAACAAGAGAAAGGTCCCGCTTACCGGCGTCATGGCTCAGAAGCAGCGTCCAAAGTATAAATGATAGGCACCCCACGTATAAAGGATCTAGACTGGAAAAGGAGAGCTGGAAAGAGTAATTCTATGACTTACCATAACCGTAAGGAAAGCTGTTGCACCAAATTAGATAGAAAAAACACCACTGCTCACTAAGATCACTTAAATCAAAGTCAGGATAAAATCCAGTGCTGGATTTTGAGAACTTTTCAAACAAAATCACTCTGAGCTGCTCAGTGATATGCAGTAAAAACAGTCTTGTGAGCAGGGTAGGGAACTGAAGACAGAGGCAGCTAGGTGTTGGAATTTGGGAGATGTAAAGCTCTTGGAGGGGATGAAATAGAAGCTGTTTCCATTCGCTATTTATACGTCCTCTGGCTTGCAACTGCAGCACATATGAATCAAAGCTTCACCAGAGAGTCTTCAGAATGTTCTCTCTCCTGCAACTTCTGTCAGGTTTTGTGTAGCTCCGGATTCGGATCTCGTGATCTGGGGGAGGGGCTGCTCTTATCCAGATGCTTTCACTATTTTACTGCACTATGGGAGAAGCAAATTTCAAATCTCCTTATGGGGGAGGTAGTTACATTAGTGACACAGACGGGGGGAAAAAGGGGCGGGAGGGGGGAAGAAATGAACAGACCCCCACCCCTTTCATTCTCTGAAGGCCCACACAATTTCACATGAAAAAGAATTCACAACAAGCCACCCTTCAAAGATGCCTTCCTCGCTGCTTCAAGGGAAGGAGGCAAAACACAGGGGTTACCTTTCAGCCTACCAACCACTTGATGAAATGCTGCTTAGGTCTAACAGCCCAAGGATACAGCTGAAAACAAAACATTTTATTTTAGGGTCTTTTTTCAGCAATTTTCAGTGAATAAGGCAGAATTATGAATATTCACCAGATACTCAGAGCATAAGTCATCAATTCATTTGTTTCTGCAGCAAGAAGTATGACAAGCAGAGGGAAGTCTTGATGCTCCAGAAAAGCATTTAAAAGGTGAAAATCTACAGAGATCTTTCTTCTTTTTTATATATGTAATAAATACATGCATATACATTCACATCTACATATTTCAGACTTCTCTCAGGAAGGAGCAAAGAATATCAGCTTAAAGAGATTATAACCAGTATTGCAGGCTAATTTGGTATGATGCTTGAAATGATGCCATTTCAAGGAAGAAGCTGACAGTTGGAAAACATTAGCCTCAATGAACTCTTGACACTTCTTGTAAGCCTATGTTTCAAGACTAAATACTGAGATTTGGTGTTACTGATGTTAGGCTGATCTTTTCGTTAGTCTGAATGTTAAAAGAATCTACATTTGGCATGGGGAAAAAAATCCTCATGAAAAGAACCTCCAAATTAAATTATTGTCTGGGACTACAGTAGTATTAATATTGGCAGAGGAATTCCAGGGGAATTTGGGGGTAACCCGTGTGGTCATTTGTGTGCATAGCGCTCACCTCAGGAGTCCAGCAGACTTAAACAATTCTAGCAGTATATCAAAACACAGAACTTTGCAGATAGCATTCAGAAAGTTCCCTTCCTAGTCTTGAGAGCGTGTGACAATGATTACAGGGGGTGGAAAAAAGAAGGGGCTTTTTTTGTACCTTCTAACTCGTGGACTTGTTACATGTTTAGGAGCAATACTGAAAAGGAGGTGGACTAGTTATGAAGGAGCATACATACATAGCTGTACCAAAAAGTAACCAAGTATCTACAGATTAAAAAAAAAAAAAGTTATTCTTCTGCTGCTGTTGAAATTCTCTGTTAGATAACAGCTCCAGTTAATCCTTTATAGTATATGACTGCAAAATCAGTCTCTTTTTGTTGGTGCTTAATATGCTAAACATGTATTGATCATCTTGCAGGTAACCGCTACAGAACTGATCATTCAGCTAACATTCAACAAGTTATTAAAAGACTAAGTGGTTCATTAATATATAAAGTAATGAATAAACCCAGGTCATTTATAGATTACAAATTTCCTGTACCCTAGATACATTAGGAATGGCTACCTCTGTATTGGGATAAGGATGTTGCCAAGTTCAGTCCAACTCTTCCTTGTTCTTATGCACGTGCACTCTAATAGCTGCAGTCGAAGAAAACGAGCAATGTCGCTGCCAAGAACCTCTGCGCACACACTGAGAACAATTGTACTGGGATTTTTCACATTGTTGTTCAAAAGCACCAGGGAATATCCCGGCTACCCGCACCCCCCAGCAGCAACTTTCTGGTCTTACAAACAAATTACAAACCGCTTCCCTTTTTCCTAGAGTGGAAGGGTAAAAAAAAAGTATTCTACCATTGCGTGCCACCAATTTCACAATGTACGAAGAGGAATAACACCACCTCTGAAAACAAATAGCAGTTAACACTAGCTGTGTAACTGCTTGTGGTTTTGTTTTCTCTCTTTTTTCTTAACCAGGTTAAATCATTATTTTTGTTCTCAGCTGCAGTGCATAAGAACCAGTCCCAGCAATATGCCTGAGAACAATGACACTCCCTCCAATTGCTATTTCTCTTCTTACATGATAAACATTTTTATTCACACAGTTATTAATAAATATTCTTGCAACTGCTAATATATGCAAAAATGAATGTTCTTAGAAGTTGGTATGTGATCTAATGACAGTTCTTTTGAAACTATCATCTAAAAATATTTCAATAAGTGCAATTAACAATTGATCCTGAAGAGCTTAAAAGTAAAATATGTCAATTAGGTTATAAAAATAATGTATATCATTTGATGATGCATCGCAATTGGACATAACTGACTCGTGGTATCACTGCTATTTCTAGCTAGAAGATGACCTAAAAGAAATAAACCGTAAAAATGCAAAAATAATGTTGAAATCAGATGCACTCAAAATACTGTTGCTTCTCTATCTTTAGATTTCTTAGGGAAAATCATGCCAAAATTGATCACAGTAGTCAAAATTTTCCTTTTTAGCCAAACAACGTTTTCTGATACAAAATGGTGGGACAGAAATTTTTAACTCTGTCTAGTGGATGAACTCACAACTGAGCCATCTTCATGTTCCTGATGCAGATTCTCTGCAGGGTTCCCAGATCATGCCTACTGCATAACGTGTTGTTTTTTTTTTTTTAATTTGGTAATGTGCATAAATATTCAGAGCAAATAGGATTAAGGCAATTCATTTTGCATATGGTGTCTCTGAATATTCTTTAAGCCATGTTATTTCCTCTAAAAAATTAAAATAGTCGATTAGAAAAAATAAATTTTTAATACAGGTTAGCAAATTCTACACAATACTAATCGCAGAGGGAATGGCAATGCTGCTGATACTGCCTTGGCTCCTTCTACACTAAGCATCACTGGAGTATTTTCTAATAAAACAACAACAGCTGTTCCTAGATATATGATGCCAGTAACAGTTGCCAGTCACAGAAAACTTGCGATAATACAGTCATTTGCCTTTAGTATTGCCTGAAATGACAGGTAAACCATACTGACAGGACTTGGAGAAAACAACATAATACCTGGCATTTCGCTACCTGTTACCATGAAACTCTGAGCTAATTAGCCCCTCTCCAAATGCAGGAAAAGCACAGAAAATACATAAAGGGCAACACAAGAATAGCGTGATGTTTCAGTCTCTCAGTCTCTGCATCACACCACCAAGGAAAAGACAAGAAAGACTCAGCTAAAGGCAATGAAGTGATTGACTCAGACATCAGTAGATCTTTCAGCCCATCCTGTGGAATTTCACATTAGCATATATAATAGACATCATTCAATCAAGAAACTTGCTTAACTGAGATGTTTCCTAGGAAACCAATATAACCCTGGTACTATATAGAATGCAGTGACCATTCTAAAATCGGATGCTTCCTGGTAACTATATAGGCATCTTTTTTGCAAGTTTAAACCTCGTAAGGAAACTATCCTGATGTTTCTGAAACTAATATAGGCAAAAATAACCTTTCTTTCATTCACAGGCTGATATAAAATCCTCCCAGGTCAAGGTTCTCACTGGATTGTTGCAAATGGTTATTCAGATACTCTATTTTTAAATAATATACCAGATGATTACAAAGATGTCTGATTTCAAATTATGAACATTGTATTTGTTGGAATTTGATGGCTTTTATGGCTGGTAATGAGATACAGCCTTCTTCCCCACTGTAACAGGAGCTTTAATAAATTTTTGCTTAGAGGTAGGTAAATACTAACAGGCAAAAAGCTCCTGGGACATTCTAAAGACAGATTCTCATAATATCATCCTAAAGGATATTATTTCTGGGGCATATTATGTACTTTTTATCTTTACTAAGATAAATTGCTTCTCTTAGACTCCGCATTCAGTAGGCTAACAGCAGATCAAAAAAGAGAACACTAAGATGTTACAAGATGATGATGAGATTTCTACTGAAGTGAGAGTATCCTTCCCATTGAAACCATAATGCTGCAACATGCTGAAGCTACGTTAAGGAAAGACTGGGTAATTTTTGATGTAGAATTTTCACTGGAACTTAGGAGTCCTCCATGCCTCCCTGTACTCTACCTGCATGTCATACAGGCTATTCTTTTTTACCACTTCTTGCCCAATACAAGGATGCTCCCAGATCCTGTTTGCTCCTTGCAAGAATGTACTGGATCCACGACGTGTTTAAGTATAACAATACATGCTCACTGCTTCATGCCCTGTCAGTGGGCAGCACTGAGAAGAGTCTGGCTTCCTCTTCTTTACCCCCACCCCTTCATCAGGTATTTATACACGTTGGTAAGGCCTCCCCAGAGCCTTCTCCTCCCCAGGCCAAAAAGCGCCAGCTCTCTGCTTCGCCTGACACAATTCAAGTTCCAATCCATTAATGATCTTTACCTGGCCCTTTGCTGGACTCGCTCCAGTACGTGCGCGTGTGCCTCGTACTGGGGAGCCGAGAAGCGGACTCACGCTCCAGCCGAGTCTCACCAGGGCTGAGGCAATGGATGTCCTCCCTTGACCTGCTGGTGACACTCATCCTAATGCAGCCCAGGATGCCGTTAGCCTTCTTTGCCACAAGGGGACAAATTTGCACTCTATGTGTAGTAGTTATATTTTTGGTAATTATACTGAGCCCTAACATAGGACCAAAGTTGAATTTTGAAAATTACTGAACTATCTAGCAGAGCTCTTAGTTGCTGAATCACCTCCAGCTTGTGGGACAACTGTATTTAGTACAGGGTTGTAGAGTCAATTAATGTCTAATCCCGGTGCTTCTATTAACTGGATTAACCTAGTTTCCGATTGGAGCAGGAAAAAGGATAAATCCGAGTAGATTTCTGAAAAGAGGGGAAGTGAAACAAAGGATGAACTTCTCGGTCACCTCCAAATTCTCAAAGCTCAGACTGACAGCATTTTCATTTAGTAGTGTCAAATGAGAAAACAAGGTTAAAGAACATATCACATAGTCCACAGGGGCAGCCTTAAAGCACTGTAGCCGATGGGGTTTCCTCCCCACTAAGGGCTACTGTATAGGCACAGCATCCCTTCATTCTGCAGTGCCAGGCCCGGTGCGAGTATGTCCCCCTCCAGTGTGCTTAGCACAAGTGGGAAATCACTTATTATTTTGGATTTTACCAAAGGTTTTAAAATTCCAGTGGAGATAAATCTCTGATCACCAACGCAAAAGCCCCCCGCCTTTGTATTCCTCTAGGCAGGCAATGAGACAGCTGAAGAAATGGAAACACCAAGCCAAGAAACAAACTGATTCTTATTCTCCTTGTTTTCACTTGAAGAAACAAACACTCTAGTTCCACCAGCCAACTACATGCTCCCATTTAGGAAATGTCATGACTGCCATTAATTTAGATTTTTTTAAAACCAGCACCTACTGGAATGCTTCTCAGGATGTGCTTTTCTTCTGCCATTTACTTACTACTGCTCACTAGGATTCTTTACAATGAATAAAAATGAAGAATATCACTAGTATGATCTCTTCCATAGGCCAAATAAGCAACAAGAAATAACCTCATGCTAGACAGTGACAAACAATGAAGCAGACACATATGTTTGTTCTGTTCCCCAAGCATAAACAGAACACACAGCTTCCCTGACTAATAAATTTACTTTCATTTTAATTAAAACAGAACATTTAGTTACATTTCCTCTGTTCTGTCAAATAATTAAATAGATAAATGGCTAGCAGGGGGAAAAATGACAACATTTTCTTTAGTGCCCAAATTGTACACATAATCGATTACTACCCATCTGTTCACTAAAGGTGTAGGAAAGACACATCCTATAAAGCCTTATTCCCATAAAAACACTTGCTAAAGTACTTCACTTTCGATCCTGCATCTCCCAAAATGAAAGAAGTTTTTCACAAAGTAGAATCTGTCAGTTCTCTCTTGATATAACATTACATAAACTATTGTTATTATTTTACTCTTCCGATTCTTTCTACCATTAAATCAAAACTACTGAAGAGCGGCTCCCTCTGAGGAAATGATTGCAATGGCAACTCCATAGATTCTAACCAAGAAGGAACAATTAAATAACAGAGTCATGTGCAAGACAAGACAAAAGACTGCACTCACTTTCCCTGGTAATAAGGCTAACTACAGAGTTTGATGAATGTATGTGGTCCAGGAAAATACTAGGTTTTGCTTTAAGGAATTCAAGAAACAGATATCCGCCACTTCCCTTGGTAGTTTATTCCAGTGGTTAATGGCTCCTGTATTTAGTAATCTTCACTAACTTACAGTAGTTTTTAAGACAATCTGTTCAATCTACTGGTAAAATGTCTCATCCTTCCCATCTCATTCTTTCAAACTTGTTGGAGAGGTGGAGGTAAACTGGAGAAATACAGAATGGGACAGGATGCATCCAGCAGTGGAGTGCTGTGACTGCTCTCGCTAGGGAAATACTCCCTGTTATCTATTAAACAAGGAGAGGAATTGCCCAGCAACTGAAAACTGTGTCCAACTTCCAAAAAAGTAAGAAGAAATTTCACAGAATTACAAGACTGGTCAGCCTTGTAATTAAGCCTTACCTCAATCCCTACCAAATTTATAGATGAAATCCTCCTAGAAAAGATTTCCAGGCTCATGGGCAGCAATTAGCTGACTTGGAATAGCAAGTATGAATTTACCAAGAGCAAATCCTGCCTGACCAGCTTGTCTTCTATGATGAAATGACCACATGTAGACCAATAGAGCAGTGCCAGCATCTTTCCTACACTTTAGCGAGGCTTTTGCCAGTCTCCCACATTATCCTCATAGCCAAACTATTGACTTATGGGTTGGATGAACCACAAGGTAGTGGAAGTCTGACTGGACTGTAAGACTCTGGGAACCACATTTCTCAAGAGTTGATATTGGTCCAGATATTATTTAGCATCTTCATCAACAATACAAACAGTAGGACAGTATGCAAGTTGACAGATGATAGATACCAGATGGGATGGAGTCGTTAATGCACTGTAGGGATGGGATGACGTTCAGAGGAACTCCAACAAGCTGGGGCATGGCCACTGATGTGGACTAGATGCTGGAAGATCTGATATACAGGTAGAGGCTGCATCGGCTGGGTCTGTTTTGCCTGGACAAGACAGAGAAGACGCAGCAGGGATCTAATCAGTCTGCAGAAAGTGAGTGGTAGAAGAGACAGAACTGGGCTCTCCTGGGAGGTGCGCAGCAACAGGATGGGACAGTGGTCACAAGTGACAATAAAGGAAACTCCCATGAGACGTAAGGAGGCAGCTTTTTCCAGGGGGTGACATTAAGCACTGGGACAGGTTGCTCAGGATGATTTTCAAAAGATTTGAAGATTTTCAGAACCCAGCTGGCCAAGGTCCTAACTAATCCAACTTAATTATGAAGTAAGACATGCCTTGAGAAGGGCTTTCAATCTAAATTTTTCTTTGAATCTGCAAAACTAAGCTAGATAGCTTAAAAACAGACCAGTTCTTTCTTTTTCCTTTCTGATATTGAAAATAATAAAAATATTCTCCAAGTTAGGCACCTGCAATACCTCTGCCTTCAAGAGAGTCAACACAAGGAACCAGTCAGTCTCTTATTTCTTGAGTGGTAAGAAATTCTATTCTTAATTGGCTGCAATGAAGACAATGAAGTCAAATTCCTGGCTCTATAGGATCAGCAGTGAGAAAAGGAAAAAACAGCAGAAACTTGCATTTATTACTAAAAGGGCCAGACATAGCTATATGCATGCAGAGAAAAGATATACTCGAGAAGTACCGTTTTTACAGTATTCATGTTTGGTGTAGCAGAAAAACATGATCTAAACCCATAAAAATATTTTAAATTATGATTGATAAGGGAAAATTAACGATTTGATGTTTAAAGAGTTTTTAAAATAGAAATATTTAAGAAAAAGTTTTTCAAAGCTAAAAGTTTGTTTATTTAGCATTTCCTTCCAGTCTTATACAGTATAGGGCTACAGATTTCTGATCCTTTCTCATTCTTCTAAATGCTTCAATAAAAGTGGAAGTTCATTGCTGTAAATGAAAACTCAGTGTATAGTATGCATATGTTTACGCATCTAACATTTCACTGCTTGTATTTTAGCATTTGCAGTACGTGGACTGTTCTGTGTTCAGATGATTCAAGTTAATACTAGCTAATATTAATTTCATTTAATATTAATTTGATTTTGACATTACTTGCACGCTACATCGTACCACATCTAAAATTATTTTTATCAGTGGCATTTAATGGAATCAATACATCACCATAAGCTAAATGAATAGGCAAAAATTGATCTCCAGCATTGTCCTGTTCTGTCCCAATGCAATATCAGTATTAATAAACAGACATTATTAAATTCCAACACGGACATTATTAAATTTAGGGGTTTATTTCCACGGCCAAGACCTAAGTCCTTTAATATGCCTTTTAATTAATAATGTATTTTCTAATTTTGTTGCTTCTACTGTAGTGCATTTTTTTTTCACCCTATCCATTGTACAAAGTTCATAAGTATCGCCACAGTTGGAAGATAAACCACTCTTTAGCTAATGCTACGGTTACTAACATGCTTCTGTTACTTCTGTGGAAACCTAAGTCCAAAGAGCCTGTTAAAGAATACAGATTTTCAAAAAGAGTCAGGGGACAACTCAGACTTTTCTGTCTGGAAAGAGCAGAAAAAATTCTCTAAAATCCTCATACTGCTAAGGAGAAGGAAGGCGGCTCCCGAAGCAGAAACATTGCTCAAGAGCAGCTGCCTTCTAAGGCTGTCCAAACTCTTTCCCAAGCCTAGAGAGGGAAGTAGAAGGATGCGCTGAGGGGCACTGCAGCCCTGAGGGCAGCCGGCTCCCCAGAAATCAGACAAACTGCTAGCACTGCGTGCGTTACACCAGCTACTGCACGCCAACCCAGGAGCAGAAGCACACAGGCGAAAGAAGCTTGAAGACCTATAACCCCTGTCAGGGGCTTAGACTTGCAACACAATCATCTGATACACAGAACTTTTCTTCTTCTTTTTTTCCCTTTTTTTCCTAGTCACACCTCCACCTCCTGCGGCTAGGTTAACTCCAAGATTTGTTTGTTACCATGCGCAAAAACTCCTAAGAAACACACAGCCCTTGGCATCTCCGAAGGGCGAGCAAGCACTGGGGACAGCTCGGGGCGGAAAATAACAATGAGCAAAGCCATCTGGCTTTCAGACGTGCAGAGACCAGCTTCAGAACTTACAGATACCTTGGCTTTAAACTCCTGATAGTACTGATAAGCATTCATGTAAATGGATGAATTTCCAAGTATGGCAAAAGTCTACAGTCAACTTAAAAAAGCCTTTGTAGAACTTCAACAAGAGTTAGGAGTGGGAATTTGAACATTTTTTTTTTTTTCAAAAAAGGTCTCACTTCTTTCACTACACTCTTCCCTCAAACAAAACCAGTGGTATATAATGCCATAAATTTTTATATAAAAACCAAACACTAGTGCCTGATACAGGTAAGAGAACTATTTTATTATTAAAGTTACCATCATTTAAATATTTAAAGCATCTCTAATGCAACTAAAGCATAGTAGTAACTGCACAGTAATCCCATATAGAAAAATTGCAGATGGAAAAAAACACTGGATAGTTTTTAAAGATGTATTTGTTTTTTAAAAAAATAATCACAGTAATATCTGAAAACCAGGTTTCCTTCTTAGTTATACTCAAGACAAATGTCAGGCCTATTCTGTAATGGAAAGCAAGCTAACCATCTGTATACTGCAATTGGTTCTGGTTTTGAATTTGCAATCTCCTTATCTATCTTCTATCTTTAGTGTCTTGTATGTTACATGGCTTATCAAAACAGTATCCCATGTCTTCATTGCTGATACTATATTGTAACTTAACTCAAAACTTTATAGAACAGACCAAACTATGAAAAAAAATGGCTGAGAAATGATGCTTGTTGATGCATAATATGTCAAAATTTAGGACTATTAAACTGCTAACTCCTGTCAGTGTACTGTTATTAAAAATTGCTGATTGACTAGTAAAATGGACAGCATTTCATGATGCCAGAGAAATACCAATAAATATGCAGCAGTTGTGATTATTTTTAGAGATTGAAACCTCATTAATGCCTCAGAGATACCACCATTTTTTGTGCACGCTGAAGTGACATCCCATGTGGCTCTTAGGTAAACCGAAACATTTCTTGAAAGAAATTTCTGACTTACCTTAAAATAGAGAAAATGTCTTTATGACATGTTGCAGGTTTCAATACATTTTAAGCACTAATCTGTCTTTTCAGCTAGCACATTTTCTGAGAAGAGTAACATGTTGAACTAATGTTTTGAGTGAGAGGCTCTAGAGACAGAACAATCGAAATGCTCTTAATTGATAGTGTTTAAAAGAACAAAAACATACCGAAATGATTACAAGGATTACACTCCTGTCTTGCATGATAAGTTGGATATAACTGTCAATATAGAAGTTGAAAAATAAAAAAGTTTAGTCAGTGTCAAAGACATCATCCTCAAAATTTAAGACACCCTCCCCCATGTTTCAGAGCTGCCAGCTGAAAGATGCACGAACATCAACACGTACCCTTTTGCTCTTTCTTATAGAGGCAGTCTGCAGATACTCTCTGAAATCGGTTTCTTTCTTTCCTCTGATTAAGGAAGAAGGCAAAACGCACTATAAAAACTCCAATTATGGAATTCTTATTTCTATAGTATCTGTAGCTTCATTATCATTCTTTCCTTCTTCCACCCTTGGTGGAATTGTTTGAGTTTCTCAGAGTATCTTTGGTATCTCCTGTACTCCATTGCT
>JANZLQ010000030.1:6178567-6205058 GCA_026212715.1 Elanus axillaris
AAAGATTAAATTCTTACCAAAGCAACACAGTCTTTCCTGTGCTGCAGTTCCCCATTTAAAAAATATGGCTGCTACCACTTTGTCACTTTCCTGAAATGTGCTGAAAAGAAATACATTGTAAAAAGATGAGTGTGCAAATATCATAATATTGCACACATTGCAGAGATGTTATAAAACTAATGGGCTTCCATCATATCTCAGATGTGAGTCTGAATCTTACAAGCCCAGTGTGCTTCCTAACATTCCTAATGTAATTTTATTCCTTCTCTTCCTCTCCTAAATTCCTGTGCACTCTCCCTTCTGCTATCTTGGAAATGTAGGAAGTGGTGAGGAAAAAGCATAATATGTCATCTCAAAGCAAAAACTGCTGCTAATATAACAGCAGTAAATACATGGTAGTTTGGAAAAAGACTCGAGTATGCCGTTTTTAATTATACTATGGATTGATTTGGATTGTGTTCTATGTCAAAAATCTTCTAAACAACGGAGCACAGGATCTTTGGGTTTGATTGGTTAGTTACTAACATGACAAAGGAAGGGTTTTGTTGGAAAAATATTTTGAGAGCACGTTACAATTGCTACTCCCACTTTCCTTTTATAAAGCAAGATTCTTCTTCAAATTTCTAACAGCTCAGCAGATATTCCCTTGGAAACAATCAAAAGCAAAACACAACCAAAGGAAATACAATTTTAGAAATAAAACCAAACAGAATAATGACCATCTTTTATGCATTTATTTAATCAAACTCCAATGCATTATCTAATGCTTGTACTACTTATAGGCACAGAAACTGTAAAATCTAAGTTGTGGCTAAATATTGCACTAGTGCAGACATCAAAAAATAAAAACAAAAGACCAAAGACTATCAAAGTGCTGAAGCTCAGCTAAACAGCACTAGTTCAAAATTAAAGAAAGCAATACAGCCATAACACCAATTATCCAGCAGTCTAGAGGGATGTAAGAAAACTTCAGGTAATTGAAGAAGCCAGCTGGCAAGCCTTTAAGTCCCCTGATCCCAAAGACAGAGGGACTTGCTAACACTTGCTAACAGCCTCTCTTTCTGCTAAGTTGCCAAGGCTCAATGAAAGGAGTTGCATTCGGCCCCAGAACACATGCCTTGAAAGGAGGATCAAATTCAGATGTAATGACTTGAGCACATAAACTTTTCTATGCTCATGTATGACTAGCTCAGCTTTATGTTTTGGAGTAACCCACAAAGAACAGATCTGCTTCCTACAGCTTCTTAATGTCCTGAAGATTAGGAATTCGAAGAGGTCAGCAAATGAGAGAGTTCAGGAGAGCAAGAGGATGCCAAGGAATTACAGCCAAAATTATAGCATTCTTTAAGTTGATGTTATTTCTGACACAAACTCCAGTGGCACTGAGATTCCATTCCTGGCTATCATGGCCCAAACTGATTAACTACAATTAGATATTTAGAGAAATATCTCAGTATGTAGAGGTGCCAAATACTCACTGACATTGAACATATCTGTCTTGATATGTACACGATCCCTGGTTCCACGAGGTATCATCTTTACAGTCCTCTGTGTACCTGCATTTGAACAAGACTCCTCCAGCCTATGAAGCTTTGCCTGTTCTATTTGGTACATGGGGAACAAGAAGACAGAGGACCACAGGAAGGTGAAGCATTTGCCCAAAGGTCAAAAAGAAAACCTAAGGAAAGCCTGTTCTATAAGTCCTTCGGCTAGCTCACTAGCCACCAGCTGTCCAGTTTTTGGCAGAGACTGCTCAGAACCTCCCAAGACAGACAGCTGCAGAAATGTTGGCTTAGACTTAAAGTTTTCTGTAAGTATAACCAGCTCCAAGTCCTAACTTTATGTTATTTGGGGTAAATGTCCTCTGTGGTTCAACAGTGCCATGCTCCTGCTAAAGAACAGAATCCTGCAGGCAAATGTTTTTCCCCTCATGCAGGAAAGCCGGGGCTTTAGTGTTCCTCAGGTACTATCCAGAATCAATTTAATCTTAAGCTTCTCTTGCTTCCTCTGACTGATAATTTTGATTTTTAGCCGAGTAAAAAAACAACCAACAAAACCAACTCAAAATCAAACAAGATGTGATTGATAACCATGCAGGTTATTTCACATCACTAAATTAGGAAGTAGCTTTTAATCCTTATGAATTTATTGTATAAAAATACAATGATGCCTAAGTTGCTGTATGCACATTCAGTAAATGAAACATCAATGCACGCTGATCTGTGCCACTCAGTAACATAAAATGTTGAGCAAGAAATTCTCCCCTTCACATGATAATGATGTATCCCCTATGCTTTGATACAATTATGGTGCAGCTGAAGAGACAGGCTGCATATGACAGCTTGGATTGAGGATTTAGAGAAGGCTGCTGAACTGTGTTGGGAATAAAATGGGCTCCTAATGTTCAGCTCAGAGGTGGAAGCTGGAGGCTAAAATCCCCATAGCTCTTTCTTGAATTATCTTGTCCAGTAAATGTACATCATTTACATACATATAAAACCTCAAACGTGAGAAAATGAAGAATAAAGTTATACCATATTACACAAATTTGCTCCCAAACACTCCTGAGATCAACACCAGATAATTGCCACATTCTTTCCAAGAGGGTAGCAGGCTTCAGCAAATCTATCACCTACAAATTACATCTTCATTCCCCTCCCACAATTTTTTCTCAAAACTACTGAAAACCACAAATTATGCCCAAATAATGTGATTTTGGAAAGAGTTCAAAGAAACTGATAAATTTTTCTATGAATCAGAGTCTGAAAATTTACAAGAATACTCTTCCTTCCCCTTGCCATTTTCTTCTGATTTTTCTAGTCCTCAAGTTGTTAGAAATGTCCCATTTGATGTACTAATTGTGAGGCTCATACCCAGTACGCTTAGGCACACCTAATACTCAGAAGTACCACTTGCAGAAGGTAAGTATTGGACCATAAAAAACAGCATGTGGAAGCTGTGATGCCTCTGCTTGCACAGAAACTTCTTCACTGGACTGAGCCTGTTTCCGCTGTCTTTGGGGAGAGCTGAAACTTAACCTGTGCCAAATACAGGAGAGACTACTCTAGTTCTTTCAAGGTGAACATCAAATACATTTTAAGATGCAAACTGTCTGAATCAAACTAGAAGCAACAATCTTATTCTTCCTGCAGGACCAGGTCACTCTCAGTGTTAAGTGAATTAAATGCATGTTTTATTAAACGGTCTCTCTGAGCACTGACATCTGTTAGAATTTAAACAGGTTCAATTTCCCATCGTTATTTTGGAAGGAGATTACAGAGGTTAATTTTAATTTTTTTCTTCCTTTTTCTGTTCAACACTGTCCACAGGATCATTTTTACAACCATCATTCAGCTGCTCCTTTATAAGGGAAATGGAAGTGTGTTTTATTCCCAGGACCCAAAATCCAGGTTTTGCAAGTCCTACCTCAGAAGTGCTGAAGGGAAGAGTTCCCAAAACACTTGGCGGGCATCATGTACTGATTGCCTCATTGATAAGTGGCTATGTGCTGAAGACTGAGGTTCAGAATTTATCCCAAATTCTTCCTCTATCCGATTCTCAAAAGCAAACGAACATCCTTACTCCAACAAGTCAAAGAAGGTAACTTCAATGGGACAACTCTCACAAGCAATAGGTTTCACACAAAGCCTTGTCGACATTGACAGCAGTAACATTCAAATAAACGTAAAGACAATACAACGCACTGAGCCGCAAATAGTTTTGATGTAAACACCTCTTAGAGGAGACAAATAATGCTCTTGCTGCTGGCAAGAAAATGAAGACAAATGTTTATGACTGGTTTTAACTTATATGAGATTGCTTTTGTCTTGCTGTCACATAGGTAGACCCTTGCTGATGCTTGCCCTCGTGAAAGCACCTGCTTTCTCAGAGAGGACTCCTTGCAGATCCAGCCCACTGGGGTCAGCAGCTGGCAAGAGGAAAAAACCAAAGGGAAACTACACTAATTCAATACACTCCTTGGTCTCCCTTGGGGGGGCACCCAGGAGGGCTGACATTGCCTTCCCTTCCTGAAAGCCCGGTCTGTCTGCTGTTGGCCTTTTGACACCTTATCTGTTAGAAAGCAAAATGATGAGCTCAGATCACTGATCTGTTTTCTCATGCCTCAAAGAAGGCAAGAGATTTTAAACTTTTAATATAGATGGTGAAAACAGGCACTAGGTTTGAACTTAATTCTTAAGTTTCTTAGTGCAAGCTCTAGCTTTAAAGGATATGCACACATCCATATATTGCTCTTTCTAAAGAATAAGAGAATCCCATTCACATTTCAAGATAAAACTATTCTATATAAGAAAAAGTATGTGAAGAGGAAACTCAAATGCAAGCTTAATATTGGGTGTAAAGCTGACTGATCACAGAGCTCAGTTTTCCTCAGCACTTTCTAAAGAAAAGGACTTAAAGGTTTAAAGAAACCCAGAGCAGAGGAAGGAAGGCCAAGGGCTAAGGAAGGTGCCTTTGGGTGCTGTTTCTTTCCTTCTTTGGGCTTATATATGGAAATCTGCCATTGCCTGGCAACCCTCCTAACTCTGCTTATTAATGGGACAGAGTCAGCCCTGCAGACTTGGTCAAAAACTGTGTGGAGAGTAGTGCTGCTTGCAACACCTGCACACTCCTCTGAAGCTCTGTAATCCCCTCTCAGGCAAACCCCCCAACTTCCCAGATGAGGAAGCAAATCTTGAGTGTGAGCAGTCCTTATGACTGAGGCCATGTTAACTTGCTTTGCTCGTTAGAAGAGCCACATATTCTACCACCCTTCAAAAAGCTTACCTTTAATGTTTTGTTCTTCCTAATATGATAAGAAAAAACTTTGAAATTTCTTACCACATTGTTATCATATTAAAAAAAAGCTCTACAAGAATTAATGATTAAGGGGAAGTGAAAGAATTATTTTTTTTTCCCCCAAGTAGATGCACAGACACTGAAATTTATACTGGATTTGACAGTGTAGTTTAAGGTCAAAAAAGAATAACTAGAAGTTCACACTTAGCCATTGACAGCCCAAGGCAGCATTAAAAATGTGCCAGTCAAGCAGAATGATGACAATGTTCTTATTATGCCCCAAATAAGACAATAACTGCTGTAAGCACTATATAACTCTCTTCTCTTCCATCCCTACCCCTTTATAAACACCAAGACATTATCTGGCATTTTGCTGGGAGGGAGATTTTCTTTCTTCTGAGGGTGGTAGGAAAACAGGATTGTGGGATTTCTCTTTCTGTTGTTAAAAATAGAAATATATAGGACTTTAAAAGGGCATTTAGAAAAAAAAAAACAACCCTCACACCTGAAGATGAAAGCATCTTAGTTTTATCACAGTTTGTCAATTATACAGGAAGAGCAAAACAATATTAGCAGGTTATACTCAGTAGGCTAACATGTAATCAAGTATTTTTGTGTGTGTGTGTCTAAGTAAAGAAAATAAAAAATTTGTTGTTATGAAGTGATTTTTCATTTAGGCAAACTGTAATTATCTTCTGTTTAATTCCTCTAAAGAGGACAACATCATATCCACTCACTCCTGTAGATCAAATTCAAGCAATTATTTTTAATGGCCAGAAAAAATTAACACTTGACCAACAAAGTACATGCATTAGCTCCTACCTATAAACAGCCATAAATACAAAATCAACTGACTTCTCTTTCTCCACAAAACATAACAGTTTACACAGGGCTCAATCCAACCTCAACAAGAGCCAAAGAGATGCTTCTTTTTTTTATCTTTTTTTCTGATAAGCAGTTTTATCTTGTTAGGCATACAACTCTTTACTACTGTTTTCACATTTATGCTCTAGATGCAGGCAAATGCTGTTACAGTGTTTAATTAAAACCACAGTTATAAAGGGATGGAGTATGCAAAAATACTATTACTTTTAGAGCTGGGGGCTACTAAACTCCATAAAATTTGCATCTAGACACCATCGCTTTTAACAAAGCTTCCGATTACCCTTATTCTGAATTTCTTTGTGAGAAACTGACTGCAGCAGGAGTCATGTCTTTGCATCTCTCTTCTGCTCATTCATGCTAATCCACTGTTCTTTTTTTCTCCCTGCTCAAGTCCTGTAAGTGTAGTCTAGGTTTCTAAAATGCTAAGCCTATCATAGTGTTTTTCAGATCAGTTTAACAATCTTTTGACACTTAGTGGAACTATGATTTTCTTCTGATATCACTATTATGAAAATTCAAATGGCATTATTCGCTACTACCAAGACCTTCTTCCTGAAATTAAATAACTTTACAGGTATTTTCCAGTTTGAAAAAGGAACGCTGATTCACAATAGTCTTTAGGCATTAGCAGTCTACTTCCAAGACAAATGAGAAATCAAATTAAAAATCAACCTTGTCTACCAGTTTAATTAAGCAAATCATGCTTGCTGGCTTTGCTCTCCACTCCAGAGCAGACCACAGTTGTCATGCTTAATTTCACTACTAGCAGCTATCCTTACTGCTTACTTACATGAGGGGATGGATCAAACTGCATATGCTCATGGCTCAGAAGACACCTTCAGAAGGCAGCAAAACTGCAGTTGCATGCGGCAAGCTTTATTCTGAAAGTTCTGAGAATTTTACAGAGCCCTGTACCAATCACAGCCTTTAAAAAAACGATCTGCCAGCATAATTTCCCAGATATTGTACCTTACAACTCATGTTGCGACTACACTGCAAAACTGTGCATCATTAACAGTGTTTATAGAGACAAGAAAATTTAGCGTTAATCATGGCAGACATCTGTAGCAAATGAAATTTGAAATCCCAAGCATTATCCTAAGAAATCTGCTCAAGGAACCCTCCAAACAAGGAAAAGTATTGTACTACAGAATTTGTATGATGGATAAAAAAAGAATAATTACAGAATTCAATTGTCAAATAGCAGAAACTTCAACAAATTAGCCATCAGCAACTGGAAGTGAAGGAATTATTAATAAAAACAATTAATGTAGTCTCCCACAAATGATCCACTAAACTTCATGTGGCATTACCATTAGATGTATACTGACAACCTGAAAAATCATATTAAATAAACACAAAGAAGTTGGCATATTAAATGATAAAATTAGAGCAACTGAATCTCCATTCAGTTTAGCTGGTTTAATCACATTTAAATAAATTCATGCGAATTTGACCATCAGTCACTGTTTATATTAAGAGTTGGAAAGAATTGCAAGCAACAACAAAATTCAGACAATTATGTATGTCAAAATCACAGTATATTTTGCAAATAATCTATTTTTAGAGCGTAGAGTGGGATCTTCTAAGTAATATGAATTCCATAGTGGCTTATGAAGATATTACACAACTAATTTTCATTTACGTTTATCTCCCTAGTGTGTTTATTTAACCAAATAAAAACAGTTTTGATGTTTAGAAACTGGATAGTTTAAAAAAACCCCCAAAACAGCATATACCCTTTGAGATACAGCAATAGTTTCCTATATCAAGTAAAGCAATAATACTGGCATGAATTTTAATGGACACTGATTCAATAAATAGCAGCATTCTGAATTCTGGATGCAGTGCTACAACTGCAAAATTAAGCACTAGATGTGAAATATGCTTTTAAATTTCCACATATTACACCTATGGAATGCTCTTCAGAGATACCAGAATGGTGAAGCTATTCCTAGTGAAATCTGGACTTCAAATAAGAGTTGAGCCATTTCAAATGCTTAGAGCTCTAAGGCAGCCCCCACAGTCTATCCATTTGCAGCTCAGAAAACTAAACGCCTGCCCCAGTGTAAGAAAATACCAAAAGAAAATACAAAGCAGCAATTTTGTTACTGAGATAAAATATACTGATTATCACTGTAAGCTGTCAATTAGCAGCTTAACGTAGATGGTCAAGATTTAGAAAAGTCCTTTCCTGGGTGTCCATAATCACATACAGGGATTTTTTTCTGGCAAAGAAACTTATCTTTCGACTGTTTCTGCTGCTGTTGGGCAGTTCCTGCTATCCAGTTCTCTCTCTGTTCTTGCATAACACCTAACAGACAATATCTGAATCATGGTGACCTAGTTTGTGAAAATAATCCAAAAAAAAAAAAAAAAAAGGGAGTGGGTGGGAGGGATGATAGGGTTTAATTTCTTTTCAGTTCAGCTTTTCAAACCATTCCAGTGTAGTGCCAGAGGAATACCACTGTCAGCAATGAGGAAAGCAAGGCAAGAATGAGTATGAGGGAAGGAAAACAGTAAACCACTTTTTTTCAGTGACAACTCACATTTTACTCTCAGTTGCACTGCGGAAGTACACCAGAGAATGGTCAAACAACAAGAGATACATAACGAGCAAGTGTTAAGAACAGCCTCATGTTAATTCCTGTGCTTTCACTACTTCATTTTGCCACCTTTTATCATGTATTTCATTATTCATCACTAGGCTGCTGCATCTTTGTATTAGCAGCTTAATTTTAGTTTGACAAATCAACACAGTATTAACATCTATATTACTCTAATTATTTCAGGCTAAGTAAATTTTAAATGCTCTGAGTATTGAGGCACGAGTATAACTGGCTTGAAGAAGTTCTTATACTAAGGAGTTTCATATAAAGACAGACATGTCAATACTTCATTTTCCCTACAAATTGATTTATGTGACATATAAAGAAGAAAAAAATCATAGTAAGTAAGACAAAGCAGCTGCCTTGTGAGGAGAAAAGGAACAGGCTGGGACTTTTCAGCTTGCAGGTACTCAAGGGGGGCACAACCACAGTTTACCAACTCACGAGCACAGTGGGTAAGTTGAACGCATGACCGTTAACCATCCCAACCCAACAAACCAAAAGGAGGTGACGTCTGACAAACTGGTCAGAAATAGCTTTGAACAAAGGGAAGAACGTACCACTCTACACAGCGGACGCAGAATGGCTGCAGTTAGAAGCTGTGGGAGGCCCTGGTAGCAAGTCAAATCACCAAACTCAAAAGAGAATCTGGTCCACAGAACTGGCAGGTCAAGCCAACACGTGTTGGTGCTAGGAGGGGACTGGCCGACAGAAAGCAGCCAGCTTCACCTGCCTTCCCCTCTTGCCTCCCAAATACCTTCTCCCACTGTCACTAGGGGACCGGTAGTACAGGACACTGCAGGACAGTGCTTTGGCACTTCTGGCTGGTCACGGCTCCTGTCCTCAGGAGGCAAAGCACTGGGGACAAGCGAGCGCTGGTCTGACACAGCACAGCACATCCTGCTTTCTCCTCCCGTCCCCCAGTGCTTGCCACAGCACTGAATTACTCTTTAACTGTTAATTTTGCCATAATGCTTGAATGTTTTGAGATGTGAAGAAACAGAGAAAAAAGAAAGATTGCTACCTTTATTCTTAAGTCAAAAATAAAATTTAAACTATTTATTGCAAAGTTGAGAGGCCAGCACAACTGCATGATGTGTTCCTATTTGCATTAATTTAAATAACTTCCTATATTCATTCACTGATGAGACGATGCTACAGACTGACAGATTATGGACTGTTACAACCTCGTGTTTTATACTGCAAAGCCATGCCCAGAACCAATACTCTCTTCCACTGCTGTAAGATATGACACCACCTTCTAAAATACAGACCTAGAATACCATTCCTGTTTTCAGACATACAGAAATTACTCATCTTGCAAAGTTAATATACATTCTTGTACAGGACTACTCATTCACTGGTGGTTTTCTATTAGACCATGATATTCTGGAGTATATTTCTAGGTTTACAAAATAGAGCTATCCATATTTATGGGACTTCTTAATAGAAAATGGGTTGCATTTATTTTTTGGGACAGCATATACTGTTACATTCCGGAGGGTGTTAGTTTTAAATGACAGATACCTATCCACTACTACATTGAAGCTGCCTTTGAAGCAACTGATTTGGTAAAACTCCCAGCTGAATCCATTAGGTAATCCTAGTTGCTAAAAATGAAGAATTTTCTACTTCTAAATTTTGTCCTAAGAGCAATTCAACAAGCATACAAAGATAATGCTCCATTTCCCATCCTGATCCAAACACATTCTTCCAAATTCCTTCCATCCACAAACACAGGAGAAGTGTCAAATCTTCTACCTAGAGGATTCTTTTCTCAGTTGTCCAGAAATACTCAGAAATGTATTACAAAAGCATTACAAAAAAGGCCTCTGAAGTCTCCTTAGAAGGATTCTAATACTTTTTCTGCTCAGCTTGCCTAAGGAATTCTCAACAACTATACAACCTGAACATAGTGATTGAAAACAGGGGTCTGCACTGCAGAAGTCACACCAATAAATTATGTACTGCTCTGACAAAGAAGACACGGAAAGATGAAAGAGTTACTATTTATTTGTTAATTGTGTTTTTCTTATAAACCGTAATGCCTAAAATACCTGGCACAAGAAAACACACGTAAATTTTTGTTTCTTAATAGAAGTATTGCATGTTGTCTGTATGCTTTTCAATTTACAATATATTACAGAAGTAAAAATCCTGAAATGTGATTTATATTCAGTACAACTATAGAATGTTAAATTACATTTTCTTGCCATAATTGACTCATTTGACAACAATGAAATCTTTAATGGAACTTCATAACTATTAGGAGCCATTAGCTCAGCAATATGAATTTAGCCCAGACAGAACAACCTAATGAAGAGCTGGAACTCCAAGAATGTAGTTTCTGTGTTTTCTGAAGTATCTATTGAATATGTGCACTGAAAGTGGGGTTTTCCTCCATTCCTTCTTCCCCAGTGATATTCATAGAGACTATCTATCTCCAAATCTGCATACCTCAATGACTCTGCCATAGGTTAAGAACGATTTCTGTAGCTAATCATTGGCACTGTTTTATAGGGTACACTTCTTGCATGAGTTGCAACATGTAAATTTCTATGAAACCATAGAAACTATGACAATCTGTGTCATAAATAGTACTCATGAGATGGAAGACATCACTATAAAGAATAGTTGAACAGCTGAACCTTCTTTTTGTACAGATTTTCTTCTCCCCTGTCACTGTGCTGCAGTGAAGTGTGGTGGTCAAGGAAACACATTGGGAAACCATGAAGCCCAAAGACAAAGCCTAGAAGACACAGTTGAAGTAGGACATATTCTTCTACGTAAGGTTAACCACATAGAAAAATCTGTCTCCATTGCTGTATGTCCCAAGACAACATCAATTTCAATAACTGCATAGTAGAAATGGAGGCATTCATACCTATCTTGTGCCTCCCTTAGTCTGCAGGGGGCAATGCAAGTCAAAAACAATGAAAAAAAAATTACTAGCAAATTCAGCAACGGGACTGCCTATACAGCAGATGTGTTGATTTCAGTTGCACTGTTTTCCAACAAAATTAAAAAAAAAAAAAGACCAAAAGATACTGAATTATAATCCCACATGTTCATAGAAATTCCAGAAACCAGAAGTTCATTTTCACCACTCTCACTGTGTTTAATAAATATGCTCAAAGATGTCCAAAAAGATGAAACTTCAAGCATCGAAATAAAGAAGGGCTTTTTATCAACAAATTACCCACAAAATTTCCTCAAACCACTTCAGACTTCTGGTGCCTTCTAAATCATTAACAAAATGTTAGTAAACTGACACAGTTATTTGGCATAAATATAAACATTTTCAAAAGTTTTATAACATTTTGCTGAATATTTCAATAAAAGCAAGAGCACTGACTTCTGATGTACCAGCCAAAGTCTGCTCTTGCTGAGCTCTAAAGGCAAGTTATTCAATTTCCATCAATGTAGTGATTCTGACTATCAAAGAATTTTATACCAATCTAACTGAGATCAGAAAAACTTTTGTCAATGGCATTTCTTTAAACTTGCATTGATGTAACAGGATTAGAATGTGATCCTTGGGGATATTATCACCCCAGCCACCTCTGGCAAAAAGATATCCTACACAATGTAATAAGCATGAATCCAATAACATCTGAGAGGACTGAAGTGTATTTTACTGTCCGTTTTCTTCCACCTCTCCTGTCCAAATCACAAATCTGATTTTTAAAAGATGATTGCTGAAATGGGATCTCCTGCGATGACAGCCTTTCTTCCATAAAATTATATGAAAAATGTCAGAAAGCAGCTTCCTGCATGCTTGGACGTAAAACAGTTTGATGCTAGTGGTAACCTGTGCCTTCACTGCCATCTTGTGATCCACAAAGCTGTGTCAGTTCACATCCTGTGATTAAATTACACCTGTAAATCCACAGCTGAATATGCCAACCTGATCTTTGCGACTGGCTTACATTTCCCCATCATCCACTTCCTGTGGGGATCTTGCAGTGAAACTGCAGCCTCCCTCAGAGGACCAAAACTTTGCATTGCAATCAGGGCAGACACCCCTTGTCACAGCCCCGCAGACACCAGCAGGCGTTCGTGGCCCTGACCAGCCTGACCAGGGACCCCCACCCACGCACCCACCCACCCGGGTCCAGAGGCACCCAGAGCTGGCCTGAGCTATGTTGGAGGTACACCTCTTCCCAGACCTGCTGCCGGCTGTTCCCACACCACCACTGGGATTTCCCAGACCAACCTCAGACCCGACTCGTTACCTTGCCTTTGCTGGATCGTTCACGGCTGGACAGTCAGGGGGACCTGCCACCGACCTTGCTCTGTCCACCCAGCTCAGGCCCTGTGGGATGGTGCCCCACTGGTGACGGCCCTGCCCGGGTGGGGGTCGCCCCCCCCATTCTCCACCCTCATGGGCCAGCCCCCAAGCCCCAACTGGAGCAATATGGAGCTAACTGGCCTTCCAGTACAGATAGTCTGTTTGGCCACCGTCTCACAAGATATTTTACCTGTGCCAGTGTAACTCTTATTATGCATCGCATTATCAGTGTGACCTTTCTTGTTTTGAGCTCCTTATTCACCTTTTTCTGTAAAAAAAATCCTTCAAGAAAAAGAAAGGAAGCTATAAAATATTTTTGAAGTCTTTGGTTTGTTAAAATGTGCTTTTCATCCTCACTTTACATAAAATATTGATGAAGTACCTGACAGTAAAATATCATATTTAAGCCCTTTGAAATTGCAAAAGAGATTTTCAGTTATTTTCACATAAATCCAATACTAAAAGATATCATAAGTTATTGCTGACCTTGTGCAAATGTGTATTAAAAGGTTTTCATGGAAACTGTATAGAAGCTGTAAAAAATTATAGCATCACTTAGAATTTTTTTACAAGTGCATGTTAATAGATAGTTTAAGAACTTCTATATTCTAGCATCTAAACTACTTTTATGATGATGAATAGGGTTCTAGTGAAAGAAAGAAAATGCTATCAAGATTTGCCAAACTTGAAAACTCTTCGTGTCCTACTTTCACATACTACAAATATTTAATATCACCTTACAGCCAAGGCTAATAAAGACAATACAGTCCATGAGCCCATGTAAATATATTTCTTAAAAAAGGAAACAAATTTAATTCTTAATGAAAACCCACTATTTTTATACAATTTATGAGAAATTGAAGGAGAAGGGAAAACATGCGTACAAGAGTTCGAGACTGATGTCACTGCACTCCGTACAAATACTCCCAACACCCCAGTGTGGTTCTCTGGGCAATTTCATGGAAGGCAGAAGGCTGGGATCAATCTTTTGAAGACACTGCCTCCAACTTCCCAAGACAATTTCTCAGTGCAGTCAGAACCTCAGTGAAGAACCTGCAGCAGTGACTATCAACAGAC
Source organism: Elanus axillaris (assembly GCA_026212715.1). Lineage (NCBI taxonomy): Eukaryota > Metazoa > Chordata > Aves > Accipitriformes > Accipitridae > Elanus > Elanus axillaris. The sequence goes on from JANZLQ010000030.1 coordinate 6,192,227, forward strand.
AGACAATATCTCATAGTAAAACTTTCATATCTGCAGCAATAGAGCATGGGTTAAATAGGCAAAAAATACCTCATACAAGAGATGTATGCGCTGTGATGTTTACATTTTTGGGAATGACAGAAGTGAAGCATCTTCCCCCCTCTACCTACTAATGAAGGAATACATGTAAGACTCTAGAAAAAGATGATGTTTTATGGCCTACTTACGTTTTCACAGATGGTCTAAATACCTTAGGGCTTTCTTTATGAACAGGCATGCCTAGCATCCTGGGGATTGTAAAATTTCAGTAAGATTTAATGGACACTTAAAAACATCCTGGTCAGTCATTTGAATCGTATTTTGTAGTAATGGTAAGGGACGTCTCTGAAAGCACAAACAGCAACTATGGACCTAGTTCCTATTTATTGCCTTTGTAGATATAAAGAGTGTTCTACAGGATTAGAGAAAGATCACCAATCTGCTAGGCTGCAAAACTTCAATTAAGTGATACCAACTACCATCCTATCAAACTCTGGCAGCTTTATCCCTCTTCAGTCAGAATTTCAGTAATAATTCTGTTGGAATCTCAAAAGTGAGAGAAATGGAAATGGTCAAAAGTGCCTGAACAAAGAGAATATCCTTTCTCAGGTCATGCAATAGTTTCATGCTTGTTCCTTAAACCCCCAAACCACGGTTCTGCATAAAGCCACCACAGGGAACTGAATCTTATAGATTTGAAATAGCAGGAATGTTGGGACTCCTGCACTTGTGGAGAGAAGCATCAGTCCCTTTTAGTCCTCTCTTCTACTTTTGTATTGGTAGTGTTCAGTTGGAAGAAATTAGTTAAGGGAGTGCAAGAACTGTCAGTATGACTGCGAGGAAGCAGAAGAAAGTGGAAAAAAAGTCCCCTTAGTCACCCTGTCCTTCGACCTTCAATCTTTTCTTCCTTTAAATCCATACCTTCCTTTCGTATTTAGAATTGTTGAGGAATTTCTGCAAGATCTTTCCAATACCACCTCCAAGAAAAATCTGACAAGCAAAGCATGCTTTGTCTGCAAGGTTGTCCTGAATTCAGTAAGAAATTAACTTAGTCATAGCACCGTAAGGCCTAGGAGATTCTTTCAATTTATAGTCTCTATAGCTTTAAGCATACCCAAATAACACTCTACCACAGCAGTGAGTGACCAGCAAGAGTACCTTATGTTCCAAAGTCAAGCTGACCAGTAACTGTCAGGAAGTAACTTGTCAGTCATTACCATAAATAGTATCCTCAATAACCCACTAATGGAAAAATTACAGAATACATCACTTTCACACTTCTATCAGTCTCGAAAGCAGGACACGATTTTCATATAGTCACTAGATGCAAAAATCATAAACCAGTGCAAGGTTGGAAGGGACCTCATCAAGTCCAACCCCCCAGTCCAAAGCAACATAAAATGACCACAATTCATAATAGGAATGGGGAAAAGACAGCATTTAGACATTAATTTGGAAAATGCTGTATTCCACGGAAATAAAATGATAAAAAGAGTGTAAAATTCATCTTGCTAATTGAATCGGGAAATAAAACTCCTATCTTCATCTCGTTAGCTTGTTAACCTTGAGTGTAAAAGCAGAGAGTGCACTGCACTGTGCATCTCCAGCAGAACTGAATGGAGAGTGGATCTGACTCTTCCTTGGAGTACCAGAGCCAGCTAAAGATAATCCCACTGGAAATGAGGTTCCTGTGGGTATTTATGCATGATTCCCAGCTCAGACTGCTTCTGATTTTGGATATAGAATCTATTGTTGGTTAACTGAAATTAAATGAAAGCATCATAATGATTAATGGCTAGTTTATTTTTAAAAACAAAAGCATAAATTCCTCACTAATAGACAATGAGACATTGTCATGTGACTACCAGCACTTAAAACACTCCAGTCTTAAGTGGATGTTTTGAGGCAGCTAATGCTTCAGTTTCTTCATTAAGTTTCTGTTCATTTGAGTTCTGAAATCTGGCAAGTGCTACTACACTGGCTCTACTGCTGGTATCCTTCCAAGCTTATTTCACTTGTTGAAGAATTGCATTCTGTTACTTGATAATGCACTTTAAAACAAGATCAAAACTAAATGTAAATTCCAATTTTTTATGCAAACTCTTGAACAAGTTCAGGAAAAACACTTAAGGTGTTTTAGGAAACAAGTTTAACATCATAAACATTTATCAAGCACTATCTGCATTCCTCAGAATAATGATACCAGGAACAGAGAAACATTTCAGAGGTTTCTTTAAAATATGTCCAATCCCAAGTGTATGCAACATCACAGCAAAATTAGAATGTTTATTTTATAGTGACCATTCTAGTCCGTAGTGTCCAAATCAGTTATTGAGAAACTAAAAGGTAAAACCGCCAAAACAACTGAGCAAAAAAACCAACCCCCAAACCCCTTGAAATTTTCATTGTGTGGTAACAACAGTAGAAATTAAAAATAGAAAATTTAAAAGATGTTATTATTCTCTAGCAAACGAATGATTATCACTTACAGTAGAAACTTACTAGTTTCAAAATTATACCAAAATTATTCTGTGAAGTCAGCAAAATACAACAAATATTTAAAACCCAAATAATATGAACATAAATTGTGATCTTTTTATTTGAAATAAGGTTCTAGACAATGTGTCTGCACAGAAATGGTTGAAGATTTACCATTTTATTTAATGCAGAAGACTAACTGGAGTTATTTGTTGCTGTTCTTGATAAAAACCTTCAGTGACTGATAACATCAAAGGGGGTTCACTTCTACTGTAGCACATCCATATATATCTCTAGCAGAGGATCTCAAGTGCTTTTGCTATTGAGCAGCAGTATCAAAATAAAATTCATCACCGCAAAGAGGTCAACGTGAAGAAAAACATAGGCCGTTCAGATATTCATAGTAAATGGATAAATGCATAACCAAAACCCAGAAAAACTTGGTCCCTCGCATTTTATTACAATGCACTTGCACAACGTCCCCTATCATCAGTACATGGTCAAGGTCTACAAAACGTAGTTACCACAAGTGATCGTTTTACCAAACCCAGTCACTGGCTTGTTGGTCGAAGCACCATGTCTTTTTATACTCAAATTCCTGTATCCAGGAAACAGGAATAAAACTATCTCAAGTTATGCATATATTGTGATTATAAAGCACTTTGAGGTCTTTATACCAGAAGCATTTTCTATAGCAATTTAGCAAGAGCATGGCTATGGCAGGGAAAACACATGAATGTTAAGGCCAGTGAAAATAAACAGTCAGTTTTCGATAGTTATGCAACTTCATCTACAGACTGCATGCTAGATTCCTAATTAAGTTCTAAGCCCTCCTCCTTGGAGAGTACAACAGCAACAGCTACAGACACTGGCTGTGTTAGAAAGGGGAATAGAAGCAGACCACAGAGTGAAGCTATAAGCACTATGGTCCCTATAACCACGACATATGCATTTCATGGGATCTACCTCTCATCTGGTCCTGTGAATGAAGTACAACATAACAGCTGGAAAACACAGGGACATGTGCTTCTAGAGCACATCTTCCAGTTTATTTTCTCAAAGAGGAAGTAACATTGAAATTGCTCAGTGATGCAAAACAAAAAGTGACAGTTATTAATGACAGACTTGCTTAAAACACACTCCCACCAATATTTTGCAAATGACTAACAGGTGAAATTTCAGAGTGAACATATTTAAACCTTGTAAATTTCAGAGTGAACATATTTAATTAAGCCTTATGAAATCCATAAGCAGGTAAGAACGAATGGTGTCTTCGCTGAATGACTTCTGTATGTCTTTAAATGGAGCTCAAATCTGTGAAAAGTAAGGTGACATCTACCTTGACAAAATTTACCTAAAATTAGAGGGGCTGAATTTGGACATTTCCTTAAGAACAAAAAATTTCATCCTTAGGCTAGAAGTGACAGTAACTATTGCAATAAACAACAAATGGAGCTGCAAGCCTTCCTTTTCTATGGTACTTCCTCTGAACATGCTTCTTTATACAATACAATTTCTTTTATATATAGAGTTTTAAACTTTGGAATTTTAGGATGCAAAAGTTAATCACACCTTTCTATGTCAAAACATCTAAGGAAGATTATCCCCTCAAAGACCAGACCAAGGGCTACCAAATTATCAGTACATATATACTCAAATATAGATATCTGAGACTGAAAATGCTGAAATGTTATTGCAATGACTGCATCTAATCTGGTTGATGGCTTGCAGATTTTCTACTCGGCCCCTGAAAAGAATAGTATAACATATAAACACTCAATTTATTTAACAAAACCTGGCAAAATATTAAGAAATATTTAAAATTAACTTCCTATAACACAGTTTGGCATGTTAATAGATATAGCTGGGTTTTCACACATGCTGAACACATATTGCTTAAGGTCAGAAATGTGTACAGTAGAAAAAAATCTTTGAAAATACGCTGTATACTTATTATGATTTTTTTTTCAATGACAAGTTAGAATCTATGTTAGGCTTTAAGACCTAATTAAAAAAATGAAGTCTTCTACACTACAGGAAATTCCCACACACTTCAGCACATACCTTTTGCTCTTAACAAGCTAACTTTAAAAGCAAAGTGTAGAAGCCTAGAATGTATGCTTATTAGGCATGTCAGTGGAGGTCTGAGGATTCCGGGAAAAACTACCATCTGAAAGATAAATTCCAAATTCTCTGGAATTCTTAGAAGCAAAAGAATAAGTCAGAAAGATTTTCAGCTCAGATCTAGTTTTCAGTTCCCGATTCATTCAATTTTGTCAACAGTGACTTTGGAGGCATTTTCACCCACCTTGGTTATGTGGCCTCGCATCTATATAGTTATGCTTTGATTTGTCTATAATAAAACTATTAAACTATGTAAATATCTTATTCTGAATTATACAAAAATATAGAAACTTCTGCACTCTCATATCACACTTTTCACTGTTATCTGTGAAAATGAGATATTTTCACAAGTGAAACAGTGCCATCTTGTGTATTACAGACTTTTTCTCATGCCACAGTAGGAATATTCTTCCCTAGGGGATGTTCATAGATTCCCCCCTCCCCCCGGAGAATAAGAAGTGCCATAAGTAAAGTTTGGAAATAGTTGTTCAAGTCATTCACAAAGCCCTGTTAAAATAATTTAATATCTTCCATTGAAGCATGCAAAATGAAAACCTGTTTTCAAATGAAACACCATAGGAAAGTTAGATTCAGTTCTCCACAAATACATTTCACTCATGTAATAACATAGACTGCAGTCTCTCTGTATAATGCTTTGAATTCCTTTTTAATTAACAGCTTTAAAATTTAATTTATATAGGCTGAACCTCCATCTGCTTAATGTCCCTGAGTACCTAAGTAAGCCCTCATCGTCCAGTTTTAAAAGCATTGATGACCACCATTAAAAAGTACAACATAGCTTACAACATTTTATTTTCAGTTATAGGTACTAGTCTAAACTATTACTGGTTTAGACAACCAGAAATAATTAATTGGTATTATAGCATTCTATTAGTATATAAAAATGAACAAGTAAGAGTTTTAATTAACGGTTCACATTTGCATTCATTTGAATGCCAAAAAAACCCCCAACCCCATCTCTGTTTAACAAACACTAATATGGATACAGAGTAATTTATAACTCTAAAGCAGCTCTTGATGAATGCTTTTGTAGTTCTAAAATTACGTGGTGACATGTACTGCCTATAATTTGGGTAGACACATGCACAAAATGCAGTTGCTTTATCAGCTGATAATTCAATGCTTTTTGCATTGAATTATTATTAATTCCTGCTGATTACCTCTAACTTTGCTCAGAAAAGCAGGCTGAAGGATATAGCTGCTTATAGTACAAGAAACTCGGCAGTAGAGATAAAACGTATATTCCTGGTCCATTTTTAAAGTAATGTGATCTATTTCTAAAATTTTAAAAATTTCAGTATGTCCTAGCTTTTTCATAAGTTGGCACAAATATTACAAAGCTTTTAAAATACAAATAGACAATTTCTGAAATCATAGATAAACACACTGAATTACGCAGCCCATACTTCAAAAAAAACCAAACCCAACCATCAGCTGTGAGAAAGATTTGTGGGGAATAAAACACTAGCCAAATGGCAAGACCGAATGTCAAGTGTTGGTATGTACCAGAAAGGTAATTATGAACTGAATGATGTTTACATTAGGAAATAAAAAGTCTATCACAGGCATAATGTCAGGAGTACTCAATGTCACTCTTTTAACTTGCTGGGCTGAAACTGATAGAAACTTAACCGTACAATGATAATACTTATAAAAATCTGTATTTCATGGTCAAATAAAATCTGTCACACTGTATAATAAGGACTTGTGCTGAGATTAAGGAATAAAAAATAGATAGAAGCCCCTATGTCTTCTATTTATTTCCCAAGCACTGTGTAATGGTGCAGACTTTACGGCTATTTTTATAAACAATTCCAACCGAATGAAACTAAGGCAAGCAAGACTCATTTTCTGCTCATATTTTCAATCACAACCCTTAAGGTGTTCCAAAATTTTCAGAGAACAAATCTATCATCTCACTAAGGACAGTAAGCTCTCAAAGGGGTCAAATTGATATTAATAAACTTCAAACTATTAAATATGTCATGCAGCTGCTGGAACCACTCCTGTTGGTGGGAATCCTGACACCCAAAACTACAGAAGAGTCCTGACACTGAGACGGAACTTCAGCTATTACACCAACTGAATTAATCTTCTCTGGGCAGAGGTTGGCACTAGGGCAAAAAGACACTGAAGCAGAGTAACACTGAAATGAGTAACAGTTGCAGTTAATGGTGGGAGGGTACTTGTGCTAAATAAGTAAAATTGCCTTGTATGGAGGAGATGATGATTTGGGGAGAATGAAAGCAAGCATCTCTAGGTGAGGACTTAGACCTGAACTTCTTAGTTCTGCTGAATTTTTATCACTACATTTGACATACCCACATGTATTTCTACATACGTGTATACATGCACATACAGAGACACACAGGCATATACATCTGTCTTCTGTGTACATTTACAACATGTATGCATATTAAATCACAATATAAAAATGTTACAACTTAGTTGCACAATTTCCAAGCAGAGATCATTCACTTGGGAAGAAAGACACTGAACTCAGGGACCAAAGTGGTTTGGACAACTTGTCTGGTCTTCTACCACACCCCTGGTCCTACATGTGCCTCTATTTTGCAAATGCAGAAAGGGCTTAATAGGCTTCCTTTCTCCATGTCCTATCTGTGAGGTTTAGCCAATTATTCTAGTGTGTGTGTGACTCAAACATTACTGTCGCAGTAATCATATACAAGTTTGATGATAAAAATTAACTACAATCATAATGAAAAGGCAAACAATTCCACACATAGTTAATACTTTTAAAAGGGGAGAACAAATTTAAAAAAGTTGTTCTGCACATCACTAGACCAAATCAAAGAGTGGTCACGAAAGAACTTACCCATTAAAAGAAAGCAAACAGCACACCTAGAGAAGTTTGATTTTATTTTTAAATTACATTCCAACAACTTTGACAGAGGCCATGTAATTGCTAAAATACAAAAATAAATCATTAAGGACTAAAAGCCGAGTAGGTGAAAAATGCAGGTCATTCTGGCTGTACTGCATGTAGTAGTCCACTCCATGCTAATCCACTCAAGCTTGTTTATATAAAATAAAAAAAAAAATTATAAATTTCTTAGTCTCCCAACATTACCATACACTCTGCTTATGTAAATAAGTTCAATATTAAATTACATTTTAAATATATCATTACAATATGCCTGCTTAGTTTGCATGCTACTGTTTGAAAGTCACAGAAATAAGAGTAATTCAAATACCTGATTATCTGTGATGATTAACTTGACAAACACCAGGAATACGTTAGAAAGAAAATAGGTGCTACTCCGTGAGCATGTAGTGACTGTATTCAGACTTCAGTCAAGCTAACATGAAAGTGAGAGCTCCACATTATAACACACAATATTTTCTGTATCATCTGTATTATTTTTTATTATTTTATCATTTCTGTATTATCCATCATAATAATAAGCAGAAGACAATATTTTAAGCACAAAAAAGTGTGCACATGCAACTAGGATCTCAAAACATAACATCCAAATATTTGCACAACTCGTATCCAACCTAGTGGTCCTCTATCTCAGATACTTGTTATTTAAATTGTTACATATATATTACCTGAAATAGTGTCAGCCACTCTCTTGAAATAAGTCAAGAAAGTAAAATGGACGTGCAAGGCCCACTAGGAAGCTCAAGAGCTGGTTGTATCTTTGTAATTTTACTATTTTCTTGTTTGTCTATCATGTAGTAAACCCTTCCTAACAGTATAACTTAATTTTGCTATAAGAGGTACCTGTATATACTTATGTTACCGAGGATCATTTATTAGTAATTCCTAGGTAAAGCATTCACATATCAGTCTAATATTCACAAAAAATCAATTTTCTCTAGGATGCTAAAGCTAATTTAAACATAATTCTCAAAACATTGCTCATTATTTCTCTATTTTGTTTTACATCTTTTAAAACATGATGAAGAACATCCACCCTGAAAATACAGGCCACTTGGAAATAACCTGCATCATACGAAGATAAGGTAAGACAAACTGCACCTTTTTAAAAATAAGGGTGTACCACCTCACTCCTCTATATCTAAGCTAGTATAGCTCTTTGGGCCATCTCATAAATCTTGCCTGAAGAGTTGACGAAAGCTGAAAAGGTGTGATAGTAGAGAAGTAAATGAGGCTATACCAGCTAACAGAATACAACCTTTGTCTTAATTTGAGTGGTAAATTATTGGTAAAATGACTTTTCAATACACTTTAAGTATCTGAATGATCAAGAAAAATTCTTTACCTTCAACTAATTTACTACCTACACACATCCACTGTGCTCATTGCTAAGGCAGAGTTACTCTTTCACACATTTTCTAGGTCTAATCTCCAGCAAAAGCAAATTTTTAAGAAGAGGATTTTGGGCAGGAGGTTAGTAGGAGGGAATGGTTAAACATTTTTTCTATGTAATGGAAATGTAATCTTCTTTTAGCAACAGCATGCAAAAGCTAGGTTAACAAAATAGTACTGCAGATATTGTGAAAACAGATATCACTGCAGACTGTTAATGAGCCACATGTTTCAGATGAAAAGGTATAGTAACATTGAAATCCACTAGATTGGGAGGAGAAAAATATTCCTTGTAACCTCACCTGGCAATAGAAAGAGAAGTGGGACATATCCTAGGGTTACTGATTAATAAGATTCTGTTTTAACTTTTAGATTTGGTTGATTATTTACTAATAGTATCACTAATTATATTATTTAGCAATATTGTTTATAAACCAAGTCCCAAAATTATTTTGAAGCCTGTGAAATGTAAAGATATGAAATAAACAGGACAGCTCACATACTTTTAATCATGCACATACCTAAGGAATTTGCTGATTAATTGCTGTAATGTTTTGTCAGATACAATATCCATTGAGAGGACTCCTAAAATTACAACAGGAATGGTATCCAGCTTCTCCTACATATTTCTTCAGTATTTTTCCCCCTCCTTTTATGGATCATAAAGAACCAAGAAAGAAAATCTGGCGTGAAATCCTTACACACTCTAATACTGTTGACTCAGTAACGATTCCGCCACACCAGTTTGTAGCAATTAGCCCCATTTCATTACCCATCCTTAGAATGTGCCACCATCTTCAGATATTACACAAAATCAGCACGTAACTCCTTTAAATTTAGCTCATTCGTCCAGAATGGAACGTTTTTCAAATCAGGTAGTTTCATCCTCAGCAATGGTTCCCAATATTCATTGCTATAACATCTGTAGAATAAGAACTGCACCCAAGATGGGAAAAGTTGTAGAGAGTAACAGTTCACCTGTACAGTCACTTAAAAAAAACGCAAAACAAAACGACACCAAAAAAAGCGTTGTCAACAGATATAGCCTAGTTTGAAAGGAAGTTCAGCACTCAAATTTACTGCTCTTTCATTTAATGTTATCCTGCAAGAAGAATGATCAAGTTGCTGTCTCAAGACCAGGATAACCTTTTTTTACCACAACCAAAATACATAATAAGCTATAAGTCTTCAGTATATTACTTATCAATGAAGACGAAGTGTGTGAAAGCCCAGTGATGATCACAAATGACCACTGGGAAGACCCACTTTAGGAGTTATCATTGTGATTACTGTGAGAGGGAAAAGACTAGCAGTTGCAGCACTTTGCTTGTACAGGAACGTGACCTGACCTTCTCAGCCTTCCTAAAAAAAGTTCACCTCAATTAGTCTACCATGTATTGGTGAACAGCACAACACTGAGTTTATGATAAATGGCAAAGTCCTTTTATTTTTATTAGCTACTTTTCCACATAAATGTCTTTCAAAATGATGAAGAATCTGTATGTGAACTGAATTTTCTCTTTTCCTCTGTGTTTTTGCTAACACAATTATCAGAAAATGTTACAGTACATTTCAACTGGCGTTTTACGGAGACTTTCAGTAGAGCTTATACACTGCAGACGATAAACATAACTGACCCAGTATGTCTAATTTCCTCATCTGTCATTCACTACATTTCATGTGATGCAAATAATGGCACAGTATTACACACATAAGTGAAATACTTAAGGTCAAACTAGCTCTTAAAACAAACACACATACAATTAGAACAAATATGCTGATTACTTTAAGAGCATCTGGAAAAAAAACCCATGAAATAAAACTGTAGGTAATTATGTATTTCAAACATTTTTGGCAGAGGAAATGGAAAAAATAAACACAGTTAGCCCAAGACCAGTACTGCTGTTGACTTGAAGTATCTTGTGCCTCAGCCCAGGCTGATGGGTTATGCCACCGAAGAATATATTACACTAACTTTGTCTTTTCTAAGGATATTACTGTTTAGACATTATAATGAAGATAGGGACCTACTTATTTTAGATGCAGGATGACAAAGCAAGAATCACAAAATTTCTAAATACACTTGTTAACACAAAATCTTTTTTGTCTTGAATAAATATACTTGAACTAAACCCAAAGAATTTCTACTTTTACTGCCTGATTTGAGAAAGATTAGCCTAGTTTTTAAAATTGATATTCACAATCACTCTCAAAGTACATAGCTTTTGGGGTGCTTAGCAAAAAGCAAAAGTCATCCCACCAATATTTCAAACTGTGATTGTTATTTTTAAACATAGGCCCTAACCTCAGAGGAGTTGCAAAATAATACTGATACTTCATACCAGATGTTTTGAGGAGGGATTAATGAATTCAAGCATTTTAAAGATTTGGCAGTATTAGTTCTCGAACTCAAAGACTGACCTTTATCTTCTGCAGCTATGAAGCTGGTCAAACTTCTATAATCTCATGCAATTTGCTTCTCCGCAAGTGGAGAATCCAGATTTAATTCTAGCCTCATCACACATCACAGCACCTTTCCAGAAGAATGACGCCGGAAGAGTATCTTCTAAAGAAGTTGTACTTAACAGAAAGATGAATCTCAAAACCTCAAGCTAGATGTTAAGAAAGAAAAGAGAAAAAAGTGATTCCGGTGATTCAACTTTTGTATTAGAATGAAATGGACTAGCAGCTCCAAAATATAGACTGCAGCTGGAAAGAATAGGTGAAGGAAACTGAAATGGGATAAGAGATGTAGAGCTAGATATTCTTCACACTGACGCATTTCAATTACTCTTCTATTATACAATTTTATTCATTAAAGGAGAGCAAGCTAGTGCTCTAGCTGATGTTCAAGTGCATCTCTTAAATGGCATTTATGAAATGCTATCATTCGTATTCTTGTAAATGTTCCAGATATGTCTTACTCCTAAAAGAATGCTTCTGCCACTTTATCATCTTTGCACAGGAATTTTTTTTAATGTATTTTAGGGGATAATGTTAATAAAGCAGGCTTCCAACATACAATAAGATTCAAGTTCTGAAAACATACTTGAAAAGCTTCAAAACTACCATAAAACAGATTGCCTGTCCACCTGTTCTCCTTCCCAAGTAGAAGGGCTTCATCTATTCCCCTTAAACATACTACAGCAGCCCTTGTTTTGGGGGAGTATGTCTTGACATGCAGTTTTTTAACTCCTATTTCTGTAGCGTGCCTCAGTAGTTAATGCCAACCTTACCATTCCAGTACTCCAAATGACTGCTCGTTAACAATCTGTTATCCAAATGTAACTGCCTAAAGTCACCCTTATTTATATCGTGCCTACTTAAGACAAAGGACTGCTGGCACTGGAAACACGTAGTAGGTACAACTCTAGTGAGATACTGCACGACAGGTCCACACATTCATTAAGATCACTGATAGCCAATTTTAAAAATTCCATAAGTCTACCAGCATGTGACAGAATACAAAATCCACCACACGTGATCAACATGGCTCCTGCAGAAGACCAAAAAGTAAACTTATCAGACATGTTCTGATGTACAACAGTGGTAAAAATAACTCATGCTTCATTACATACAGTTAGGTGTAGTAATTAAAGGATAAGCACACTGATCAACTTTATGCACTATGTTTCTGAGTATTTCATAAAAACTTTTGTACCAGTGCTTCAGGATCAATTGAAGTTCCAAAGCAGAGGTGTTACTGTCTTTCCAGCTATCCAGTGTCTCCTGGAACTGCTGCTCCAACAGGAGCACAGTCACACACTGACCCTTTGTCAATCCGGTCCCTCAGTCCCCCATTCAGAGGTGGACAACTAAGGGTGCCCTGAACGACACCCATCAACAGCTGAATGGAGTCTGAAGTGATCAATGCCCATCAAGACCGGGGGGGGG
>JANZLQ010000030.1:6221650-6242058 GCA_026212715.1 Elanus axillaris
TCTCTCCTGACTTCAGTGGGTTGAGGTTTGTGGTTTATTTCGGTATTTTAAAGGCCTCTCCTAAGCTGGCATCTTTGTTGTTCATGTATTTGTTCACAACTCTGAAATGTGATGTTTTCTTCTCTACTGTGCTTTAAGATCCACCATTTCAGTACTATATGTATCTGCATTTGTCAAACATCTTAAGAAATATATAAAGTACTTCTTAATGATGTCAGATTGAAAGAAATCCATGGATTTAGTCTAGTCCCTCTGGACATTTGAAGGTCCATATTTACTATCAGAAAGGCTTTGCTTTTGCAAACCAACAGTCTTAGGTTTGCTTTCTCCAGTTGTTTTATTCCTGTAGTGCTCAATTGTGTGCAAGATTGTAGAGAATCACTGATCAATTTGTACCCTAATATCCAGAGAACCTGAATTTAGTGGCATCTAGAGACTAGCTTCCTTAAAGAAAATCCCTGCCACAAAACCCATATTAAGAAAAATGATTTTAAAAAGACCCAAAAACCAAAACCAACCAAAAACCAACCACAAAAACCAGTTTATTCATGAAACACAGAACTGGGTCAGTTATGTTGTGTTATGAAGTATGGACACATATAAGTTTAACTCTTGTCATTGTGTATTCTTGGAAAAATCAGCATTTGCAGGTTTCAAAAAGAACAGTTAAAAAAAAAAAGAAAAAAGAAAATACCTTCCTTACAGGTTTTCCACTGTCACGTGAAATGCCAAGTTATGGCTCCTAAGTTAGAAATACTACTTTAAGTAGAGACAAGCTGATTAAATTTGTAATAAATTTATCTATCTCCAAAAAATGAAAAAAACACAGAAGATAAAGTTAATCAGACTATGGTAGTTCAATTAATTATTTTTTATTATTTTGAAATCATGAGGACTTACTAGTGTCACTAGTTACTAGTGTCATCCACTTTTTCATTAAAGCTCAGGTTTTTTTAAACAACATTAATGCAGACTATTAGCTATTTGTGTTTGCGTCATAGTATCCAGATAAAAATTACTTCCCCAAGCTAACGACAGCTAGAAAAGAGAAGACAGCTTTAAAACCTGGATTTTCTCTTGGTTTTCCCAAAGAGATCAATACTCTATTTTTTTTTTTTACCTCATTAACATCTTGGCATATCTTTACCTACAGAAAAAATAAACTTGTAAACAACAGTGACAATGACTAAAGTCTTCAGCTTACAGTTGAAGTCTTCAGCTATGGCTTACCTATAATCTAAAATCAATTACTTGGTCTCAAACAATTCAAGCTACAATTAGAAATAATTCACTTTCTGGAGACAAGGAGCTAAATAATTTTGCTCCTAAATACTTGATTTGCAACCACCTTACAACCTTACAAGTGCAAGTGCTTAATAGCACTTTACTGTTTCTAGATGAATTCTAAACAGTGAATTAAAAATGTTATCTCTAGTTTTACAGATACCTATATTTTACTTTATTCATCATTTAAATTGCTTATGATTTCAAGACCAGAATGAAGTATGCTAAATCCCATTCTCACTTAAATCACTTTGCTTAAAAGAAATTCTACAACCATTCAAGTCCATTCTATGAAAACAATTCTTAATGGTCTATCCAAACATCCCATGAGAGTGAAAAACTGGAAGAATAATGTGGGCATAGACAGCAGTGTTCAGGTATCTGTAATGACAACAAAATTTACTAGAACAGTCTTACAGTCATTTGCACTAGCACTTACTCATGTTTGTATATCAGCAAAAAACATTTAGCGATCACATTAGAATTCCATTGGAAAAAGTTACCCTTCACTTAAAGTATTACACCTAATTTATGAGGAAGCCATAATAAATTAGTTAGCTAAATCTCTGGCTGAAATATATCATAGCTGTGTCTCACAATTAACCTTTCAATGCACAAAAGCCCAAATAATTTCTGATAATTTTGTTTCCAACTCATTGTAAACATAAAGTGTTCTCATTCATGCACTACAACCCAAAAACTGATCTCAATTCACTAAAAAAAAAAAAAATCTTCGTAAAGAGAGATGAAAAAGAAGATAAATTATAATGTATTTTAATATTTTAAATAGAATTTCATTTCTATTATTTACTCTTGTGCAATTAACTACAGTAGCAGTTCCCAGTAAAAAAAATACTGTCAGTGGGAGGGGACAACCACAACTATTAGCAATGCAAACTTCTGAATAAATTGGAACTTTATTGGAAGGCTTCATTTCAATTTACACCTTGTGTATGTTATAGATACAAGCACACACACACAGATAACCACTATATATTTTCACATACCTTACGTGTTTGATAAGAAAACATTCAATCCTGCCATCATCAGAACATTGCGCAACTTCCCCAAACAAAATTTGATCAAATGTAGTGTAGCTTCCTTTAGCAAAGTTGCATTTTCTGACACAAATATAGTCTGCTGTTAAAATTCCAGATGTCTGTAACCGTGACTTACTCTCAATTCAGACAACATTCCCAGACTTCTGGATGCAGTGACATTTTAATTTATATTACCAAAAGGACAAAACTAAATGTCTAGCACCAAGAGAAAACTAGACTTACTAAAAAGCAAATACACAAGAGAGTGAAATACAGTTGTATTAAGCAGAAACAGGACAAACAGAAAGCAGAGGAACGTACAGCTTTAGGTTCACCACATCAGTATCATACATTTTCTTCAGAGAATGATAGTGAAAGCAAAGACTGGTATGAGCTTATTTTTCTGTCAAACAATCAAGAGTGATAGCAGATAGCTCCCCTTGGTTACAGAGAAGTAAAGGCTCTGCTTTCCTTTGGACCACTTGAAGTCTGATGATGTTCTTCACATAAAAAGAGACATCCTAAGATAAAGGAAGCAAACACTATTTATAAGCCACCACTTAGATCATTTCTGAGCTCACAGAAGGTCTCACAGCATATTCTAAATTACACACTGACATACAATCTTTTCTTCATCAAGTATAATGGGGTCTCAGCCTGTTCAGTGAGGTTATAAAACAATTTCCTATTTCCCACAAATGGACTCCATGTTGAAAAAAAAATCTGTGACTTGAGGGAGAGGAAAGGACTTGAAACGACTGAAGGCTTTAGTAAGCGTACAGCGCTGACTGCAGTCGTCTGCATATCAGGAGGGCACAGCAGCCAGCTAGTGTGGCTTCAGAGCAAAGAGGAAGAGATGGGGATACAACAGTGCCTACACTAGCAGAACATCAGAGAAATGCTTTGTTTTCCTCAGCTGAGTTCTAGCTGCCACTACAATATTCTTTAAATTCCAAAAATACAGTAACTAAAAAAAAAAAAAAGAAAAGAAGAGACTTGTCTATCAACTGGAATACAATTTTGAAGTGAGACCCCCCCAATTAATAGTCTGATAAATTACTGCTGTACAATCATGAGCAGTTTAGGCAGACTTTGCTTCAGTTTTCTAACCTATCAAATGTGCACAGCAGCATGGCTTTTTCCTTGCCTTTTATTTCCTTTCTTTGGCTCATGAGTGGATGAGGCACTTGCCAGGGCCTGCATAGGGTGAAACTAAAGAACTACCCTTGGAGTTTCAGCATACCACAACCGGAAATATGTTATGAACAAAGGATAACTCTCTCTTGTGACAGATAAAAAGGCTGTACTCAAAGCTTAAATGTTTATTAAGTCAAATCTGAGTGTTTCATAAAAAGGATTAAAAATAATGTTCTCTTTCAATCGGATGTATTCAAACTTTTTTTTTTTTTTTTTTTAAGTTAAGAGCACAAACACAGAAAAGATTTGCAACTAGAAAACAACACAGTATTGCTGTTGACTGCTTCCCGTTCAAGAAACTGCAAGCCTGCAGTGGTGCAGTGTTCCATTAAGGACATCATATAATGCCTAAAAATGAGAGAAGTGAATCAGTACCAGTGAGATTTTTGTATTTTATAGTGAGCATACCATCCCACCTGTATTGGGAAGTGCTTATCTTATTTGGAAGAAATTAAGGTGAAAGATGGACAAAATTCCTCTAAGAAAACACAAATTCACTTCTTCACTTGTTTGGCTTGGAATTTTCTTTCTCTTCTTTACAGCAAAGTAGTAGCACACTACTCAGAAGATCTGAAAGACCTGGGTTTGGAGTTCTGAAGTTTACAAATATCTCCTTCAATAAATCTGGAACACAGCACTTAATAAAGAAAACAGTCTTATGGGAAGAAAGATTTCTCCATTTTCTGCTGATATTATAGGACAGATACGCACTGTTATTTCTCCAGCTGACCAAGGAAAACAAACAGAGACTCTACCTCTTCTAGCCTACCTTTTCTCTTTTCAGTTTGGGACAGTATACATCAGAGTCTGCAGACACAAAGTCAGTCTTTATTCTGACTTGCTTTTCAAGAAAAATCACAGTAACTGTCAAGAAAGCATTCTCAGTACCACTACGGACAATTTAGAACAGACAAAAGAAGGCAAGAAGCAATATTTAAATTTTAGGAGGCTACTAGTTTTATACCAAAAGAAAATACGTGTCCATATACATAAAACATTAAAACAAAGTTACTTAAACAATCATAAATTAAAAACAAAACACACTAAATGAGAGGGGTTTTTTGAGGAAAAAAAATAATCTTATTCATCTTTACATTTAAGATAAGTTTTGTTTTTACCCCTAGAGGAACACTATTATTCCATGTCAGATGAATCCAGTCTGCTTCTGTGACCAAAGGAATCTTCTGTATGTTCCCTTCTCCCAGATAAGCTTCACCTGTTAGCCCTGCATCCTTTTATCTACTGGCTTGATATTGGTTTGTATCTGTACGTTACACATACTTCTTTCTATTGATCTGTTTATTTGGGTTGTCCAAATCTGTGTGCAGGTTACACAATTCAGCTGTAACAACACTTCTAAAGCAGCCCAGGACACCATCAGCCTTCTCTGTGTTTTACTTCACGTCCACCAGGACCCCCAGGTCCTTCTCCCTGCCAAGATGCTTTCCAGCTGGTCAGCCCCCAGCATATACTGGTGTATGGGGTTGTACCTCCCCAGGTGCAGGACTTTGCATTTCTCCTCGTTGAACCTCCTGAGATTCCTGTCAGCCCATTTCCCCGGCTTGCCCAGGTCCTTCTGGATGGCAGCACAAGCCTCTGGCCTGTCAGCCACTCCTTCCAGCACTGTTTCATCTGCAAACTTGCTGAAGGTACACTCTGCCCCATCATCCTTAATGAAGATGTTAAGCAGGACTGGACCCAGTGTTGACCCCCTAGGTTACTGGCCTACAACTAGCCTTCATGCCACTGACTACCACGCTCTGGGCCCAGCCATTCAGCCAGTTTTCAGTCCACCTCCCTGTCTGATCATCCAATCCATACTTACCAGCTTCTGTCTGAGGATCTGACAGGAGTGTCAAAAGCCTTGCTGAAGCCTAGGTAGCCTTGCTGATGTCCACTGTTCCACACTTATCTACCAAGACAGTCATTTCCTCATATAAGGTTATCAGTTTGGTCAAACATGACTTCTCATCAGAGCGCATGGACTTACTATACCCAGTTTGCTTAAGTATTCCCTGACCTGATCCTCTTCCACCATGGGTACACCTTCCTTGCTCCCATCTTTCCCTGTCTTCAGGGCCTGAGATACCTAAAGGCTGGCCTTGGCTGCAAAGACTAATAAGGTAGCATTCAGAATCTCAGCCTTTTCCATGTCCCATGTCACCAGGTCCTCTGCCTCATTCAGCAGCGGGCCCACATTTTCCCTAGTCTTCCTTTTGTCACCGATGTACATATAGAAGTCCTTGCCGTGTTTTGACATCCCTGGCCAGATTCAGTTCCTTTTGGGCTCTGTCACCCCTAACAGCATCTCTGCAAGCTCAAACAATGCCTCTACATTCCTCCCAGATCACCTGTCGCTGCTTCCACCTTCTGTATGCTTCCTTTTTTGTTTGAGTTTGCCCAGGAACTCTTTGTTCATCCATCCATGCAGTGCTCCTGGTATTTTTGCCTGCCCTTCTGCTTGTAGGGATGGACCAACAACAATAAAATATAAAACTGCTAAAGTATTTATAAAATGGTTTTCTCAGCAGTGTAACCCACGGGAGATAAATTCATAAATCTATGTATACAAAAAGTGCATTTAATAATATTTAAGTAAAACTTGTAGGAAATCAACATAGGCAGTAGGTAGGCTCTACACTGATAGTACTGTTCTCGTTTTATTCTAAAGTTACCGACAGGAAAAGAAACAGTGTAGCTGCAAAACCGATCAAGGGAATATAACGAATCTGTGAAATGGTGTCGAAGTGTTGCCTCTTCCATCTTCCAAAAGCCTTTATTATGGTAGTTCTGCGAGTCATTTATTTCTGAGGAGTATTAAAAGAAGATCTCTCTGAGGACTGGTAAGATTCAACAGGTTAAGCTTCAACAACTGCTGTACCAACCTTCTACCCAAACAGCTAAGGGCTTTCAGAGAGCACATACAGGAGAAAACTTTTGCTCTTTATTAGTAATTCACCTTTGTTTAAGTGCCCAACTTAGCGCTTTTCAGACCGCAGGTAGGTAGTTCAATTCCCAATAAAGTGAGGCTTTATGTACATTCAAGAAGTACTTAAACTAAAGCAACTGATTTAATGCTGCTGTCTGGATCATTAGCGTGCTAGCAGGGGACTCCCAAATCACTAGTTTAAGAACTGCTATTCAGTTGTTAAGGAATTTTTCAAAGTGCTCCACCAGCATTCAGGGAACTTCAAAACATAAAGAACTTGTTCTGTACCCAGCTAGTTACTGACACTCCTCAATTACTGTGATGTTTTACACACATTTCGTAAAAGTGCAAGAACTGCACAGTGTGAGGAAGAAGTAAAACATCAAGCCTTCAGTACTCATTAAATACTGTAATCGTAACAACTGAAGTTACCCAGATTGTTCTGTTGTGAGCTGATTATGTGACCATTCCTGTAATAATATTATTTATATTGATATTATAATAATATTACAGTACAGTAATGAATTAGCACCCCAGCCAGACTACTAAGTCCATTTTGTGAAGGACAAAATACACGTACAAAAGGGGCACAGAATACAGCCAGTGAGTGTCCTCTAGCAGAGAACATTTTTTTTTCATTTTAAGATTTCCTTTCTTGGTGCCCATGTGAAATCACATGACGAACAGAAGTAAGCCAAACAAACTGTTATCTGTGTAAACACATCCACACACATTTTGTACCATGTACTCCCACACTTACAGAGACAGCATCTTGGTAATTTTGAATGAAACTGTTGTGCTCTTAGCATAAGAAGATGACTTAGTTTATTCATTTATGTAGGTAACACGGGTTTAGCAGCCAACTTGATTAAAACTCTTACATAAAATGGAAAGTATAAAAACTTAGGAAAAAACACAGTAAGACAGTCATCATCATCACCACCACCTGCTGCACTAGACAGACTCTCCCCCCCATTCTAACAAGTGATGGCTTGAAACAAGTATTCAAATTCATATTTAGGTTAGTTAAGTAACTTGCACATTCTCTTACTAGTTCCAAACTTGTCTGCCTTTGCTGACATCCAAAATTCTGCTTTTGCACAGTATCCATAAAATCTTTGTGCACCCTGGAAGTTGGCCCTATTTTCTCTGAAATAAGAGAACACAACTTCCACTCACAATAATTCCAAATAATTCTGTAGGGATGATGACTGTAGAGAGAGAACATATTTGATTTTCCATTTCATTTAGCAGTCTGAGTTGTTGTAAGAGACTGCTACTTACGATAGCTCTTAGGATAGCTCCTGTCTTTCTCCTCCTGTGCTCCTAGCTGATACAAACAAAAATTAGGTTGGCTATTAAGCACAACTTTCTTGCTGAAGTACTTCTTCATTTTCTATGGAAGAATACAGAATTTACAGGCTGAGAGGTTGCTACTGTTTTGCTCTTCATTTTTCATAATGGAGTTAAGAACTTATGGGGGAAGAGTACAGCAATATGGAGTAATTTACACCTGCGGGGGAAAGGGGATGCTTTTCATCTGACTGAAAAGATAGTGAACAACATATGAAAAACAGTAAAATATTAGAAATCCCCCTATCTCCCCAGGAACCTAAAAGGGAACAAAAAGTAAAATTGCAAGTATGTAGAAAACGTAAACAAAATATATGAAACCTCATTAAAATATTGTTTGCCTTTTAAAAAAGTAAGATGAAACTCTATACTCATTCTCATTTTACTAAGGATGTAGATCTCCCAGGCTACCTTACAGTACCTCCTGTTTGTGGGTTAACTCTGCCCTTCACATATTCAGCACCATAAAGACTTGTTAGTCAGTGGCAGCTGAGTTATCTCAGAATTCTCATCAGCACTGATGTGACAGAAAAGTTTTAACGGGAAAAAAATTAGAGTGAATTTATCAGTTTTTTCTAACAATTTGTTTCCTTGTCATTGCAGCTCCTGCATTTTGTAGCGTGTTTATTGTAGTAAGGCACTTTTTAAATATAATCGTATTAAATATCTGAATTTACTCATAACATTATTCGCATTAGCACATTCAAAGGGTTTTGAAAATAGAACCTGATAAGGGTTATGTTTACACACACATTTTCAGTCTCCATGAAGTATCTTAACAAACTGTGGGTGGATTAATCTGCCAAAATTTAGATCTTTAGAATGTCTTCATCAGCTAGTCACTTAGACTCTTTTTAGGGTCAGTGGAGGGAAACTGACATCTGTGCAACTAATCTAGATGTCTGTAAGGGGTCAGACAAGTTGCTTACTTCTTTCCACCAATTACATAAGCTATGACCAGCCTCACCATCAACAATGATTTTTAGGTAAATATTCTGGTCCTCATGCTAGACTCGAGACCTTTTTAACATGTGAAGCCTCCCAGAAACTTCAGAACAATGTCAGGCCTATAGTTCTGGTATTCTGTATTGCCTCACAACTGATTAAAGATTCCAGAACTGAATAGCTGAGACATATTCTCTCACATGTACTTTACTGCAGCTGAAGTCAGTCCTGGAAGGCAAACCACATGTAGACAAATTACTCCATCAATATGACATACCTTGCCCTGCCTCTAAATGACACAAATTCCTAGAGGCTTTCACAGGTGCTGATCCCTCCCCTCCAATCTGTCTCTCTAGCATTACATTGTTATCTACTTTTTTTGTGATATTCAAAGTATAATTAAAACAATGTAAAACATACCTCATTCTAAAAATCTTGCATGCATACTTAGAAAGTATTTCAGAAGAAAAAGCAGCTCATCAGTCCGCTATTTTAGATGGGCGTACAAATCTGCTATGGCAAAAAAAAATCTAAGGCCTGTTTTCTTCAAAAATTACTTGGCCTGCCCAATGAAAGCACAGTAGGCTTTTTGATAGCCGTACATTACCAGTTATCACTAAAAACCACAGTATGAGCAAGTTGCTCCACTGAGAAAAATATCTAAATTATTCTTAGATATAAGAATATTTAGATAAAATTCTTACATTTGTGTTTGGTCCTATTTTTATAACAATGACATCAGCTCCCCAACATCCCTATCACACCCCTACTAAACAAAAGATTGCACATGCTGTGCCTGCAGCTATTTGCCCACTGAAAGGATAGTTAGAACAAATACAATGACTGGCTGATTAGCTGCTACAAACAGCATGTGTGATGCTCAAGTCCTGTCCTGCCTGTCCTCCCCTCAAGGGAACAGTAATGCTGCTTTCCAGTTCAACTCGTTAAACAGTTTTCACACAGATGAAGTACAAACATAATGACCTTTGAGACTTCTTCCTTACTTTCACCTTCAATAGAAACTGGTAAGCCAATTCAGAAGTCAGGAAGGAGGGACTGCCAGAAAGAACCAGGCAGCCTCATTAAACCACATTTAAAAAGGAAAACAGGCCAAGAACAACCTAAGCATGTAATGAAAATACAGATGACGAACTTCTTTTATGTAAAAGTAGTAAAAAAGTTGTCATAAATTAAATTGTAGGACAATACACACTGATGGACTATAATAGCTATGCAGATTCTATTCTGCTGCTCTGCCAAGCCAGCGTTGATTGACTGGGCACGGTACAGCACTGTGCATGAGAACTAGCTACAAAATTGTTCTTCACACTATGCTTGCCATATGTGCAGGCCTTTTGCTTAAATAAGCTATATGAGGTGTCAATACAATTTTAGCACACTTGAAAACAGAATGCAAATTCAAAGCCTATGATTGCATCCATATGACCATATGGTCATAATCATGGAATAATATATAGGGAGAGTAGATGTAGGTAGTCCAAAATTTTTCCAGAATTCTTACAGTAGCTTGAAAAATAAACTTAATCATTTATCACTTGACTTTCAATCAGTCAGTATTATTTTTATGAAATGGCACAGGCACAATACAATAAATCAACACAATGCCCTAAAGTAACAGAACAAAACCTAAAAGAACAAGTACAAATCTAAGTGTCTCTCAAAGAAAATGTAATAAACCACAAAGGTTTAAGAGACAATAAAATCTACTTTTCTAATTTGGAATTCATATTCCTGTTATTTCTTAAGTCATCTGTTTAAAATTTATTTTTCCCCATCACCAACTTTAGCTGCATTTTATTCCTTCATAAACATTTTAAGTAAAATGAGTTCTTTCAAATAATGGAAGATGAATTTTGTGAAACAGCATTCTCATTTTATACTTCAACATACAACACAAGAAAGCTATATTCACTAGAAACTGAGAAATAAAGATAGAATAGTTCTTTCACTTGAATATTTTCCAAATGATTGTCTTTATTTAAGCCAGTATCAAGTGCACAGTCTTAAGAGGCTGTAGCTTTACCTGGTCTGAATTCTTCAAGAATAAATACATCACTTCTTTACTGATTTTCTGATCAGTTTAGAGAATGATGGATCAAATATCAAAATAGAGTTGGAATGTTAAGTTTTTCATTAAAAATTACCAAAGAACAAAAATATGTTAATACTATGCAATAGTATGATAATTTATCTGGAGAGGATCATTATGAACACAACCTTACTTAGAACAATAGAAGTGAAACTAAGGATTTGACTGAGCTGAAGCTATGACTGAATTAAAATAGAAACCTAGGAGGAAAAAAAAGTCTTGATTATTGAAAAGCACATTAGAATGAAATATGCATAAATACAAAAATAAAGTTTCCAGACCTATCAGAAAATATATAAAAAAAAACCAAACAAAAACCTTTCCCTTGTCTTTTTAAATAAAAATACTTTTGAGATCAACGCAAAAGATTTTATTTACAGTAATGAAGTAAACGCTAATTAATTATCAATATCATTTGTAGACTGTATACAGGTTACAAAGAACATCCCAGTCAATTGTTTAAAAAGTTTCACACAATTATCAATGTATTGGTCTATTTCCTTAAAGAGTTTATCCTACTCATAACAAATAATGAAAATTACTCTTCACAACCACTGAATCACCAGCTTGTTTCAGAAACTGGTAAGATCTACTAGATTTCATTTCTAAGAGATAACAGCAGTCCCACCCTGGAAAAACAAAGCAGCTCTGCATTTTCTTGTTCTTGCTTTCTTCCTGCAAAAGGAAATCTGCCCTCTAAATCCTTTCCAACTTCTTGTCATTAGACCAAAGGTGAAATACTGGCTTATTTTCTTCTTCTAGTTCACAACTTTTCCAAAAGATACTCAAAGCTGTTTCCCCTCCCTGGACTGATTAGTCAATTCACTGGAAACAAACAAAATATCCTAGGTAGCATTCTGATGCTATTATAAAAAATTAGTTTGCCAAACAATCTTGATATGCTTGACTTTATCAGTTAAGCAAATCTTCTCTTCCCATTCCAAATACACCCTTATCAACTTGTGAAGTGTCAATATTGCAGCATCCCTCACCCTAAAACTATCTTCAGATCCTTCTCAGTCAAAGCTAGTAATTGTCTTTTCCACTGGAAGGAATATTTCCTATGCCATTATCTCACAAGCTTAAAATAAACAAACAAATAACTCATAAAAATAGTATGCATTGACATTTTGGTCTAAAATTGGATTCTTCAGGTAGCTTGTACTCAAATAAATGCACTGCAGAGAGGAGTTAGATAGAAGGTAGACACTTTTGGCAGCAGTCTTAATTCAACAAGTACCTAGCAAGCAATCTTATTTTTATGCATTGGCATTAAGCATGGAGAGGCAAACTTAGCAGTGTTGTGAAAAAAGTAGTGAATTTTAGTGGTGAAATGAAAAATAAGTAAAAGAAGGAACACAACTATTAAGACTGAAGTTTAAAAAAAAAACAAAACCAAACCAAACAAACCACCAAACACAAACTCAAAAACCCCACCTACACTTGTATCTTGAAACCAATCCAGAAAATTTAGAGTAGCTTTTTCCTCACTGAGAAACTGTGATAAGGATAATGAATGCAATTAAACCATCTTATTATCCACCCAAGTACTCCATTTTCTAAGTTGTGATACACAGTTGTGCATATTCAAAGGTAGTCTAAACTTCCAGTCTGTGACAGCTCAGGTAAGTAACAGCATACAAGGTGTGGAAAACATACCCTCATTATGCTACAAATGATACACAGCTGGCAAAAGAATTAGCAACAGCTGCAACTAAACTGGTACAGAACATGATTTGACTTTGTCTTCCAGATGAATCATGCTTACAGTCTAACCAGCTGCAACAGTTAAGATTCTTTATTTTGTACTTCACATGACTTAAATCTGAGTTTCTAAAGTTTTCAGCAAAAAGTGTGTGTTCCTGTACGTATTAACGCCAGTATCTTGCATTCTACATTCCAAGGTTTCACAAAGGAAGCATTAATGACTGCCAATTTGTGAAGGACTGGAACTCAAGTAACATCATGGCCTTTGAAAAATATATGCAAGACATTCTCAGCAATACCTGTGATTCATCTGATTATATGTAAGGCTGAGTCAGAGCAGAACTGATGGACTGCTTTCCCCAGATCATTACTTAGTAGAAAAGTAGCCTGCTGGGCAAGGTTGTTTTTTTTTTTTTTAGAAATAGTCTTCACTTGAAAACACCACTTAAAAAAAACCAAACCCAAAAAGCTTGAGAAAAATTTTAATGGAATGTCATTACTTTTGTGGGTGGCAGCAAACTCCTCTTTCCTACCCCATCAGCACTAATCTGGAATATTACTCAAATAACAGCAAAAATTGCCATTGTGTTTATTGCTGCTGCTTTATACAGTTCTGATCACTTCTAAATTTTGTGACCTATTACTGAAGAACGTTTGTTGAAAATCAGTGATTAACACTTCTTTTAACATTTTAGTGCCAATTTTGAGACTAAGGGAAAAAAAGTAAAACCAAGTTTTGATAAGTATGCCTATTCTTAATTTCCACTTAACGGGTTCCATTGGCAGCTCTCAGCTCTTGAGCTACTTAACTAGATACAGAATTTGTTTCTACACACAGCTGAGTATCATTACTCAAAAGCCCCTTACACACAAGATTCAGAGGTGTAAAAGTTCTTCATACAGTATTGTGTAACAAATACTGGCCATTGGCCAATGAAAGTAATTGCTATTATTAGCTTTGACTAATTTGTTTCTCCTTTTAGGAAAAAAAATAATAATCACATATAGCTTACTGAAATTCTTAATACCCAATATAGGTCTATTTATTTAAAAAAAATATAACCTCAAACCAGTTTTTGGAACTATTACCTCCATATTTTAATACCTATTGCAATTTTCTATCTGAGGCTTTGTTTATTTTGTCCTCTACATACTTAAGAAGATTCTTACCCTTCCAGCCAAAATCTCAAGGCTGGGAGAAATAACACATGCTTGACACTGTTACTTGGTCCCAATTTTATATCTTTAGTATCATTAATTTTCCTCTTGTTGTAAAAATTGGGTATTTTAACAAACACTGCATTCATATAACTGTCTTTTTGCATATCACAATTTCTTATATATATTCAAAGATACTGGGAATCTAAATGTCCAGAATAGGTTAATCTGAAGACCAGTATATTTTTACCTGGTTATCGTCAATAATAAAAGCTGTTTTAATAAATATCCAACACCTCATACAGCAAAGTGAAAGCTAATACAGAATTCTCCCAAAAGCTACAGCAACTCCAAAGCAGGAAATGCTCCTGAACTACCCTCTTTTATACTCTCTATGAAGGATGAGAGGGAGGGGGTGTTGCACCAGCTGCTATTGCTGTCACATGGGTTTTCATTAACAGGTTAATTTACATGGCTGCTAAATGATCTCTGAAATCAATCTGGACTTAATAACTGGGGTAAAAAAAGGGGGGAGGGAACAACCAGCACAACCAATTTTCTGAACCTAAATTCATTCCTTGACAAATACATGAATATAAAAATCTGTCTTACACTTTCATTGATATTTGAAGACAACCAAAGTATGAAATAAGCTTTCTTTCTACAGCCAAAATAAGCATGACTTACTTTCTCCCACTTTTCAAGTGACTCTCACTTGACAGTTTACCACACCTAAAGCTCTTTTCTAAGTATTCTAGGGACAGAAATTTTCAATCTGCTAAAGGTGAGTAACTTGCAAACCAGAACAGGATTGCTGTGACTTGATTAGGAGAAATTCTAAATAATTTCTTTAGGTATTACTGCAATCATTAATGTCAGGTATCCCACCGTAGCAGGACACTTCAAGTAACTCACTGGCTAGAGAAACCACTTGAACACCTACAAACAACATGCTGGTGTTCTTGATTAAACTATGTTCCCATACCTACCCAAAGCCACATCTAATTCAGACCTGAACACTGATTTCACAGAGTTTTGGCCAAGTATTCAACTGAGCATGTTGCCCACCCACTGCCTAGCTACTTGCCCATCCAGTACAATATGAAGCACTCTTTTCCTGAGCATCTCTCCCCTCTCTTGCCACTGGCCACAGTAGGCAGGCTTTGCTGCACACTGCCTCTGACTCTGCAGCCCTGCCCTGCAGTGCATGAATTGCGCTGGGGTAACTGTGGAAGCTGGAAACTGCCCAGTGTGCTTGGGGCAAAGCAGCAGTCCCTGGAGCTTGCCACAACCACCAGGGACACAGATCCACAGAAAGGATGAGAGAAAGGCACATGTTGCAACCATCTTCAAAAATGGCCAAAAGAACAGTCTGTGAAACCTACAGGCTGGTAAACCTCAATTTCGTACCTGGGAAAAGTCACAAAGCAAGTCCTCTTGGTCTGCAGCCCTTCTTCAGGACTCCAGACTGAGCCTTGGGTACCCAAAGGGCAAGGGAAGAGTGAGGAGAACATCAGAAAAAGGGGTAGATCCTTGGAAATTTTGCATTTACCTAATTTTAACAGAATATAGTGAACTGAACTAATAGTGGTAGCCTCATTGTAACTGGATTAATAATAATCTGCTTGTTAGGCTAAAAATTAAGACTATAACGCTCAACAAGACTGTGTCTCTGAAATTGATGGGAATTCACATAAAATAATCTGAAACTTGCATGCAACAAATTGGTAACAATTTTATACTTATCATTTTCACTTCCTACTACACCATCTTCTTTCAGAGATAAAAAAATAATTAAACTAAGTAATAACATGACAATACTGAAATGCTTTATCTGTATCTGATAACTCCTACTTTTGTCTTAAGTTATTTTCCTATATTAATGCTATTCTAACAAAGACTCTTTCCTTCTGATAAGCTAAGGACATGCTTGATTTGTGATAGCTTGAAATAAGCAAATTAATTTAAATACTTTTAAAATGTTGATCATTACTAACTGTCTTATCATACAGTTACTCTTACATATTGTTCAAAAGCTGCTCCAACCACTCGGGGAACTAAATACATGCTTATACAGGGAGGTGGCAAAGCCAGGGTTTGGTTTCAGAACTGTCAGGAACTCTTCCACACAGTGGAAGGATACTGCTAATAACCTGAATGGCAAAAGCTTGGAAACTGTGTAGGGGCAACCAAACACTGCTGAGTACAGAAATCATCAGGACTGTGTGCAGCCAAGAACTGCTGCCTGACAGAAGCAAGAAATTCTTAGTGAGATGACTGGGACACTCTTGAGGACAAGCTTCAGTCAGCTGGAAAAGCTGCCTTTCCTAAGGGTCAGGCAACTTTCAGAAAGGTCAGGTTTTGGTTCTAGCGTTCCCCCCGCCGTTGACCATTACCAAATATTACAGCTCAAAGACTCTGCTTTGAACAAGACTGTTCTTCAACATTTTCAGGAACTTTATGGAAGCAACACTTCTTGTTGAGTTCCAGCAGACACAATGAGGAAGCTATTTTCCTCATGGAAAGTAATCAAAAGACCGCCAGAATTTCAGTCATGTTTATAATTTTTAAAAAACAAACTAAAAACCAGGAAGAAAGGATGATGTGGCCACAGTTCAAACACTGCAAGTACGTACCCATATACACTACATATACAATCAAGTTTCATTTTGTCTGATGTTCTTATTATATTTTAAAAAGAGTAGTATCAGTGTTCACTGAGGTCAAACTTTATCTGGCATCTAGTACATCTTGCTTAGTTTAGCTCACAACTGCACATAAGTACAAATTCTCTTCTCTTTTGCTTTCAGAAACAGACTACTATAAAAAAAGACAATTTATCTCAGTAAATGCCAACATTTTTCACTGGGGGAGATTCCTGTATCTTCACACTAATTAAAAAAAAAACAGCTCAGTAATGTCCAACAGCAAAAACACCGAATGCACTGCTCAAATGAAATTATGAAAATGATCATGAATATTCCAGGCAAATTTCAACGTCAAGGGGAAAAAGTTCATAAAATTTCACAGCCTGAAGATGTGATTAACTTTTAGAAATAGTTCCTCTTTACTAAACCACAAGAGATTAATTCAGTGCTGCAAAGTGAAGAGTTTCAATGTGAGAACTGGGGTGATCAAATTATAGGATGGTATCACTTTGAGATCTCTAAAAAAAGTGGTTGAAGCCAAAGGATATGTCATGTCAATCCTTCAGTAATGGCAATTATTGCAAGGCATTAGTAGGGATACAGGTTTTCTAGCCTCACTCCCCATCTCTGTGGACAGAAACCCAGATGTTAAATGGGTGTTTATCTATGTTCCTCTAAAAACTGCTTTTACAGTTAAAGAAGGAAAATATTTAAGCAACAGAAAAATCATCATGCAAGCCAACACTGTGCTTTAGGTTTGCAAGGCAGTATTACACATTATCTTCTTCAAATAGAATTTGGAACGGTCATGCACCATAAGAACAGGGACATAAAGAAGTAGCTGCAACCTGCTCTTTGTGGCAGACCAACACTGCAGTCCCCTGAAATCGTAACATAAGGAATTTTCTTTGGCTGCCATTATCTCAGAAAATCAGGCTTTTTCATTGCAGAATGAAAATTACTGGTTTCCTATGATGGATTTTAAAAAAAGAAAAAAGGAAGTGAAAACAGACTATATAAACAGAATGTTAGTTAAACTCCATGAAACTCCATAAATCCAAACATCTCTGAAACTGCTGCCTCATAATCTGAATGCTTCTTGTTTCACTGAGAGTGGCCTCTCATTAGAGCCTTCAATAAATTTGCAAGTAAAGGAATGCATTAGCACCCCTGAGAAGTTGTGACTCTTCCACATCTGTTGAACTAGGCAGTTTATTTTCCTATATGTACATGTAGGCAGGAGATTTAAAAGCAGTTTGAGTTGCAATGTTGATTTTTTCCCCCCTGTCCAAACAGAAATATATTTGTCCTTTTAAATAGCATATGATTTCTTTCCTTCCTGGAAATACTTCTTTCCTTCCTGAGCTATTCCTTTAACTGCTCTAAATAGCTGGGTTCTAAAGTTTAGATTTTTCCTCTGCCTTTGGTAGTGTTTGCAATGTACAAAGCTAAACTGAGCATACTCAAATCCAGACAAATTCTCTTTTGTTTCTACTTTTGAAGTACATATTATAGGAAGAGAGACTGTATTACTGATTGGACCAGATGGCAGTTTATCTTGCCTTTTTAATGTAGTAATATTTTTATTACAATTATAAATGAAGGCATTCTTAGTAACTCTTACAACGGGCACAGGTCATCATCTGGTTCAGGAACAGAAATTCACAATTTCTAGTGAAAACCAACAATAAATATATTAATTTTAAAAATTATGTTATAAGTTTTGCACTAAATTATCCACAGATGCATTTAAAAGAAGTACTTTACTACCTGTACACTTGCTTTCAATTTTGCTACAAAACAGTTACCTCTAGAACCAAATGCAGCTTTTAGAAAGTAAGTGCAAAGTTTATTTATTTAGAGACGTTATTTTCAGTATAATTAATGAAAAAAATGTGATAGTTTTTAACTGCAGCATGCCATTACAATTTTAGTTTTAACTCCTTGTTCAGAACTCTCAGGAATATACATGAATGTGCTAATGGAAGCACTTAGAAAGTAAAGCTTGCAGTTTTGCAAGTTCATCTTTAAAATATCCTATCCTGCCTGAAATGTCATCAGTAATAGGACACTTTTATGGCTAACAGTATTCTCATTATTCTTCATTTATGGTTCCACTGAAACAGTCATCTTCATTTTTTTTCTGTAATGGAAACAATAGTGCTTATTGCATTTTCTCTGCTCCAGTGAATAGCCCTTCTCTGATATGAGTTAGTTCAGATGAAAGTTCTTTTCTTTATAGTGGGTTGACTTTAGGATAATTTCGTATTAAATTTATTATTTTTATTGAAGAATGTTCAATCAACAACTCTTTTTCATATTGAAATACAACTGCAGGAGTAAAAAGTAAAAGATAGAAAGCACATGAAAGGAAGAAAAAATCAAACTTAACCGATGAAAACAGCATCTGCAGAATTGGCATTCCAACCATTCAATGGCATATGTATGAAGTTTTAATAAAATGGAAAGTGAAGGACAGCTCAGTTGTGGTGCTGTGTTTGGAAGAATCTCCTTTTTCCTACACACTGACTCATGTTCAACAAGAATTCCAATCCAATACATACTGCCAGTACATATGACATGAAATCACAACTCATATTTACACTTCACTGAGCTTAAACCTTCTTTTGAACCTGCCTCAAGATACGTTTTCATCCTAAATCGACAGGAAGCCAAAGAACCTGATAAGAGGTGGACAAAATATTTTCATTTTGCTACTTATCAACTATTATTCTATGACAGCAATTATCTGCTGTAGTTGACAGAACCTTTTCAATAAATTTCAAAAGTTATTTGAATATTAATTAAAAAAGATCTTGTCTTGACTGGGAAAACCCCTAAAACGTACTGTGTTAAAATTAATGTTATCTTTATTTGAACCACTTACTTATCCAAGTGGCTTTCCATTTAAAAATAAAATAATCTGTCCTCAAAGCAATAAAATTAGGAATTATTCCAATGTATTTCTGCTTTTGTTGCAATCTCTAACTAGAATCACAATCTGACTAGAATAAAAATTATGAAGATACATTCCAGGAACACAAAACCCAGCCTTGATCTGTGAAACACTCAGAGAGGAGTATATTAACACAAGCATGAGCCAAAAGTCCTAAATACTCTTTTGATAAATACCTTCCTTAACCGACTAGATGAATTTTTATGCTTTCTTTGTGTGACTCTAAGCACTTTACAACAAGCTCTCAAAACTCTATTTTATTCAGCTATTACAATTTAGTATTCAAGAAGAATGTTTGGGAGAAAACCCACAAATTGTAACAGAAAGGCTAGGCACTAAAGCTGAGGTAATTTTATATGCTTCACTTGAAATTCACAGGAGGATATTGTTACACCCCCACCCGGGTGCAGAGCCCACATACCACATTGGACAGGCTGAACTGCACTTCTGCTAGTAACACTGGTAGCAGACATTTCAAGAATTAGGGTAGGTGCCCTGCTGCCCAGAGAAACTCACTGTGAAATAAAATGAGCCACAGCAGCAGGAGAGAGAATTTAACCTAAAATGCATGTGCCAGGCCCTTAGGGGTGTGTCCATGTATTCTGGGTTTATTTACTCCCTGCGATAGCAAGCATACAGCATACAAGAAGAAAACACAACTATTCACAGTGAAGGCAATGCAATTGTGCAAGTTCTCAGTTATGAGATAATGAAAAATCCTCTTGCTTTTTCTCTTCAATATAAAACCTTGAATTAAAGAAAATAGATGGATTCACTTTCAACTGGGTTACTTGCTTCTCTTTTTGCCAAAGCTCATTTTGAGATGCAAGATCTCCTTTCCAACACATTTATTTTCATTCAGTAACACCTTTCCAAGCATACTGCATAGGAGTTCCACAAAACTCTACAGATCTTCCTCCCTTGTTTTATATTTATTAATGACAATTCCTTTAGAAATATTTCTCTAAAAGCAAAAGAAGAAAGTATATACAAATTTTATAAGGTACTGTCCTGGTTTCAGCTGGGATAGAGTTCAGTGTCTTCCTAGTAGCTGGTACAGTGCTGTGTTTTGAGTTCAGTA